>CM076578.1:951285795-951885795 GCA_034641835.2 Pinus albicaulis
GTCATCATCTTCATCAAGTGGGTTGCCATCAAGGACAACACATTGCATCATATTGCCAACACACTATGGTCCACCTTCCCCTACGGGAATCCTATTGTAATGCAAGTATTTTTATTTACCCAATGCCATATATATATATATATAGATATAGATATAGATATAGATATAGATATAGATATAGATATAGATATTTGTATAAAGGAGGCTAATACCCATCCAAGGCTCATTCATCGAGGGCTACATCTAAGGCTAATCAATCGAAGAGAACTATCGGGGCATGGCCCCCCTTTCCATCCTTTCTTTTCACAAAAACACCACGGCCCACTTGTTGAGGACTTATGCAGAGGCGAAACAACCTAATACATCTAGAAATCACACCAATATACATACATATGAGTGGGGCGGCTAATCAATAGATGAATAAAACCCTGAATTGAAGACCAATTCATCTTGAAAATAGATTGAGTCCAGCCATGCTTGCGCACCCTTCAGTACTTTCAAGCAAATTTGTGGCGAGAGTATCGAAGATATACTGGGATTTGAGGGTAGGTGATTTAGGTAATGCCTTACTTTGGTTTTACAAGCATGTTACAGAGAGAGCTCTCTATGAGGTAAGGTTCTATCTTTCTTGACTGAACGCGCTAGTGGAAGCGTAGCCTTCTCTATTCTGGTTGAATCATCTTAAGGTAATGGTAAGGTGAGGTTATTTTCAATTTGATAGGGTCTAAATCCACCATATCCACCATCTCTAATAAAGGTCCATTGAGTTCTTCCATTGATTTTAGGAAATGGTTCAACAATATGAAATGTGCTCCTTCGCTTGTCTGGCCATTTCAGCTCAGCAAAGGGTTTTTTTCGGCAGGAGAGGAACTATAGACTACGTGGGTTTTCCTTGGTTGGGGCCTTAGTTCCTCTACATTTTTGGTACGAAATGAAACCTAATAAGCATGAGAAAAGCAACAAAAATGACCACCTTAAAGTGACATATCCAATATCAATCAAACATTACCAAAATATTCAATCTTTACCTTTCCAAAATGTATATTTTCTTCAGCACTATGACAGGTTCCACCTCCAACCCAATGGGGAATAAGAAATGCCCATTTCATATAAGTGTGTGATGGCATATATTGTGAGCTAAATCATATAGTGTTGTGTGAGCCATGTTGGCTGAACGAGCATATAAATGAGCATATAGTAATGTCGCTAGTTGATGCAGTCAACCTAGGTTCCATGCATTCATTAGCTAATAGTTATGAGTGTGGGCACAACTACTATTATACATAATATGACCAATAGTCTACTATCAATAATATATGATATCAATAATTCTTTGGCATATCTACGTTTGTTTCACTTTGCTGAAGTTAGCATATATTTCAATTGTAACAATAAATAGAAATACGTTGGTGCATATTCGGCTTATAGTGTCAGAGGGAAGGAGAATAATAAACACAACACCTATTCCATTAGTTCTAATGAAATTTTGGCTACAGATATTAATCTATTACCATTTCCCAGGCTAGATCTGCCTACTACAACCTATTACTCTATGATATCGCATTGATACATTGAACCTTTTGGCAAGTACAACAAAATTCCACCTTCCCCCTTCGAACACTTCATCGACCTTGCTCCCTTCCTGAGACCTTCGACCTTGATCCCTACCACCTTTGATCTACCTTTGACCTCTCTTGCTACCCATATTTATATCCCTACGATCCTTCAACCTGCAACCTACCTTTTCTTTTTACCTTCCCCCTTCGAACTTCATCGAAGTTGCTGCCTTCATCGAACGTACTACTTCTTATGGCTTGAACTTGAACTCTAAGAAGGTCTATAGAGCGTAAGGCGGCACAATATCTACCGTAGGGAAGTGAATTAGACTGAACTAAGGCAAGAAGGTAAATAATTATTAAGCTATTCCAGTAGAGAGGGGACTCAAGTAAGAAATACTAGAGGATAGTCCAATTGACATGGAGTTCACGGGGGGCGGGGCTATAGGCCTTAACTCTAGGGCTTGTGTCCTAGCCACTCAGTGCATAGAATAAGAAAAGTGTAGGCTCATTGACCTAGAATAAGGAGGTGAAATAAGGCTTAATACTAAAACTACCTACTCGTAAGCTCTAGTAGATCTACTCGGAAGCTACAGACTACTGCTTATCTCTAGAGCTATTACCTACCATAAGGTTGAAGGCATCAAGGTGGGGAGTGAGTTATCAGTCCTTAGAAGGAATTCACAGGTTGAAGGATCAGTGGATGGAAGGTAGGTGAAAGGGAGAAGGGAAGGTCAAAGCATAACTGTTATTCTTCGAAGGTCTGGCAGGCAGGTAAAAGGTTTTTCCAGTTTTAGGTGCAACCACCCTAGCTCCTCCTCCAAACAGTAATGTGAGAGGATTCCCCTTTCTAAACTCCAAGGCCCACCTCCCTGAGAGGTTAGAGTAGTTATCCATAAGTTCTTCCATGGAGAGGATAATAACCCCTCATCGCTAGAGAGGATACCATACCACCCATATACCCGAGGAAAAGAGTGAGGTTGACATTGTCAAGAGTCGATCCAAGAAGCGATCCAATCAATGCCAACAGGAAATGATGGTAGTCTTAGTCGATGCCAGGTGGTAATGCCAATAATTTACACACTCAATGATGGGTTACATACATGTTGCTTACTCTATGCTGGTGATAAAGAGGTTGCTGGTGGCGATGGATTCTTACCAGTTTGGGAACCAATGCCTTCTTTCCTGTCTGTGAACCAATAGACCCATCCCGTTATTTCTAGTTTTCCTATAGTAAATACAACATTCGATCCCTGGTTTCAATGCCAGATGTCAATCCAGGAGTCGACCCAGTATATGCTGCTACTATATTATGCTACTCAATCAGGTGGCCATGCTTATTTGAATTTTTGGAACCGATAGAGAATTTCTTCTTTGAGGATCTACACTTTTATGTTTTTCAACCGATGAACCATGCTTCTTATGTACAATGCACCTTCTTTTTAGAAGTTTATAAGCCAAGCTAATTTTGGTATAATCTCATATATAATAAAAAATACACCTCTTTCGAGAGAGGAAAGGCATTGATTTATTTATTTAGAACATCTACAGAGATGGGCGGTCCCACAGACTACAGCCCACATATTTTGAGATAGGTGGTGGATAACAACAGCTTGCTTTCAAGAGGGGTGGAAAAATGGAATAGGTTTTGAGATTCGTGGGGACTATGTGTTCAAGATGGTTTCAATCGACTAGGTATTCAAGTGGGTTCCACTGGATGAACGACAGACAATAATGGTGGGCTTCTTGAGCTTGCTGCTTGCTCGAAGAATTAATTGATAGGTTTTATTTCAATACAAATCTCATTATGAAAGGAGGGGATATAGTAAACATGCTATAAGGTAGTGTTAAGCTTATCATTGTATAATTACATATATAATAAAATCAGTGAATTAGTATTGCTTGAGCTACTTGCTTCAAGAGTTAATGGCTCTCGATTGCTATAGAAATGGGCTAATATCAGAAACCCCAGCTTTCTTGCTTACTTCAACTTCAATATATTCCCCCCTCTACCTGTCGCCTTATATCTTTGATCTTTATGCTCACTTGCACCCCAACTTACTTTGAATTTCTTACTTTCAGATCCATTAGGTGGTGGGAATGATTACGTTGGTGGGCTACTCGACTTTGATACTCAGATGAGCTACTTAGCTTGATTACTTGGCACTGTGCTCTCGGGCTAGGATTAAAATAGTCTTTGTCGGGAGATCATCGATAACCACCGATCGGTGCCATAAGGGCGATAGTAAATCATCGACAGGTGGTCCTTCCAGAGGGCAGGTCCTTGCTGATAGCCCCTAGTCATTGCCTTAAGGTTAGTGCCATAAGTCAGCCGATAGGAGCTCATTGACAGGAGCTCATTGCCAACCGGTCTCATTTCCAACCAGTCACATAGCTGCCATAGAGCAGAGCCAGTAATTTACAACCAGTCATTGCTGAGGAGAGCCTGTTATCATTCCACTAGTTCTTGCCTTAAGTCATTCCAGATAGCCACTAGTGAATTCCAAAAGTCAATGCTCTCAATAGGAGTCTTTGCCCATAGTTGATACACTAAATACTAGTCATAGCTGGGTGGGTCAAATACTTTGCCTGGTTACTTGGCTTGGATACTAGTTATAGAAAATAGCTTCATTCACCATTCTTGTCTTATAAAACCACCTTTTGGATGGGCTCATCGAGATACTAAAATGGAGTTTTTATTAGTTAAGATTGGAATTTCAGGGGTGAAGCTGCTTTTCCTTGCTCTCGGAAGAGCAAGCAATGAATCCCTTCCTCAGGCAATGAACTTTCTCTATGATCAGGCAGATATAACCTTTTTCTTTGACATTTACTACCTTTCTCGTTGCTCACTTTTAGGCCTTACGAACTCACCCAGCCAAGCTAGGATCAAGGGATGGGATACAAAAAATATGGGCATGGTTGGCTTATTTATAAGAATGTCGGAAGCAAGTAGAGTCTGCTGAGCTGGGGCAGGATGGGGCAGCATGGGGATAGGTGGAAAGAATTCTTAATTCATTGAATTAGGTTGGGCACAGACACTATTTTCGATTGGACCATATCTAAAAACACCTTCTCATATTGAGGGGGTTTTATTTTTCAGTCTCATATTTTGTGGAAACAAGGAAAATTCATCATTTGAGTACTTCAATCTATTTTTTCATTACTGAAGGTTAGCATTTCAAGAATTTTCTCTATGATTGGAGCGGGATTTATTCAATTGATTTGAGGAGCACCTTTATGCTGCTATTACATTTGGTTCGGAGCTAGAGCCAGGGAGCAGGAGATAGGTTGAGCCATAGAATAATACAGGGAAATATGGATGAATATAGGTCGGTTACGCTTCTCCGCAGAGTTATTGATCGATTGATCGCCCACTTGAAAGGGAGGGCCCACATGATAAGGGTTCTCCCATAGACCTAAGCCATCCACAGAAAGAGGGAATTTACTACGGACGGACCCATGACAACCATCAACAAAACGAAATCTTACCCATACCCCCAGATGGCACCGCTACAGAACAAGAGCTCCTACCTCAGCTGGATAACAATGCATTACTTACAATGCATTCGAGGATCCCACAATCATAGCCAATAGATGCTAGTCTTTGCCAATTCCCATTGTCGATACATAGCCACCGGAAATACTTGTAGGAGGTATTACTTGCCCCTAGTCCTAGCCAATAGTTGCCCATCATTAAGTCAGGAGTCATAGATAGTGCTATAAAGTCATTGATAGAAACAAAATATAGTAATTGAAACTCTTGTCATTGGTCTAGCCATCGGTGTTGTGATTTACATTCATTCTAAGCTGGTCGGATATGGGCTTGGCTCATTGGCTGGGAGACTCCACTGGGTGGGATACAGTCAGTGTCGAGAACCTTGGTGACTCCACAACTATCGGAAGCTAGTCCCAGAATGAACTTATACTCATCTAACCTTTTTGGAAGCTCTACTCAGTGCAACATTAAGCTAGGTTCGGTGGTGTAGGATTCAAGCTCTGGTAAGTGCCCAATAGAACATATGTGTCCATTAGTCCATGCATAGGAGTCCATGCCTTAAGGACAGGGCTGAGAGACTACTTATAATTGATAGGAAGAGGTCGCCATTGCCAGGAAAAAGGTGGTGCTCATTTTCAGCCGATCCATTCACAAACCGATCATAGATAGGAGGTTTCATTGACAAAAGGAGATTGCGAAAGAAAGAAGCTGGTCAACATTGACAAGAGGTTTTCGCCATAGGGTGGGGGGACAATAGCCAATAAAACATTGGATTTTCTTGAAGCTCTTTGACAATAGAAAATAGGGCATACAGGTTCTTAATACATGCCCATAATCCAGAAAGCTCTCGATGCTGCTTAAACTTATTGGTTTACATCCCAACTTTCAATACACGGCATGCCCAGAAAGAAATATTCCATGCCAGTCTGTCATTGAACTATTGACAGTGATACAATGTTGCTATATTGAAAAATAGACGCTAGCTCTACTCAGAACTCTACCTAGAGCGCATTAACTCTAATACATGCATGATACTCTAATACTACCCTAGGAGGTTAGACATGATGTTGGCGATACTACAGGCCCAATTGTTCATGCCCCATATGCCATCAGATGGTTGACTGTGACAGTTATACATGCTCCATAGTACGTGACCACTAGTTATTGATACACAGTGCCCAAGAGGTGTTTGTGCTTGACCAGTTGCAGTACGTGACCAGGAAACGAAGGAGTTGTTATACGTGCTTTTCAAAATTACCCATGCCCTGGAAGTTCCTAGTGCTGTTTACATCCCATGTGAATAGGAGGTGGTGGTTCTAAGTGCGGTACCTTTTTCTTTTTGCCCCATCCCAGGGAAGTAGTTCAATTTATTTTTGTTCTAATTATACGAGACTTGCATCTCTACGACCGGAGGGGCTCATACGAGGTTAAAAGTGTGAGGTTGAAACTTTTCCATTTGAATGTGTAATATATGCAGTCAGAATCTAAAAATGACAAATTGAAAGCCTTGTCCATACAGTTAGCTCTAATTAGGTATAGTTCTTTGTCAGTTTCTCTTGTGCTCATGGTTACTATTGATGAGGTATAAAGAAGGGACACCTTGAATTAAGTCCCCTTTCAAGCCAACATACCCAATATAGAAGTGTAGTATTCCACCCTGTACGAAAGACACTTAGATCGCGGCAAGGACTCATAGCTGGGACTACCTATGATCATAAATATATATTCCTGGGAATAATCCCGTGGGAATAATCCATGTGAGCTCATCCACTATAATACCCTCCTAGGCGACTAGTCCGCTAATACAATGGGGAGATATAGGGGGGAAAGTTATGGAACTACTAATATAATCTGGGGTTTATTACTCCTAAGTGTGATCCCTATGGGGAGTAATAAGGGAAATAATCCCAATATTATGATACCACATTTATATGTTATACTCGCATCAATGGATGCTAGAGCTCGAGCTATTACTATATAACTAAGGTAGTCTATATATGGGCTAGTAGTAAAACTCAATAAGGCAAGTGGACAACCTTATCTTATGGCTTTCACTCTTAAGACACCTTAGGGCATGGGAGGGAAAAGGAGACTACCAAAAGTCCATAGGGCTAAGACTAATTTATGAACATGAAATTTTCATTAAGTTTCCCTAACATATATTCTACTTGATTGATTGCCAAACATCTCCAAATCGAAAGAGATATACATCTCAATACTACTACATGATAGAAATATTGAAATCTCTCTGGATCTCAAAATAGATAAGATACATCGATATACATTTTCATCGCCATATCTACTTTACCCTTCTATTTTAGTTGATCCTTTTAACACCACATCAGGGCAGAGAAATGGAGTTTTTTATTCCTGGAAAAATACTTATGGGAATAAATGTGTGTCATTTTCACGTAGATAATAGTAGACTCAAATGTCCTTGGCTTGGAAGGAGAAATAAAGAGCCAGAGAAATAATCGGGGAAAGCTAAACTGGACGACCCCTCTTTATTAGTAAGGATAACTCATCAGTAAATTGCCTACATTTTTCCCCTGCCTTAGCAGTTTCAAGATGTGAATCACTCTCCTTCCCAATCACTCAACCGCCATAATGAATAAGACTACACTCCTTGTCCCTCCTGTAAGGAGAATAACTTTTTCCCCGTTGTCCTTCATTTATAGCGATCTTTTGCTCAACTCTACTATTTGACACTGGCCTAACCAACTTAGTACACTTATTATACCAAAGGAAAGAGCCTGCTCTAGGTATTACCCTTTCTTTATAGTACCAGAAGCCAAATATCCATGATACGGAGATATTGAAATTTCATGCTCCCATCTCCAGTCAGCAGAATAAGCGCTTTTATGCCTATTTGACTCTTTCAATCGGTGTGGAGAAAACTACTTATTTTTTCTCATTTCAATAGGTCAGCATCAGTAGTGGTTGAAGTAGTGGAACCAGTAGCAGAGATATCTACTCTAGATCTAAATTATCTTTATCGGGTTTACCTTGCATAATAATGCATTATAAAGCCTTATTGGACATAGGATGTGACGCCTACCACACTCTCTTTGTCAGTAAAAGGAAATAAGGTACAATTCTTCTTCTATTTTATGTTGATGATATCATCCCTATGGGGGATGATAGGGAGTCCATCGTTGAGCTAAAGAACCATCTAAGCAAGGTCTTTGATGTTAAATACCTAGGTACTTCTTCAGTTTTGATTGGGAATAGAGGTAGCTTAATAGAGGTAGCTTGTTTAAAGTCTGGTATATTCATTTCCCAGATAAAATACATCATGGATATCTTACGATAGACCGGGAAGTTGTGAGAAAGGCTTATATCCAGCCCAATTGAGCCAAACGTAATAGGGATGTGTTCGGATGATGGTGATCTGCTTGATGATCTGAGAATGTCTCTTTTAATAGTTGTAAAGTGAAACTATATAACTATCACTCGTCCAGATCTAGCATATGCTGTCAGTGTGGTCAGCCAGTTCATCCAGGCCCCTCGCACCTCTCATCTTGACGCCGTGTATATGATCTTTATATACCTCAAGACTTGTCCAGCGTGAGGGATTATCTACTCTCAGAATAGGCACCTTCACGTATCGTCCTATTCTGATCCTATTGCGATAAAGGGCCTATTACGTAAAGGTTGGTTCACAATCAGACAGACGTTCTACATCTGGTTATTGCACTCTAGTAGGAGGTATGCTTGTCTTCATGGAAAAGTCAAAAAGAGCCGACAGTACTTTAAGGGGTGGCCTAGTCAAGCATTGAAGCTGAGTATAGAGCTATGGCTCAGGCCTCATGTGAACTAAAGTGACTCAAGAATCTCCTAACTTAGATTGGAGTAAAGGTGCAAATGCCTCTGGAAATGCATTGTTATAATTAGGCGGCCATCCATATATCCTCTAATCCCGTCTTTCATGAGTGCACGAAGCATATTGAAGTGGCCCAATCTTTAATGCACTTCATTCGAGAAAATTTGAAGGCCTAACTAGACTATTTTATCCTTCAAAGTATGGTCAGAATGTCATTACACCATGTATAGCCATAAGGTCCCCCCTAAGGAAGACTTAAACAGCCAATCAAGCCCTTACACCTCTAACATTAATGCTTCTTTCAAGGAAGACTTGCTTGACTTCTATAAGCCACTTCCCTAAATTATCTTGAAGAACTATTAAGCTACTCTAACTATAAAAATACCATGAATACCACTAGTCCTATTACATACTTGATCAGCCATTCTTACCGCTACTAAGTCAATCCTTCTCTTTTTATTCGAGTGTGCTAACACACCCTAAAAGCCAGAAAAAAAAACCCCAAAAACTCCTTCCCCCACCTTCCTAGGAAGACTAAGACAAGGAACTACTTTAACCACTAATAGAACACTAGTCCCATTATTACCATGCCAATAAAGTCGTTACGCTCAGGCTTGCTACCCGGGAATCACTTGCCCTAATGACTAAAGAAGGAGAGGCCCGGTAGGGACTCAATCATTCATATGGGTGAGGAATTAGATATGTAATTATGCATTTCAATTGAATTATTGGGTGGGGGCATTGCTCAATATTGCAAACCTCCGCCAAGGTCAAATGGAAAATCTCATAGGGAGAATGTCCAAAACCTCTGCCAAGGAAAGATGAGAAAATATGAAGTAAAGGTTGAATATTTCCTCCCTATGTGACTTGACCGGAGTTGTTCCTAGTCCTATTCATGGGCTTTGGCTTTGGATTTGATACTTTGTGCTTTCAATGTACGACCAGAAGTGACGCTCCTTCTACTGGAGACTCTGCAATTGAATTAGGTTCTATCCCAACCTATACTTCCACCCCCACTGCTTTTCTCTTTGCTCTTGGTGGTTACGGTTCAACTTGCGAAGCAACTAGCTCTCCAACGGAGGATTCCGGTGGGTCAACTTAACCTGGAACTAGGTCTGCTATTGGATATGGAACCTGGAAAAGGGAATCTGGAACTCTGGTCATGGGAAGCTGGAACTCTGGTCATGGGAAGCTGGAGCTTGAATTAGCTCTGCTACTGTAGCTTTAGCTCGGTCAATTTTCTATGCTCCTTAAAGTGCATTAAGGTCAACAATGAGATCTAAAGCTACCAGGCTTACCGTAAACCTTCTTAGGAGCGGTGGGTCTTGGGAACTTTGGGAGGTGGTTTCGGGTCCATGGCCAAGGATTTGGTGCCTCGCATCCGGGGCACTCACAAAAGATATCGATATCGCTGTATACTCCGAAATTAGATGCCAAAACGTAGTCAAGACGAGCTCGACTGCACTCCATACAGGTGGGTATATACGACTCCACCGAGGGAATCAAGGTCCCAGTGAGGAACGACTAGCTACATCATAATAACGGGGGGGGGTAAGAATGATCTCGTTCACGTAGAGCAATGTTTCACCTAATTTTCTGGTAAAATGTTTCACCTGTGGAGTGGCCTTTAGACCAATCACCACGAAGGAAGCTCGGGTGGAAACTAACTGCTCAATGACAGAAAATTCCACCTAGATGACCACAATGTCGAATGAGTTTGGAATGGTTGGGAGGGGATCTAAAACAACAGACAGGAGAATGCAAGCCTTAGTCAATAACTAGATGGGAATGAAAAAAGAGAAATGGTCAATTCTTTAGGGTTAACCCTAAAGCAGTGTAGGTTCGAGTCCTACCCATTCCAAAGCCATTATTTACGAGGTTTAATATGTCACATTCTATTGTACTATAGCCTTTAGCTTTATCCCCTATATGGAACTGAGATAGAAAAAGTGGGATACTCCTTTGTTAGTTCAACCATATAATATCCACTACTGCCTTTACTCTTACTCCTGCTACCTTTGCTACTCCTATCCCAGATGCTGCTCAAGGTTGGTCGCCTGCACTTCCTCGTACTGGTGCTACTCCATCTGCTACTCGTGCATATCGGGCTCCATATCGAAGGGATCCTACTCCTGCATCTACTATTTGTCCTGGTAGAGGTAGTAGCTTCATGCCCTGGATACTCCCCTTTATGGATTGGTAGTCTTACCCTGTATACTGGGCTTTTTTGATTAGTCCTATGCTGGTATTTATGCTTCCCCTGTTCGTTGTAATACACTTTCTATCACTTTGTTACCTTTGCCTCTTGTACCCTTGCTTCTTTCTACGCTACTCGTGCTCCTCATGGGGATGCTTCTCGATCTGGCAATGACACTTCTGATCCTACTACTACTCAATAAACTAAGCTAAATTGCCTGTAACTAGAATCAATTTAGGGAATTCTCCTCTATGATATGGGCGTATGAGAGGATTATATACTCTATCTCTTAGTGATATACTACTACTACTACTATCTTAGCAATACTAAGAAAGACCCCCTTAGGTAGGAGGAATCAAATACTCTATCATAAACAATAGGAAGAATAAGCTTATACTAACTCGTGTTAGTCAATATGGATGGATCACCCAATTAAGAGAGGACATGTGCATCTGTTATGCACCTACTGATCAGAGGTCGTCCCTTTCCTACTGGAAGGAGAAATATGCATATTCCTCATAATACGATGCAGCAGTTGATTCTTTTGATTCTTATATTGATCCAGCCAATGTTGAGTCAGTCGATCCAGTAGTAGATCTAGCACCACCAGTAGCACCAGCAGCCAGCTACTACCACTAGACAGCGAACAAGCCATAAAACCATTACTAAGCCAAGCCAGCTACCCGCCGCAGCAGTAGTTTAAGTGACATATACAGAGCCAGATCCATACCTTAGTGAGCGAGCTGAAGATACAGACAAAGCCAGAAAGCCAAAGCCATAAGAAAGCCAGAAAGCCAGCCATCTAAGCCAAGCCACCTAAGGTAGCACCAGTTTTGATTGGTCCAGTCGAAGAAGCAGTTCTAGAAGCATAAGAAGCAAAGGCGTAGAAGGCAGTATCTGAGGCGGAGAGAAAGATCCAGACACAGCATAAGTGAATTCTGTTGATCCAGTAGTAGATTCTTCTGTTCGAGCATATCCAGTACCATCTGTCCATCCTATAGACCCATATCCATTAGTTCCATATCCTTCAGCCTCAGATCGAGATCGGGATCAAGGGCTATAACGGGTGGGAATAAATAGGCGAGCAAGCTAAGCTACCTTGACTTTCGTTAGGCCAGCCAGCTACCTTGTTTCTGTATATGAAGCAGTCGGTTAAGCCTTTGATGCAGCAGGTTCTTTTGTAGTTTCTTCTTTTGATTAAGCCATTGGTTAAGCCGTTGATGTCGATGAAAGCATTTCGTAATTGATAGGACACTCTTCACTCACTCAGTAATGAAGAATACCATTAGTTAGGCCCGAGTCTTTCTGAAGGGTCTTTCCACCAGTCAAGATGAGATGGATTCTCAGGCAGGCATATTTGGGGTTGGATCGAGCAGGTGGATGGGTAGAACATCATCGATCTGAATCCTCATATCCAATGCATGCACAGGAGAGAGAGAGTCCCTAGCCTACTAGTGCATAGGAGAGAGAGAGAAAGGCCCCAACCAAATGGATTGGAAATAGAGGAGCGATTCGGTGCTTCATTCTATCCATTTTCTTTCAGGCAGGGGGATAGAACTAACTTTTACTGTTGCCACTGATGCGAGCTGGCTATCCTCTCTTCTATAGATACTCTGGCCATACCATACATAGAATTGCTTTCATATATTTTTTCTCATCAGTGACTTAGACTTCGAGAAAAAGCTTTCGGATGCTTATTTACTTATATTTATTCCCTTCAAAGAGTAAGCTATAGGGTGCAGCTTCGCACCTTGCTCTCCTTTTGTTAAGAAAGAAAGAAATTCCTCTCCTTTTATTCGAGTCCCCTACAGGGTCCTCACCCATATGAATCAGTGAGTTGATGGCAGCCTTTTAGTCGAGCCCCTACTGGGCCTCACCATATGAATAGTGATTCCCTCGACCTCGTAACCTCGGTCGAGTACCTCACCTTTTTAGGGAAGGTGAGAAATAAATCCCTACTGGGCCTCTCCTTTTAGTCGAGCCTGCTTGCGCGTCCTCACCATATGAATAGTGAGCCTATGGCAGCCTATTGTTGAGAGTTTTTCCCTCACCCTACTGAGCATACTGGGCTTCGACCTCGTAACCTCAGTCGAGTCCCTCTCCCTTTTAGGGAAGGTGAGCAATAAATCCCTACTGGGCCTCTCCTTTTAGTCAAGCCTGCTTGGGCATCCTCACCATATGAATAGTGAACCAATGGCGGCCTATTGTCGAGAGTTCATCCCTCACCCTACTGGGCCTACTGAGCCTCGACCTCATAACCTCACTCGAGTCGATGGCGGCCTTATAGTTGAGATTTCGGGAGGCTCACCCTACTGGGCCTCGCCATATGAATAGTGAGTCGATGGTGGCCTTTTAGTTCTTCAAGTTGATGGTGGTGGTCGAGTCATGCTTATGCATGATGGTGGCTTTTGGGGCCCCTCCCCAAAAATAGAGTTGTTCCTAACCATATGAATGGTTAGTGTTAACACCCTATCCTCACATGTCAATGGCGGCCTTTTAGTTCTTCAAGTTGATGGCGGTGGTCAAGTCATGCTTACGCATGATGGCGGATTTTGGGGCCCCTCCCCTAAAAGAGAGATGTTCCTAACCATATGAATGGTTAGCGTTAACACCCTATCCTCACACGTTGATGGCGGCCTATCATCGAGAGTTCATCCCTCACCCTCACCCTCACCCTACCGGGCCTTGCCCGATGTGGACAAGCAGTTCAACCTCCTTACTTTCTTATCTTCAACCTTGAGTGAAAGAGTATGAGTCCTGTACTTCCAACAAAAACCTTGAGTGTTAGAGTCTATCTTCCCTACCTTACCTTGATTGGATAATTTTGTGCCTTACTGGATGTATGGGTGGATTAATTCAACTACAACCTTGAGTGCCAACCTTAATGCAAATCTGATCTTCCTCAATGAAATGGAGAAGCCAACATCAATGGTGGGCTATGGTCTCCACATGA
The DNA here is from genome assembly GCA_034641835.2 of Pinus albicaulis. Lineage (NCBI taxonomy): Eukaryota > Viridiplantae > Streptophyta > Pinopsida > Pinales > Pinaceae > Pinus > Pinus albicaulis. Next base: position 951,299,821 of record CM076578.1, read on the forward strand.
AAGGACCTACTCTGATCTACTCCAAGAATCAATGGGATTCTAAAACCTATAGATGAAAACCTACTCTTGATTTTGGCAGAGTTTAGACACTCTTCCCTTCTTCCTTTTATCTCCCTTGCCTTGTACTTTCTTTATAGGCTTGTAGGAGTTGATAGGATCAACCCGTGTCATGTGATTCTAGTCGAATGAGAACCAATAATGCTTAAAAAAAGTTAGCAATCTTTGTAAACCTATCCTTTGAGCCTATAAAGAAGTGTCCTTGGAAATCACCAATATAGATTCGATCGTAGGTCATAGTTATGAGAGTCGTGAGCTCTCACGCATGTACCATGACTAAAGCGCAAGTGATCACATATGATACCTCTCCTTATGTTCTTCAAGTTCCTCTCTTTTGGGGCCCCTCCCCCTTCTTTGTTCAGGAGAGTGGGTTAGTAACCTCTCCTCGACCTCGTAACCTCAACAGAGTCCATCACCTTTTTAGGGAAGTTGAGAAATAAATCCCTTCAGGCATTTTAGTTGAGATTTTGGCTGGCTCACCCTCACCCCCTACCCCAAAATAGATTTTTTAGTCTCCTCACACATCACCTCACCCTAGGGAAAGCATGATCTCCAATCTCTATGGGAACTTGACACAATAAAGCACAGGAGGATGTGAAAAATATTGCCGTAACAATTAGCTAAGGTGAAACTATGACTATTAATTCTAGTTCGAGTGGAGCGCAGGTGACAAACAGAAGAAATATAGGATAGTTGTGGAGCATCTGTTGGTAGTTGGTGTGCTTAGGAAGGTAGTTCAGCAGGTGGGTTAAGTGATCATACATGCTTCGCCTTGGCGGGGCAAATAGGTCTTTGAGCCATTTGGACCAGCTTGTTCGGCTCGATTCAACTGTATCAAGGAATAGTATTGACTAAGAAATGGCTAGCTCTTTATCCAGCTTGATCCACTAATTTCGCTATCAATAGAAAAATCACTAGCTAGCATTTTGTTCAGTTCCACCATATACCCCACACATTCCTTCAACAACTCTTTGCTGGTTCAAACTTTCCCATTTACATATTGAACCTGTGAGAATTAGGGGAAAACATTTCAATGCGACTGAATGAAAAGAACCCAATGCCATGCATTAAGACATGCATCTCGACATAAATTTTGATCAATAAAGTAGGCGTTGAAGTTGAATCAAGTGTATTTCCACGAGCATCAGACTCTCGATAAGAAAGCACTGGAATGAAAACTACAAGAGCAAGAACAGGAGCAGGGAATAAAAGGGGCTACTTCCATCTAACAGAATATACATCCATCCATACAGAGATATAGGTGGTAAGAGCTAGTATAACTTCCTAGTCGAGTGCTAGTAGCTTACAACTGATGAACTTGCTAATTCCAGCCTTATATACTCCAACAGCTGAACCAACAACTACAAAACCATTTCAAGGGGACTTGACTGGCTCATATACATATGATATGTCAAGGGCTGCTGCGTCAAGGTATACAGGATCTGGAACTGCTACTTTCACTCCAACTACGTATTATGGATATGAAACTTATACTCGAACTGTTAGATGCTTGCTTTGCTGCTTGTTTTGATACCTTTGCCTCTGTTACTGCTGCTAGGTAAACTACTACTCGGCCTCCTTTGATTTCTTTCTCCAAAAGCCTTCACTCTCCACAACCTGCTCTGCCCAAAGGCCCGTGGCCTCCTTTTCCTTTGCCTTATATTATAGATGATCCTTCAGGCATAGATGTTGGATCTGTGTATCCCTCAAGTAGTCATCCTTGTCCTTGAACCAATCTACTCTTCTGCCACTTACCTTTCTCTTTCCTTTAGCTGCTTCACCAAAGTACTTAGTGATTGGACTTAGGTCTGTGCTTAGACCTATCGTATTATATACCTATGATTATTTTCTTGAATTTCTATTGGACAGGTGGGAATTTGTTACAGCATTTCACCAGCGTTCAAAAACACTTGATGAAATAATCCTACTTGGTATGGCGCTTAAGCCATTCTATTACCTCAACTTACTATATGGAAGTGTTTGACAACTCAGTTTTGGGATTGTTGGAATTTCCTTACTTACTTGCTTACTTATAAACTACTTCCTTAACTTCTGAGATTTCATGGGTAGGGGTCAGTACTTAGAGCATTCGAATTTACCTTTGCCCAACAGGTGAGGCTTCGTTGCAAGATACCATCCCTTAACAACATGAAAGGGTAAGGAACATATAAAAATAGAATAAGTTAGGTTTATTTCCAAATCAAACCATCTTTGTTTATGGCACGGGTATTACGTAATGCGGTGGGACCCACCAGGTTTCCTAGGTGGAAAAAATCATAGCGATAATAAAGTTATCAATAATAGTTACTCCCCGTGGCATATTCAAAATATGGGGTACATAAAAGTAAAATTTTTCAATAGGCAACTTTCTTGATGACATTCATAATTCCGTATGCCCCCTACTTAATATAATCTTGTGGGAACCTTACTTAATATGAGAGGAAAATATTGATACTCTCTCAAATGCGGTTTTGGATAAAGCAAACCCCCGTTTTTAGGGGTTCGTAGGCCTCTGCCAGGGTTGAGAACTCACTTTATTCAATATTCAAATCAGATGAGTTAAGGCTTTTCAGGTGATTTCCATCCATTCAAGATTGTTTGGTTGTAGTTCATAAATATAGGTGGGGGGATATTATGATTAGCTGGTTGAAGTTCATGCTAGTGGAACGGGACAATTTACATCGATAATGACTTGAAAGGTGAGCTTTTCTTCTAACTTGCCTTCAGGAACAAGTACTAAAAGTAATATACGGAATAAAAAGGATGCTTCCTCTCCCGGTTGGTCGAGCCTGCTTGCACGTCCTTAGTTTATTGAAATGAACAAATATTGGTGTATATGCACTTTATATAGGCTCTCTTGGTACCTTATGGTTATTATATATCTATTGGATCTTTTCACATAGTATAGGTGGTGAAATGGTAGGGTAAACAATAGGTAGGGATCCACTATTTGAAATCTTACTCAATCAAATCCATTAATCATATAATCAATGGGTTATAAAATGAATAAGTGCATCCACCTATCTTGAGACTTGAAATTCTACCCCTCCTATTTTTATATTATATAAGAAACCTCCTTAGGAACTGAACGACCCGAAACTGCATCATCCTAGAACAAAATATTCTAGGTCTTTCTCCTGCTGGCATCTTTGCTATTGGAACCACCTTTTCTCTTTCGGGGTAAAGAGAAAGAATCAAAATTGACAGAGGACCAGCCTAGATTGATTCTAAGCGACCATTTATTATATCAATTCATTGACCAGAGAATATTGATCTGATTACAGGGTGAGCCTGCCAAACTCTTGACTATAAGGCCACCATTGTTTATCATGTCTTTGCAAAAAAAGGATGGCATCTAAGCCCATGCCTATGGGGCTCCTGTAATTGAGCACATACCTCATTTATGAAGCACCAAAACTAGTGGTAAACCCGTCACATATGTCATAAGGCCATCCAAACCAAGGTTTGCATTGCAAAGATATGGGAAATAAGGTTGTCTCTGAGCACTACCTACATAGTCAATTGAACCCAAACATTGGTAAGCAAGGGAACAGGGAGAGATAGTCAAGGCAGGAGAGGTATGAGGTAATAGGCAATGATAATAGGTCCAAAGCTTGTTGCCAATATAAATTCCAATGCGATTAGACCATTCTGATGACCGTCCACCCTAGAAACCCTAAATGAAGACATAGAGTACAGATCTCCTGTCTTGTCAAGGTGATAAATCTCATATATGTAAGATCAAGCTATGAATCTCTAATGCAGGCATTGAAGAATCAATATAATAGCAATCAACCTTCGTATTCCCACTGCACTCACCCCCATCGTTCGTCGTCATCCTTCGCTACAGTATAGCTTGACATATGAGTTCATTTCTTTTCAAATATCTTACCATATATTGAGACTAGTAATTGATATTATTTAGACGATGCAGTCTTATCGTTTCAATGGTGTATGTATGGTATGTTGTTAGATAGTCTAAATTTTGTTATGATTGGCATGAGTAAATGATGTATGAAATCTTGTATGATTGATGATGTATGATGGCTTTCTATATTCAGTGTAATATGATGTTTTATGGGTTGATTGCTACTTTTTTTCGATAAATAATAAATAAGAAGACTTCAACTTCCTATAATTATTATTCCTTTACTTCATAAAGCCTTACTTACCTACCTTTCAAATACTAAAGAGTTATTAATTCCTAATCCTAAACTTAATACTTTCTATTTACAAAAGAATACTTCCTATTTACTACTCTTCATACATTAAAGGCTCTAAACCACTTTAGAGCTCCTAATATTTTCTAAAAGAAAGCTACTTAATCTAGTTTCGAACTCCAAACCATACTAACTAGTTCCTAAGTATACCATCTTATATTAGTTTCTATACATAAGCTACATAATAGATCCTACTCTTCTATTATAAAGCATATTAACTATAGAGGGGGTTTGGGATACTTCCCCACAAGAGAAGTAATAAATCAATATAAAGAAAATACTATAATAAGACTATACACTATACATTCTAGTTCCTACACTTATACAATAGACCCTAGTCTTCGAAGTACTGTACATAAAATGATTCACTAGTCTTAATCCTCCTATACATTGATTTAGCCCCTACTCCTAGATGAACCAATAGTTCATGACAATACTCTACATTGAACACTAGCCCTAGTTCCTTCATATCTAGTAGCTTCATAGTTGAAGTAGAATATGTTGTCTGTATGTCTAGGTTCTTTCTGTTTTTAGAGTGATAGTTCAGTATGTCTCATTATTTAAGTATCAGTAGAGTTGGAGGAGTTAAGTGTCAGTAGATTATAATATCCTTTCCTTATTTATTCCTATCCTAAGATAGTATAATATTTCTAATAGATAGAGTATCTATACCAAGTAATAGATTCCTGATCTAGTGTTGTTAACAAGAGTAGTATATATATTGAATAATTGATTCCATTGTGTTTACCAGAATAGAAAGGACCAAAAAAACCTGGGTCATAGTGAATGATTGGGACTCTTATCGGTACTGAGTAGCATCAGGGATTTTTTAGAATAGTTGATTGGTTAGATCGATTTTTTATGAAATTATGCTATATATATCGTATATAGATATATATATATGTGTTTGATCTTGATAGAATTAGTGATGTTGATAGGGTGATGCATCATAGTTGTTGATGTGATAAGTCATTTTTATGGGCATGGTTTTTTCGGTCTTGGTATATGCCTCTTATAAGACAATGCATGGTATGATTGATTGATGATGTAACGTGGTGGGATATGTTTATGTGTTTCTCTCCATGTTTTATTGGCATTTTTGCTAGTTCATTTCCCATTGACTTTCTTGTTGTGATGGTTTTGTTATTGATGATTGGTTGATTTATGGTGATGCATGGTTCCCATTTAGTTGAGTGAAAGTAAGGTGGTGGAATCGGTGAATCGTTGAGGTAAATTGATTGAGGAATGCTAAGTATAATAAAAAATATGGCATTTCCCCTATACTTAATCATTAGCTAGATCAGGGTAGTGGGTAAGTTGCTGGATCCACGTATGCTTCATTGGTTGAATCAACTGAATAAACCACTAGTGCCTCTACTGGCTATTGTCTTGGAGGGGATGTTGGACAATATGGTGATGGATAAGCTATTGATGGTGGTGATACATAAGCTAGATCAACTGGATTAATGGATGAAATTGTAAGTCAATCAATAGCTTCCACAACCTTGACTTTCGTCTCTACCTTTCCTGTTACTGGGTGAAGGTAAGCTAGGAAAGGATCTTGACCTGGAGTTCAATATTGATCCGCATGATCTTAATATGGATCCGAGGTGGTAGTTAAAGGCTTCTTCTGCGCTCTTCGCTACCAGGTAAACTGTAATATTCCAAAATTTGCAAGCAGCAATTTAGAATATTCATTTTTACATATTTCTTAGAGGAGGAGAATAAATGGGTAGGGAGACCCATTCCTAATAAAAAAATTAATAAAATACCTCATACTAATAAAAGGGATCACCTTTGGAACCAGTTTACACACCCTCATGTGTGAACAAGATTATTTGCAAGAGGTTTAGGTAAAGATTGACCAAGTTTGACTGCGCAATAGAAGAATGAGAAGCTTGCTTAGAAAGGAAGCGCAGTTCACATGGGAGAGAGATCACTTGGTGGAGAAAACCCTAAGCTGTGGGGTCCATGGTAAGAATTCTTTCACATGTATAGGAGAAGGGTATGGCAGCTATTTTTTCTTATGCTGTTGAGTATTATTCATCTCATTGTCTATTCAGACAAGAGAGAATTATTTGTTATTCAACATGAATTGCCAGAGGAATTCCTGCTTATGATTCCTTCCCCTTATTGAGAGGCCTCTTGAAGGTTGTTCTTCATACTCCACGTTCCATGGCTCAAGTCCAAAGCCACCATCTCCAATGACAACGTTATTATTGTTCAAGAGTGTTGCTGCATTGTAGAGAGTTGCAGTGGAGGACATCTACACCACTTCCGGAGCTGATTTTCAGAGGAAGGGAGTCCCTACCCATTTGAGGGATTTATTGAGGAAGATTTCAGAGCATCATTTCAGATTTGGCATCAAGGCCATCTCATTCCCTTTCCCCTATAGCACAGTTCACCCAGTGACTGTGTTATTTTCTATAGAGCATTTGTAGTGGGGCTCTTGCAAATTATTGGAGGGAGAGATATTTGATGAAGGGATCAACCTTTTATTCAAAATATCCATTGGGGGAGGAATATTTAGTTTGAGCATCACATTCAGCTATCTCCATCTAGTTCTATTTCTGAGCTGCTGCAGCTACCTAGCTACTCCGGCATTTTGTAGATTTTGGGTTCTATGATCAATCCTTCCAAGATTGATAGGTGGTAGCCTTTGGGAGTTGAAGTATTCACTCCTAATGTTATTTTGTACCATATCATTGTATATATATGCATTTGGAATTTGTAGCATGCAGTTGCTCTTATAAACTACGCAGTCATAGCTAGGGTTTATATGTGTAGCAGAGCTCTTCCATGAGTTATGTACTTTCTCTTGAGGCTTGGCATTGTACATCTTGAGCATCATTTCCCTCAAGATTTTGTATACATATGATGTTGCTATTATTATAATGAGATAGATATGGATTCCTCTCACATTTTATGAGTATTTGTCACTGCTATTTGTCAATGGGTGTATTTGCTTATTGCTGTAACTCTATCATGAGGCATTCTCAATAGAGTAGTTCTTCCTAATAGGAGATATTACATATCTATAGATAGAGTCTACAAAGGGCCAGATAGCCTCTGGATTTCATCCTTATTTATCTGGTAAATTCCTAAATATTCAATCTCTGAAATAGACTTGCAATATTTCTGAAAGAGGAATATCTTAAGATATTCCCAACATTGCAGAAATTTCCCCATTTGGGATATTATAGTGGTATCAGAGCACCTTTCTTGGATCAAACTGTGGCCTTCAAGTCCAAGAAAGAGGAAGAAGATGATGATGCAGAAGATGAGCTTGATCTCATATATTTTCAGAGCAAAGAAGAACCTCCTCGAGGAGGAGAAGTAAGGAAGAGAAGAGGAAGGTCCACACACTTCCTATTCTCAGAAAGAAAGCAAGCATGAGAGATGCTTGGATCATATGGTTCTAAATCAATACCTTGATGAGTATAAATCCCATTCTGTAGCATTTAGGGGAGCTACATAATTCCCATAGTTTATTCAGTAGAAGGAGGAGAGAAGGTCTTATGGAAAAAGAGAAATCAGAGGCAATAGGTTCTTATTGTCTACATTTGATGGGGAGACTTCAACTAGAGCTTGGGTGAAAAAGATAGAAGCCTTTTTCTCGCTACATCCAGTGACAGAGGAAGAAGTAGTGGAGATTACAGTGCTGCACATGGAGGGTGAAGCCTCTATTTGGTGGTTCAAACCGTTGGTCCATTCAAGGGTAAGATTTTTTGAAGACTTTGCTCAAAGGTTGATTCGAACCTTTGATGGAAAGAGGACAAAGGAAGAGCAAAATTTTTCAGCTATGGAGGAGGTAGCTATGTCATTAGAGGAGGCAACTGCTACAGCCACAAAATAAGACCCCAGGATCCATCAAGGTATGAGTGAAGTTCCATTTTTCATTTCAGAAAAAAACTTAAGAAATTATGGAAATTCATCTTTAAAGGTCCCATGATCTACATCTATTGTTATTCCAGAGCACCATGATTGCACTGCACTGTGCAAAGGGTTTAAGAGAGAGATAAACCCTCATCCTCAGGAACTTTTTATGAGTCTCAATTAGCCCTTCAGGTTGGGATTTGAACCATTGGAGGCTGGAATAAACTATGGCACCTTCATGATAAATCAGGGAACAAACCTTGAACCAGAGGGTGAAACAACTGCTACACTATTTGAGGAATCAACAGCACTAACAGACATGGGTGGAGAGGAGATATTACCTCCATCACAATTGGGTTCTCATGGATCTAACATAGCCATGGGTGAAAGATATTTTCTAAGAGGTCCCCAAGGAGCTGCATTTCAACCTTCCATGAAATGCAAAGGGGAAGATATGGCTTGGGAGAATGGTAGCCTTCATGGGAGGAGTACCAAAGGAGGAAAAAGGAGAAGAAATCCACAAGGAGATGAGTGGGTGTTGATGAGAAGAAAGGGGCTGATTTTCCACTTGAAAATATATGATACCGGGCAGCAAGCGGCTTGGCTGTGCTGGCTCCTCTTGAAGGAGTTTGGCCATCACTTGATGTACTCTTTTTCCAGGAGGATAGGAGTGGAGAAGAGGCGACAAGGTGTTTACATCATTGAGCAGAAAGGAGTATGGATCCATGGTGATAATATGGCATATATATCAGTCATGATACCTTCATCACGTGAGTTACATGATGTGAGCATGAGGAGGCAGCAAGCACTTGGGTTTCTTGAACTATTTTGGAGAGAGCACAAGTAGATTTTCTCTCAAAGGATGTATGGTGTTGCAGGAGTAGAGGAGGGCACTCTCATAGTGAAAATGGATTACTCCTCATATTGGATTGATCGGGAGACATTTCCATCTTGGGAAACGCCTCACATTTGCAACAACATCACTAGAAGTATTCTTGACAAGGAGCATGTCGAGAAACAGAAATTGGCACGGGCAAGAGCCTTTTTGCATGAGCTCACAGCGCTGTCACTTGGGAGTAGGGTCACATGCATAGATTCACCTATTATTTTACTTGTAGCCTATGGTAAGAGAATTGTGCTTACATTTTCTGATTTACATACTCTTATCATTATGATTCAGTGCATGGATCCTCAGGGGGGCAGATTTATCATGTTGCTCCATGAGCAAGGTTGGGCCAAACCATATGATGGAGAAAACCATATATTATGTGGCCTTGGGAAAACGTTTTCTCACTACATGCATGATCAGCCAACTCATATACTTGACCATGTATTAAGAAACATTTTTCCAAGTAAAATTTTGAAGCAGCAGTTTGAAAAACTGTGTTGTTGCTGCTTGGGAGACTGTTGGTGCCTTCAAGCATCATGTAAAACCATCAGTACTCCATCTCTTTTGATGATGAACATGCTTCCATTTGCTGATATTTTACATATTTTTATTTGGAGCATGATGGGTGAATTTACACATGAGTTGAATGTTTCTTTGAGGGAAGATGATTCCCACAGTTTATGCATGGCATGTTCTAATGGGAACATGAGGAGAGACATAGTCACCACAGCCACTTGTTTGCTTTACTTGGAGGTGGACCCTGAATTTGATGATGATATCCATCCATTGTATGTATATGGGCATGTATTTGACTTTGTATTGCTGACTCACTCATCTATTCACTATTCAGTAGTAGAGGTGAAATGTTCTGTACAATACTTGTCATGTTATTTTCTGCAGCTACAGTGGATGAGATTGCGTTGTAGCCCTATGATACATTGTTTGTACCTTGATGCACATGATATAACCTACAGAAAACATGTAATTGGGGTATTCTATGATGATCATGTCCTAATTATCATGGATGACATACTTTGGGCCAGCAGGATTTTCATTGATGGAGGAGAGATCCCTGGAGGATTACTCTTCATGTTGCCACTTGGAGGCAATACATTTTCAGCCATGGATCAGAACACACTCCACACTAATCATAATTGGAGGAGAGGAAAGCATGGGGTGCGCCATGGAGCTTTCCATGTTCATATTTTCAGCCCACCTTCTTTTCCGGAGCTCAAGGTGGAGAGAGTTTTCTATGAGTTGATATGTTTGGTAGCAGCTCATGTTCTATGGATAATTTATTGGGGATGGGAGATTCATATGGGGATGATGAGTTCCACTTTACATCAGATCTCATGCCTCAAGGAGGCCCTTAGACAGCCCATTGTTTCCTTCATGGATATTTTCTTCTACATGACAGCTATTTGGGGATGTTCACCAAAGGTTAGATTGCATATGTTGGAGGGACAACCTGAACACTTGATTGATGATATGGCATCCTTTTCTTGGAGAAGTTTATTATGCATGGATGCTATAGGAGAGGTAAAGGGAAATAAATCAGTCTATCCTTTTACTTTCTTGAGGACAAGCAATCTTTTAGAGGGGAGGACTGTAATATTCCAAAATTTGCAAGCAGCAAATTGGAATATTAATTTTTGTAGATTTCTTAGAGGAGGAGAATAAATGGTTAGGGAGACCCATTCCTAATAAAAAACTTAATAAAATCCCTCATACTAATAAAAGGGATCACCTTTGGAACCGATTTACACACCCTCATGTGTGAACAAGATTATTTGCAAGAGGTTTAGGTCAAGATTGACCAAGTTTGACAACGCAATAGAAGAAGGAGAATCTTTCTTAGAAAGGTAGCGCAGTTCACATGGGAGAGAGATCACTTGGTGGAGAAAAACCTAAGGTGTGGGGTCCATGGTAAGGAGTATTTCACTTGTATAAGAGAAAGGTATGGAAGCTATTTTTTCTTATGTTGTTGAGTATTATTCATCTCATTGTCTATTTAGACAAGAGAGCATTCTTTGTTGTTCAGCAAGAATTGTCAGAGGAATTCCTGTTTAGGATTCCTTCCCCTTATTGAGAGGCCTCTTGAAGGTTGTTCTTCATTCTCCACATTCCATGGCTCAAGGCCAAAGCTACCATCTCCAGTGACAGTGCTATTCTTATTCAAGAGTGTTGCTGCATTGTAGAGAGTTGTAGTGGAGGACATCTACACCACTTCCGGAGCTGATTTTCAGAGGAAGGGAGTCCCTACCCCTTTGAGGGATTTAGTGAGGAATATTTAGAGCATCATTGCATATTTTGCATCAAGGCCATCTCATTCCCTTTCCCCTACAGCGCAGTTCACCTAGTGACTGCGTTATTTTCTATAGAGCATTTGTAGTGGGGCTCTTGTAGATTATTGGAGGGAGAGATCTTTGATGAAGGGATCAACACTTCATTCAAAAGATCCGTTGGGGGAGGCATATTCAGTTTGAGAATCAGATTCAGCCATCTCCATCCAGTTCTATTTCTGAGTTGTTGCAGCTACCCACCTACTCTGGCATTTTGCAAATTTTGAGTTCTATGATCAATCCTTCCAGGATTGATAGGTGGTAGCCTTTGGGAGTTGAATTATTCACTCCTAATGTTATTTTTTACCATATCATTGTATATCTATGAATTTGGAAATTTTAGCATGCAGATTCTCTTATAAATTGTGCAGTCATAGCTAGGGTTTATATGTGCAGTAGAGTTCTTCCATGATTTATGTACTTTCTCTTGAGGCTTGGCATTGTACATATTGATCATAATTTCCCTCAAGATTTTGTATACATATGATGCTGCTATTATTATAATGAGATAGCTATGGATTCCTCTCACATTTTATGAGTATGTGTCACTACTATTTGTCAATGGGTGTATTTGCTTACTGTTGTAACTCTATCATGAGGAATTCTAAATAGAGTAGTTCTTCCTAATAGGAGATATTAAATATCTATAGACGAAGTCTACGAAGGGCCAGATAGCCTCTGGATTTCATCCTTATTTGTGAAGATGATGCATCCGGTAAATTCCCAATTAGTCAATCTCTGAAATAGACTTGCAATATTTCTGAAAGAGGAATATCTTAAGATATTCCCAACATTACAGAAATTTCCCCATTTGGGATATTACATAAACTAGTAAAACTAAATCCTAGCATTGGTGAATCTATACTTGGAATTGGATATGCTTGGGTTTTGCATTTTTTTCCCCTTTCCTTTTGGAGGGCTCGTAGCACCTATTGACTGAGCAATTGATGGTCATAAGTCGTAACCAATGCCCAGCTTATGTGTGACTTATGTTGACAGTACACGTGATTACTAGTACGTGTGGAAAGTATACTATACATCTAAGTGATTACTTTTAGAAAGATGTTTACACACTTGTGGTGTGCACATTATATAAAGATATATCTCTTTACGCCCTTGTTAATGGCACGGAATAAATTACAAGCATAGCAGGAGGTTCACCACCACTAGAAACAAAGGTAGCAAAGTAAGACCCAGTTCCAGGTTACCTTGATGACCTAGAACTAGTAGATCCCACAGCTTCACAAGGCGAGGTACAAGAATGAACATCTAGTATGGATGTATAAAGCGTGATACCATCGTTGAGGTCCGGGGTTACCCCGCTACCTAAAAGCCAGTGTGAATAGTATAGGTAAATTCAATTGACCGAGAAGTGAAACCCAGTAGAATATCGAGCAAATTTCATTGCAGAGGCAAAGGTAGTATATAAAGTGGCAAAGCACATAGTGGAGTAAGCTATAGTAGCAGAGGCAAGCAGTTGACCCAGTCACATTATAATAGAGCCATAGCTGGCAACACTAATACTAACAACATTAGTAGTATAGCCCTAGTAAGCATATAAAATAGTAGATCCAATTCCGCCAGCCTTAGCAGCCGATGATCCAGTCAAAAGTTTACCTTATTGACCGAGCAAAGGCACCAGTACGTATAGAAGTAGCATATTATATAAAGAATAATGACCAAGATGCAAGGGAATTCTTAGTAGCAGATCCAATACTAGCACCGCTAACATCAGCAGATCAATTCACATACCTAGGTGCCACTTCTGTATCAGTCCCATAATATGTGCAGTGGATGCATACCCACTAGTGGTAGCTTCCTTCCTTTTAGATTCTCCCATCCTAAAATAGAAGCCTGATCCAACAGAAGGAAGGAATAAGCTCGTAAAAAGGAACATTCAGCCTCCTCAAGTCCAACAGAAGCAGCCTGAAGCCTAGAGCACAAAGCCTTTCTCTCACCTTCGCCCTTTTGCCTTTAACCTTAAGCCAGAAGCCCTTCACCAGGAGGAACCAGATGCCTTGAGCCTTCTTCTTTGAACCTTTAGCCTTTTCTCCTGCCTTCATAACCAAGTCCAATAGATGATGTCTTTACCTTTTTGACAAGAGCCTTGAAATAGAACAAGCCTTGAACACCTGGCACCTTGAACCTTGAGACATTCAACCCTTCCATAGCTTATGAGCAGAAGAGTATTTCTATAGTTCCCACAACTTTCCATTCTATTATAGCTCCTCAATCCTTTAGCCTTCAATATTGAATCTAACACCTTGAGCCTTCATCAGAATCTACAATTCCCACAGAAAGAAGGAATACTTTTCACTTTCAACCTCAAGCCTTTCACCTGGAAACTTGAACCATAAGCTGGAAACCTTGAGCCTTCACATAAGCTAGTCGTCCTTCCTACTATACTTTATTCCAAGAGATAATATTGAGTGTTTATTAAAGCTTACAAGCATAAACAACCATGAAGCATATATGCCTAGCTCACGCAACTAAGCTAACTCAATCAATCTAGCAAGGCAGAATCGAGCAGACTACCCATCAGTCATTAAATCAGTCATTAAACCAAGGAAGCATACTTTCCATCATTCCATTTGTCATTCAAGTAGTCAGACTCTACCCCATCCATCTTACACATTCAAACTAGCCCTCTAATACCCCTTTGGGGTAAGAAATCAATTACCTTACGTCAGGCTTCTACGTTCCTTGTCCTCTCATTTTCTCCACGCCCCTCTTAGGATGTCCTCGGGGATCGCTGGTCATAAATTATATATGTAACTATGTAATATGGTCGAGTCACTTAACGTACCTTGCCCCTTTCCCCTATTATTTCTCGGCAATGAGTTGGTTGGGGTCACCCCCTCCTCTCCTTTCATATACATACCTAATTATATAGATATCATGGGTTATTTCAATGATGATATTAGTTCTCCCCTTCCCTTGTCGAAGGTTTACCCAACTCACAACGAATGGCTCATCAATCAATATCATCTGGCTGGATGAATTAATTGCATGATTTCTGGGCATTATGAATCGCTCAATGGCTCATCAACTCAATAAATTGTATCTTCCGGTTTTGGATGCTGTTGGTTCTAGGTCTCGATCTAGAAATGGATCTGTTACTCAATCTGCTCGAATCAAACTAGCGCAGATGCTACCTTTGTATCTGTACAAAAATAAATGAACCAGGAAAAAAGGGGATGCTGCTTACGGTGGAACTGGATATGCGACTACCTCGGTAATTGATGCTGAAACTCCTGCTATTGGTGGTGGTGCTGGTAGATATGTTGCTAGTAAGGGTGCTACTGAGTAAACTGCTGGCTGTAATGCTGGATAATAATCAACAGCGTAATCGACTGCATCATCTATGGTTACTTTGAAATCTGCTTATGCTTCTTCTGGATCAGATTTTGTTGGGTCTTGATATCGATCTATAGCAACTGGAAGAGATGCTAGCTTTGATGCTCTTCGCTTCTTCTAGCTATTGAAAGGTAGGGTATGCCACTAGGTCAACGACTAGATCAACTGGCCATTAAATGGGTTATTCAATTGGTGGATTAATTAATGAAACAATGGGATTCCAACTAATTATTCCTTTTTCTTTATTCCCAACCCTATATCTTCAATTTCTATCCCTGCCTATGTTGTCTGGTCCGTGTTCTAACCCCCGGCTTTGCGGCTAGGACTAGGGAAGCCAAGCCACTTTCTTATTTATATATCGATCTCGAACATTGGAATATCAATCATGAACAACATAAACTGGGTTTGGGTTGTGTAATCCTTCTGGATCTCAAACAGTAACTAGAAGGGATGCTCCAGGGTATAGAAATGGAAGGGATTCCATGGGCTTAGATGCTCCTACCTTTCTCATTTTTCTAGCTACCTGTGCTTCTATGGCCTTTGCCTATACTAATGTTGGATTGAATTATATATAACCACTGAAAGGAGCTAAACCATTTCAAGGGGGATCAACAGAAGCAGCTGGCTTTGGCTTTCTAACTGTCTGGATTGTTGGCTAGGTGGGAGTAATAGCTGGCTTGCGAGCTGGCTGGTCCTGGATCGGCTACCTTTGCTACGGCGGCTGGGTCTACTACTCTAATTACCTATGCTACTGATGCATTTATTGCTGCTCCAATTATTGGATCTACTACTACATATGGATTTGGAACAGGATATGAAATAGCTACCTTTACCTCTGCTTATGTTCGTGCTTCCACTACTTCAAAGACAAAAAGGGTTTGTTCTCAAAAATGGGCTCTGTAGTTTTATATATTATGTTACTAGAGGATCTGGAACTGCAACTTGGTCACCTATGTCCGCCCCCATCTTTGCTGCTCTTGGGTATGGGTCAACAGAAGAAACAGGATCTACTGACTTGACAACTTCATAAAGGGCTAAATAAAGGGCTTCTACCTTGACTTCTACCCATGATTTGGGACTGGCTATCCAACTGGTTTTTAAACTATTGGTCTTGTAATTGCTCGTGATGCATCTTTTACTACTCCTGCTACCTCTGTTACTGGCTCTGGATCTTTAACTAAATATGCTTGAATTAGGAAACCTAGGTATGCAACTGAATCCAATCGAATTGGATTTTCTACTAGGAGATCTGAAATAAGCTATGCCCTTAAATCTGGTGGGGATGCTTTCTTTGTTCCCGTAGCTCTCACTAGATTTGCTCCAGCTACCTTAACAATAGGTGTTATTCCCACCTTTGCTTCTTATGGTGATGCCGAAATAGAAAACATGAAATTTGATTATTACACAGAGCAGGATGCTTTGATCTAGACTTTGGCCTAAGGTCACTATTCTATCTTCTCATTGGTATCCGACCGAAGTGCTGGCTCTCAAAGTGGCAGGAATGTTGGGTTAACTTCAATGGATTAAAGGTCAACCACTAATCTTATGGCTTTTTCTTTTGAATTGGTAGGGATGTTGCCTTTAGAACTTCTCCTTTTAATCGATCAACGGGCTAGGCTACATAATGGGTTTTGACCCCGAAGGAAAAAATAAGCTATGGTAATAAAGTAAGCTATGGTAATATTGGTGCATAAGTGGGAGAACTAGTCAACTATGGATGCGCTTTTGATTGGCTCTGTAGGCATATATGATCGGGATCAGGGCGAAATTGCATGGGTAACGAGAGCAGATGGGCATAGTTACAGTAATGGATGGTGGTGAATGAATGCAGATTATGTCTCGTTAACGAAACCTATTTTGAAACAAGTTCAAAAGGGAGGGTAATTTGGTCGCTTACTTTGGCTCTGAAATGGGAACTGTCAATCTTGACTCTGACTCTCTAAATGGAAGGGATGCCACTGGGTGGACTAGTATCTCACTCTAGATCCATACTTGCAATTGGATTTGGGACTCAAACTCGCATCGAAATTTCCTCTACCTCCCTGGCACTGAGTCCACTTCTACAAAGTAAACTGCTACAACCACCTCTGCCTTTGAAGCCTCCGCCATTTTTCTTGTCTATGCCTTTGTTGTTGCTACGGACTCTATAATTGGATCTGCAACCTATGCCCAGCACTAAAGGTGGGAGTAAATAGCACTAGTGATGGAGAAACTCCAACTGGGACCACCTCCACTAGCCCTTCCTATGCTTTTGGTTGAAATTCAAACTGCTAGTACTTATACTGATGAAAAAGCTAGTGCCTTTACCCTTGCTACGGGTGATGCTACTTTCTTTGGATCTGGATCAATGGGTTCTCCAACTAGCACTGTAACTAGAAGGTATGATGCCACGGGCCCTACATGGAACAACGAGTCAACCCCATCTCGATCAAATGCCTGGTCCGACTATTGAACTGGTACCCAAATCACTACTATATCTGCCTTTGTTTTTTGGTTAATAGAGTAAAATACAACAATTCAAGAAAGATCCAGTTCAGAAGATTTCATATCTTCCTTAGCTAAGGTGGGTTTAAGATACTCAATACTTACTTACTTATACCTGGGAACTATAGTTCTAAAGATCGGTAGTTCTTATCCTATTTTCTTCCCTCAATCGTTCTTCATTTATTCCCCTCAACTATCCCCTCAATTTGTTCAGGAAGGAAGGGTAGCGATATTGAGAGATAGCACCTTGCCCGATGCAGACAAGTCGCAGCTTCTAGCTATCTATTTTGAGGGGAAGAAATCAAAATGGCAAAAAATAATAATTACATATGCCCCTAGGAAACTTTATACATAACAGATACGTCTGGATTCGAACCAAACCCCTTCCCTTAGTGAAATGAGTGGGGTAAAGCAGCCAAGCTTTCGTCTCTCTACCCACCCTCCCTTGAAGATATTGATGGAAAATTTTGCATTCGATGCTTGGTATTTCAAGCATTTCATATCTATTCACCTACCCTAGATTATTCATTATCCGATCCATCACTACACGCCATTTGTTCCCAAGGACTAGAAAAATCAAAATAACACAATTCTTGGGTCATCTCAATTGGTTCAGAAACCAAACGTTTCTCCGTATCATCGTAGTGTACTTCCACATATCCACTCAGGGGGGAGTCCTTTCATAATGGATGACCCTCAGAACCATAATCTGTTAATATATGGCATATATCCGGATGAGTGATGGAATAAACACCAGACATATCCCATACTTCTCGCTCCCACCGGTCGGCTGATGGAAATGGACTAACTACCAGAGATATTCATGTTATTTCATCTACACTAGTTTGTACATGAATGCATGGGTTATACTGAGTAATTGGTGAATTATAAAATGCTTCAAATATTCCTTTTCAAGATGGATAATCAACTCTGCGGATATCAATCAAAACTTGGGAACGCGTATAGGTATTATATTTTGGGAACCATAACAATTGAAATGGGTAGTCTGTATCGGTATATGAGATATTTTTGTGTTCCGATATTTCTATTTTATGTACCCATCTATTGGGCGAAGTCTCTCCCGGATATTTGAAAATTAAATGGTTATCTGTAAAGGCTTCCCTTGAGTTTCTAAATAATGACTTGAAGAGTTCGCAAGGTTATATCGATACCTACCTTCCCCTCGACTATAGGGGGGTATAACCGATAGGGTTCACTTAACCCACCTTGCTGGGTTGGCTGAATCAAAAGACTTGTTCTTTTATTTCCGACAGCTACTTATATTTATTCCTTTCAAGGCCTAAGCTCTTCTCAAGGGATAACCTTAGCAGAGCTCAGGTGATTAACTTACTTGATCAGAAGGGTTGGTTATCCTCCTTACCTTTTTCCTTTCAGGACCTTACCTGAGAATGATTGACCTTTCATTCAGGTGATAAGACCTACCTTTCGCCAACCCTACTAGATAGGCCTTTCAAAATCAGACCTTAGACCTACCTTTCAAGGTCAATATTTCATGAAATAAGGGCTTAGGAGGCCCTTTCAAGGCCTTATTTTTGAACGAAGGAAGGATTCACCTTAAAATAGGACCTTGAAAGGCCTTACAATATTCACCCAGAACGTGACTTGAAAGGCCTTACTGGGAGCCATGCCTTATGTAAGTCTTCCCTGCCTCCTTTTCTTGATGGGCTAAAGTATGGAATATAAGGAGATGGTTGTCCAAATGGTAAACTCCACTAACTCATCCCCGCCTTGCCAAGCCTTATCCTTCCTTAGTGTAACTAGGTATACTTACTTCTTTCCTTGGCCAAACCAGCCAGCAGCCGGGGATTGGGGTGGGTGGGTAAATAGTTTGGGAAAATAGAGTGACTCCGTCCCTTTTTCCGTCTCAAATTTGAGGAGGTTGACCCACTTTTCCACATCGGGCAAGGAGCCGTAAGGCCTAAAGACCATAAGGGTGAGGGTGAGCCAACCAAACTTTCGACAATAGGCCCGAAGGGATTTATTGCTCATCTTCCCTAAAAAGGTTAGGGACTTGGCCGAGGTTAGGAGGTCAAGGAGGGGTAAACATGCGAGGATATGGTATTAACACTAACCATTCATATGGTTAGGACCTAGTAGGGGGCTCAACTAAAGGCCCGTTAGGGGCTCGGTTGAGGTTACAAGGTCGAGGGAGAGGCCCGGTAGGGTGAGGTAACGAACTATCGACACAAGGAGAGGGACTCACTGATTCATATGGGTGAGGCTAGGAGGGACTCGATTGAGGTTACGAGGTCGAGGCCCGGTAGGCCCGGTAGGGGCTCACTATTTATATGGTGGGGGACTCTCTATTCATATGGAGAGGACCCGGTAGGGGGCTCGACAGAGTTTACGAGGGAGAGGAGCAACTCTCTTTTGGGGGAGGGGGTGAGGGTGAGCCAGCTGAACTCTCGACTAAAAGGAGAGGTTACGAACCCAATATCTTGACCAAAGAAGGGATGGAGTCACTCACTATTCATATGGTGAGGCAGAGGGGCCCCAAAAGCTACCATCATGCATAAGCATGACTTGACCACCACCATCAACTTGAAGAACTAAAAGGCCACCATCGCCGCCATCAAGTTGACCTGCTTGTCCACATCGGGCAAGGAGCTGGAAGGCTGCTCGACCATAAGGATGCGTAAGCATGCTCGAATAACAGGAGAGGATGCCCTTTTTAAGGCTCTCAATGAAAGGAGAGGATGTTAAGCATGGCTCGACTGTTAAGGAGAGGATGCATAAGCGTGGCTTGACCACTGGGCTTCCATCGGCCGCCATCAAATCAAATAGGCTAGCATGTGAAAGGGCCTTACCATGCCTACTTTTTTTCACCCGTATTCTCCTAAAGACTTTTATTGATGGGCTAAAGTAAGTGTTATGGAGTTATGTATTCTATTTATGATCTATTTAGTTACCAAAAGAAATCAATTTATATACCTAATTACGCATTCGTTCTTTTGCTGCCTCCTCTCTAGTGAGCCTACAACATATGGAAGATTTATCAAAAGATATAGGTCCCTCCCCCCTAACATTATAGACCCCAATGATATGCCCTAACATGCTCATGGGAGAGGTAGAAATGCGTAATTGCTACTATGATACGATGCATCATGCCCAAAATTGATCGACTGAATCTTGACTAGGGACCGAGACATAATCTAATTGAGATGAGAAGCATCCTCTATAACTAAAAAATCTAGATTTGGAGGGTATTGAATGAGTCCAGCTAGTTCAAGGTAAGCCAATGGATCTTAGGATTACGGTCAACAACAACCGAGACTAGACAAACTGGTCGAATACCTTTCCTCCCACTGCCCTTCTTTCTCCCATTGCTACTGTCTCTTCTGTTATCTCTGCTACCGAAGCTTATGGTTCCTCTCCTCCTGCTGCTAGTGGTGCTACTGAAATTGATGATGCTAGGACTTCAAATTGATCTCAAAATGGAGTTGAAGGGTGTGCTACATGCCTCTCTCCTTACCTGGGACTACTCGCTATGAAGGATCAAAAATTGGCTATCAACCTTACTCAGATGCCACAGGCTTTGGTACTCGAATTGGCTCTGCTGCTGGATCAAATAACTTTACTATAATCGAACAAAGGTATGTTGCCCTTGCTTATGCACCTTCTACCTCTACCTAAGGTGCTTCAACTAGATCAACTTAACCAACTGAATCAACTAGCTCCGGTTCAAGATAAGCAACTAGATAACCATAAGAAACCCTATCAACTTCTAGCTATGATTTATGTGTTGGCTTTAGAACTGCAACTTAGCTTAGTAAACTGGTTTTTGAACTGGATCAATCGAATCTACTGGTGCTTCACCAGCTGCATAATCGACAGAGTCTACTGGTATTGATGCTTCTTCTTGGTCTCAATCTAGATCTGTTGTTGTCCTTGCTCTTTTGACTGGTAAATTCACTAGTGAATGGTGGCCTATTCCAGCCATCCATCCATTGCCAAAGAATCATGAGGGGCTCCATCCCCTAGAACATCCTAACTTTCTTTTTGCCTAACTGCCTGGCGGTGGGAGGCTTAAGCATTGATTCCCTGAGGCCGGCCATCCTTTCAGCATTGCTCGTTAATTCAGTTCACCTTCCTTTTGCCCACCCACAGTTTTTTTTTTATTTCCGAAAGGAAGTAGAATACCTTAACCAGCCAATATTATTGACTCAATGAAAGCTTCCTCCATCAAATCATCTAGCTCCATCAACTACGTAACTATTCACTCATCATCCCCCCTTCCTTTACAGGGGGTGAGGATGGTCGGATGGAAGCTATAGCTATTGGGGATATCCTAAAAATTATCCTATCTCAGCCTGGAGAACTAATCCACCTTCCATCTGGGTCGTTCAATGGTGGAAGGTAGTAGAGTGAAACTATCTGACCCACTACACCCTTGATGGACTTTCTTTGATTCCCTCCCAACCATGTAGTCTCTGGTCTCTATTTTTTATTGATGGTCGATGGAGCATCCTTCCCTCAGAATATTGAACTATACCAGATATAGCTAGTCGATGATAATAGTAGAAAACAAAGGAGTTCAACTCGTGGGGGTGGGTAATGAAATATTTCCAGCTAGATAAGGAAACCCAGAAAAGCTAGATAGGGCAACCGTTGGTGCGGGGTGGGTAACGAAATAGTTTTTTAGCTAGACAGTACTCCATTGAAGTTACCGAGGGAGTAGACTACCTTTATGGAAACAAGGAGAAAACAAAGTAGGGAGTGTTAGAAAGCATGCTCCACTAGGATGGCCAGCCGGATGGTCAGACAAGAAAAGAAAAATGGTAGGGCTACTAGCTCGGTCGGGAATAGCCAAAACTAGCCATATGTCATTTTCATTGCAATATCTATTGAGTTATTCCATTGATCTCAAGGGTGAGGTATGTTAAGTGACTCGACAATAGGAGAGGAATGTGTGAGGATAGGGTGTTAACGCTAACCATTCATATGGTTAGGACCCAGTAGGGGGCTCGACTAAAGGCCCGTTAGGGGCTGGGCCGAGGTTATGAGGTGGAGGGAGAGGCCCGATAGGGTGAGGTAATGATTCATGGACACAAGGAGAGGGACTCACTGATTCATATGGGTGAGGCCTGGAGGGACTTGACTTAGGTTACGAGGTCGAGGCCCGGTAGGTCCGGTAGGGGCTCACTATTCATATTGTGAGAGACTCTCTATTCATATGGAGAGGACCCAGTAGGGGGCTCGACTGAGCTTACAAGGGAGAGGAACAACTCTCTTTTGGGGGAGGGGGTGAGGGTGAGCCAGTCGAACTCTCAACTAAAAGAAGAGGTTATGAACCCACTCTCCCGACCAAAGAAGGATGGAGTCACTCACTATTCATATGGTGAGGGGGAGGGACCCCAAAATCCGCCATCATGCGTAAGCATGAATCGACCACCAGGAGAGGAACTTGAAGAACCACCAGGCCGCCATCACTGCCATTGATTCACATTACACCACGCTTCGCCCGCCCTTATAGTCACTTAGCATGCTTCACCCACCCTTACAATAATCCCAACATTCAATTTGAAAAGCAGAGGAATTGAAACTGGCAGAACATCACAATTCCTTTGAGCACTTGTTTCGGAAAAGCTTACACAAGTGGTTTGTGTTCATTGTTTTGTTGTTTGTGCACCTGAACCCAACCATTTATTGTGACATAGGATTTAGGTTTCTTTAGTGAAAAGCTTCAATTTTGTCTTTAGCGCTTACTTAGCCTGAGCCTTTGATAGAAGATAATACGGGGTTAGCGTTTAAGGTGAGGTCGAATTACATATTAGATTATGTGGTACAATTTCCTAGGGGAAGAATATTTAGTCTCCGTTAGGCATTAGGAATCGAATCCTGGACCTAATGATTTGGAAGGTGGCTTTATTTAGGAATGAAAATCCCGTCGATCTAAATTTCAGAGCCCACTTTGAGAAAGAAAGAATAGTTTATTTGAACACGGGATCTTTGGTATAAAGGTTTCAGCCAGGTGAGACTAGAACTATTGGGATTCCACTTAATAGCATGAGGGGTAAGACTGAAAGGAGTTTGAACTACTACTTGCTTTCTTTGTGAGTCAGAATGAGTAGGTTTTTCTACAACCTTGATTAGATAAGCCTTCTTAATGAGTAGCTTCATCTTCCTTCTCTACCTTCCTTTCTTGTATGATGAATGGATGAGTATGGATAAGAAGCCTTTCTTCCCTACTTGGATGAATTATTTTCAAAACCCTTATGAATTAATAGATGAGTCCCCTACCTTCCTTTCTATTCCTTCTAAGAGTAGCTTCATGAGTCCGGGTATTTCCAACTACTACCTTTCTTTCCACTACCATAAGATAATATTTCTAGACCAGTCCCTAAGGTTTAATGGTAAGAATATGAGTTAATCCTTCTTAGTGAGTGTATAAGAGCTACCCTTTCCTTCTTAGACCTTCCTATCATTCTAGACTAGGTATGGCTAAATAAGTAGGCTTTTTCTTTCTATGGCTTAATGAGTGAGGTAGAAGTTTTCCTACCCTTCTTTCTAAACCTTCTTAAGTAGTAGTTGAATTCATGAGAAGGTAGGTAGATGAGTCCCCTACTACCTTTCTTAATGAGTGAGTGAAACCTTATTAATGAAGGAGTATTAATGAGGAGTAGGTGATTTTCCTTCTACTACCTCCTTCTATTCTATGCCTGGATGTATGAGAGTGAGTCTGAATGGTTCCCCTTCGGGGCTTAATGGTATGCATTTCTCCTTCCTTAACCCTCTATATAATTTCAACCTCTCTAGAATGGGTATATCAGTTAAGCCTCTCTAGACAAGCTATAAGTTTGATTGAATGAATGATATAGTAGGCATATTTCCTCCCTCTGACTTCTATGTGAGGTATTTCCTCCCTCTACCCTCTATCCTTAATGATTAGCCTAGATGTATGGGCATATGAGTGAATCATTTTTAGAATATTATTAGCTGAGGCTTCCTATATTAGTTCAACCTTTACATTACTAGTCTAACCTTTCTATTACAGTCTGAATGAGTGGGTGGGTTTCCTTCCCCTACCTTTCTTAGGTGAGTTTTAGTTAGATAGTAATAAAATGAATGAAACTTTCTTAGATGTATGGGTATATTAGTTAAGCTTTCTATTCCTTTATCTA
The DNA here is from genome assembly GCA_034641835.2 of Pinus albicaulis. Taxonomy (NCBI): domain Eukaryota; kingdom Viridiplantae; phylum Streptophyta; class Pinopsida; order Pinales; family Pinaceae; genus Pinus; species Pinus albicaulis. Next base: position 951,324,188 of record CM076578.1, read on the forward strand.
ATCCTTCTTAGATGAGTGATTGGGTCTCCTTACTCTAAATTCTATTCTATGCCTAGATGTATGGGTATATTAGTTATTCCTTTCTATGACTGTATTTCATGCTTCTTATCTTTCTTTCTAATCTTTATTAAGCATGTCTTAGAGCTACCCCTTCCTAACTTTATTACCTTCTTTTTCTAGCTAGCTTATGAGAAAATGAAATAAACTTAATAAGATGAGTAGAAATATTAGTCAAAGCTTTCTATGCTAGTAGTCAGTCTTTATTTCCCCTACTACATTTCCTCTAAGCTTACTGAATAAAAGACCCGACTATCGTGAAACCATGTTATGACAAGTATCCTTCGCAAATGCATCATAAGTAATGCATGATCAATCAAATCAAGTCACTTAACTTCCGTAGGGTAAGTGAGATATAGTGTTGAGGAGGGAATTGGTTCCATTGAATCATATAGAATGTTTATGAAATGCGTATTTTCATTAATATAAGATCCACTTTAAGTGCCCCTATGAGTAAAATAGATTCATTTCCTCCCCCTAAGAATGTGTTTTCTTTATTCAAACTCTTGAACTATTTACCCACCCACCCCAATCCCCAAACGTAGTTGCTTGTCCGCATCGGGCGAGGAATGTAGTCGATTTCTTCACAAAATGAGAGCAAGGTTTTCAATAATCCATTTTCAAGAAAACTTAGTGCCTGCTCCCAACCTGGTAAGCCATCAATAAATCTCTCCGATCAATAATGGTTGTACTCATTGGGTGACCTTTTCTAAATGAATCAAGACTCCATTTCTAAGCTAATAGAAAAGTGATTCTCTTACCTTGCCTTAATCTTAGGATTTACCTACTCTACCTACTAGACTAAGGTAACATTATCACTAGCAAATCTACCAGTCCAAGGCCACTTTCGCAATGGAGGAATGAACCAAACCAACTAAAGTGCTAAATTAGTGTGTATAAATCTACCATCTGGATATGCCTTTATAGGTCTTTCCCTCCCATCCTCTATGTGTTTATGGATGAATGCTTGTGCAGCCTAGCGTGACAACTTTCCTATTTAGGAACTTTAGGAACTACTCCTAGAACTTGAGAAGAGAGAGATCCTATCCTTAGAAATTCAACTTCGATAATGGAACTGCCCCGGATAGATTCTCAACAGCTAGAACTTCAGATACATGGTTGGCTGGATGGTCGAGTAGCCAATAGGTTGTTCCCTTTTTCACAATTATCATGCTGGATGGGATGGATGGGGTTAATGATAGGATGTCTGGCTGGGTTGAACCAGGACCTGAGAATCCCTTACTTCTAAATCCATCAGGAACTATATGAGGTAAGGTTGACGGACGGCTAGCCCATTACCTTCAGCTATCAAATTAAAGTGTGGGTTTAATGAAAAGGAAATAAAATTCCTTCCTACACCTGATGATAACACACCTACCTTAAGGGGTCTTAAGTGACCTGTGCCTAACCTTTCCTCTCTCTCTTGACCATAGACCCTAAAAAAACATGGATGAAAATGATGGATATGGGAAAAAAATCAAGGAGCCATAAGGCCGCTCGACCATAAGGGTGAGGTAACGTGTGAGGATAGGCCCAGTAGGGACTCACAATTCATATGGTGAGGCCTAGAGGGACTCGAATGAGGTTAAAAGGTCGAGGCCTAGTAGGCCCAGTAGGGGCTCACTATTCATATGGTGAGGAATGAAATTAGCAATAACCTCCCCAAGGGTGAGCCAGCCAAACTCTCGACAATAGGCCTGATAAGGACTCGGTCGAGGTTACGAGGTTGAGGAGAGGAAAGATGATCAAATAGGAAGTAAAACTGAAAGAACCTCTGCCATGGTGAAAATGACAAATTATAAGGGTGAGGGTGAGGGAAGAACTCTTGAAAATAGGAGATGAATCAAACTCTTGACAAGGGGGCCGCCATCAACGTAGTCGCTTGTCCGCATCGGGCAAGGGTGAGGGTGAGGGATGAACTCTTGACAATAGGAGAGGAATCGAACTCTCAACAAGGGGGGCACCATCAACGTAGTCACTTGTCCACATCGAGCAAGGGCCAAGGAATCAAACCTATGCCAAGGTAGAGAAGGTTCCTTATGAGGGAAAGGAGATTCAAACCTCCACGAAGAGAAAATGGAAAAATTATTAGGGTGAGGAATCGAACTCTCGACAAGGGGCCGCCATCAACGTAGTCACTTGTTTGCATCGGGAAATGGTGAGGGTGAGGGATGAACTCTCGACAATAGGAGAGGAATTGAACTATCGACAAGGGGCCACCATCAACGTACTCACTTATCCGCATCAGGCAAGGGTGAGGGTGAGGGACAAACTCTCGATAATAGGAGAGGAATCGAACTCTCGGAAAGGGGCCTCCATCAACGTAGTTGCTTATCCGCATCGGGCAAGGGTGAGGGTGAGGGATAAACTCTCAAAAACAGGAGAGGAATCGAACTCTCAACAAGGGGGCCACCATCAAAGTAGTCACTAGTCCGTACCGGACTAGGGTGAGCAAACGAACTCTCGAGAACAGGCCTGAAGGGTGTGTTAGCATGCTCGACTAAAATCCGCCATCGACTCGGCCGAGGTTACGAGGTTGAGGAGAGGGAGAATTTCAAAAACCTCTGCCAAGGGAAAATGGAAAATCTCGTAGGGAGAATGTCCAAAGCCTTCGCCAAGGGTGAGCCGGTCGAACTCTCGACTAAAAGGTTGCCATCGCTGCCATCAATTAAATGCATAATGACATATATAATATATGCATTGTCTAATAAAGCGTAATGACATATCTCATTCATGAATGGATTCGATACCGTAATGACATATATAATGAATGACGGAATTACCTATCTAATTCATTAGTCGATCATGAGGACCGGCAGGGTGAGTAAGCGAACTCTCGACTAAAAGAAGAGGGGCTCGACTGATAAGGCCTGTTGTGGTGAGGGTGAGCCTGTCAAACTCTTGACTAAAGGCCCAAAGGGATTTATTGCTCACCTTCCTTAAAAAGGTGAGGGACTCGACCGAGGTTATGAGGTCGAGGAGAGATAACATGTGAGGAGATGAAAAACTCTCTTTTAGGGTAGGGGCCGGAAAAGCCACCATCAACTTGAAGAACACAAGGCCGCCATCGACTTAGCTGAGGTTATGAGGTCAAGGAGAGGGAAATTGTCATTCAATCTCTCAGGAACGTAATTACAGATATAATGAATGAATGAATAATGACATATATAATATATGCATGATATGCTAGGGCGTAATTACTAACTCGACGAAGCACGAGTGCGATTGGGGTAGTAGCAGTTCACTCCTAAGTGACAGTGATGTATGGCATCCTCGAGGTGAGCCCAATATCCTTTACTATAAGGTAATACCCCAATGACCCCAAAAAGATATCGCTAATCGGTGAGGCAGGTACGACACAACCTTGAGCAATGTAGCCCCCAAAGAAAGAAAATAAAGCGTAATGACATGCTATAATATCAAGTAGCATCGGCTGCTCAGCAGGGGAAATGCATAATGACATATATAATAGATGCATGATCTGCTAAAGTGTAATTAAATATCTCATTCAGGCAGGGATATCATCATGATGCGCAAGCAGGCTCAACCATAAGGGTGAGGTTCAACCAACCAAACTTTCGATAATAGGCCCAAAGGGTGCGTTAGCACGCTCGACTAAAAAGCTACCATCAACTCAGCTGAGGTTACGAGGTTGAGGAGAGGTAACGTGTGAGGATAGGGTGTTAACGCTAACCATTTATATGGTTAGGACCTGGTAGGGGGCTCGAATAAAGGGCCGCCATCACCCGGTAGGGGCTCACTATTCATATGGTGAGGATGCACAATCAGGCTTGACTAAAAGGAGAGGCCTAGTAGGGATTTATTACTCACCTTCCCTAAAAAGGTGAGGGACTCGACTGAGGTATCGAGGGAGAGGAGCAACTCTCTTTTGGGGGAGGGGCTCCAAAAGCTGCCTTCATGCGTAAGCATGACTCAACCACCACCATCAACTTGAAGAACTAATATGGTTGAGCCTGCTTGCGCATCATGATAATCTCCCTGCCTAAATGAGATAGGTAATTACGCTTTAGTATATCATGCATATATTATATATGTAATTACATCATTATCGCTCTTATTCTCTCTACGCGTCATTTCAACACTACTGGAAGAAGAAGACACAGTGCATATATTATATATGCCCATCCAAATGCTATTGAATTCATTATTCGATTGATAGAGCATGAATGCATATATTATATATGTAATTATGCCATCGTTGGATGAATGAGGGAGATTCAAGGCATATATTATATATGTAATTATTGACTGATAAGAGAGATAATTACATATATAAAGGATGACCCACGTGAAATGAAATTCTTGCTTGATTACTAGGGAGAGTGAGAGGATGCTACAACAGGCTCGACCATAAGGGTGCGTTAGCACGCTCGACTAAAATGCTGCCATCACCGCCATCGAGAGGAGGAGCTTGCTCGAGAAGAAGGTTTAGAAAGTAGCTCTTGCCTAGTTATGGGTTTGGTATTTAGAGATTTTATCGGATGATGAAACCTCTGTTTGGCCATGGGCTTCTAGAAAGGTACGCTAGGCAGGTGGTTTAGTATGCAGGTGAGGTGTTCAGGTAGGTTAGGTGGGTTGGGTAGGTAGGTAGGTAGATAGAGAGATAGATAGAGAATGAATGAATGCATAATGACATATATAATTCATGAACCACTCTCTCCTAATCAGATGAGTGATGATCTCTATCAAAGTACGTCAAAACTACCCCAATCTCTCTCAATGGCTCATGTAATGTAAGGTAAGATTTTAGGAAGCGTAATTTGGCTAGAATAAAAGGCTGCCATCATGCATAAGCATGGCTTGACCATCTCAAAAGAAAGCAGATTCAACCTATGACTATATCCAAGCTCTTCTTCCACTAGAACCAACCATTCGCATAATTGATCCACTGGGGATCAAACCATAACCATCTCAACCCAGCTACTTGATCAAAGGCTAGCTGATCAACCCTTATTCTACTATAGAAAGCTATTTCCACCATAGCTAAACTGAATCAGATCCAACCTGGCCTATCTCAAACCTGAAGGCGTAAGAAATCCACCGGGTTAGACCATAATCATAGCCAACCTGAACCAGATGCATTACACCAGATCAAACCTGTTCCCATCTCAACCCACCAACATAACTAACTAACCGTAGCACTGGTTTGAACTTCCACACTCAAACTACTACTTTCTTTCATTATTGCATTATTATATGTGAAAACCCAAACACAAATAGCTTTGAATCCTGTAACCCTCCTCCTCCTTTTCAAACTGATTTTGTTCCCTTTTTTGGCTCCTCTCGGCCAACTAGCAGGCAATAAGGTTGAGTGTTAATGAAAATGGGAAACCTTCTCATTTTCCCTTTTGGAATAATCAAAATTCATTTTCATGGGGTCAGCAGATATAGATGCCCTCATCTGGAACTCAAAGTGGCTTTTATCTGTAAAGAACCATCTCATTTCTAAATGTTTCCCTCTGAGAACCACCTTGCACCCTTCAAAAATTGTTTCCATGTAGAAGTTCGTCGGACAGGAGAAAAGTCTATGCTGACAGAACTTGATAGAAGGCACCTTCACAACTTCTTGACACATACACCAACCCAATAGGCACGACGGTACGGTACTATGACATGATATGGCACTGAATGATATACACACTTTGAGGTTAGGCACATTCTCATTAATAATATACTCACTACTTGCCAATGGTTGGTCTCTTGCTTACTTATGATACATAGACCTAGGAATGATATAAATTCAAGTTGGCACACCTACCTGCCTTCTCTATTGATTACTTCTTGAGCCTCAAGTTGTCTACCCTTGAAGTAAGTCTGCCCAGTCCACCTACTCCTACTACAATAGCACATTGAACAACTCGCATAATCGATCATCCCAGGTATCATATCTTATAGCCAGTTCTATTTTCCAGGTTTCATTAATGATATCCGCTAGTAGCTGGTAGTCCTAGACAGTTCTAATTGCCAATGATAGCAACTAGTCCTTGCCTTGAGTCATAGCCAGTCATAAGGTCTTTGCTAATAGCTCTTGTCATTGCTCAAAGCTCTTTTCTAGAAGCTATACTCGTTGGCTCCATATGTTTAGAGGATAAAATTTGAGGTTCTATTTCAAGGGTGAGTTCGAGGGTCAAGGTATGGCCAAAAGGGCAGGAAATTTCAACTCAAGTCGTGGCTAAATAAGAGATGGGATGGTTAGAGAAAGAGCAAGCCATATATCTGGATGGAACTATATCAGCATACTATAGCTACAATAGAAGTATAGTGAGGGTTTTGGGTGGGATATATAGGAGTGAGGAAAAGGATTCACTTTGGGAGAAAAATGCAGGCTGGGGGGCGTAACCGCCACAACAAAAAACATAGATAGGAATAGAATGAATTGTGTAATACTCGAAATGAAGGCATAAGCCACAGGAGGAACCCAAGTAACTGTGCTCAGGCTGCTTCACTCCTTATTTTACCCATTACTCATATTCTGACAGGTTACTTATATTAGACTTCAAATCTACCTCTCTACCCACATCTGAGTACCACATTTTCAAAGAAAAATAACAGATTAGAATCATTTTTTCCACTTTATTCCATATCTGGGGTTACAAGTAGAAAATTTATTTCCCACGTCTTCCTGGGTATACCTTTAGATCCTTCTTTGAGACTAAATCCAGTCCCTACCCTTCTTCCTCTTACAAATAATACTCATTCACCTGCAATTCAGGAACCTCGAGTTCTCTCTTTTACTGGCCGACACTTTACAAGGGATCCGAAATGCATGTTTAATTACTACCCTCCTACCAATGCTAATAGAGAAGGGTTTCCCATGCTGATAGATCAGGATAGAGAGGAATACAACCAACAGAGGAAACACCTACCAAAAACACAGAAACTACCTACCTATATTATCTGTCCACTCACATATGACGGCGAGGAAATAGAATAACCCCACACCGCTTCTAGACCTCCTAATATTATAGACCTTCTAATATTCATCTTATAGACCTTCTAATATTCTATATCTCCTAATAACCTTCGTCGTAACAACGTAAGCCTACCTGTATTCTTTAGACTGCTAATCAGGGTTGGATAAAGATGGATGGATAATGGGGGTTCGCTAGAGGAGATGCTATAAACCTTATATTCACTATTATCCTTTATTATCCCCTCATACAATGAAATAAATTATGAATTATTCTTTCTTCTTTAACTAGTATACACTACAGGAAGGTTACTCCTATCATCGAAACATCATGATATAGGTTACCTACAAGAATCTAAGAAATAATGTAAATGAACCTAGAATTAGGACAACATTTGAATTATACAGTGGGGATAAGTGGAGACCAATTTGAAACATGCTATATATCCCTTTTTTCCACATATCAAGGGAGTTGTAGCTTGCAACCGTCTTTAGGAAATAATAAGTAATTGAAGGCAAAAACAAACATCAGAGGACTTAAGATCGACTTCATTTTACACCTCTCAGTGCATGTTGGCTATAACCACCTTAGACTAATCATATGGGGTGTCATCTATAGAAGTAGGGGTTGGCCTAGAAGCAACCAGACCCATGGGATATATGCTTACTACATAGGGGGGTTACTAACTACTACAAGGTTACTATAGCTAATATTAGTTAATTACCCGATCAACATCAGTACAAGACGAAGATACTACTTACCACTAACAACTAGTATTTAACACTTAGATGAATATTATACAGACAAAATAAGAAACTATGACAGTTCTTATTAATAGTGGAAGACATAAGAAGAAAATCCGACAACTAATCTCTTCTGGTTGTTCACTTCTCTCCTTAACACAGATATCTATTTTCTTCTATAGACGGGTAGGGTAGGTATGATGTGGCTAGTATGATGTGGGATAAAGGATGATGATATGCCGAATCAATAAAGTATATGCTGACTCCCTTATTCACTCCCCAGGATTAGTGATCCTCTTGAGTGAGTGAGCACCCCTTTTCCCCCATAATTTTATACCCTGGGGGATGCACACACCCTTACTACACGCTAACTGCTTGTAATGAATACAGGGAAGCCTTCCTTACACCTATACACACACAAAAACATTACCTGCTATTCATGACTGTCGGGTCCAGGTTGTGGGTGGGAGTCATTAGCATATTATGAACACTAATTCACTTATTCACCTACAACTTTGCACAAGGATAAATGAATGACAGGTGGAGCCTTTATAACCTGCTTCTATAGACTATATGCTCAAGACATATAGAACTAGAACTTTGATCATGCTATTAATATTGGATATGGTAGAGCACAATCACAGGTTTACACTTCTACAAATGACACTCATACTTGTAGACTGGGGGAATTACTTATTATTTAAGTGCAAACCACTTTTACCTTACTACCACAGGGACCCAAACCCTACCCATACTATACACTATATTTTCACCCAACCAACCAAACAACACCTACTCGTCTTCATATACCACTAGGGATACTTCCACATAGGCTATTCCTTCCCGACCAAAGGGCCCATAGAGAGAAATATTGCCTACCCCATACAACATATGCTTAGACCCTTACCCTTATCCGCTTCTCTTTACCCAACATCCGCTTATAAATAACACCCCTACACATCCGCTTATTTTTAATTATCTGCCCCTTATCACAGAAGCCATTCAGAGAACACCCCTATCACATTTATTTCTCCTACCGTATCCACTCTTTCTATTATATCCCCCACCCAAGGCATGTGGGGACCAAGAAGTCACATTTATTCCCATCAGAGGAATAGATACTTAATCCGCCCACCTAACGAAAACTATACCCGCCATTTCTTAACCTATTCCCAAGGGTTCAAAATCATACCATTAGATTCAGATCTTCTTATTCTTCTTTTGAGATATTCTCATTACAATTCTTAGTGTAGATGGGACCTTTACTAATGAAAGGAATTTGGGGGGCGAACCTGTCCGATCGAACGCAGGTGGGGAGCAGGGAAGCACACCTTTCTTCTTCGCATAAGAGAAAACCGCCTTCTAATATAATATAGGAGGAGTGATTTTTTTTCTTTTTATCATCCCAAAACCCTACTACCTCCAACCAAATTTTATTACCTATAAGGGATACTTTATACTCTTCTTATTTCATCCCATCTATCCTTTACCCAGGGATCTTTACTTACTAATCCTACCTGCAACCCCCTTCTAACAAGTCTAAAAGGGTGGGAGTAAATAGGAATTGATTCTAAAGTAGCCTCCCTTTGTTACTAATGCATCACGTTCTTATTGGTAGGTAGCTAAGAAACATCCCTATTAGTAACCATAATATTTCTTGTAGCAGTCATATGTATCGTATTCTATCCTCCCTACGGTAGGGCAGTAGTAGTAGGATGGGTAAGGCCTTTGGTCACAATGCTTCGAAATGGGCCTTGAATATAATAATGCGACCTGGCACTCTTTTCCCTCGACACTTCTGTGCATATCCAACCCTTGAAACCAACAGAGCAAAGATGGAATTCGTGGGGTTGCGTCCGCGTCTTACCAACGAGGAATGTATGTCGGAGATTTGTCTTCCATCTATAGAAGAAAACCTCTATTGGCTAGTATATATTGGATAGGGTTGTGAACTTATTTTTGGTGACCTTTATTCAGGAATCTCCCCTTTATTCTATCCAGAAAAGAAATAAAATTCCTACCCTTTTTCACTTGTTTCAAAATAGAGAAGAGGTTTTCTTATTTATTTGCTCATTCGTTACTACTCCCGATTTGACACAGCCTTAAGTGATATATAAGTAACTTAAGGGAGTTTCATCTTTAGGTAAATAATAATTAGTGGTGGAAAAAGACGTTATAAGGGAAATGTACGTCGTTCAACGCTGACACAAGGAACACTCTCTATCCTTAAAAGAGTAGTAAATGACAACGTTTTCATTGCTCTAACTTTACTACTCCCATGTGCAAGCCCTTTTCACTTGTTCAAAATAGGTTGCGGCATGAAAAAGATATTCATGGTTGAGATCTGGCCATACATTGCACCGATCCCTCAAGGCCATTCCCAGCTTTTCCCTTCGGATAGGTGGTGGATTCGGCCTTGAACATCCATGATGTTATCTAAAACAATAACAACTTCAAGTTGGGATCTCTCTCAAATGGCGAACAAGAGGAATTCGTTATGACTAGAACCGTAGAAGAAAAGAGATGATCAGTTCTAATTAATAGCTCCATCTAAAAATTCTGGATCACTCAATCTTTTATATCCCACCCAAACAATAACCTTCTTATTACCCGTTCTTTACTTGTTGTTCAAAACGGTTTGAAACTCGTTATTCGTGAAATTTAGCTTGCCTCATTATTATGGCAAAAGAATGGAGAGCGAACAGAGGGATTAGGGATTCAAAAATCTATCTATTAGTGAAAGAAAGATCTATATTCAAGCACCCCCTCTCCCGGGGCATTGTGATTAGATCACCGATTTAGGTTTACTGCGCTCTCCCCAGATTTGAGTGAACTTGTAAAGCCTGATCAGAGATCCATGGATTTAGAAGGTTCTTTCTTTCTTCCTTCTTCCCTCCCTTTCCCTCACACACAAGGATGAGATGGTTACTCGTTCTTTTACTATTAACAAGAACTTGGAAGTCGAGTGCTTTAAATTCAAAGCTACATTGTTTTTCCGAATTCAAAGCGGTTGAGCGACTTGCCGACCAGATAGAGATCTGATCTCTCCAATGACCTCTGAAGATCCTTTTCAAGAGCGCTCTCCCGATGATATAGATGAAAAAGGTAGAGTGTTGAAAAGCAGCTCTCTCCCGTCGTTTTAAGAGTACCCCTATCAATAGAGTTTCCTATAGACATATTAACGACCAACATGCATTCATATTACGTATGTAATAACGTGCCATTAAGGAGAGAGCACTCGAACTGGAGCAAAAACGTAGCTTCAATGCACTCGCTTGGGGTCGAGCTTCAAAATATTGGGCCCGCAGAATTGACTTCTTATTTGAAAGTTGCAACTACAACATGCATTCATAACCTGGTTTCACAATGCCTTACCTCTCCTATTAGTCCCACCCACAGCCGAGCAACAATGCACTCTTTAAACCGAGCCCTCTCCCTCACCCATATGATGAGTGAGCGTTAACACCCTTTGGTCCAGTGTACATGGTTACATCAATGAGAATAGAGACGATCGGATTTGAACTGAAACCAAGAAAGCAAGCCAGCTTTCGACTCTCGAGGCCCAATTATTTCATACATACATATCACGAATAGCGAATTCTTATAAAAAACCGAGCCAAACGAAGCCCAATTACTCATAATCTGGTTGTCCAAAACCAGCCATTCCAGTTAGTGAGTCTACCCGAATATAAACCATTATTGTGCCAGTAAGACCTATCCCTAAGAGGCGATGAGAGGAGATATAACCATAGAGGCAGTTATAAAGCCCCCACTATTAACTATTTATGGGGGCTTAAACTTATACATAAGGTAGGGTCCTTTATCTATCCCTTTTTCTTGGAATATATGTGCCCCGCTCCATTCGGTAAGAAAGTGATTTCGCCCGACCCAATGAGATCTTGTGACGATAGGCAAGGGCACATAGCTCCATATATATAAGTGTAGGTAGGGAGTTGCTAAAGAGAAGAAAACCCTAGTGTATATAGTTAGTCATATGGAAACACTAGGATTTTGACCCCTTGCAGCATCCTACGTACTCCATATGGTCAATCCCCCATTCAACCCTATTCAACATAATTGTGCAGAAGATGTTATTTTGAATAGATTTGAGGTTATAATCTCTGGAAATCAGGTGTATCCCAAGAAGGATACATTTAGATTCTAGAGACTCTTTCAAATCTATGTGTATAATGTTGACTATTGTATCCTCTCGTGACTCATTATAGTATAAATCCATATTGCGTATAATATGTGAACCTACTAGGTGGCCCAATGAGCACATTTCACCTTTCCACCCATTGCAATGAATCTAGAGCATAATTTTGGGAGCACTTCGACGACAAGATAATTATGGGGGATTGGCGTTACTCATTACTTCTCTTCATGGGTTCATTTTGTGGGTGTGATTATATGAAATTATCCGATTGACTTTGGAGGGATACTGAGTGATTTGTCCCACCGCTTCTCAGCGAGCGATATCGTCGTTGGTCTGATCTTTTCACGTTTATGAAATCTATGATTAAGGGAAATGGGGAAATGGAGGGAGGGGGCATAGGAAATGAATATATATCTAGAGCTCTGTGGAATTTTATGTAATCGAAACGCGAAACGATTTATATATGTAATATTGCATAGAACGAAAAATAGTGTTATAAATGTGGAGTTGTTGGTCTTACTGCTACTGGATCTGCTGGTGGTGGTGCTGGATATACTGGTGTTGGTGTTGTTGTCGTGGTGGCTACTGGCTCTGCTGCTCCTTTCACTTAGTCAATAGAATAAGAAACTGTTGCTATCTCATAATGGTGGTCACACTGCTAGCATTTTTAGCGACCTTCTACTTTTTGGCTTGCCGCTTAATCTTCTACTTCAACTGCCAGGCTAGCTTGAGCTTAAAATTTCCATCCATCAGGCTTGGGGTGATCTAGAAGTAGAGATCAGGCTTTCTTTAGAGTCTTACTGCTATCGGTTTTAAGTCATTCTTAACCATTACCAGTTCTTTCTTTCACCTTATTTGTACAAGTTTGACTTGTCGTGCTTGCCGCTGTTGGGGTTATCCCTAATCATTTTGAAACCACCCCTAGTCTTTGGATTGACCATCTTTATTACTGCCTTTGGTCCTAGCCCAACCATTAAAGTACGATTGGGCCATAACACATTTATACAAGGGATTCAACGTAAGGGGGTGGCACAGGCATATATGGAACAAAGGTGCAACATCCTGGGTGTGCCACAAGGGAGATATTCCTTTGGCACAAGCTACAGATTACGGGGATGTGCAATCTGATCATGCTGGTTCACATGCAAAGGGAATCTCGGTGGTGGAGGCTACAACTAGGATATTCAGGATACTAAGCACTGAGTGAGCCAAGTGAACTCAGTTACTCAAGTGAGCCAACACAACCCGTTTTCTTAGACCCCAAGGGGAGAACATGAAATCAGTGAGATAAGATCCATAAACGAACCCAGGGAGGGGAGGATATACAAATGAACACAGGAAGATGCATTCATAATGCAGATATGTCGATATCGGAAAAGAGATCTTACTCCACATAACAAGTGGATATTGGAAAATAGATAGGAAAGTCTACGAAGACTCTTTTTTTTACTTCTAACGAATAGGAAGGAAGGCAGAGAGGCATAATTTCTTATGAACAGATAGAAATATGAAATTACTAAAAGGAAAGGGATGAACAAGTGACACAAGCAGAACAGCCGAAGGAAGAGGCACTTACATGTGTACGTACGATATGAAGTACACCTATACATGCATTATAAAAGAATATTATGTTAATAGGTATGAATCAACATTTCCCCTAATAAAGTATCTGAATACTCTCCTTTTACTTAGAAACTCTTATTTTACATGAAATGAGAGCTCCCGGGGCGAATAGGAACAACTGGAGATTTTGATCCTCTTCTCTTGGTCTTCACAGCCATACACATAATGGCAAGCAACAGACTGCAGGGTGCAGGTTATTAGTGATGAATGGGGGATGAACGGGTTCCTTACCTGTATGAACAAGTTGGGAATGACTCATGGTTATTCCTTTCCTCCTCAACCTCGTAACCTCGGCCGAGTCCCTAATGGGCCTATTGTCAAGCAAGCCTTTCTTCCTTTCCTCAACATAGTGAAGGAAAATATTTGCAATTCCTCGAGACAGAAAGCTAGGGTGCATTGGTTATAAGAAAACATCCACTTATACCTTCCATTTGTAGAGGTATCATCCTTTCACTCGGTCCCATATACCATTGATGTTCCAGGTTCCCAAGCAGCAGTTGCACGAACAATTCAAGATCGAGTACCACTAGTAGTAAGTCTAGGTCCAGATTCAGTAGCACTAGAAGCATATACAGTATAAGAAGTAGACCCACCAGCAACAAACACATAGGCATTACCGGTATATGATCCAGCACTAGCACCACTAACTACATATCCAAGTGCAAAGTACGGGGTAGAGCAAGCAAAGGTAGTAGTGACAGGTGAAGATCCAGATCCAGATCGAGATTTTTACCTTCGTGATAAAGATCCAGCAAAATTAGGATCTTTAGGAATAGGGTAGCTTCGATAACACTCTTCCACATATTAATGGTAGTAGCATCCTTAGTCGTATACTAGGTGGAAGCGTACCTGACCCGTATCCCCTACAACTGCTGGACTTTATACTAAAGGACAAAAGGCTGCTATCCATCCCTTCTCGGTACACCTCAAGGTTTCATGATGGATGGAAATCAACTGACATTCATGATGCCTAGATTCTTGAGTTACAGGAAGGAAGGGACTTGCTTTCTCGACATAGGAGGGGAAGGAAGCAGTTTTTCACCAAATCGGACGCAGGATATGCGGAAACCGAGTCATAGGCAGGGGCCGGAAAAAACATGTACTGGGATGCCCCGAATCCACATGCGATGGAAGAGACAGCTGCTAATTTATTAGAGATGTGGCTCAAGCTCAAGAGGCGTGGTGTGGGGCCCACTAATCTCTCCTAAGTATTTGAGTGGTCAATGTTAATACCCGAAGGAATAGACCTGCTCTAGAGAGGGGAATAGATGATGGGACTACAAAGGTGAATTTGACTATGAAGATGAATGGTAAATTTGTACTACGAACCACTGCAACATATATAATATATTGGGTTATTTCATTAGGTGATTCTGGTGATTTCGGTGTATGATTCCAGCCACCTGACTCACTAACGCTCAAACAGTACTGTTCATTGACCTGTTCATCCACCTCGTAATCCACCTCATAAACTAGTCATCGACCTTAGAAAGGATACCTCATTGATCGTGAAGTTGTGATCCATTATATTTTTATTCAATGAAATGGTGGAATAGGAGTATTTATCAGGCTTACCTCCTAAATAAGGTAGTCAATCTAAGGCTTACCTTCTCGATAAGGGAGTAACGCCTCGTGTGTATGGAATATTTCAGAGTTGGTCAGGTTGCCGGGTCAGGAGTGGTTACGATGCGCTCAAGAAAGCTTTAGCCATATGTTGGGTTTGTTATTATCCAAAAAATTGGCCTACGCGATGTCGGAATGATGAGACACTCAGATGCTATTCTGAGTGCCTAAACTTTGCTCCTATAGGAAAGGTTCTCCATGACGTAGTGATGGTGGCGGTTAATAGCTTGGGAGATAGAGTTTTGTAGCAAAGCATAAATTCCCATCTTACCGGTATATTGGCGAAGTCTGGTAAGATCCCCAAACCCATAGGGGGAAGGCTAAGGCAAGGTGAAAACTGAGATTGGTCCTCAAACCAACCAAGGATGCTCGATCCCCAAACCAAAAATTTAGAGTCACTTTTCACTACCAGTGCTGTATCCGTGATGAGCTCGAGTTTCGCGGCCTCACCCTCTGTTTAGATTAGAAATGAAGGACGATTTCAATGCGAAAGGAAATGGTGAGGGCTAACGCATTGCATCAACACCTGTATTTCCAAAGATGGCATGTCCCTTATGTTTATATAGACCCATTTTTGCTTTTGGTAATACACCCATCGTCCAATATCGGAGGCACCAGTCACAGGCAAGAACCTAACAGTATCCATAGATTACCCGAAACAGACTATGGTTATACAACTCTTACCTTTAGCGTCTCCTCTCCTACCTATACTATTGGAATCAGGTCAATTGTTGATGGAGCAGGATCTCAAATGAGCTATTGAATTGGTCAGAATGTAGAAGGGGTGCTTGAGAAAGATCAATTAGTTATGGTTTGAAAAGTAGAATGTCCATTTTGAGTTCTTGTTTGAGCTAATTCAGGTGCAGATATAGGATGCCCCCGGCAGGGCTCCACCAATGGGAGAGGTGATTTGTACTTTTCACCAAATCCAAATCCGGTGCATCAAAATGAAAAAAAGAATGTGGTGTTTCTAGTTCCTGTGTGAATGTGTAAATTGACCTAGTGAAACTATATCTGGTTGACTCATTAGTGGAGGTATATACATAGGCATAGGTCAAAAAGACAGAACTAATTGCAATGAACTTTGTTTACCTAGAAGCAGTAGATTCTGCAGTAGAGGCAGAGCCAAATCCAGTGCACTTTATTTACTGTGAGGAAGCAGGGAAAGCATAGGAAGTAGCATCAGAGGCCAAGGCATAAGAGAAAGAAGCAACGGTAGTCAAGACATAGACAGAGGCAATAAAGGTAACAGGGGCAAAGGTAGCTTTAGCACCCGTAGCTAAGGCATATGTGTGAGCGGGAGCAGCAGTATACACAGATCGAGATGCATTTGATTGCTTTCCATGCATGAAATATGAAATAGCTATGGGAGGTTACTATAAGATGTGTGAGAATTCATTACATTGATATCAATACCCACTACCTAAGTGTAAACTATTGATCGAGTTTCCCAAGAAGCCATATCGCCAGTGGCTAAGGTAGCAGGAAAGGAGGTAGAACCAATGGATCGAGTCTTAGTATAAGCACGAGTAGCATAAGAGTAAGCATCCAGGCCAACTCTAGTCCTATATCTTGTAGAAACACCCGTTTCTTAAGAATTAGAAACAATTCAAGTGGCGGAGCCAATTGAATTCATTTACCTTGTTTACCGAGATCCAATGTGAAGGAACTACAGCTTCTGCACCTGCTTGATTTAGCCCCCCACCCAATAAGGAACGACGAAATAATTGTGAGACCAAGGGATTAGTAAATGAAGTGAACGAGCCTCACCTAGAGGCACCTCGCCAAAGCTATGACTATTACTTTCTCTGGAATGGGGACTATCTTACTAGGTCTCTATCTAGATCTTCACCACCTGGGGAACTTCTGCTAGCTAAGGAGATGATGGAACGAACAGGTAGGGATGCTAGGAAATAAAGAAGCTACTTATCTCTATGTTTTTGGCTCTACTACTTCTGATGGATCGACTGCTTCTAGCTCTCGAAATGGAACTACTACTGATTCTTGTTCAATTTGTGCTACTAAAGTTAGTGCTGGAGGATATGGAGCTGGGCCAACTGGTTATGGATCCTACCTATAGTAACGGCCTATGCTTGCTTTGTTGCTTGTGCAATAGGTTATTATATGGTCCATATACCATGAAATGGGCTTTACACTGGTCTGTCCTGAGAATAGTGTTGCTTAAATGTGGCTCAAACCACTTCCTATGCCTTATCATTTCTCGGGAAAGCATTATGTTAGGATCACGAAGAAGTGCAATTGGGTACCTAATGCATTCATACAGATCTTTTAATAGCAAGATGTAAGATGACGGGATGGAGTGATAAGCACTAGGGCATGCTTCAATGATCGAATGAAATGTGCGTGGGCCTTATGTATAGTTTCAGATCCAATTCCAGGCTCCAATAGTGGAATCTAAAGATTGAGATAGACCGAGAAGTAAAAAACCCAGAAATGGATATAGATTCGGCAGAGGTAATATAGATATATGCATCTAGAAGCTCTGCATCATGATCTGGAATTTATAGTACTAGCGACCTGGGAGGGATGTGACTACTTCAACTTGGTCAGTCGGCTTTGCCTTCACCCACCCGGCTTTACCTAAATCTCCAATGAAAGAACTTGGAGCTGTCAGATGCTTACTTTGCTACGTTGAGGGGTCTCTATCTTGAGAAACTGCCTTATTTCTGGAATGGGTCAATAGTCTCTATCATTCATTTAAGTTGAACAAGAAGCACCATAACTGAAGTTATGAAAAATAAAAGTCTGTATAAAAAAACGTCAAATAAGAGCCCAGATAAAGAGAAATCCCTTTGTTCAATGGAGTATCTTTCCTTTCCTGTACCATCTGCTTCTCTACCTATTTAGCCTCAATGGATGTTCTTTTCCGGGAAGCAACACCACATCTAGCAAGGTGGATAATTCGTAGTAAAAAAAGATATGGCACCACGTCTCTTTACCACTCAGATCTCCTTATTTCTTATTTGTTCCATGATTTCTATTCCCTTTGTTATTGGGTCAAAGGCTACAAGGATCCACTGTCAAAATTATGAAGCTAATAAAGATGTTCCACAAACCGTGATTACATTGGCTATTCAAACTATTTCTAATTCAAACAAATCCATTTCCATGCCTTTTCCCCTCTCAAATTTGTTGATTTATCACTTACTTTTCCCACGTTTACCCGCTGTTGTGGCTGAACATGTTTCATAGTAACAAGAATTCCAGTGCATTGATTAGCCCTAAGCATTGACTCACATAATCTCATAAGCAATAATCAATTAAATCTGATGACATATGTAATAATGGAAGCCATGCATCTACTGTTATCCTCACACAAGCAGTAATCATCCTAGTCTAATGATACGTATTCCAACCATCAGTGATTAAGCACTTAGCATTAGCGAGATTAACTACTACTTATTGAACATGAATAAAGAGCGTAATTACATATATAAATAATGATAATGAAACATCCTTGAACGATCAATCCCTAACCATGAGTTATTGGGTGGGGGGCCTCTTAAGTGGATAAGTATTTCTTTAACATATTGACTCGTATCATTTTTGATGCGGCACCTTATTCCATCCTTCCTGGCACGTTACCTTCATCAAAAATCATTCCTGTGGGGGTAGCGATCCTAATTCATTCATGTGGGCAAGTAGTGATCGTAAACAATAAGGGGAAATTAATCAAAACACTCCCACAACTACCATATAATTTCACTATATCCTCCCACCTGAACTATCACCTTGGGTGGGCCCATAGTTCCAGGAAAAGTCATCATTCCAGAAACACCGGATCGAGGATCACTAGTAGATTCACCCCTAGTCATGGATCGCTTGGAATGTGATACCTCTCCTAGACCTCGTAACCTCGGTCGAGTCCCTCACCTTTTTAGGGAAGGTGAGCAATAAATCCCTTTGGGCCTTTATTCGAGAGTTCGACAGGCTCACCCTCGGGCCAGATAGAAAAACGCCTCTTATGTAGGGCAGACACTTTAATAGGAACTAATGAATTGGATGGAGGTACCAGGGGATGATGTCACACCAATTATAACGACTAGGAGGGCATTGGGGTGAGAGAACACGCTGGTGCGCACATCACACACACACTGGGAGGCTCAACAACCTCCACCCTAGATTAATAAGCCTACTAGAATAAGCGAATCATACACCACTGGGAAGAATGACACCGGTGAGGGCATAATAAATGCCAGTCTGGTTAGTCGATAGCATGATAAGGCCAATGACCCTCCAAACTGAGTTCATTGTATACTGCTCTAATCTCTGGTTCAATCGGGCTAAGGACTCTGAATCGAGATCCGGCCGCTGACTGATATAGTGTGTCGGATGCAATACCTAAGAAATGAACAAGTGTGGTTGGAATGGAGCTAGTAAACGAATGCATGGTGGGAACAGGAAACACAACAACTGAGATGGAGAAGCACGAAACTAGATGAATTTGAAATTGAATCGGGATGGGTCAGTAAACTAGGAATGGACGGATGGGTGAAAAATGGCTAGTTGTAGATTGTATGGTTGCCAAGGCATATGTGATACAGACTATATAGTGTGTAAGCCCGAGGGCTCCCTCATGTTGGATGGTTCGACAACTCCCAACTTTCAATGTGCCTCGGATGAAGAGTGGTAGGCTCACACTTTTCCATTTTGCTTCATAAGACTATTATCTTCTAATACATATTCTATCTTCTATACAATTATGAAGGGAATAAGCCTCTATTATTGAGTAGCCCACCTACCCCAAAGAAATAGGGGACAATCAATATAAAAAGAAATGGTTTCAGGTTAGAGGTTTACCAAAGCTTTCTCTCTCGTAAAAGCGGGTAGCACCCCATGCGTCAACCCTGTAGTCTATTCCTGGTTCAAATAACTAATTCCATCCCATCCTCAATTATTCAATGGTCAGATCACATTGAAGTTGTTATTCAAGGACAGCCTGCATACATACCCCCCAGCACCCACCTTGTGTTCTATCTTTGGCTACAGGTGTACCAGTCCATGGGGCATTCACCATCTATTCATTTAGTGGCTCGCCCTTAGCAGAAAGAAAGAGCAATAAGGAATGAGAACCAGATCTATCGTTTTATAAGTAATCAAATGATAGCCATCCATAAGTATAAAAAAAAAACAAGTATGAATTCAAGCAAGAATGAGAACCAGAAAATGAGTATGAATTCAAGCAAGGAATGCAAGGGGAACTTTTTGTAGACTATTATTTGTTTCTTTATTCACTAGCCGAATCCAGGGTATTTTGAATACGGGAGAAATAATAGAAAGACAGAAAGAAAGAAGCTTCAGAGTAGTCCGGTAGATTCTGATAGCGAAGGCAAGATAGAAGGGAAGCTTCGCTAGGGAAGGAATCAAAACATACCTTAAGGATCTCATTAAAGCTTCAAAGTTCTTATAAAGTACCAAAGCTAAGCTCTACTCTAGGCAAGGGAAGGGAAAGCTTGTCTAGCGACTACCCGAATAAAGGAGGGTATACCAAAAATAGATTTCATGGGAGTAGTCTGGTAAGTAATAAAACCAGTGCAATCAAGTTACCCTTGCACTCCTTAATTCGAGTTCTTATTCCATAGTCTTCTTTATTGGAAACTAAATACCACTTTATGAAGGCAAACATACCTTAAGGAAATCAAGCTATAACAACTAAATTCTAGTAGTTCTTATCCAGCCTCAGGCAGAAGGGACACCTTACGGCAATTATGCTATTGAATGATAGTTTTCAGTCGTCCAGTATTCCATCCAGAAGCCATAGAGTTTCTTTATGCAATAAATAAGGGTATATAGTCTTTTGGCTCATGAATGATCATTTTTATTCTCCAGTATTCAATCCATATTTTCTTCCTTCACTTAAATTGTTCTAGGGTAACTTGTGGCTGGGCCAGCTGGCCAGGACTCTAATTTTCTCATTAAAGCCTATGGGAGCTTGTTCAGTGAGGCCTAGCTCATGGCATCTATAGTTTTTATTCATAAGCTTTGCACCATTCGCTCCACTCGCCAATGGTTAGGGTGAAGCCTGCAAGACAAGTTCCCCTCACAGGCTTGTTCCACGAGGGTAGGATTTGAAATACCTAGTCTTCCCTACCTTGAGGTATGCTTGTCTGACTGATTTCTTTCTACGCACTAGAGATTCCAATTCATATTTTGCAAAAAATTCCCCTCAATAAAGGTCCGGAGGTCTTGCGCTTCTGAGGGAAAGGAGGTAATTCAATTGCTCGATCAAAGTAAAACTCCCTAAATCGGCTTCCTTCTATTAGGTAATATACCTCATACTTCTTTTTCTTGGGCTGATAAGAATCCCTCATACTACTATTGGGCTGGCCAACCTCGCTAGCTAGGGGCTATTATGAAATTGATAGTACTTGAGTCTTGGTCCAACGTATCCCGTATTAGTCACCCATAAATAAGGTCCACTAGTAAAGACATTCCATCCATCTTTCCACTCGAAGGCAAGTGGTAAGGAAAGAGTACATATGTTGGATGGAGGTGTGGCTTCACCTTCCTTCCCTTCATAGTCTGTATGTTATTTCTCTCCATACAGGAAGGTTCTTCCCTTACCGGGTAGGTTCTACCCATACACTTCTTGGGGGGTTCGGAGGCTCTCCCCCGATAACTACTTGAAATAGATCAAATCCTTAAAGCCCTTAGGGAGTGGTTAACTCAGATATTGTAAATCCCTTAGGTAATATGGATCATCAATGCTTCCTTATCTTCAGTGGTCTGAGGTGGTCAACTCAGAAAATGGAAGTTCATGAGGCAGTTCCTTAGAGCGGTTAACTCAATTAATGGAGGTCCGGCAAAGCCTTCCCGGCATTAGAACTGAACCGGTAGCAAGGCTAGGATGAACTAATTAGAGCACCTATGAGTAGTATAGGTGTAGTAAATATATCCTATCAGTTACCACTACTTACTGCTACCGAACCAGCGATAATACTTAACCATGAACCAGGGAAAGGTACCGAGTCAGCCTTCCATGAATATAAGCAAGCGAGCCCTTAAATGCTAGGTCCATTGGAATATTTCTGATTCTGTTTCATCAGTCAAGAGGTAGGGCTTATAACCAGACTATGAAATTGCTTGAATTTCCCCATACTATTGCTTGGGGGTGAGCGATTAATGGTTTGCCTTCCCGTACTATGGATTGGTTAAAGCACTATTGATTGGTGTGAGATCTATGGTTCTTAATCTTCCTGGGAATAGCCTTTGTGGATTCAATAATGATTTTCTTAGGCAAGCCCGTTGCAGGATGTAATGAGACAAGCCCCAAACATATCCTTCCTGACTGTCAATATGCTGATGAATGGTGTCTTCGCATAGTACTAAGGGAATTAGTGGCTATGAATTAATATGAAACTGACTAGAATATCGGAGCCTCCTGATGGCGGGCGAGCCACCCACACAAAAGGGGATTAGGTATCTGAGTCAAGCAAGAAAACCAATATCAAAAGCCAAGCCATTCCTTGCTCTGGTCACTGGCTACGGTGATGGGATATGGTAATCTGTACCTGTTGCTACCCTCGAAGGGGATATAGTTAGGGTAGCTTTGCAAGAGCGTACCGAGAGAGGAAAACCCCTAATAAATCTTCCAATAACCAAATATCTGACTAAGCTGTTTGAGCAGTAGCGAGTTAGCTTGTGCGCTTATTTGCTTGGATGCAAGGAGCGCTTATTGGGGAGGTTCCTGTTGGGGAGGTGCTTATTTATGAATGGAGGTAGGGCTTCATGTTCTTTTCATCCTGTGTAGGCATGGATATACTTTGATTAGGGTTTAGTTATGGACGTACAACTGCCTCTTTATTCTATAGCAAAAAGCCAATAGGCTCCTAAAATAAATAGGCTTAATGAACTACATTTGTGAGGGTGAGGTGTCGTAAGGCTGCACTATTGCTAAATAGAGGTCAACTGAGGGCTTGTCTCTGCATGCTATGGTAGTATGTTTTCCCTGGCTGCTGTGGTAGTATCTGCTTCTTCGTATGCTCACTTATGCCTTTGTTGAAGATTCCACTCTGGGTGACTCTGGCTACACTCTAGCTGCCTTCCCCATTGGCTACTTGACTATCCCGTAGGAGCATGCAACTCTATTACAAGTCCTCAGCTATTGGAAAATCCATTCAATCCCTTTGGTGCTTCTATTCTAAAAAACGTGAAGTGAAAGTACCAACGTAACTAAGCACTTAATGTAATCCATGTCAATGTGTGAAGCCCGTCCAACTTTCTCTGTGGATCCCATTCTGCCCCATCCATCAAAGTCTCTCTTCTAAGTTATTGAGTGAATATGGCTGGCAGTTCCACAATCAAAGCTAAATATGACACCTCTAGGCTAATAAAGAACCATCCTACGATGCCATGCAACTAAAAGTGCTTGTTAATGGACCATCCCATCCAGAATCCTCCATCTATCCTTCCATCCCATGAGAATCCAGCCAATAAAGCAATCCATGAGGACCAGTAGGGGCTCGAATGATAAGGAGAGGGAAGAGTGCTCAAACCTCTGCCAAGGAATAGATGAAGAAGTAAGCTGAAAAGTGGGTAACCAAAGGTTGTCAAAAGGTGAACCTCTGCAAGGGAAAAATGGAAAATCTCATAGGAACGTAGTCGCTTGTCCACATCGGGCAAGGGTGAGCCAAACAAACTCTCAAAAATAGGCCCAAAGGGATTTATTGCTCACCTTCCCTAAAAAGGTGAGGGACTCAGTCGAGTTTACAAGGTCGAGGAGAGGAACGTAGTCGCTTGTCTGCATCGGGCAAGGGAGAATTTCCAAAACCTCCGTGTTATTGGGTGGGGGTGAGAAAGCAAACTCTCGACAAGGGGGCCCCAATCGGAGATGAGAAAATAGTAATTCAAATCTCAATTGAAATGAATAATGACATATATAAAGAATTACCAGCTGCACGATACTTGGAACATGTACAAATATCAGAACAAGCTAGAAAAGGCTAGGATGTGCATAAAGTCGAACAAGATATCGATGTGATAGTATGTAGTATCTGTCTGTCTGGATGGATTTCTGATAGAGAATGGATAAATGCAAGGTCCATTGTATCCAAAAGCATCTTATATCTAGTAATTTAGAGCTTATAGGGAATGAACACCAAGCCAAGAATTCTGGCAGTCAGTGTTGCCAGAGCCAATACTAAACAATGATGTCAAGATTCCCACACCAACCCATTTTCCCGGTCAGTTGCTGTCCTTCGCCTTGGTTGAGATGAGGTGGCTCTTTTCCTTCACATATTTCCAATAGTGACCTGGAGACTAGAGAATAGAACTTTTAACTTAACTCCAACCTTCAACTCCACAGTGGTGGGAAGCAACTACGATTGGATTCTGACCTCTTCGTAGTTGTTGGTGACCGGGGGTTGGCACGATAATTTCTGCAGCTACACATGCAGTTGGTATAGAGGGTTATCTCTCCTAAAGACATAATTAGTGGCTTCCTGTTAGGTATCCAATTCAGTAATCTTATTAGTAGTAGGAATCCCTATAGTATCAGTAGAGGAAAGTCACGTAACAGTAGCGATACTCCAGTTTATAGTAGCAGAAATCAAGTAGTTTGTAGCCAAAATAGTATGGTGAAAGTTAGCCCAAATAATTACCTACCACGGAATAATAGTATCCTCCCATGTGTTAGAGGTATCCCCCTGGTTGTGGTAGTATCCCATCCTACGTATATGGAGGTGTGCGTCGTGTGAGCTAAGAAGTCCCCCCCCCCCAATCCTCAATACTAAAGCTGCCTGTATCCGGCGTGTTGAGTTGCAATAGATCCTCATTATTTAGAATTAAATAAACAACAAGTTAAGCTGCCTAAATGAAGCTACCAAAATATGTTACTACCCAATAAATAATAATTTAATGCTCAGCTTGAGTAATTAGTTTCCATAGGTGCCAAATTTCCTCCTTCACTGAGTAAGATTCTGGTAAAACCCCTATGCTCCTTCGATATGACTTATAAGTTATCTCTGTGAGCTTTGAGTATCTAGCATAAAGTATTAATCATTAGGCATTAGGGGCTCCTTCCTTTATATAATAAAGTAACATCCATATAGTGCCAATAATTTCATGTAAAATATTAGGGACTAATTCCTAGATATTATCAATAAATCTATTTTTATTATGATGCATGTCTATTGTTTCATATTAGTTTTTTAGTAATAAAGGCCCTATACAGGTGATAGTATTATAGGAACCCAATGGATATTTTTTTCTTAATGAAACATACCTTGCCTAAGGAAGGGATTAATCGCTCACTCTTCCGAGAGTAAGGACAATTGGCTTCACATGTTTTTAGGGTGTTTCCAAGGATAGATAGCCCAGATGGGAATCATTCGCCTGGCTACCGGGATACTGAATTTGCCTTGGTTACTCGCTACTCAACCGGGCTGGTGGTTGCTGCAACATTCCACTAGGATCGATGTTGCACTATTTGATCGGGCTAATCAACTGGGATAGAATATTACACTGTGCTACTAAACTTGGTTTGGTTACTTTACTTGGATACCCATCAGAGAAAACAGTCTCATTCTACCTCAGCCTTGGAAACACCATACTCTTTGGAAAACTTTTCCTCTTTTCACGATACGCATTCTCTGAGCTTTATGTTTACTTCCAGATAGGATAGGTCCCCTAGACCCATTTGTCAGCTTGAGCATATGTTGGCCGCACTAATAAGTCTGTATCATCGCCGCTTACTTTATGCTTTATGCCCATATTATGTCCGCTTTAATAACGTGTACATATGATGGATGTTCGCTTTATGGAATCCGCTTTATGGAGCCCGTATAATTACTAATTAGGGTCGTTTTCAGTTTTTATGAGCCCCTATGTCCACTTTATGATTCCGTATAAAGAACTCCCATATAGGGCAACATGCTGAGACTTGAAACTCCATAAATAAATACAACTGAACGGGTCTATAGTTTGAGTGTTTTCTAGATTCGGCATGTGGCCTATAATGTATATATTTTGTCACTATTCTGGTATTATCTAGGGGTATAGAGTGAAAGGTGTAACTCCAGTGCAGGTCTAGTGTGGTAGGCATAAAGGTAACTTCCTATGTTGAACAAAAAGCATGCGTATGTCAAACTGGGGCTATCGGGAAGTAAGACAAGTTGTAAGTCGGCAAGGTTCAGTCATAGGGTGGAAGGTGTCGTCATATGATGGAGGTTCAAAGTAAGATTTCATATGTAAACTAATATGTATGAGTAAGATAATTCTATTAATTGTTACAGTTAATAATTATGGCGATAAGCTGTGACCTGATTCATGGGTACATCCAGGAAGTATCGATTCGGTTGGTGACTTGCCTACCCAACCTCACATGATGTGTATTATTGGGCCCTTGTCCACCTCAAACACAAAGTGATGAAATATACATTATCAAAAATCATATGGGGCTATAGAATGGTTCCAGAAAGCGTAATGCATGTATGAACTGAGAGCATAATGAGGGGGGTTCCCGAAGTCAAGGACTATGGTTTGGTATCAATGCTCGGCAAAATACCAATTATATTAGATAAAAACTCTAAAAGGAGAAAGTTTCTATAGAATAGAATCCAGTTGTATGGCTCGATGATGATGTCCTCGTACTCCTGGAAATAGCATTTTTTGAATACTCAAACACATGAATGAGGATTTTTTAGAAATATGCTGGAAGTGAACTTGCAAGCTTTTTTCGATTCAGGTAAGCTAGGTAGGTGTTGGGGCATATAAACTCCCATTGAGCGGTATTTCTAAAACAAAGCACCCTAATGGGGGAAAGCGATAACCACCGCATCAAGGTGGAAAGCACCTGGCAACCCACTTTGCATACATAAGCTCTGTTCATTTCAAGCGGCCAGCAACAAGAGTAATGCCCTTCCCTATCTCGGTCCACCATTGCATACAATACCTTGGGTGACTGATTCCATCTAGTAGCTCAATAACCCACAAAGCCTATAAGAACCCTTCTTTTCTTCATTTCTTCTTCGTGGGGTTGTTTGGCGGAGAATATTTTTTTATTGCATAACCTTCTTCCTTCCTTCTGAATGGGGGCAAGCGATAGTGATCAGGAATTTTTGTGATCTAAGCCACTCCTTCCTTCATCATGGGGCAAGCAATAAAATATTAACCCTCAAGGGAAGGTAACCATGGAAACCAATGTCCTGATGAAACCCGGTCTGGTCCTGACTCTTTCTAGTCTTGGCTAACCTCACTGGACCCAGTAGAAGCCCAACCCTCACAGGATAATACTATTACAAGCCATGCATAGACCATACCTGACCGGACCTCACTGTAACCTGTAGTAGCCCAACCCTGAACTGACCTGATCGGACCTCATTGGATAGGACCTGTACCCATCTAGAAAATACTTGACCTGATAAGACCGTACCAAATTGGACCTATTGATGTTGTTTTCTAAACTGGGCTCTCGGTTTCCATACCACTCATTCATTGTGACCTTGTTCATAATAAGAGATGTAAGCGTAAGGAGGGGGAAAGTTGTGGAGCCGTTGGTTCAAAATTCCCTTCCTTCCCGGGCAAGTAGTAGATCTATCACTAAACCATTCAATGTGTTTCTTCGAAGTAGAAATAGTGTTACATTCAGTACAGCTCTCTATGTAAGCTATGTAGTGGTAATGAAGATGCAGCAAATCGATAAATTGATTGGGGCTCACACAGATGGTTGTGGGTGGGAGTAATTAGCAGACAGGAGTTGCAGAATATAATACCCTCGCTAGTGGTGTCCCACGCTCAGATGGCAGTAGTGGCCTACTCTCTGCCGAAGAGGGAAGATCATGATAGGCTTACGGATTATGTGCATTGTACGGTCTAGTAATCAAACTCACATTTGGATACCTCATTCTATATGCATATCTTTTCTAAAGCTAGTACCTTGCCCAGGCTTTGTCTCGTTGTTCCTTCTGTGCTCAATTCAGATAACCAGTCAGTTGTAATGCAGGTATCTTTCTATGTTTTTCCTTGTAGCTGTTGAATGTAGGTTTATTTCTATTTAGAAGCTAGGAAGCAACGATGTGTCGCGATGTAGCTAATCATCGATTATACGAAACAAAAGGTGCATTTTTATGTAAAAAATCCCAGGAGCTAGGGTAGGGACAAAGGCATATAGCTTAGCCAATACGTAGCTCTGGTAAATATGCACCACTATATAGGTACCATACCGTGTTACAGAAACCAGATTACGCAGTTGATCAGCATAGCTAGTAGTAGCAGTAGACCTAGTAGTTGATTCAGTTTAAGAACCACTTGAAGTATAACCACCAGTAGAGCAAGCAAAGCCACCAGTAAAGGAAAAGGTTTCTGGAGCAAAGCAAGAAGAATAAGCGCTATTTTTTGCAATTGAACTAGAAGCAAATGTAGCAGCATAGCTTGTTCCCATTTTTGGCACATGGCTATTAGTAGGGTTCCAACTGATGATAATTATTGGGGCATTATTGATAGGTAACTGATATCGGGGTGCGCAATTTACAAGACACACACTATAAAGAAAGAGAGGAGTGGATCAGATGGTAAATCTCATGACATATAACCATTACATTACAACTTGGGACAATCACGAGCATGAAGCGGAATGGGCAACCACTAACTAATAGTGCTTTCTTAGATAATGATTTCTTATGGATAGACACATAGGTGTAGACCCCACAAGCGACACTATACACTGCACAACCATTCATTCTAATGCATTCCTTCCCCCAGCCCAGAGAAAAAACAAAACACAAGCGAAGCGCGAGGGCTCATATTACATATATAATCAGGGTTGGGTCCAAAAAAAGGCTCGGCTCGTCAAATCTAAGATCAAGGCGCAGTAAATAGAGTCCGAGGCGCAAGAGAGGAAAAGGTAGCAACATCTTAGCCAATTATGGAGCGAGCGTCCTTTCCAGTTCGATAGCTTGTTAACCGAGTCTCCCTCGTTGATTAATAACCACCATCAGCATTAACACAAGTAGCAACAATAATTGTAGTTCACCTAGTCATTTACTTTGACGTTTTATAATCTGTTGATCCAAATTGATCTTGTTTAAGAACCACCACCTTGTAAAGTATCCCTTCCAGTCTAATAGCTTGTTCTATATTATGTTTATCTCGTCTAGATATAGATGCAGTAACTACGTCCCTAGTTTCAGATATAGAGGCAGTAGGTGCCTAAGCACCAGTAGGGTGCATCATATAATAATAAGTGTATATATAATAGAAACTTGAAAATGAATAAGTGACCAGTGCAGACCTCCCAAACCATGGGGATGTCATGGATTCCTAATAAGCATAGAGTGAATTTTGAGCCTCAGCTTTACCAACTCAAAATCCAAAGAAAAAGAATGTGGGTTTCCTAACTCTCCAATCTAATTCCTCTAGCATAACTCTACTATGAATTCTTCCTTCTTAATGCATCCCTAATACAGGGGGATCCTTTTATAGGAATAAATGAAACCTGAACTAGTTCCCATGTCAATTCTCCTCATTCAAAAGTGGAAGCCCTAGTGAAATTGAGGTGCCTAATGAGACCTTAAGGAAGGCCAAAGGACTATGAATTCATGAGTTGGGAGTGTCGTTAGGTGGTACAGAAATAAAGTATGTGATCGAAAACCTGCCATATAAAAATGGATTGGATCTCCTACTATCAATAGATATTGTCTAGACAAAAAGATGATGATTTGATCTGCCACCCAACTCGATAAAAGATAGCACGCTCATCCATCTGATCCCATAGGCGAGGAGGAATGAACAAAAAAAACACTAAGCTGGTTATCCAATCAAGGAAGGGATTATCTACTGGCATATCACGAACCAATACCCCTGACCCATAACTGTTGGACTAATCTCGATTTGATGCTCCTCTAATTCTAGCCATCTTCTATTTTCTGGAAGTACCTTATGCATCCCTTGCCGCAAACCGATCCCCAGTTGAGATGGGATATGACCCAATAGCTTTCACCATGCTTTATCCCATGCTGTAAACAGATGCCCTTTCCTCAACATTTGATACGAATATGTCATCTCCTTCCCCTACCGATTGAAGGGAATATCCACCAACCAGTCCAACCCGACCTTTTAGTACTTCTACACTAGCTGGAATAGATGGAAAGCTTGCTATGACCACCACATGATCTGTACCTCTCATTGAAGTTAGGTAACCAAATTACCCACCCTCTCCATTAGTTGTTGTTGATACGATGGGTGGTGAGTCGTGAATTTCCTATCCCTCCTATGCCAGGGATTCCCTAACTGTTGTAATCTCCTTTTTGCTTATCTTCGGATATGTATGCCTGAATTCCTCATTATCCTATCTCGATGATGACTATTCCCCAACATTAGATCCTCTTGCTGCTCCAGAATAATGGTTAGAAAGGCCCACTAAATCAATAATACTAAAAGGCAGGACGGCTCACCTACCCGGTTCCTAATGTATTTACTGTTTTCCATGGTCCTCCAGCCCAACCACTAATCAATCAAAAATAATCTAAAGGGAGATTGCAAGCTTGACCAAATTGAGTTAGGTGCCCTACTTTCTATTATGAAAAAGGGGGAGTTAATGAAAGGAGAGCATGCCAAATCAACCTCGAGAATGCCGAGGTCAATTTATCAATGTTATTCCCACTTGAATGTTTCGTTTTTGGGGTCTAGTGCTTTAGCCAAAAACCCTATCATTATTTAAATAAGGGAACCAAAAAGAGTGGCTAGACAAATTTCCAAAAATTAATGTGGGTTGGAAATGGGACAACAGCCAACACGAATAGGGATCGGCTCCACCTCTTATAAATTCCCTAATCGGTTAGGTTAGCCCTAATAGGAAGGAGTTTTGATTTAGATAATCAATTTTTTCTATGATCAATCAACCAAGCTATTTCCTTCGGTCATATTCGAGCAAACTGTAATGTGCCAGGGTTTTTGATTGACGCATTTCTCTACTTCATTGACCTGCTGCCTCCTATGCTAGGTAAATTGATTCTGCTTATCGATCTAGTCCTTCTAGTCCTACCCTTGCTCTTGGTGATGCTTATGGTGGCTATTATCGATATGGAACTAGAACCACATAAATATAAGGGAAATATGGGACTAGTTCAACCACTAGCTCCACAGGCTCTGCTACTAGCTATGGCTATCGATTTGTAAGGGATGCTACTACTTATTCTGCTATTAGTGATGTTGGTGGTATAGCAACTAGAATTGGGTCAACAGTCTCTAATTCTCCTACTGCTACTGGTTATGCTGGTAGATAATCTGGATCAATCATATCAACCAAATCTAGCTCTGTATAAATAGAAATGGATGTTGGTCAAGCTACTATTGATGCTACATATACTACTCGTACTCGATCTTCTCAATTGCCTGAATCCACTTCTGTTGTTGATGCTACTGGTTCATTAACCGGATTAATGGCTTCTGTCGGATCTACTAGTACTAGATCGCCCTTATGCTGGTGCTATTGATACTGGAGAAACTGGCTAGGGATATGAACCCACAAGGACTGGAACTACTTATGTTATACCAGGAACTACTGAATTAGCTGAACCAAAATTTTCATTATAAGTAGAAGGAGCATTTGTCCTAGCAATTGAATAAGTAGAACCAGTTTCATCATTCCCAGTATCAGTTCACCTGGCATCTCCAGTGGAAAAAAGATTATAAGCTTAAGTTCCCAGAGCATTTGAGTTGACCAGAAGTTAAGGCATAACCAGGAGCAGAACGACCAACTTCCTCAGTTCTAGGATCATTTCTAGCAACACCAGTGGAACAAGCATCTTTCCCGAAATCATAATTTAGATCAATAAGGATATAGTCTATTAGAAAAAGATATGGAACAAAGATTCTATGGGATATTAACCCTACACTTAATATATGGATCTATGTGGGACCTTGTGAATGCGAACCAAAATCATGGATCTTGTTTATGGTTCATATAACATAAATTCATTTTTAAGACCGGATAGGGGAATTTCACTTTTGAAATAACCACGGAAAAATTCCTTTGAAGCAGTAAAAGCAACAGAACAACCAACAGTTTCATCAGGATCAATTCCTAGATCATTTCCATAAGCACTTGAAAGAGCGATTGAATCAAAATAAATAGTATTCTTGGGATCACAACCAACGGTTTCCAGAATAACATTACCAATATAAGTCAAAGCCACAGTATCAGAATTTCTAGCATAACCAGTTTCACCAACATAATTTCCATAAGAAATGGAATTATTTGATTCAGTTGAAGGAACATAATTCCTAGCAGTTGAAGAAGCAATCCCAGCAGGATCAGTTCTAGCAGTAGAGTTGCACTATGACAAGAAGTCCTAGTAGCTTCATTAGAACCAGCCTCATTCCAAAGAGCAGCTGAAGGAGCAATCCCAGTCTCATTTATAGCAACATCATCCTAACCAATTGAACCTGAATCTCCTCCAGAGGCATCTCCTCCAGAAGTACCAGTTGCACCATCCTAATTTTAATCATTACCAGCAGCCTCATTGGCATAAGTTGAACCTGGATTCCCAGCATCATCAATTGAACCAACATCATTCTTATTCCTAGGAACAGTTCCAAGAGCATTTCCATAATCAATTTCACCGGGATTCTTCCCATCAGCGTAAGCCCCAGAAGTAGTCACAACACTAGACAAAAATGGAATGATTTCAATCATCAGTTGAAAGAGCATAATTTCCAATCAATTGAATCATAATTCTTAGCAGCATTACAGTTAGCAACCTAATAAGCACCAGTTGAAGGAGAATAATTCATAACAGTCTTCCCAGCCGCACCAGTTGCACCTTTTGTTGAACCTACTGTAGTCCCAACAAAAGAAATTGAACCAAAAATTGAATAAGGATCTGTCTGAGTAGTTGTTGTTAAAGAAGCTATTGAAAGTATAGTAGTCTCAGCAGTTGATGACCCAGCATTTTCGGCTGAAGCATTCCTAATAGTAGAAGCAGTAGTTAATGAACCAGAAAAGAGAACGTAAGAAGAAGTAGATCCCGGATTACCTGCTCAACCAGAAGTTCTAGTTTTGGCTACACCTATTGAACTAGCCTCCCCAGTAGCAATAGTCCCTGCAGCAGCCCCATCAAAAGTTGAAACATAAATATCAGCCTATCCAGTATAACAAACATTGATTGAAACCAATTATCTAATTATTTACATAAGAATTATTTGGACTAGAATTTCGAGGAACAAAAGGATTCTCAGCAAAGGTATTATTTCCAACAGCACAAGGAGGAACAGACCTAGCAGTAGAATCAACAGCAGTTGAACCGGCATAACCAGCATTTCAAGCAGCTTCATTAGAACCAGCAGGATCAATTCTAGGAGAATTCCCATCAGTAATATTCCCAGTTTCACCAGCCTCATAATTTCCAGCCTTAGTACCAATAGCAGTTCTATTAGCACCAATTGAAGGAGCATGATTCCCCATCAACACCAGTTGAACCAGTCTCCTCAGGATCATTTCTAGAAGCATAAGTTGAAATGAAATGATTTCAATAAGAAGAAGCAGGAGGATCAAAATCCCCAAAAGCACCAATTAAACTGGAATTTCAATAAACAGTTGAAGGGGGCATCATTGAAATGAGCATTTGAAGAAGCATAATTCCCAATAGCCCAATAAGCATCCCCACCATTAGCAGCACTAATTGAACCATATGCGTAAGCCCAAGCAACTCCAGTTGAACCAACATCAATTGAATAAGGAGTCTTACCAGCAGTAGTCCCAGCCTCAGTTCCATAATCATTTTAAGAAGCATTTGAAGAAGCTGCATTTTCACATTGAACCATTGAGAAAGGAGTCCCATTTTAGGATGATCTCCGATCTCAAGATCTACAAATTTTGAATATTATGATTTGATTAACATAGGTATATATTCTCTTACTTGTCGGTTCCTCCCCCCTGGCTTAGGTAGGATCAGGCACTATTAATAGAGATAAGGGGAATTCGATTGGAACAACTTGTTTGGGTTCGGTCACTTGATTGGAGGCAAGGCATAGCTAGAAAACCAAGAATTGATCCATTCCTATAGTATATATATTCCAGTTCATTTGATCAAAGGTAGAGCATGACGTAGTCTATAGTGCTAGCAGTAGGAATCATAGTAGTGTAGTTTAGATAGGAAGTCTGAGTTAGGAAGGTTAGTTGAAGTGGTGGGTCAATGTTAGTAGCATGGGTAGTTAAGGCTAGTGTTAATCCTGGTGCTTGATTTCTGGCTAGTGTTAATTTTGACTAATGGGGGTAGGGGTATGGGCTTGCAAATGATATCTTTCTTTGTGGGTATGCTTGCTTTAAAAGTTCAGTAGAATCAGTCTATCTCGGTAGGTAGGTTAATCTTATCTTGGCGAGCTATATTTCCTTTCTCTTGCTATCTTGGTGGGTGAGCTATCTTTCTCTTGAGATATTGGCAGGATAGATTGCTTGGGGGTAGGTTAGTGGGAGTCCAAGAAGAGAATATTGTTGGCTTTTCCCTTCTTCTTTGGGTTTATAAGCATGATGGGTGAATCCATACCAACGATTGGATATGCAACTCGGATTGTATTTGCATATGGAACTAGATTTTCTCACTCGGTTTTTGGGAAAGCCTGTTTACCTAAGGCTTTAGGGTTTGACTCAGGCTGATTAGCTTAGGAGGTGATGAATAAGAAATTATAAGCCCAAATGACCAATCTTTCCTTCCTTATCCTCTATCAGGTATGGTGGCTCGATAGCGGGGTTTCTAATTTTCCTAGGAGATACAGTCCAGTGGGGAGGGATATTTTTTCCATTTATAATGGAAAAACCCATATAAACAGACTTAAAGACCTGCTTTCAATTAAATGAAATATATCTATTTTTTTTCTACCTTACTTCATGTATGATTCACCCCCTACCTAAGGTTTTTCAGTTGTTGGCCCTTCCCTTATACTGTTAGAGGTATTTCAGGAGAGGCTGAGGGACGAAAATGAAACTACCTTAGCTGATGTGAAGGGAGGAGAAGGTGGTATGCTATAGGGAGGGGGTTAAAAGACCTCTGGAGACCCGGGATTGGATGCTAACTTAGCCAGAGAATGGGAATTTTTTTTGTGGAAGTGATAGGTGAGAAACTTAGTATTGAGGAACAAGGAAGAGAAAATGGTTTTTGCCTTAAAACCTGTGGGGAGGTGCTTATACAACCAAGCTTGGATATCAAGCTATGTTCAATTCAGAGCAGGGCCAAAACTATCCATGGTGGTGGCGGAAAATATGGAAGGTGGGGGCCCCACTTAAGTGCAGAATCTTCATGTGGATGACCTTATTAAACAAATTTCTCATGTGGGAGAATCAATAGAAAAGGAGGTTTGAAGGCGGCCCAAATAGGCGCCTCCTGTGCAGAGAAGCCTCAGAGACTTCTTCCATCTTCTGGTATCTTGTCATTTAGAAAATAGGTTTGAGCAAAAAACAATCACTGGTGGTGTGTGAATGTGGAGAGGGGATACTATCAAGGAATGCCTTAGAGCATGGAGGGAGAACAAGAGATTGGAAATCTTACTATCATCTTGACTCACCTCCTTTTCTCTAGCGAATTTCCCATCTCGATAGGCCACGTTCGCATTCTCTCTCTATCATCATTAGCAGTAGGTATTATGGTCTTAGTTGGTATAGGCACTCGCACCTACCCTCGCCTATCCCTATCATCAGACCAAACACTGATGGAACCAATCCAACTCCAGGCGCTACAGGTAGAAGGAACAACTGTTTCTAAACCATTGAAAGGGGGATCAATGGCTACTGCGTCAAGGGCTGCGTCAACGGCTTCTTTCCCTTCCTTTTTCTGTGCTACTGATCGAGGACCTGGAGCAATTGTTTATATAGATAGCTCAAATGCTACGACTAATGCTGTTGGATAGGTAGGGGTAGTAATAGATAATGCATATAGCTAATGTTTTTGGTTTTTCGAAACAAGGTAGAATTGAGCAAAAGTAGGAACAGGCTAACTAGTGGGTGAATAATCTCCTTTTGCATCTGTCTAATATATTGTTCCCACGGCTCACTTTGCTATTGGTAGTTGTTACGCTTGCTCTGATGTCTCCCCTACTTTCACTTGGTCAAAAGGTTCAAGGTAAGCAACTGGGTCAAGCTCATCAACTGGATCAAAGTAAGAAACTGAAGAACAAAGATCAAGATCATAAGAAAAGTCAAAGTCAAAATCAGAATAAGAAACTGCTGGCTCGGTATACTATGGTGTTGGTGATGGATGTAATGCTTATGATGCTGAAGGATCTAGTAATGGACTTTGTCTATCTACCTATGTAACTCCTTGTCTAAGGTTGGTCCTGTAGGTGGTTTGGCAAGTGGTTCAGTAGTGGTTTAAGAAATAGATCCGTCCACCAATAAATAATTCCTTCGACAACTCTACCATTGCAAAGTATGCGTGCAAACCCAATAGTATGGAGTTATGTTCATGAATTATGCACTAATCGGGTCAATCATCCAAGGCTCAGTTCAGTCCAATAAAAGTCAAGGAGGGGCAGCTACTCCCAAGATTAACCTCCCAATATCGCTTGCCGAGATATATTTATTGGGCTTGGCTTTGCATCTACATTCAACTCCTTGGCCCCACGCACGTTCTCTTCCAACGATCGGTTAAGGTGTCGTTGTCACTATAGTTGGGGAACGTTAACACCACCCATAGAGATGACCATCTAGATATGACTCAGAGTCAAACCAGTAACACCATAATGAATCAATTTCTCTGAACTATTTTTCTACGTTGCAAATGGGAAAGACTTTATTTGCATAACCAGGTCAACATGAATTCTCTTTATCATATAATGGACAACCTGATGATACGATCGAGAAATTATTTGAACTCCCACTTCGTTAACTAAGGAGAAGAAACCAGCTAGTATAAAAATAGTAGGATAAGGGAAAGGACCTATCTAGATTGGAAAAAGGACTGGTCCTGAGCTCTACTCAGGCTTTGAGGGGAAGAAACATAATTCACTTACTTGAAATAAGGTAGGCCTATTGAAAGCCTTTGAGGGGAAGAAATAGAAGTACAGTAAGAAACATCCACCTTCATATTGATTATATTCATTATATATGATTCAATGCAATTCCTTTTCATTTGCATTAACAGCCGAAAGAATATCTAATGTGCACTCTCCCTTCTTCTGGTTCCTAATGATTATATATGTCATAATTTGTGCATATGTTCTGATGCACCTTGTAGTGGTTGTTGGGATAATGGGAACCCTTGTTGCCTTTGTGCATGCCATTCTTGTTTTATAGGTTGTTATAACCAGTTTGATTTTCTCGCTTATTTTCTTGAAAGATCGTCTAAAATTCTGGCTCATCCATGGAAAGACCCATCATATCTTGTATTTTCTTCAGTATAATGGAATATGGCTGCCCTAGTCATGATTAACATGGTGTACTCTTATAATAAGTAATTTGATGTATCTCTGGACTAGGGGTGTTTTTCCAAAGGTTGGGACATGGATTAAGTTGATTAATGATGAGACCTGAAGCATCTAACATTCATCTGTTACCTATATTATGACATCTCCGGTGATTAGCTAAACAGGCCACATATCTTAATCTTCCCAGAGGTTATGGAATCGTTTTGGTGATTTCTATATTGCTCAGGGCTGCTTGTCAGATAATGTTCTTTTCTTCTTGCGAAGTCTACTCTCCCCATGAAGTATCCTCTCTTGTGTACTCTGACATCGATGGGGCCTACATGCATTGATTCTTTATGGTCTAGAGCTATTCAAATTAGAACCTATGCCCATTTTTCTGTTAACTGAGCTCAATGTATAATATAAACTAAAGATAGACACTTTACTATATACTAAATTCATGCTTGTTGGGTCTGGTTCATAAGTTGGAGCTCAATAACTTGGACGAAAACTTACCCTTTTTCACTCACTATATCATCATTTCAAACATTAATGACAATTTGAAACTTGATGTGATAGTGCTGGACTCCAAATACCCATCATGCTAAGTTATGATCAGACTGGGCTACGTGACTAGACAACTCATAACATTGCAGTCTGACAACAACATGTATAAACTTGTTAACATAACATTTAGCTATCTTCATTTAATGCTAGTCCAAACTAAGATGATAGGAAATCTCCCTCCCCGAACACAAAGGTAGTGTATGTTCTTCAAAAACCAAATCAACAATGATGGACTCAATTGACCACCTTTATGAAGTAGGGAGATGAATGGAAGGATGGGAGAGATGATAAGGCTATAGTATAATAATGAAAAGGTTAAGGTAGAGGTCAAGGCCTAGGCCTGATTTATGATCCTAAGGGGTAACGCAAGTGTTTATGGTCATGGTTAGGCTCAAGAGTCACTAGATCGATTGCAACAATATGACCGGGATGGATTACCTATTCTACAGAAATGGGCTAACAAGTGGTTGAATGTCCTTGTATTGGCTCACATGGTGTTAGAATCTCAAATGCAAAACTCACCAAGGCCCACTAGATCAAAAGAGAGGTTGAGTGCTAGTTTAGTATCTATCATGGGACCATGCAACTGGTGCTCAAGGCCATATAAAAATGGTAACTTATCTGTAAAAAGCTACAAGTCCTCAACTTTGGATTGAACTTGACTAGGAACTTCCATAATATGTAAGCGTGTATTGTGCTACTCAATCAATGCTATAAACTAGGTATTAGAGTCATCATGTTTTAAATTTTTTAATAGTCAGTGGATAAATATGGAGTCTTGGTTGCTATATGGTCTCAGCTCTAGGTGCTATAAGTGAGGGAAGAATATTATGGTCATCATGCTCAGTAGTGGGTGGCTTAACAGGGTAATAAATAAGTGGATTAGGGTCACTAGGGTAGCCCGTTTCTAACCCTTGTATAATAACACAATTTAATAGAAGAGTGCGGATGGGATAGCTTACATGCAGTGTAGCCATAGGTGACCGAGCAATAGATTATAGGTTAGGGATATATCGATGAGAAAACAATATCTAACCAAAGTAATGGGTCTCCAGTGATTGGGATCTTCACAATGCCTAAACAATCTCACGTGAGTCATATACATGGCATGTACTATGGGTGGCCTGGATATCATCATTAGTGTAGTGCATATTAAGGAGGAATGGCTCACCTGAGGGTAGGAAGGTTAGGAGGACATCATGTAAAATGACATTAACCTAGAGCCATAGTTGACTAGGATGTGACATATAAGGGGCCCATAGTAGCCTTGATGTATAGTGCAAGATCATGTGTAGCAAGTAAGTCACTATATATAGGTAGGAAACTAGTGTCAAAGATGAAATTTTTACACCTTTTGGGTACCACCGAGAATGTATTGGTCCTCTTAAGAAGAGGAGGAGGAGTATGAAAAAGATTCTCTATTTGAAGATCATAGGGTGGATCTAACAACAGTTATATAGATGCACATATTATAGGGGGCTTCTGTATAGCTACATTAAGAAAATCTCGAAGTGATGGGTATAGTTATAGCAGGCCCATAACTTATATGTTGGCCTTTAGGCAAGATAGGTATATAAAAATTGAGTATGGTTATATAAGCTATGCTGGAGGCCTATCAACAGGGTGTACTAGCTACGAATGATTAGGTCAATTAGAGCTTCCTGAGGTAGGCTATGTAGGAGGGGTAGTACTAGTTTATAAATTGGCATTATGAGTAGAAGGCTGGGTAGCATGGCTAGTGCATGTAGTGATGTAAACCTCAGGGTGCTTCACCTCCTATATGGATCCAACAATGAATTTGTCCTTCTCTACATGTTTCGTTTAGCTGGACTAAGTAGCTGCTGATGATGTAGAAGCCTTACTTGATGATGATGGTTGGGCAGGCTATGGAGGTCATATGTGATGAGGAAGGCTATGAATATTTATGTGATGGGAATGGATTCTAGTAGATTTCTAGTTTTGTATTCTTAGGTTTTCAGGGGCCTTTCTACTCTTCTTCGAGTTGTTGCTCATGCTTGCATTGATAGTAGGGCCAACACTAATCAATGGTATGGCCAGATCTCTGATGGTACTCACAATTTTTTTTTAGATTTGGTTAGGTTAACCTAATGGATTGTAGTTCCAAGGTTTCTCCTACTACTACTAAGGTGGAGTAGTGGCAGCTAGCTACGAAGTGGTAGGTTTTGAGGTAGAGGTAGATGTAAGAGTACTAGTATTAGGTGATGGTGTAGGAGGTGGAGCTGCTTGAATAGAACATTGTAAGATCCTTAGTTATTATTGTTGTTGTGGCTGTGTCGAAGGTATACTTAGTGGAGTAGTCTGAATGATAGCAACCTCAAGAGGATTAACCACACCATAACCTATTAGATTATGATCTAAATGATGGTTCTAATAAGGTTTAGGTGCATGATCAATAGCCCCTTGCTTATAGGCCAAGATAGGATGGTCATACTATATAAGATTATGGTTAATATAGTAGGCTTTTACGTCCAACACCTTATCAATGGCATCTTGAAGAGTGGGAGGGTGGTTCTCTGATGATACACGGCTTACCTGGTACATGAACACAACAATGTCACTGTTCTGAGCCAATTTTTTAGTAGGTTACTAAGCTACTCATAATGCCTGCCTCTAGTTCAGAATCCGAAGAACTATTTGTATACGTATTTCATGGAAAAGAATAACGTCTATCGGCAGGGCTCAGTAGCAGGTTTAGGGTACAAAGGACTCAAAGTAGAAGGTGGCTCGACTAAGAATCAATAGAATAAGGTGAACTTATGGTTGTTTACTGCAAAAATTATGTTATAAACCTTGTGCTGACTAGAGCTGTCAGTAACATGACTCCAGTTGATAAGTGGCGTGGTTAGAAACCCTCAGTCGGTCACCATGGAACTGCTGCTATTTGTATCTTTACAGGTAGAAGACCTTCCTCCATACGAGAAGAGGGATATGATCACAAAATACTCCGGGTCTTGAGCTGGTGTGCAATGGTCCGAGATATGGAGTCGACCATCGACCCAATATTGGGGAAGAATAGATAGAGTATATCTTCAAGTCGAGACTACCCCCAAGAGCTGGTAACTAACCTAGATGAATCACTTTCAATCTAACTGATAGTGAGTGAGACCCAATTTAGATTTTGAAGTAGAAGAGGCATTCCTTTTGTGAAGTCAAAGGTAAAATCATATGAAGTGCTGGTCCCTGTCTTCTAACCCGTAACCTAATGGATGTAGGAGCACAACACATAGAATAAAGGAGTTTAAAGGGTATATGTATCATAACCAAGCATTCATTAAGAAGAATAACCTCGGATGAAGAGCTAGTGCACCCTTCACCTCAAGCTCATGGTTGGTTTGATGGACTGACTGTAGATAGCCCAACCACCTCAAAGTCGTGTTGGCATCAAGAACCTATAAATTTTCCTCCTCATGATCATTTGTGTTTGGCTAGGAGACTAAAAGGAGATGTATGAACCCTCTCCCAGTGGTCGAGAGTTTGGCAAGCTCACCCTCTCCTTTGTCGAGAGTTCAGCAAGCTCACCCTCTCCTTTGTCGAGAGTTTTGCAAGCTCACCCTCTCCTTTGTCGAGAGTTCAACATGCTCACCCTCTCCTTTGTCGAGAGTTCAGAAAGCTCACCCTAGAGCTATGGATACTAAGGTTGCTTCATGATGTGGGCATACTTCCTTAGCCCGTCGATCCTCATGTGCTCATGTGTTTTGCACATTGGATGAATGTCTAAGGTAGATGAATATTTGCCCCTTTCCTTCAAACCCCGTAAGCTCGGCATGAATATAAAGGCCAAAGCTATATATGCAGGAGCCTAAAGCTGCAGGTTCCTTTGTGTGAATGACTGTCCTGAGGGTAGATGTGAAAAGAATATGAGTAGAAGTCAGGGTAAGTTGACCTCGTACATTGAAAATAGAGATATGGAGATTAGATCCATGTCAACACCAGCACGAACTCAAGAACACTACTTGTTATTTACCCATCAAAAGTGAAAAGGAGCTTGTGTTGGAACACGTGAATGTAGGAACATCTTGTAGTAACAATGGATGGAACAACTAAGAATATGGAAGGAGCGATAGAATGAAGAAGCCCCTTGCACGTAACCGGGAAGGAATAAGTATCCATAAGCCTTAAGTGAACCCAAACTTTAGTCTAATGAAGTGAAATAGAAGGAAAGCCAAGTCCAACAATCAAGTACACCAAGTACACCAATCCCACAAAGTATGGCAAGTCCACGTGCAATTTCAACCCCACTTGTCACTAACCTAAGCTATGCATGAGTGAAGAACATCAAACTCCTTCATGCACCATATGTGATAGGAGAGATTCTGTTCCCCAAGTTCCCACCAGACAAGATATATTGACCCGCTTCAATGGAGAGTAGAGAGCGTTATTGATGTGATACCCGATAGAAAGAAGGTAAGTTCTTACTGATAGATGACAATAGAATAGAAGGAATTATCTCCATACAATATTGATTTCATTAGGAGGAGAGGTGGTTGGCTGTATAGAAGTTAAGGGAAGGTAACACTGCCCAGCAAGATAAAGGTAGTTCCGGCCATCCTTCTTCACCCGACCATCCTGTATCACCTAGGGGTGTAGGAAGGGTAGGCTAGCTTGGAGTTGGAGGATTCTCTGAGAACCTAACTCACTTTCTTGCCCAATGACACTTTATTTTGGAAGGCACTACCCTATATTTAGGACCCCACTAACCTGCCTAACGTTGGTATAAAAAATAATCCAGAACCAGCATAGTTTAGGAAATATTGGAGGGAGGTTGAGTAGTAACAAAGTAGAGCTTCACCCCCGGTTAGGTTGTAGTTGAACTATCTAGAATTCTAGTCGATGTTAGTGTTAACTCAACCAGAAGGAAGTACCTCCCACCCACTGGATGGAATTACCCTCCTTATTATAGTTGTTTGGAAGTAGAAGGGAAATCTACCCTCTTCATTTTCCTACCTGATGGGTGAATGGATTGTAGCTCCAGCAAGCAGTGAAGGCCGTAGCTACAGTAGTGAAGGATGGAGAAATGATAGGCAATAGGATAGGAGGGGATGTGCCGGCTATAACATGACCAGGATTTCAACCGCTGGTTAGTTAGTTAGTTGGTTGGTTAGTTAGTTATAGCGCCCTACCCTATATTGAGCCAATATGGGGTCCATATCCTCTTCTGCTTCACCTGGCAATCTACCTTTTCTCTATATCTGCCCACCCCCGAATGAAAAAACTATCAACAGATAAAGTAATAACTAGAATACCGAAGCTCGAGGCGAGGATTAAAATCGATGATATGCCTTACCTGCTCTTTTAAGAAAGGATGGGTCACCGAGTCCTAACCCAGTGTCTGAAGCCTTACCTGTTGTTAGCCCCCCATAAATTTTTTGACAAGAGAAAAAAGGGCTAAAATGTTGTTGAGCCTTCAAGGAATGCATTTCCCCTGAAAACACATCATCCTTGAAGCCTCCTTGTGCCTTTTTCCTTTGATAGAATCCCTTCTGCTGATTTCCATTATAAAGCCTCTCTGTTGTGAAGAAGAATGCCCAAAGGGCCCTTTTCCCTCTTATTTCACCCCCACTTAACTTCTATTTT
This sequence comes from Pinus albicaulis, assembly GCA_034641835.2. Lineage (NCBI taxonomy): Eukaryota > Viridiplantae > Streptophyta > Pinopsida > Pinales > Pinaceae > Pinus > Pinus albicaulis. Next base: position 951,367,837 of record CM076578.1, read on the forward strand.
GTCCCCCTTTGCATTCCCTTCTATTTTCCCTTCTTACCTTCCATTTTCCCCCCTTATTCCCATATCGTTCCCCTTTCTAACCTTCAAATCACATTGAATGGGTCAAAAACCCACTTTCCGACCTTATTATAATGCCTAACCCCTTTTCCTCCTTTTCTCCGATCAAAATCGCATTGTAAATTGCGTTAAAAAGAAATATGCGATTTCCAAACCACTTCCCCTTGCCATACCCGTGAAATTTATTATAAAGTTTCATGTTATATATTAACCCCCGTCGCGTCGCAATCGCAATCGCAAAAAAGTTTCAATTGTGACTTTTGTTAACGTGCCAATCACAAGTGTTTGCGACGCGATTAATTGCATCGCAATACATTGCGATTGCGCTGATCACATGTCCCTCCAATCGCAGCCTTTCCTCCAATTGAAATCGCAAGTTCTTTGCTCCACGCTGCGATTACCCCTCGCTCCGACATGCGATTGCGATGGGTCCCTTTCCTCCGATCCTCCCAATCGCTTGTTCCCTCCGATTGAGTGTGAGCCATTGATCTGGTCCCCAGATCCATCGGCCAACGCTCAATCACGCTCCCCGCCTAATCGCAATCGCATTTTCTGTCGTGTCTTCCCCTTGCTCCTTGCTATTTCAATCCCCCCGACCACATCTAAGCAGTCCATCCCTCCACCAGATCTAACGGCCGTGTTTCAATCGCATCCCACCCTCAATCACAATCGGAACCTCCGAAATGTGTCAATTCTCCACCCCGCTCCGATCCGCGACTGTGATTTCCGTATGGTCCCACCTCGTACTATATCTCCCTCTCTCTTCATTATTTTTTCTGCTATTTCCTTTGTATTTCCCCCAAACGTTGAACCTTTGGGTTTTACACTAATAACCATTTCTTCCGCCATTCTTCATCATTTTCGTTGTTTTCACTGCTTCGCCACTATTTCTCCGGGCCTCCACATCATGTCTCCACCATTACTTCCTGGGCTTGTAACCGGATTACTTCATCATGCCGATAACACAGAGATTCCATTTCAACGTTCACCAGCGGACCAGCAGAAGAGATTCAAAGGGGGTTTATGCTTGTTATTGTTATAATCGATGTTTGACCCCGCAATTCAAAGGAAAGACACAGTTTGAAGACCAAAAGCACACTGTCGAGTCTTATCCATGTTAAATATCAACAGAGTACTTTTCTCTCAGAAGTGCACCATTCCCACAGTGCCCTTCGTGCCTGTTGAGCCCAGGAAAGTTAAGACAATGGTAGGAGCTTCTTAAAATATTGTCAGATTACAGTTATGAGGCATGGAGGGGCCGCAGGCTTTCATTCAGTTCATTTATTCAGAAAGCTACCACAGAGTCCAAACATCCAAGAGGACTACAAAGAGAATATAAGAGGTCAAAATTGACCTGACAGAGGTTCCCAAACGGCCTACAGAGTACACACAGCGAATGCTGATTGCCATTAAGTAGAATGGGCTTGGCTGCCTCCACCATCCTATCTTAATGAGACTCATTTATTTTCTCACCTACTTCTGTTTCTTCCTCTTCTCCTATAAGAATCCCTGAGAAGATAATGTAAAGGTGGTTGTTAGTTTGCTGTTTGGTGGCTGCTATTTGGCCGATTGTTGTAGTTAGAGGGATCCATGTTTGACTGTTAGAACAGCCTTGGGAGGGAGTAGCAGAGTAGTTATTATGTAGTAGGCTGGGAGGAGAAATTTGGACTTTATTTCAGCCATTGAGCTCCGCTGTATATGACTAGTTTTGCATCATTAACTGAGCACATTTCATAGGATCCTGGTCTATTACTATTGGTGATGTTTTTCTAACTCTGTTTATTTCATTTACATGTTGTTTCATGTTCTACTGGCTTGCATTAGAAGTTTGGCATAAGATCTACCCTTGTTAGGTACCCTATTCTCCTGCTCTCCTTGCCATTTATGTTTCTCTTCTGAAATGTGTTATCTAAGGATTGATTTCAGTCAATTTAACCGGTGTAGTGGATGTTATTGCCCGCTCTCTGATCTATGAATTGAATGGATCAGTTTTTAGATGTTCTTGCTGGGTTTAAGCTGGAAGATCTAGGAACACTGGGGATTAGAGTTAGCCTTGTCCACTAGGATCCTTGTGCAACCAGCTGGCCTTTCTAAGATCCCTTTGTTTAACTTATCTTTGTTTTTCCCTTGGAGCATACTAAAGCTGACCTGGAGTTAAATGACCTCTGGTCCGATCTATAAGCTGCTCCTTTGTCCCTCTTTTGAGAGTTTCCTATGAGTATGTCCAAGCAGGCCTGGAGTTAAATGACCTCTGATCTGATCTATAGACAGAAAGTAGGTTGCTTTCCTTCTTTCACTTTCAATCCTTAATGTTCCATCCCACCATCTAATCTAAAAATATCCTTTAGTATTAGATGACTTGCCCTTTTGGAGGCTTTGGCTAGTTGTTGCATGTAATCACCTTTCATGACTCCATAGCCCAATGGATGGCACTCTCTCGACCAATCCTCTTTGCTGAAACATCCTGCTGTTTTTTTCCTTTCCCCCATTACTTTCTCAGTCCATGATCTCATGACCAACCCAGTAACCAGCCAACCAAATCATTTTAAAACCCCCTCTATGCTTCATAACTAGCCTAACATCTCATTTGAGCTTCAAAGATATATCATTCTTTGTTTCTTCAGAGAGATCCCTCTCCGGGTCCAGGAGGGCTAGATCCTAGGCCCCAAAGTGGATTGATGTTGTCTTATCTTTTGGTATTTCCAAATCTACCAAAACATAGGAACCCCAACATAATGGCAAATCCACTGGGGACAAGAGACCAATTAGCCTTGATTTGGCAAACCACTGTGGTGGGCAGTAAAATTGTAAATCATCCACCTGGCGACTCCACAGTTCTTAAATGATTAAAAGACTCCACTAGCGATCAGTAGGCCGCTGATTATACGTGTTTCCACAAGACTCCACTGGGAGACTAGTCGCATTGCAACATCATCCCACTGAATGGAAGACTCTGAGTTAAGTCCCCTTGAAGAGTTTCATTGTGAAATATCATATATAATGGCTAAACTTTGAAGCGAAGACCTTCCGGGGGTTCTCCATGCCAGCTCAAGATTCAATGGTCAACCTGAGCTAAAGAAAGTTTTCTTAGAAGTGCTGGCAGAAAGGTATGAAGCTGAGATCAAATTTCTGAACTCAAAAGAGAAATCATACCAGTTCAGAGACCCCGGATCGTTTTTGGAAAGTCTCCCGCCCCCTAAAAAAGAAGAAATTCCATTGCTCTCTAACGTGCAAGAAGAAGATGATCTGGTCCTCAAGGGCCGCTTTGAAGACACAGTGGAAAACGCAGAAATCGATTCTGCCTAGGACGTGGACAACCTACTAATCATGGAAAGCGTAAAGAAGGAGCTAGTACATCATGCGTTCGTTGATCCTGTGGCAGAATATATGAAGGCCTTGATTGGCTCAGTTCCTCAAGCATTGATCTTCTGCAAGATCCATACACATCAGAAGTGGTCACTACTGATGGTGACCTCAGTTTTGAAGGACCACATGTAGAGCACTCTGTGGTTATCTCTGACAGGCAGTCAGTGCTCATATCCTTTTTTGTTACTACTTGACTGGCTGCATTGGCATTATTGTGTCACCTAGAGCATCGGAGATGTCCAGTTAACAGTAGGATAGGTAGGAAAATCAATAAATCTCAGTGTGGGAGCATGTAGCTAGTTGTTTTTAATTTCTGCCAAGTCCAGCAAGTTAGACAGTCTAATCCTGGCTTGGCTGTTTTTCAATTTCTGTCTTAGAATGTAGAGAAGAAATCTGCTAGACAGTTTAATCCTAGCAGATATTAGATTAGGTAGAGAAACCATGTGGCCAATAGTCTAATCTAGTCTCATGGAGCAATAAGGGTAGAAGTAGAATAGGTTTATTTTATGTTATAAAAATAAAATGATGTAAAGGGTCTGCAAGTCCAAGTGCACCCAGAAGAAAAATGTTAGGACTTTAGTGTGGGTAAGTAGCCATATGGGAGAATGTTACTGGTGATTTAATGTATTCATGATTAGTGGCAGCTGATCAAAGGAAGAAAAGGATGAGTCAAACACCAAGCATCTGGCCTACACCAAAGATTTATTTTCTGAATTCTTGACTCATTCAAGAAGAAGCCATCCCCATGTGGAGCCACTGTTAGCCCCCCATAAATTTTTTGACAAGCAAACAGGGGGCTAAAATGTTGTTGAGCCTTCAAGGAATTCATTTCCCCTGAAAACACATCATCCTTGAAGCCTCCTTGTGCCTTTTTCCTTTGATAGAATCCCCTCTGCTGATTTCCATTATAAAGCCTCTCTGTTGTGAAGAAGAATGCCCAAAGGGCCCTTTTCCCTCTTATTTCACCCCAACTTAACTTCTATTTTGTCCCCCTTTTCATTCCCTTCTATTTTCCCTTCTTACCTTCCATTTTCCCCCCTTATTCCGCTATCGTTCCCCTTTCTAACCTTCAAATCACATTGAATGGGTCAAAAACCCACTTTCCGACCTTATTGCAAGGCCTAACCCCTTTTCCTCCTTTTCTCCGATCAAAATCACATTGTAAATCGTGTTAAAACGAAATATGCGATTTCCAAACCACTTACCCTTGCCATACCCGTGAAATTTATTATGAATTTTCATGTTATATATTAACCCCCGTCACGTGGCAATTGCAATTGCAAACAAGTTTCAATCATGGATTTTGTTAGCGTGCCAATCGCAAGTGTTTGCGATGCGATTAATCGCATCACAATACATTGCGATTGCACTGATCGCATGTCCCTCCAATTGCAGCCTTTCCTCCAATCGAAATCGCAAGTTCTTTGCTCCGCGCTGCGATTACCCCTCGATCTGACTTGCAATTGCGCTGGGTCCCTTTCCTCCAATCTTCCCAATCGCATGTTCCCTCCGATTGAGTGTGAGTCATTGATCTGGTCCCTAGATCCAACGTCCAGCACTCAATCGCGCTCCCCGCCTAATCGCAATCGCATTTTCCATCGCGTCTTCCCCTTTCTCCTTACGATTACGATCCCCCCGACCACATCTGAGCCGTCCATCCCTCCACCAGATCTAACAGTCGTGTTTCAATCGCATCCCACCCTCAATCGCAATCAGAACCTCTAAAATGTGTCAACTCTCCACCCCTCTCCGATCCGCGATTGCGATTTCCATATGGTCCCACCTCGTACTATATCTCCCTCTTGCTTCATTGTTTTTTCCACTATTTCCTTTTTGTTTCCCCCAAACATTGAACCTTTGGGTTTTACACTAATCACCATTTCTTCCACCATTCTTCATCATTGCCACTGTTTTCATTATTCCACCACTGTTTCTCCGGGCCTCCATAGCATGTCTCTGCCATTACTGCCTGGGCTTGTAACAGGATTACTTCATCATGCAGATAACATAGAGAGGCCATTTCAGCGTCTACCAGTGGACCAGCAGAAGAGATTCAAAGGGGGTTTATGCTTGTTATTGTTATAATCGATGTTTGACCCCGCAATTCAAAGGAAAGACATAGTTTGAAGACCGAAAGCACACTGTCAAGTCTTATCCATGTTAAATATCAGCACAGTACTTTTCTCTCAGAAGTACACCATTCCCACAGCACCCTCCATTCCCCTTGAGCCCAGGAAAGTTAAGACAATGGCAGGAGCTTATTAAAAGACTATCAGATTGTAGTTATGAGGCATGGAGGGGCCGCAGACTTTCATTCAGTTCATTTATTCGGAAAGATACCACAGAGTCCAAACAGCCGAGAGGACTACAAAGAGCATATCAGAGGTCAAAATCGACCTGAAAAAGGTTCCCAAACGGCCTACAGAGTACACACAACGAATGTTGATTGTCATTAAGCAGAATGGGCTCAGCTGCCTCCACCATCCTGTCTTAATGAGACTCATTTATTTGTTCACCTAATTATGTTTCTTCCTCTTCTCCTATAAGAATTCCCGAGAACATAATGTAAAGGTGGTTGTTAGTTTGTTGTTCAGCAGCTGGTGTTTGGCCGATTGTTGTAGTTAGAGGGATCCATATTTGACTATTAGAACAACCTTGGGAGGGAGTAGCAGAGTAGTTATTATGTAGTAGGTTGGGAGGAGAAATTTGGATTGTATTTCAGCCATTGAGCTTCGATGTATATGACTTGTTTTGCATCATTAATCGAGCACATTTCACAGGATCCTGGCCTATTACTATTGGTGATGTTTTTCTAACTCTATTTATTTCATTTACATGCTGTTTCATGTTCTACTGGCTTGCATCAGAAGTTTGGCATAGGATTTACCCTTGTTAGGTACCCTATGCTCCTGCTCTCCTTGCCATTTATGTTTCTCTTCTGAAATGTGTTATCTAAGAATTGATTTCAGTCAATTTAACTAGTGCAGTGGATGTTATTGCCTACTCTTTGATGTATGAATTGAATGGATCAGTTTTTAGATGTTCTTGTTGGGTTTAAGCTGGAATATTTTGGAACACTGGGGATTAGAGTTAGCCCTGTGCACTAGGATCCTTGTGCAACCAGCTGGCCTTTCTAAGATCCCTTTGTTTAACTTATCTCTCTTTTTCCCTTGGAGCATGCTAAAGCTGACCTGGAGTTAAATGACCTCTGGTCCGATCTATAAGCTGCACCTTTGTCCCTCTTTTGAGAGTTTCCTATGAGTATGTCCAAGCAGGTCTCGAGTTAAATGACCTCTGATCTAATCTATAGACAGAAAGTAGGTTGCTTTCCTTCTTTCACTTTCAATCCTTAATGTTCCATCCCACCATCTAATCTAAAAACATCCTTTAGTATTAGATGACTTGCCCTTTTGGAGGCTTTGGCTAGTTTTTTCATGTAATCACCTGTCATGACTCCATAGCCCAATGGATGGCACTCTCTCGACCAATCCTCTTTGCTGAAACATCCTGCTATTTTTTTCCTTTCCCCCATTACTTTCTCAGTCCATGATCTCATGACCAACCCAACAACCAGCCAACCAAATCATTTTAAAACCCCCTTCGTGCTTCATAACTAGCCTAACATCTCATTTGAGCTTCAAAAATATATCATTCTTTGTTTCTTCGGAGAGATCCCTATCCGGGTCCAGGAGGGCTAGATCCTAGTGCCCCAAAGTGGTTTGATGTTGTCTTATCTTTTGGTATTTCCAAATATACCAAAACATAGGAACCCCAACACCTGTCTTTATAGATAGCCTTATAGTGCCTTCTCAAATCCTAACTTTTGCTTAGAGGCCTAATTTCTATTACTTTCCTTCTTTATTTCCCAGCCTTTTCTTTTCCCCTCAAGCTTCAACCCCCGCACCAGGGTGAAAATTGTGTTACAGCGCATTTGAAGTGCACTTCTGACCTCCAAGCAAGGATTTACTTACTTATCGGAGTGAAGACCTATCCTCATTTCTGAGGTTTTAAGACCCTCTAATTCTTGGACTTAGCCTCACTTCAATTGATGTTTTCACTTGGCTGTGTCAAAATGTATAAGCATTAGGGGCATTCCAAAAAGGCATCCTCCATCTGGATAAGTGTTTGAAATTCCAATGGTGGGGTGCAACATATATAAAGCATTTACTGCTATGCCCCTGTTTCTTCCCTCTACTTTACTTTTACCAACTGCTTCACTCCTGCTTTAACAACCTTACGACTGACCTCACTTTGTAATGCCAAAAATTTGAATTCCTTGTCAAGAAGGTAGGTAAGGGATTTCCCAATAGAAGAGTTGTTAGACCAGCGTCCGACAACAAAACATGCACTTGCCAACATATTATTACCTTAGGTACCACTACCACTATTGCTAATGAGTGAGAACTTCTTACTTTTGTGACTTTACTCTTACGATCATGCTACCAACCTTTCCTTTCTTTTTTCCACCCTTCTTCACTTACTGGTTCAACTTACAAAACTTAGTGATCATATGCTCGTGCTTGGATAGGTTAGCACTTTTGACATTCACCTTTGTTTGATCAGCCCACTTGATTCATTTCTCTTGGACAACTACCTAGAATTTACCTTACCCTTAGTCACCTATTATACCAGACCTTTCACTTGCTACTACCTCCCTAGTTGATGGAGTCATTGCTGAAGCCAGGAATCCTAGAAGAGAATAATTATGCTAAGCACTTTTCACCCTATTACCCTTTACCTGAGGAATGATTATGGAATGGGGGTGCCACATATGGGCCTATTGGTACGGCTGAGCCGATATGATTATATGACTAATAAATGAAAACCTACTGCAAGGATGTGCTTTAAGGCTCAACCATGAGGGCCACCATCAATAGTCCTACCCACTGGAAGACCTAGCACCTGTTAGCCCTACCTAGATCACTTACTAAATGAAGCAATTAGGAGAAGAAACAACGTACAGATATTAACTTATAGGGGCTAGATGGTATGGCATGCATGATACAACCCATTCCTTTCCCTTTCCTCCTCCCTTACTTAAGTGCTTCCGTTCTGCCCTGCCCACCTATGGACCTATTCTCCTACACCACTTTGATGAATTAGGTGCTTAGTTAGTCAGTACTGCTATCAAAACCATTTTCTCTTATCAGGAATGGTTGGATCGACCCCTTACCCGTATTATATTTAGACTTTGTCATACAACCTTACCCTAGACCTTAGGATTTCCAGCTACCATGTATGAACTTATTGACTTATTTGTGAGAGGGAGAGGTATAGAGTTCGAGGTTCGAGGGTATAGGTTCGGTTATGGCACACTTGGAATACGTGTATTGTGTGGCACCTTGCTTGCTTGTTATACGTGGCCTATTAAGTTATCCTACATGAACTTGGTCCATCGAGATGGGAAATGAACTAGTGCAGGGTAGCGTATCGATTTATCCTAAATGAACCTGGCCTATCGAGATGGGAAATTTTCTATGCAGGAATAATGCATGGTAGGGAAGGGAATGCATTCTTCCTGGCGTTCCTGCCCTCTATTAATGGGGGAATAAGGCACGCATAATGACATATATAATATATGCATGATCTGCTAAAGCGTAATTATGTATATAATGAATGAATGCATAATGACATATCTCATTCATAACTGGAATCACGGACAAGTTTCAGTCCTTCATGATTGATTGATTGATGGGAAGAAATCATTTCCATTCGATCAATTCATTCATGCATAATTACATATATAATAACAACATTGTCAAAGGACCCATTTGACAATAACCTATTGAAATACAGGCTTGGTCAGGACTTTATTTCAGGACCTTATTGGGTTTATCAGGACCTAATTGGGCCCTTTCTTTCTTCCCCTCAAAGAGCATAGCGAAGGGAAGTTGGATCCGACACTACTAGCACTTAAACTATTAGGTCCACTGAATAAGAAACTGGGTATGGATCCCCAAAAGGAAAATATGCTTACGAGGTGATGTCTCTTAAATAGGCTTTCCCTTTTGCTTACATGCCCCATTGCAAGCTCAAAAGAAGAGATGATTTCGGTTGAAACGGTCACTCCGAAGGAAGTATAGGTGGAAGTTTTGTACAAATGGAAAGGGGGACATCATGAGGGTTGGAAGAAGAAAGGAAAACTACAGAGTACCCCCATATACATGATTAATCAAAATTGAGATCGGATTCTTGGAATGGATAGTGGGGAATTACTTAGAAGCTCGTGTATGGAAAACTACTACCTCCTACTAAATAACTAGCATTGGATCTATGAGGAGATCTCCTACAGACTCTGGATTTAGGATTGAAATGATGTCTTGGATGCTTCTATCCCTGCTGATGAATCTGCTCATGGCTTGGAAACTGCTGCTTGCCCAGATGCTTCCTATGTCATTGATGCTGGTGGATCTAGGTTATCAATGTGATTTCGAACAAGTGCTTCATCTCCATATCAATAAGTATCTGCATTTGGATGTGCTGCTTCTTAAACAAGGTAAACTGCTGATTCAACCCAGGATGCTATCTTTCGAACGAGTGAGGATGCTGGAGAAATTTTTCGATCTTATAGGTACTATCCCCTGTCTTCACCAGTTAAATCACTCAGTCAATATATATACAATGCCTCCAACTAGCCTACATTAAGAAGGTTTAATATGGTAAGGCACACTTCCAGCTTCTTTATCTAATGCAGAGTCTACTGGCTCTGTAGCTCTACCTGGCTATGCCTCAGCCTTTGTTGCCTACCTCCACCCCACCCTTATAGAGATAAATTTCCCATATGTGACCTAGGTTCATAGAGATAATTTACCATCTCTGCCTAGACTTGACCTATTGAATTTGACCATATGTGACCCACCTTTATCTTAGAGAAAGAACAGGAAAAATAAGGCAGGAGCATACAGGACATGGAAGGAGTAGATCAGGACAGAACAGGGATGGGGAACATAGAAGGGAAAACTAGGATGGAACTGCTGGTAGGGAATGTAAACAAGTATAGAAAGGAGGGAAGTTAGGAGCGGTAGAATAGAACCAGGGGAGTAAGGAAAGGGCCAATTGAAAGATTCGTACATTTAGGAAAGATTCTCGATTCATGTAGCTGCTATGCAGTCGGAACATTCTTCACATCAGAGTGACTATAGCATGATGAGCCAAGGGAAGAGGTGGAGGGAGAGGCTTTATTAATTAACAGAGTTGGTTGGGGGGGTATTCGTAGTCCGAAGGTTTCTCATTGAGATTCTCCTGTATTCATTCGACGAAGTAACGTCGTGTCATGTCCCTATCCTAAATGAATGCTGGGTGGGGTCGAGAAACAAGATTGGTGCATCGATTTAGTGAATGAAACTTGACCACCTGGAACCCAAACCCACCCACATACTTCCAAAAAGCTTCCACTCAATTAGACGAAGATGAAGTGGGAGCCGAATTCAGTCTTATATATGTCATAGCTAGCATCATGCTCTAAATAAAGAGTTGCTAGTGACCACTTGTTCACTCTTTAGGATTTCTTCCATTAATGCAGAATTGGAGAATGCTATCTATCTATCCAACTAACAGAGAAGTGGTATCTCTCGCTATACCCTTCCATCCTTAATGACCTCTGTTTTGGCTCTCCCACCGAACTAGCTAGGGTTGGCTTGTATCTCACTCAATGGAGCAAGGTTTGATATAAAAAGGTGGATTTTTAGTCAGTAAGACTGAAAGGTTGATAGCGTAAATGGTTTTAAATACATAGAGAATAAACTCAACCAAACCCCCTCCCTTGGTTTCAAGCTTAAATGCCGGGACTCGACCTGCTGTTGGATGGGTTCAAGCTTCATTCATTTCATAAGTACCTTAAAGATGTCGGAAATTTGGTATGTGTAGTTCAGCAGCAAAGGATGCCGAGGTACTTAGATTACCTACTAACTTATAAATAAGTGGTGTCTTAGCCGGAATGTATCCCAATGAGACTAACTAACTAATTTTTCTTTGGTATGCAATGCCTATGCTTTTTTATAGGGCAACACAACACGCAAAAGCAAATGAGTCTTCAATAAGAGCAATGAAACAAATTATTCGGCAGCAATAGGACCTATCTCCTCTGGTCTACTTGACAGAGCCTTTTTATGAGCCAGCTTAGTCGGATGAAAAGGCTGTGAAACTGTTATAACATCATTTCTCACCTTGACATGATTCATGATTGCTTCATGGATTTTGGGCACCCATTCCTACAGACTTGGACAAATTCACTTAAAAACAGTGTAAAATCCCCCATACGCGACTATGCCCGTGTTTTTCCGCGTGTATACGCGAGTCCAGCTAGAATTTTCCGTGTATGCCATTAAAATGATTAAAAATATATATAAAAAATCCCTAATTTTGCGCTGGGTTGATGGTTACTCAGGTAGTTCAACCACCCCAGCCCGTGGCCAAATGTTTCCAACTGCTGAAACTACTTGGAGGGACTATAAAAAGCCCTCATGTGTATGGCCTAAGGGAGAGAGAGAATTATTGATATTATACTCTGTTGGTATTCCCTATCCGAGTCTGATTCCCCGTGCCTCCTGCACTTTCCCAGTTCATTACAGGAAACCCTTGTTTCCTTGAGATACACATCCCTTCATATGTTATCTCGTATGCACCAGTTTGGAAGGAGTCTTAGCGAGGCAAGGGCTGGACGGATCCGGACGACGGTCTGCGAAGGCCTTGGAAGGATCAGGTGATCTCTCCACTTGATTACTTTTGTACATGCTATTTATAATACAGAAGTACCATGCTGTTCCCGAAATAAACGTGTTAGTATATGCTTATATGTATGAGAATATCTGTTATACAAGCATTCATTATGATTTATTTAATGTTTTATATGAATCTCACTAACATTTAGAGTAGATATATGCTGTACAACCTGTCCTTTGTGCTGGTTTCTTCTGATATTTCAGGTTAAGAAGGAAGGACGGTTGCAAGGGGTTTGGACCCCACGTGGATCTACTTCAGCCGTAGGACCAATGGGTAACTTTCTCATTCTGCTCTATTTAGTTTTTCTGAACGTGCATGGTTGTGTGAGTCTCTGTTAAGTAGCATGCCCCTGCTCTGTGGAGGTTGTACCCCAACCAACCTCTAGGGTGAGATTTCCCCGAAACAGAACTGGCGACTCCACTGGGGATCACACTTTTGTGATTCTCCTGTTGGGTGGTTTCAGCTGTTTGGTAGGATCCCAGCAGTTTTAACTTTCATTTGCAGTCCAGTTTATTTTCTTGCAGTCAGTCTGAAGTCTTGGTGTCTTTTCTAGACTTGTTCTTTTGTTTTTTTTCATTATTTACCTTTGCATACGCGCCTTATTTTTCACACAGTCGCGTATACACACGATTTTGTCTGAAGGAAACTGCGTATACGTGAGTTTCCCTTAGAACAGACGCGTATGCACGCTGGTTGCACAGCTGTGAAGCCGCGTATACCTAGGCAGATTTTGAATTTTTGAGTTTCTTGACTTTTTGGTCCTTTCTGGCTGTGGAGGCCTGTTCCTACAGTGTCTCTGTACTTACTGGAGTGTGAAGGAAGTGGTTTCAAGTCTTTTATCTCTTTCGTTTGTTCGAAAACTAGTCTTTTGGCAAAGTGTTGTTACTGGTGCTGGCACTTCTGGATTGAGTTCCAAGATCGCTTTCTGAGCATTCTTGGCTATTCTGCTTTATCAGAATTGAGAGCTTCCACTCACTGACTCGCTCCTATCTTTGTGTTGTGCTTTGCATTGCGATTTTTGCTTCGTTTTTTATTGGTTTTCTTGAGTTCCATAGGCTAGGGTTTTGTTGCAATTTTCGAACAACTTTTCTTGCTTCTTTGGAGTTTTTGTTTGCAACAAGTTTGCACTATTTGTCTAGGCTGATTGGCTGAGTTTTTGGTCTTCCGTTGCTCTTATTGATCTTGCTACTGTTAGCCTTATAAGGTTTGGGAGCATTGTTGAAGTCTGTGCTTGAAATTCGGTCTTATTTGGTTTGGATTTTGGATAGTTTGTGCTTGGTCTTTTCGAGCTCTTGCTTTATAAAACTAAAAAGCCCAAAGAACATTTGTTTTGCTTTTTGTTTTTGCATTTCAAAAACTCAAAAAACATTTTCTCTTGTTTTTGTTTTTGTTGTTGCATTTTCATTTTCGTTTTGCCATATCTTTTGGAGCTTTTGTGAAGTTTCTTGCTTTTAGTTTTCGGCTTGATTTTGAGGAGGAGTTGTCATTTGATTTCTTCTTCTTGTTTTTTAAGTGTTTTGGTGTCTTATATTAAGAGTTCTTGTTTTCAAGAACTAGCTTTTTGGGCCATCAAAAAGGAGTTAAAACTGAAGGAGCTTTTTGGGAAATTTCACTTTTTTTTAAGAGATTTTCTGCATCTTAGGATTTACATGCTTGTAGTGATTTGCATTAGGTGCATTTTAGCATTTAGTTAGCTTATTAGTTTTTGAGAGTGTGAGTTTTCTTTTTGAAAAGAAAAATACAATTTTTAGTCTCGTAGAACCTGTATAGAGATTACTCTTCATCGAAAGACAAAGAACTGCATGTGCATGTAGTTAAGTTTTTATTAATTTCTTTTGCGTCAAAACACCATTGGTTTCATCTCCATATCCTTGTGACTTAATATAACAGCCCTTAAAATAAGCGATTTAATATAAAATCAACTAGCAAGTTTTTCTAAGTGTCAATCACCAACTAGCTAGGTTGTAGGGCCTTGGAATAGGTGAGTGGAGAGTTAACTCTCCAAGGCCGCTCAAAAAAACATAGAAGTTGATTAATTGAGCGAAATCCAACTCCGTGAGGTGGACTGGGAAAGCTCTCATCCGAGAGTCAAGCGCGAGGGGAAGTGAAGGTTGAGAAGAGGGATACCCCCCCTCCGATTAGCTGAATCTAACCTCAAGACCGTTCCACCCAGCTTCTGATACGGATTGGTGTCCATAGTTGCCACTCCTAGGTTCCACACAGGTGACTGCGGGGGGAATACCCGTGGTACCTGAGGCAGACGTCGCATCACTTTCAGCAGTAATTCTGGGGGATGCCCTTGCGAAGCTTGGGTGCTTGAGCCGGCAAAGGTTTTCGTTAGGAGGTCGGCGTAACTATTTCTGATACCTTCGCTAGTTGTTCTGGGCCCTAATCATCCCAGACTGCTTTCGGAAGGCCCTATACTTCGCTTTCCTGTATTTTGGTGTCCAATCCTCATCACCCAGAGCGGAAATATTTGGAGGCTGTTTGCTTGCTGTTTCTCAGGGATTTTTATTTTAGTGAGTGCTCTTTGCTCCTAGCTTGCCTAGCTTTTCACTTTTTTGAGTCTAATTTAATAAATCTATAAAAGTGGCTGATCAAGCACCTCGACGTTCGAGGAGAATCCGGGGGTTATCTCCCGAGAGACCAGAGCCTTCTTCGAGAAGGCGTAGGAGCGATTTAGCAGGTGGTTACCACCCTGTGGAGTCTGACGCTGTGGAGAGAGATCCTCCACCAAGGTCTGAAGGTTTCGTAGCTGATTCCGGTGTCGGTTCCGAGAGGAGCGTTCCGCTCACCTCGCGAGTGTTGTTTCCTCAGGAAGAAGATTTTCAGATAGAAGATATACCTGAGCCTCCTGCTACAGGTCCATCTCCTCTTCCTCCTGATTATCTGTTTGTTGTTCAGTACATCAGACCGGAGTTTGAGAGACCGCCGGATCTTCCGTATCATTCTTATCTTTCGATGCCCACAACTGGGAACGCAGCTTCTACCGTGAGTGCTGCAGGCATTCAGACTCCTGCTTCTCCTGAGGCAGGGGGCACTATTGCTTCATCTTTGATTGCTTCTATTGCTGCTGTGTTTGGCTCTGGGTTCACCCAAGCACATGCTTCCCATTCTGGTCCCTTTTGTTCAGGGATGTCCATTAGTGGAAATCCCTCTTTTTCCTTTTCCGCCGGTGCAGCTGGATCTACGCCCATGTCTAACATGGCTAGTGGATCAGCTTCGTTTCAGGGTTTCCCTTTTGGGACTGGGCATATTCCTAGTTCCAATCCTTCTTTAGGGTCGTTTCCGTTTACGTCCCAGACCCAGAGCTTCAACCCTTGGTCTGGGGGGCAAAGTTCGACCACTTTTACGGGATGGAATCCTGTGTTTACAATGGCTGGGGCAGGGAACCAGTTCTTCGCAGGTCATCAAGGTAATGCTTCTTTCCCTTCATCGAGTGCTTATCAGTCTTTTTCTCCTCTTTCTAATGCGTGGAACCCCTACCAGGGGCTTTCCTCTTCAATCAATACTTCAGCGGGGGGAACTGGTCTGGGCTTTGGTAACTCGGCGTGGGGAGGAGGTTCTTCTCCGTTTTCTACGAGTCCTTTCTGGCAGCCTGGTGCCTCATCAAATCTAGGCTATTCTTTTCAGAATGTTGGGAATCCATCCCATCAAGGATGGAATCCTCAGGCTCCGCCTCGCTTACCTTTTCTAGCAACGTTAAACTTGCCAGATTTGTCGAAGTTGACTAATGACCCGATTCGTTATAGTCCGGGGTGGCCTCCGGTCCCGACCAAACTTCCTTCAGACATTCCAAAGTTTGAAGGTAAGAATGGAGAGAATCCGGCGGACCACATCACCACTTTCCACTTATGGTGCTCTTCGAACTCCCTAATCGATGACTCGATTAGGTTGAGATTATTTCAACGCACCCTAACTGGAAATGCTGCCAAATGGTATATAGAGCTCACTGGGGGAAGTTTCGCCACATTTGGAGAACTGGATGTCACATTTCTAAACCATTTTTAGTTTCCTGTCAGATATGAGGCTGGGACCGAACTCCTGGCTAATTTTAAGCAGGATGAGGCAACTCACATTTCTGATCACATTCAGGAATGGAGGAGAAGGAAGAGGCTTATCAAAGCCCATATTCCAGGTGAGTTCCTTCTCGAGTGGTTTTTTAAATCTCTGTAGTCAGATATTTCAAAAGATGTATCCCTATCTGGGGTATTTTCTGAGGAGCAGGCCATCTTTAGGGCCCAGCAGTTAGAATTGATCTATTCTCAGTCTGGGATGCTTTATAAGTATTTGCCCAATGCTCCTCGCTCCAAATTGGATTTATCGAAACCTAAACCTGGTCCGCATGGTGACGGGCTTGTCGGATCGGTCAATAGTAGTGCAGCCAGCCTGCTTTCTCAACTGCAGCAGTTGTCTTTACAATCTTCTCCTTCTGGTCAGGCTGTGCCTGCTGATTCATCACCTTCCCAGTCTTTGTCCATAAATGCTGTCCAAGCTTCTGATCCCAAAGGAAATCAACAATCCGATGGGAAGAAGAAGGGACGTAATAACAAGAAGAAGGGCAAGAATGGGAAGGGCAATGCAAATAAAACCAACGAGCGTGTTGGTGAGGGTCAAAAGGAGAAAAAGAAAGTGAATTTTCCATGCAAGCTTTGTACTGGAGACCATCTCACACACCTTTGCCCTAAAATTCAGGATGCTCAGCGCCTGTTATCTCAGCAGGGTTCTTCTAGTTCCCAGGCTGTGCTAACAAACCCTTTTCCCCAAGGGCAGCAATTAGTTGTTGGCGCGAACCAAAATCATGGGGCTTCCTCTGGAGGTACCCAGGAAGGGGAAATTCCATTGAACATCTTTATGATGAGTGCTCACGTGGATGTCGCTATGAGATCCCGTGATTATGGCGGAGAGGAATCTTCGAAAGCTAAGGAAGTTCCTGATGCTACTGAGCCGCTTCACATCACGAAGCCAACTATTGAGTCTATGCCTCGGATGCCAAAAGAATCTTCTAAGCGGTCAACGATTAATCCGAACGCGAGGGATGCCCAGAACTACTCGATTGTAGAAGATCTGGCTCCAAGTCCTCAGTCTCCTGGTTCTGTTCACCCAGTCTTGAGCCCTTTAGCACCAGCACAGGTTTATGCTGAAGGGAACATGGCTGTGATCTCTCCTACTATCCTGGTGAACATTTCCAGGGATCCCAATATTGTCGAGAATGTCTTCATTGGAGCTGAATGTTCCCGTGAAGAGATTCAAATCTATACCAAGCTCTTCAAAGAGTATAGGGATGTTTTTGCTTGGTCTTATGAGGAAATGCCTGGCATAGACCCATCTATCGTCCAGCATGAGATCAAGACGTATGAAAACGCTAAGCCGGTCAGGCAAAAACTTCGTCCGGTTAATCCTAGGAAGGTAGCAGCTATCAAAGCTGAAGTTGAAAAGCTGCTTAAGGCGGGATTCATTTTCCCAATTCCTCTGACTGAATGGGTTTCAAACCCCGTTCCCGTTGATAAAAAGCAAGGAACAATTCGAGTGTGCATCGATTTCAGAGACCTGAATAAGGCGTGTCCTAAAGATCATTACCCCACACCCTTCATTGATCAGATTATTGATGAGTGTGCCGGTAACGAGATTTTCTCCTTCATGGACGGTTTCTCTGGTTATAATCAAATTACTATCCGTCCGGAAGATCAACATAAGACCGCATTTATTTGTCCCTGGGGTACGTTTGCATATAAGAAAATGCCTTTTGGTCTTAAAAATGCTGGAGCTACTTTTCAGCGGGCCATGTCTTACGCCTTCCACGACATCAAGAATATTATCGAGGCATACTTAGATGATCTAGCTGCTCATTCTCGAAAGAGGATGGATCATCCTGGTCACCTCCGGCAAATATTTGAAAGATGTCGTTTTTATAAAATTCGATTGAATCCGAACAAGTGCGTTTTCGTGGTTACATCCAGTCGGCTGTTGGGATTTATTGTGTCTAGGGAAGGGATAAGGGTAGATCCCTTCAAGGTTGAGGCAATACTTCGGTTGCCTCCCCCGTCTTCAATTCGTCAGCTTCAAAGTCTCCAAGGGAAGTCTAATTTTCTTCGGAGGTTTATCGTCAATTATGCTGAGATTACAAAGGGATATATGAGACTGTTGAAGAAAGGAGTTCCTTTTCTTTGGGACGACTACGCTCAATGCTCGTTCGATGCTTTGAAAAAGGCATTGACCTCTTCTCCTTTACTGAGTCCACCCGATTATAGCAGAGATTTTCTTTTGTATCTGGCTACAGCAGAATCTACCATTGGTATGGTTCTGGTTCAGGAGGATGATGCTCTGGCTGAGCATGTTATTTACTACCTTAGTCGAGGACTGGTGGGACCTGAACTGCGATACACCCCGATAGAAAAATTAGCCTTAGCAGCAGTTCATGCTGTGCAGCGACTCCGGCATTATATTATTCTTCGCAAAACTTATGTCTTGGCAGCTGCCAATCCATTTCAGTTTGTCCTCAGCAGGTGAGTGATTGGGGGCAAATATAATAGATGGATTGTGATTCTACAGGAATTTGATCTCGAGTTCATGTCTGCCAAATCCAAGAAGTCATTAGTCTTTGCGGAATTGATCTCCGAGTTGCCTTGTGGAGAGGAGATGATCTATGATGAGTCCTTTCCGGACAAACACTTGTTTCTAATCTCTCCACAAGATCCTTGGTATGGGGATATCATTGTGTATCTCCAGACTGCGAAGTTTCCCTCTTCTTTTTCGAAAGATGAGCGTCGTAAGCTGCGTCACTTAGCCAAGAATTATCTGATTATTGGTGATGCTTTATACCATCGAGGGGTTGATTCAATCCTAAGACGTTGCTTAACTTTCGAAGAAGCTGAGGCTGTGCTCAATGATTCTCACAGTGGAGCTTGTGGGGGTCATTTATCTGGGCTTGCTACAGCCCAAAATATTTTGCGTGCTGGATACTTTTGGCCCTCGATTTTCAAGGATTGTATTGAATCGGTCAAAAGGTGTCATCCTTGTCAGGTGTATACTCGAAAAATGCGCGCTCATCCAGCTCCGCTTTTTCCAGTCGTTACTGTCGGACCCTTTACAAAGTGGGGTATGGATTATACTACTTGTAGCCCGCCTTCGGCAAAAGGTCACAAGTACATTATCGTAGCAGTAGACTACTTTACGAAGTGGGTCGAAGCTATGCCTACTTTTGGGAACGATGGTGAGACTGCAGCTCTTTTCTTCTTCAACCAAGTTATCGCTCGTTTCGGTATACCTAGAGAGATTGTCACTGACCATGGAAGTCACTTTCAGAATAGTATGATGGCTGAGTTGGCTCTTAAATTGGGTTTCCGGCAGGAGCATTCATCTCCATATTATCCTCAGGCCAATGGGCAAGTGGAAGCCGTGAATAAATCCTTGAAGACAATTATTCAAAGGACAATTGATAAACATAGATCCAACTGGCATATTATGCTATATCCTGCACTTTGGGCATACAGGACGTCAGTTAAAACTGCAACTGGCTTTACTCCGTTTCAGTTAGTCCACGGGGTGGAATCCATATTTCCCATTGAATGCGAGATTCCTTCCCTTAAATTAGTTGTTGAGCTTCTTCCTGACACTTCTAGTCTGGCAGAGCGGCTTCTTCATCTAGAACATCTTGATGAGCAGCGTCGAGATGCCGCCACGTTGAATGAAGCGCATAAAAACCGAGTCAAAGTTCAGTACGATAAGGCGGTTAAGCCTAGGGTCTTTTCCGAAGGTGACCTTGTTTTGGTCTACACCCAAGAAAAAGATGCCTTGGGGGCAGGAAAGTTTAAGTCGATGTGGTATGGCCCCTATATCGTTAAAAAAGTCCTTAAGAAAGGAGCGTATACCTTGGTTGACTTTGAAGGGAACGAGTTGCCGGAGCCCCGAAATGGGCTCTATTTGAAGAAGTATTATGCCTAGGCTTTGGCCTGGCATTTTGCTTTGTATATAGTAGTTTTTTGCTTTTGTACATATCTGATTGATTTTTTATTTTTGATGAGGTGGTGATGTTTTTTGATCTGCTTTGGCAGGTTGTGTTGGATGTCATGAGTCATTTTGGTTTCACTGATGGTGCTAGTAGACACACCCGGAACTTAGCTTCCGCGGCTTGGGTGCTTCATTATCCTTCCGGTCAGCTGTTGGTATCAAGAGGGGTCTGCATTGGTCCTGCTTCAAATAATGTAGCAGAATACACTACAATCATTCGTCTACTCTCGGAGGCAATATCTTTGGGTGTTGATTCGTTGGTAGTGTTCTTGGACTCTCAGCTGGTGGTGTCGCAGTTGAACAACACTTATCGGGTACGAGATCCATTTTTATTACAATTGTTCTTGAGGGTACGTTTGTTACAAAGGTCATTTCAATTTTTAACATTCATTCATATTCCTCGAGCTGACAATTGGTTTGCTGACTCATTAGCTAATCAAGCATTGGATTGGCATATTAATCATTCAATACAATAAATTTTTAATCATCAAAAACATCATACATTTGATACATTTATCACATCACATCAAATATCGCTGTATATATCATCGAAGTGTCAAAAAAACTTTACAAAATTTGGATCCATAATCTCGTACAAAACTTGGGCTTATGCCCCATCATGTTCAGTCTCAAAAAAGAATATACAATCATCTAATATATAAAATCTGTCTACTCCTGAGGACCCTGCCCAGAAGTCGTGTTCCTATAGAACATAACTGCAGTGGCCACACGGCGGAATAATCTAACCCAGTCCCGGGGTACTCCTACAACCCGTCTCTGGACGGCTTCCGGCAAGTCCTCCACGGCAGCCATAGGGATTTGGCGGGTCAATCCATCCAAGTTTATCTGCACGGCCTGGAGAGTCCTGTCGGAATCCACTGTCTCTGCCTCTCCCCTGCGACGCTTATGACGCGGTAGGCCCTCAGGACGAATTGGTCCAACATCTGAAACATGATCATTTTTAATTGTCAGTCATTATGAATCCAATCAAAAACATGTTTGTTTTCATTTTTTCATACATATTTGAAAAAATCCAAAAAAATTACATAAGTCAAAATTTTTGCAAAAACTTATCGACTGCTCCCCATGCTGCGCCT
Source organism: Pinus albicaulis (assembly GCA_034641835.2). NCBI lineage: Eukaryota > Viridiplantae > Streptophyta > Pinopsida > Pinales > Pinaceae > Pinus > Pinus albicaulis. The sequence continues at coordinate 951,389,088 of CM076578.1, forward strand.
GGTGGCAGAACCAGATCTGGGTCTCCACGGAAGTCCATCCCAGCATAGGGATAGTCATCCACTGCGATGATCTGTTCTCCCCACCACAGGAATAACTCATCGTCCCATGTGGTCCGGGGTACCTCACTACTCCCCAGTCTCTTCATCATGTCTGCCCAACGGGCAATTCTTGGGTCCCGCAGGCTGCTGATAGTCGAGATGACTCTGGGTCTCAAAGCTGGAATCCTCTCAAAGAAGAATGTTGTCAAAATGGTACCATAGCCAAAATGTTTAGTTTTTACCTGGCGAATAGAGGTCAGCTGTTGTTTCATATTCAGTAGCAGGGCTGTGCACCAATCGTAAACATGAATCAAGCACTCTACAGCTATACTCATTTGCGTCCTGGACGCCTGATGTAGTGAGGTAGATCCTGCCACTCTGCCGATGGTGAAAAGGAGGATCTTCATGTGCAAATCCCTGATATCTCTAATTGCAATCTGCGTTCTAACCTTTTTAGAATTATCTACGCAATATAAGTGGACATAATCTTCCACAGTTAACCCTCCCAGGGGTTTTCCGTGCAGGTCTACTGGTTCTCCCCTCCTAGAGAGTCCAGTGATGAAATATATATCCTCCACTTCTATGCGTAGTGGAATCTGATCAATTATGAAGCAATCCTGATCTGGTTCCCAGTAATTTACGAGCATTTCTAGCAAACACACATTACTTTTCATATTGGGCATTTTAAAGAATTTCAACAATCCGCAATTTCGGAGGATGTTTTGCGCTGCGCGGTCCTGCATGACCTCTTGGTCTACTGTGCTATGCTCACGTTCCCTCCATGAGATGGTCATCCTGAGAAATTTCATCAAATTTTGCATTAGAAACGCTTTTTAAGTTTCGGCCCTGCGCATACGCGGTTTTTCTTTTACACAGTCGCGTGTATACGCGGGTTTCCTTCATTAAACTCGCGTATGCACAGATACGCAATTTTTAGCAAGGGTTTCAAAGAAAAAAATCACTTAATTTTAATTTCCAAATGGACAAAATGAATAAACAGGATGATTAAGGAGCCTACCTGAAGTTTCGCTGAATTCCGACGGTCGGTTGTTCTTGATTTGATGAAAGAAGTTTTCATCTCCAGAGCACTTTTTCCAAATCAGCTATGCAATAATGAACCAATTGAGAGGTAATTTGTCTATTTATGGCTAAAAAATTGAAAATTTTCGCAAAATTTCCTTATGCTTATTTTTTTCGATCTATCTTATGATGTATAACTCGATTTCTTGGAAGTGCCCAGTTTGGTATGTTTTCAGGTACATTTTGATGATTTTGAGATTTTTCCCAGTTTTTGATCCATGTTTTCTGACTCTTCACGGCAGGTATATGATCTTCACTGGCATATAGGTTAGGGAATCAATTTCCATTGCATCTTGCATACTAGCCTCCATACTGATCACTTGCCTTAGGGTCGATCCCATCAGGTCATGAGTATTACACCAATTTCACTCGCCGATTTTTAATCATGACTTGATGGTAGAGCCTTCCTTTACATGGGCTTCCTAGTTAGTTCCTCGCTATCACTTGTTGCCCATGCTGCTTTTTATGTAGGCTCGGGAGTCCTCTTTAGTCTCGCCATGTCTTCTGTGTTGAAGCTTCATTCTTCTCCTTCATCACTTATCATTTTTTCTGGCTTATACCCTAGAGGCTCCCTGGTGTCGTTAAGTTGTATTACTGCATTGCATATTGGCTACTTGTTTATCCTGGCCTTTAGCCGACTTCATTTGGACTCGATGTTTAAGCCAACTTTTTGCCTTGACTTTCTGTACAAGTTAACCATTGCATGCACTTAGCTATCACGACTTGACACCTTTGTACCCATGGATGGAACGTTCCTCTGAGTATCACTGACCAGTTTTCGCCACCTTGCATTGAGCATAGGATTGTTCCAATCCCAGGAACTAGTGCATCTACTTTCTTGATACTCGTTCTATCCATTGTACCATAACATTCTTTTATTCTTTTTCAGGCTTATTATGAAAAAGACAAAAAAATCAAATATAACAAAAAGAGCGGGAATGGGATGTATCTTCGTTATTTTGATGGCAGTACAGAGTCAGTTTTGTCGCCCTTGAACAAAGCACATATACTTATATATATTTCCTTCATTTGGGATGGTTCTAGTTTGACCTAGGTTCAGCCTTTACCATGTTTCACTTGTCGGTTCTCCCCCGGTTGGTTATCTCTTCCAATCATATGGAGAGTTTGTTTTGCCTCCTGCAAGACAGACTTATACAGTGTCACTTTTTACTGCCATGGTCATCACAGAGTCGTGCTTTTGTTCAAGGGAAGTCTAGCCTGAGTCGGCCATTCTGCGGTGTCTCTTGACTCATTATTCGGTCGGCCTTCCCGGTCTTGTCAGTATCATGTTCTATCACATCAGATGTTTTGATCTTCTGCTCGTGCTGGTTTGAGAAGGTCCCCATTGACTTCTTGCCGGCGGGTTTGTCTCTTATCGACTACGACACATTGCTCTGAGAGCAAGCCTAGAGCCGCACCTTGGGCTATTTCCATCATTGATAGGTGACCTCGTGCTCAGCATTTGATCATCATCATGGGTCTTTGACTGAGTGGTTTCCCCTGTGTTCGACGTCAGCACACATTATCACACTTGGGATTCGTGCAGTACCTGGATTTCCATTTGACCCTATCGGTGTATTTCTCGCCTCTGTGTCAGCTTTCATTATTGGTTGGTTCAGAGGGTTTCTTCCGTGCGCTAGCTTCATCTTGTGCACGTCGGAAACGTACTTCGGTTTTGGTTCCATCACTCTACTTCGTCCGATTCCTTCCAAATCTTGGCCTGCGGGTTACACTCGCGCTAGACTGATGTGGGATGCCTTAATTCCTTCCTTCCAGCAGATCGTTTCCCATCGACTCCGACTCATTGCTCTGGGAATAAGGTCTAGAGTCTTTTTGTCAGTACCTTAGGGTTTGCAGTCATCAGTGGCAGACTCTTCGCTATCGATAGTGGGGATTCATCATTGCCTCCTGATTGGTAGATTCTTTCAAGTGTTCGACTTCAACTCATTCATTCACACTTGTCAGATTGTACTGGGGCACCTTGACACTCATTATCATTATCGGTGGGTTGTATCGCGTTGGTTAACGGGAAACATCATTGCCCGGTAATCCAACGATTTCTCACATGGTCGACTTCAGCTCATTTATTCCCAGTGTGTAGAATTGTGCCGTTGTGATCGGTGAAGACCTCGGGTTGCATCAGCATTTCTCGGTTCACTGTTGACAGTCCTTTCAGTTTCTGCCAGTGTTGCCGTCCACCCTTATATGTTGCAGTTCAGCACAGCAGCATCTTATATGTTGATCCCCGAGTTGCGTGATTGTACCGTTTGATCCGCCTCTTATGATCCGGTACTTGGAGATTCAGTTACTTGATCAGACATCCAGTTGCACTATCTTTGATCAGCTTCCTATATGTGATACTTGGACATTGATACAGACTTGTATTTCCGGGCCCTGCTCAGATGATTCACTATGTACTTTCAGTTCAGTTATACTTGTATACATGTTGGATCTATTCAGTACTTTCTATATATATGATGTATTTTTGACTGAGCATGGGTATGCCCGCCTCAGCATGATTTGACTCTCTGGTTTCTTTCATTGGTTTTTGGCAGGCTGAAATCTGGTGAAGTCCTCTCTTGTCCTTGCGAAGTTCTTTCTATGTGCATAATACATTTCGGCCATCATGTACCCCTTCTGACCTCATATATTAAGGGGCATCTGTTATAGCATCATTTCTCACCTTGACATGATTCATGATTGCTTCATGGCTTTTGGGCACCCATTCCTACAGACTTGGACAAATTCACTTAAAAACAGTGTAAAATCCCCCATACGCGACTATGCCCGTGTTTTTCCGCGTGTATACGCGAGTACAACTAGACTTTTCCGCGTATGCCATTAAAATGATTAAAAAATATATAAAAAATCCCTAATTTCGCGCTGGGTTGATGGTTACTCAGGTAGTTCAACCACCCCAGCCCGTGGCCAACTGTTTCCAACTGCTGAAACTACTTGGAGGGACTATAAAAAGCCCACATGTGTATGGCCTAAGGGAGAGAGAGAATTATTGATATTATACTCTGTTGGTATTCCCTATCCAAGTCTGATTCCCCGTGCCTCCTGCACTTTCCCAGTTCATTGTAGGAAACCCTTGTTTCCTTGAGATACACATCCCTTTATATGTTATCTCGTATGTACCAGTTTGGAAGGAGTCTTAGCGAGGCAAGGGCTGGACGGATCCGGACGACGGTCTGCGAAGGCCTTGGAAGGATCAGGTGATCTCTCCACTTGATTACTTTTGTACATGCTATTTATAATACAGAAGTACCATGTTGTTCCCGAAATAAACGTGTTAGTATATGCTTATATGTATGAGAATATTTGTTATACAAGCATTCATTATGATTTATTTAATGTTTTATATGAATCTCACTAACATTTAGAGTAGATATATGCTGTACAACCTGTCCTTTGTGCTGGTTTCTTCTGATATTTCAGGTTAAGAAGGAAGGACGGTTGCAGGGGGTTTGGACCCCACGTGGATCTACTTCAGCCGTAGGACCAACGGGTAACTTTCTCATTCTGCTCTATTTAGTTTTTCTGAACGTGCATGGTTGCGTGAGTCTCTGTTAAGTAGCATGCCCCTGCTCTGTGGAGGTTGTACCCCAACCAACCTCTAGGGTGAGATTTCCCCGAAACAGAAACCAACCCCCATAGCTAGGGAAAACCAATCTCTAGTTATTGGAGACCCAATAAAATGGTTCTTGGTAGAATGAGTTACTTTTTACCCATCCACCTACATCTCAATAATGGGATGATACAATAGAGGGAAGGTATTCAATTCGATGACTAGCTCACTCTGCTTATGCCCCCGGTGGAGGTGTGGAGCAAAGAAATTCCCCTTACTCAGTTCCAATAACTAGCTAATATCTATCTCCTTCCATATCTATTTCGTTTTATTCCCTTACTCCAGCTACTGATACACGAGAAATCGAAACTCCAATTCTCCCATCGTATGGAGTAGTGCTTCCTGCCCATAGCTAGATATAAATTCTACTCCTTAAAAAATCATAATAGGGGGCCCTACCTTGAATTTAGACAGAAACGGGTGGGGTAATTTGTTAATCCGAGCAGATCCCAACCATACATATTTCTTGTCAGCCACTTATCAATAGCTAAATCCATCAATGAATTCTGCCGCTCGGATCCCCAGACTATTTATAGTGAAACTCATTCCACTAGAGATATCTATATCTATCTATCTTGTTGATCCAGTGAGCTAATAAACTGCTTTTGAAAGGCAGGCTTCCACCAACTAATCGATCTCTAGAATGTGTATCATTTTCCTTCTCTAGCTTTCCAATGGAACTGAGGTAATTGACTGAGTCACCGCCCCCTATTATGATTTTTTAAGGAACTGATGAATCAATGGGTTTTATACGTAATAGTTTCTGCGTTATCCATATAAAGAAATTGAACATTGAAAAATACATGCATTCCCTTCTTCGGATTAGGGAAATGGGTTAGGTAGCATGTCTATGCTTCGGTAAACTTTCTTGTTCATTAGCTAAGCTCGGATATACGAAGGATTCTAATTCAAGGAAAATATCGAGCTTTGGTCTAGAGAAGCAGCCCACCTAACTAATTTAGGACATGCTCGTAAGTGATATGCTATGGTAGGCATGCATGTAAGTAGTGCCTATAGACTGACTTCAGAAAATGGGTATGCTATTTCTATTTATGGATTGGTATAAAGCCTTGCTGCTCTCTTTCCTTCCCGCTAGAGAGCCAACCTTATTTCTATCCCCCCTTCCTTTCCCCTTACCGTTGTCTCCTTCCTTGATGGTGGCCCTCACAATATGAATAGTGAATACCTCCGGTCCTTTGGTCGAGTGTCTCAAGCATAGTCTCTAGTGACCAAAGATAAGGTACCGATAGGGATCTTTTCTTTATATTTAGTCATTACAAATAAATTCAATCCAAACCTCTCAAATAAATTCTTTCTCTATAGTGTATTAGGATTAGTATGTGGTGTATTACGAGATAGTAGTAGGGATAGGAATATTATGATATAATTACCGATCTATTATTAGTGAATATTGAGGCAGTTGAATGGAATGAATGAAGAGGGAAAGGTAATTGTCACGGTGGTAGCAGTAGTGAATCATCAGTCTCTAGGCCAAGGAAAGACATTCAGACATTCAGAGATTGACCCATAACTATTCAAAGTCTATCTCTACTTCTCCAATGTCGGAGTGGAAGTATATGAGGTTTTCTGATCGTCGAAAGTAGATATTGACTTAGTATAACGTGGTAAGGAAATGAAATGAGATTTTATAGTTAGGTTCTACTTCTACTTCTTTTTTCCATAGGCTGGTGGTCATCTCTCAATAGCGGGATGTACTTCATGGGCCATAACCGGTACTTACTTCATAGGCCATAACCTCTTCTACTACCTCTCTCGTACACCAATAGCTCTGGGAACAAACAATAGGGCAAGGGCAAGAAAACTTACCTGCCTACCTAGAGGTAGAGGTAGCTAAAGGAAGAGATAAGAACAACAAGAGAGGAAAGAATCAGTAATTTGGGGCTGAAAGGACACTAGTAGATCTTACTCTGACTTACTAAGGATAGCTATTTTTTGACTCACTTATGACTTACATAGAGTCGTTAGCCAAGGAGTCATTATCAGGCCTTACCAGATATATTCACACTTTGGTAGAACGCTATCAAAGCATCATACATATCCTTAGCCGTCTTCTTCTCTACAATGTGAGGAATCAAATAATCCTTCACCAAATAAAGAATAATTCATTTTTCCTTGGCCTCTATCTTCTTATAATCGATCAATTGAGCTGGATTTCCAGGGACGATAATCTTGTTATAAACCAAACACACAAGGCTCAACCTCCTCCAATAGCTTTGGCAGTATATACTACCCCCATTGAAAGTTAGAAAGAAAAAGTGTTCCGGCCTTCCAACCTTCGTGCAACTGGATAGTAGGGTTGGCCTTCCCTTCACACCCCCCTTCTCTTATTTCAGGAAGCTTCCCCTCACTATTAGAAAAGGTGCAGGCAGCTAGTATCAAAAATTCCTTCCCCTCTCTCTCATCAGATGGGGTAATTTCTTCAATGTATTATAACATCCCCAAGGTTTCTTTCCCCTTTTGATAGGTCATTGGGATCTTTATGCTCAAAATCATTCTTCCATTAGTCACTGGTACCTCTCAAGGGGCGGGAACTGCTATTCCAACTCTTCTCAGAGGGCCAAAAAATCAAATTTTGTGGCTGACAAACAATGGGCTCACCATCATTTAGCTATTGCATTTAATTTTCTCATTACTGGTCATATGTATCGAACTAAATTTGGGATCGGGAAGTCATAGTATAAAATATCTATTTCAGAAGCACATATTCCTCCGAGAGATCTATTAGGCTGTGGACATAAGGCTCTTTATAAGAAAATCAAGAACTCTCTTCACTTTCAATTAGATCTTTCTCTAGCTTATTCAGGGGCCTCCTTATTAGCTCAACACTTGTATTATTTACCTGCTTATGCATTCACATCACATGACTACACTACCCGAGCTGCATTGTATACTCATCATCAATACATTGTCGGATTCGTTATGACAGGAGAATTTTCTCATGGAGCTATATTACTCATCAAGGATTCTAATCTAGAACAGAATGAGGATAATGTCTTGGCGATAATGTTGGAGCATAAGGAAGCTATAAGAACTCATCTAAGTTGGGCTAGCTGATTCCTAGGGTTCCATACCTTGTGACTTGATGTTCATAACGATGTTATGCTTGCTTTTGGTACTCCAGAAAAACCAATATTGATCGAGCAGCTCAATGGATACAATCTACTCATGGTCAAGCCTTATATGGTTTTGATGTACTCTTATCCTCAGTGAATGATCCTGCATTCAATGCCAGTAAAAGCATATGGAGGTTGGTTGAATGCTATTAATGATGATGGAAATTCACTGTTCTCAACAATTGGTCCTAGATACTTTTCGATTTATAATGATATTTCTCTAGGTTTTTATATCACCACATAAATTTGAGTGAAAGATGCTTTAGATGCGGCTAATGTCCAAATAAGAAATATTTTGGTTCTAGTTTTCCCCAGTCCAGGACGGGGTGGTACTTGAGCTCGTCCTGGGATGCTTCTTATTTCGCAGTCTTCTAGATGTTTAATACCATTGGATGGGTTACTTTCTATTGGCATTGGAAGAATATCACCTTATGGCAGGCAGGGTAATGTAGCTCAATTTCAGGAGTCTTCCACTTCTTCAATGGGGTGGTTAAGAGATTCTCTCTAGTTAAAATCTTCACAACTTCTTAATGGATACAATCCTTTTGGGATGAACAGTTTCTATGTATAGGCGTGGATGTTCTTATTCATACATCTTTTTTAGGCTACTGGATTCATGTTCCTTATTCCCTGGCGTGGGGCAAGAACTTATTGAAAATCTTACATGGGCGTTGGATAATTTAATTCGATGGAGGGACAAGCCAGTAGCTCTTTCCATTTTTAAAGCACGATTCATTTTTGGATTAGTGCACTTTCATGTAGGTTATATATCCACTAATGCATCTTTTAGACTCACCTCTACATCAGGCAAATTTTCCTAATTCATATTATCGATAGATGGATGGGCGCCGAGCATTTATATCTCCGAAAAAGGGTATATTCAGTAGGTTCCAAGGCTTCTTACTATGGTATTAGAAGATCTATATGTAAGGGTAGATATCTATGTGAAATATCCAGATATCTATACCACTACTTACTTACGGCCTTGCTATTGCTACCTCTGCCTCCAACGAATGCAAACCAACGTACTATTTCCTCTATATATTATCCTGGCTGCCTAGCCATACTCTGAATCAACAAGAGTTGAAACGATCATATACATATATATATAAAGTATCAATATATCACGATATTTCGATTGGAATTTCTAGGATCTGGTTCCCGAACCACCCTGCTGCAGCTCAAGTATGTAGAACCAAACCTCTCTACTCTAGTAAATGTCTATAGTTGAAGCCGGAAAGATTTGTTGGAATGGGAAGGAGGAATTGGATAAAAAATCACAATTCTCCAATTTTCTGTTACATGGTTTTGAATACGTTGATAATACACTTATTAGTACAAGCTGCGGGAAACAATGCTATAACCATACATTTACCGGTTGTTGGGTAAGGGGTCGGTATATATGAAGTAATGGATGGGAACTTGCTTTTATCGAAATAATGGGGGCGATATGGATAAGCTCCATTGGAGATGCCTTATTTTCTGTTTTTGAACCAATAATCAGGATGTATTCTTGGATATTTTGGAACCGATAAGGGAGGTCAACTATAGCCAAGAGGTGATCCAAGTGGTGATGCTTGTACTCAATGATGGTACTCTATGCCAGTTAGCCAATAGTCATCAGTAACAGGAGAGGTACCGATTAACGCTAGCCATGAGGATAAGGCTAACTCACATAGCTTACAAACTTACACAGGGAAGGGGGACCACCCAACAGAGCCAACAGATTCGACCTAGGCACCAAGTGGGCTTGGAACAGATTCCACAAAAAAACTATCATTTTCCATTTTCATTTATAGAAACCTTGTTTTGATCGAGTCGAAGGCATAATATATCACCGGGACACTTCAAATTTCTTTTCTTATTTATGAACATAGCCTTTTCCAGATGTTTACCTACTTCCTTTCTTTTGCTCAAACTTATTTTTATGGGGTATAAGGATCTATCATTCGAGCACTTCAAGTAATGTTTTTCTAATGGAAGAATGACATTTCATGACGTTTCAGTAGATCAAGTGGGATGACATCCATTGCTTTGAGGTTGAGATTATTCTTGCTGCGCAGGACGATAGAACCTAAGAGCTGGTCGAAAGAAAGAATCAACCCTAGGCTGGGATGGATAAGAAACTGGCTTACTGGCTTGCTTCAAATTACATACGCTTGCCCTAGACCTTGACCTCATATATAGCTTCACCTTGACTCTAGACGTTCAGTTTTGTGAAATCCAGAACCCATACCGAGTTAGTTTTTTAAGTGCATATATATAGATCGGATTCTTAGAAGACAAATGTTGGCCAAGATCGGCTAGAAAGGGAAGGGACGAAAGCTAAGGAAGAAATAGTTTGAGGTGGTGCTTAGCTGATTTTTTGTGTGTGTATATGCACATATATAATGCAATCATAGCCTTCATGCAGTGAGTGGATTAATAATGACTCTTCAGTGATTGGCTTTTGTGAATGGTATTTGAGAAATAAGAGCGGACAGGAAGGACAAAGGGGACAGAGGAAGTTAAGGAAGAACTAGTGAGTGTGAGGTGGTGCTTAGCTTATTGTTGAATATTCATGTATATAATGCTATCATTGCTTGTGAAGTTTATGGCTTGGATTATGTAATGAACACATATTTCTAAATGTATACGTTATCATTATGGATTAATAGTAGTGATTCCCAAACAGTACCAGGTATAAAGCTCATACTATAACCATAGCTAGCACAATGATTGGTATAAGGTGTGATATCCTGTACAAGCTCTATGAATATGGTTAGTATGTCTATTACGTCAACTCTTACATCTACCATTACGCTCTATTCACTTATATCTCTTACTTAGATTACACTAAGGTGTTACTCTTATCACTTTCTTATGACAATATAGGTAATATAGTATCGTTATAATAGGTTCTGATGATTTAACAAGTTGACTAGTGTTATCATTTACATTAACATTGCTAGGATTCAGTTTATTGGTTAAACACGCTTGTCGTCCATATTAACAGGAGAGATGTTTCCATAATAAATAGTGCTTTTATTGATTACTGGATCATGATTTAGCTAGTATGAACAAGGAGCTAGTAACTAAAGCTAATGATTACACTAAGCTTGAACATGCTTGATTACCTGCTTAGAGTGTATTTGAACATAACCCTTATGAGTACGATGATTATAATAGTTAAGCATCACCTCTTTCTCAAATAGTGTGATTTGTTTTCTTTTCCCATATATGAAGCTGATTACTTAATATATATGGATGTCTCTACTTAGTCTATACGTTCTATTCAGAATCTATCACCTTTGTGTTCATAAGCATGGGTACTATCTTGGATAATGCATATCATGATTAGGTAAATGAGGCATATCACATTCCCTCTTTATCAGAGCTATAACAATTAGTTATGTTCAAAGCTTTAATGGGTTGACTTATTGTATCAATCTTAGCAAGTACAATGATTATATTAGAAGAAGCTTATGTGCAATGGTTACTCCTTGTTAGATGGGGTTGTATAAAGCTTATTGAAACATAATAGTACTCCTTAAATTAGCTATACAACATTTCTTATCTTATAGAGATTAGTACCATTACCATATAAGTTGAATATCAATGGAACTAACCTAATAGGTTAAGTAACTACAACTATCTTGATGTTAAACTCGTAAAGACCAACGTAATTAGATTAATCAACATAATGACCTGGATTCACTAGCATAGCTATTACGGATCTACTTAGTATTAGCTAACAATGACTGTAATCATACATGTGGTACGTATTAATACAAGGCTTTAATTATCACTATCACTTACCTCGTATATGAAAAAGCTTAGCTTTGTTATCATTACAGTATCTCTGTAATCAAGTATCTACATCATACTAGTAACTCCATGGTGACTATCCGAAATCAATCAATACTTTCTCTTAATGGACTCTACTCTCTTTTTCATATTGTATTAATAGGGGATACTAGTGAGTGAATATAGCCCATATGTATTGATTATTTAGAATACTATGATCACCTTTCTGTGTGTGTTACTTGTTACTAACCATGCTTTATTCCATAAGTAGTGGGTAATCAACTTCTCCATTGCTTGTACTTAGTTTACTTATTGTGATGTGATTTGATTACAGATATTCTTATGATATACTTGGTAGACTATGTTCAATATATACAATGTGCATGCTTAAGACTAGTAGGTGTTATGATCACTTGTAAACTAATCCCATATGAATTACTATGATCTAACTTGGTGAGCTAAGTTGTGATAGAATAAAGCACAGTGTTACTTACTTGATTACCATTAGTATCCATGTTTCACTATGATTACCCTAATATAGCTAAGCTTGAACACTATAAATGAGCTACCACTATTACATTGTGTGAATTAATGGAGATAGTAGTACCCATGAAGCTTAGAGATTAGAGTATAGATAGCTTAAACCTTTACGTGATAGGATAATAAATGGTATTCAAGCTATTAGTAACACATAACTATCAGCTTAAGTAGTACTATAGTAATCACCTGTTATAAGCACTGAGATAATAGACAGAAAGTTACTATGAAATCCATGAACAGTTCAATGAGTGCCATATTGTACATAAGATTTTATACAATACATGATGACCTATCAGTGCTCACATAAAATCTTGCAAGTTAAAGCAATGTGATTACAAGATTCAGAGTGATACAAATGTTATGGATATGTAGTTGGCATAATCATTACCATGAAAGGTCAAGTACAAATTAACGATAGAGCTAGTACATCTTATCTTAGATCAGTATAGTTTCATTACCATGACTGTCCATAATACAATGATGTTTAGTATAAGTACAGCACTATGATCTCACTTGGATTGGTTTGGTATTGTGTTTCCATATTCTATACATACTACTTATATAAGTGGAATCATTGTATAGCATATAAGGTTACAGTATCTACATAATCTAAGCATGTTGATGTTGTAGATCGTATTCATTTCACCAATTCAATAGGTAGAGTACGTGAATCATTACTGTTATTAGTGGCATTAACAAGACCAGTACCGAGTACGAGGAGAAATCTTGTACAAGAGTAACCTCCATAATGATATCATAACCTATAAGCTCTATACGGGAAATTAACACCTCTATGAAACCCATTATATTACAAGGCATTGATAGAACCTATCCCATTCATTATTACTACTATACACGTCATATTGTTGCTTCTGATCACTATGATTACACATATTGATTATGTATCTACTTATATACCATAAGCTATGTATACTTAACACATAAGGTAAAGCCTAGTGATTGATTCCGATAATAAGGGTAGCTACAACATAAGTGGTAAGGTATTAGCATTGAATATAGAAGACACACAATTTCCATTTCTAAACAAAGTTAAGAGTACTCTTAACTTCATCAGTAGCTTTTGTTATTCCGTTAGAGATTTGATTAATGTAGCTTCAAGTTTGAAAGGCCATGCTACTGTAATTCCAGTGTAGTTTACAACCAGATATTTGTTAACTATTTACCCACCCACCCCAATCCCCAAAGGATGGCTCACTCATTAATATGGGTGAGGAATGAAAAAGAATTAAGCCTTCATCGATTAAGATACCTCACTTCAGTTTTGTGTCACTTTTCCTAGCCTACTAAAAAGAGTGTAGTTTTCCTTTGCTAACTGGATCCCGCCATAAGAATGCATAGAAGTAGCTATGGGTTTCTTCCTACATAGGTATTTATCTGATCTATGGATCAAATACTTTTAGGCAGGTTAATTTTTCACTGAAGCATGCTCATGAAATTGAGAGTTTTTTAGTTTGTCCACCACGAATGAGGCAGGAGACCATGATATATATTTTTGTTAATGAGGAAAGCGCTCGCTCTGGTACCCTTATTGGCCTTATTGGTATGAGGTAATGAGCCAACCCTTATCTATACTCTCTAAACTAGGGTCTATACTATCTGTACTATGGATAGTAGTGCTTGGTGGGTTCGACTATCGCTCACGCTAACGCTTGAAAGGCGCTCTTGCTCAGGGGATATAAGTCTTAGGCACTGGCTTGTCTCAATTAGATGTATATAAGTATTGATGAATGATGGAGGCAACAATAACAAATGTAGGTACGTTCCTCCCCTTAACGGCCCAAAGAGAATACCAAAAGCACTATAGATCATAGTTGCTTAACAAATTGGCATCTTCATTGTCTTTCCTGATCATAAGTATCATGAATAATTTCACCTAAGTAACCATCCATCACAAGGAAATAGTTGGTTGGGCTGTAGATAAGATGTGTGAACTAAGGTAAACTATGTCCCTAATCTTGATAGAACCTATACCTACCAATTGAATATAAAACTGTACCTTCCAACTGCAATGTCCTTACCAGGTATAACTAGGCCATGATGTCTATGGATGCAGAGACTTCCTCCGCATGTATACTTTTATATGGTTGTTAATGAGGCAAGCACTCACTCTCAGCCCCTTATTGGTACGAGGTACAATGACCATTAGCACAATGACCTTAGTTACCCAAGTAAGTGAGTGAATCTCCTCGACCTCATAACCTCGGCCAAGTCCCTCCAGGCCTTCCTTCACCAAGTCCGCATTGGATTGGTTCATGAGTCAAGTGAACACAGGGGTTCATGAGGCAAGTGAAATACAATGCATAGGGTAATAAATTTTATGACCTTGAGCAAAGTTCCCCCACCCACTGAGATGTAGGCTTTGAATAGCTACGTAAAAGGTAATATTGAGTGCCAGTTGAATCCCCTGTTGATGATAGCTCCAATTGATCGATAGCTTTATGTTTTGTTGGTTAGCTTGTTAGCTGGAAACACGAGAAGCTGGGGTAGGAGCTGGCTGGTTAGCTGGCGAGATGGGGAGCTGGAGATGGATGGCGGGATGGGGGATCTTGCTGCTAGGAGAATGGAAGCTAGGTGGTGGTCTTACTCAGTTGGGCGCAGGCACTAAGTTTGCTTGGTACAGAATTAGAAAAACCTTTTCAATTGCTATTTTTATTGAGATAAAATCACCTGAGGTACGAGGGTGAGGAAAAAATTCGCTCGTTTTTAGGGGGAAGGGTTGGAAATCCTATCATTCGGGCACTTCAAGTGATTTCTTATTTCCGAAGAATGACATTTCATGAATTTTCCCTGTGAGAGGCGAGATAGTATCATTTGGAGGTTGAGCGCCTTTATGCTTGCTGGCCGGACCTGATGAAAGAAACCGACAAAGGAAGAAGCTTGGCATGAGGGCTGTTGGCAGAACCTGTGATGCAAGAATGTCAAGGTAGGTAGTGGGCTAGAGTGTGGCTACCTAGACCTCATGAGAAAGGCACCCATCACACCCATCCATCGACCCACCATACGCGAGAGAAGGAATTACCGCCAAACAAGAAAGAAAGAAATAAGCCTGTCATCATGCCATACCCGAGGGAGAAGGAACCTACCCGCTTTGAACTTTTTGCGGCTTTATGAATCACCGAATGAGAGAGATTATGTTCCTCATGATGTTCCCATTAAGCCCAGTGTTTCCTACCTGCCGATCGAAAAGAACATCACATTGCATGGTAAGGAACAGGATGTAAGAACCTAGGTTATCAATAGTCAGTCAACCTTCACCCGATGCCCACCGGGAGAACCTACCTGCAAGAGAGAGATATTCTTTCCCGTTGAGAAAGATATTACTTAAGTAAATAGGCCTAGGGAGGTTATAACTGATAGGCCACAATACCTACCTGCATGGGGAATAGAAAATGAAATATGAATGCTACGGAAAAATGCTATGTTCCTACCTGGGCTGACCAAAGAAAGCTCAATGCTATGGAACAATCTGTTGATTGTCCCTACCTCCGCTAACCCTTAACGCTACGGAAAAATTTATTGATTGTCCCTACTCCAAGAACTAGAAATAGAGAGAGAGACATGGTTGGTTCATATACGTTGATTCACCGTGCGACCTCTTGATTTGATTTCGGGCCCGCTAGATTAAATTGACTTGCAGGCTGCGAGAAAAAAAGAAGTTATGAACCGAACCCTGAGAATGGGTGCACGGAATGACCCCAGATAGACGGGGGGTGAAATCTTCGAGGGATGCCACGCTTTTAGTGATACATAGAGAGATGCCTTTTATACGTTACACCCAGAGAGGGCATGTGTATTATTTATAGATGCTGCTCGAATCTATTCTAGTTGCTCTTTAGTTTCACTGTGATCTATTGGGAGCAACTGGGCGTGTTAAACTGTAGTTTGAATTGTGGACATAATGTGAATTGCATCAAGTGTAACTAACTGGGCATGACTCGAACAACTCTCAGTTTCTTTCGTAAAGCCTAAAGTCTAGCCACGTGTTCTATCCAAAAGTTTTAGCGTAATGTTCTCGCCTAACGGTTTCGATCAGCCTCGTTTTATTCCCATAAAGATAACGTTTTTCCACCACAGTTTCTAGCATCACGAGTTAAAGCAACTTCGGTTTCATTCGTGAATCTTCAGGCAGTTGCTGCTTGCTAGATTCATTATTCTGGGCGGCTGACTTGCAAGGAGCCTAGAGAGAGGGATGGAGGGAGGAACTGGGGCTTATCCAGTGAGTTATCCAGAGTGTTAATCATGACCAAGTTTGGACTAGACACAATGTTTTGTTAACTATACTTTTAAAATATTTTCATTCGCCTTTTTCATTTACATCAAACTCGTTTTGAGGAGGTCAGAAGCATTAGCGTGGCCGACACTCATCGTAGGTACTCAAATGGATTTGTTTATTACTGACAATTTTGTCATTATTTGCTAAGTTGTTACTATGGATCAAAGCCCATGTAAGCTATCATATCACCTATACAAGAGTTAAGGATGGATAATATTTACCCCTATTAATACGTATAAGCTTAATACATGGAGAACATAGCACATTAGATACAAAGCTTAGTTATAGTATTACTTCCATTACTGTAATCACGTCATTATGAGGTAATATTGTTGGAATATTCTCTATACGGCATATGTGTTTCACCATATCTATTACGTAAATACTGGTATTTATTCACATGTTACATTCAACTTGTACTGATTAGACAGGGCACTAGTCTAAAAACTATCATAATTAGGGAAAGAGTGTAATAACCGTATAAGCTGGGAATCAAACAGAGCAGAATGGTCATGATAATCACATACAATTATGATGTAAGTGTTCTTACATCTCACTAAGCTTGTAATACTTACAGGTTACTGTAAATCCCATGGAAATCATAGTTATAAGGGTAATACAGGGTGATCGTGTTCAAGCTTATTATATAAATAACGATAATCATGGATAGGTGATATCATATTGGAATACTGAGCTTAGCTTAGTTTTTGTATCTGCTTAGATTACACATTGGTATATAAGTAATCAATTACAACCATTACTCTAGTGATATAATCTCTATGTAATCAATTAGCTCATCTTGAATAGATATGGATAGTACATATATCATCGTAAGTATAATATGATTAAGCTGTACTGTATATAATCTTATACTAGGTACCTTTTTTTACCATGGTTAAGATATGGCCATTACAGATAGAGTAATGAATAGCACTAGTGATAGCAAGAGATGTGAGATCGAACTAGCATAATGAATGGTAATCACACCATGTATGCCTTGTAAGTTGATTCCATATTATCTCTTCTATATGATATCAGTATGAATAAGGTGAATGATTGCCCTATAACATGAGTAGTTACTACAAGCTCAGAACATGAAACTACCAGATTATTCATAATATAAGTACTGCTATAATCGTGTTTACATGAATATAAAGTGTTACTATATACATCACTACTAGTCATTATGTAGATACTTATATGCATATATGTGAACACTGTAAGTACCATATGTATTCAGACTAGTAAGCTTTCAGTGAAAAGGTGATATAAAGCTCTTTGTAAGTAGAAGCTATACCACCAACATCAAGCTTATTATGGAAACATAGTAGATAAGCTTATATGAACCAACGTAGATGAGTACTATAGCTTGTAAGGGTAATGAAAGAACATAGAAACATGGAAGCTGCTTATAACTATAATTAGCTTATACCATATTACCTCTTGCTTAACAATGTGATTATCTTAGATTATGGAAATACAGATACCATTAGTATTTATATCATAACTAGTGATTTCTCTTATATAATGTATTATTTTCTTACTTATGGTTATCAACTCTATTCAATTACGTACTCGTGCTGTGTTTTATATTCAAGTTACTTCATACAAGTTACATATGACTTGTTATGACCCTTACCTCATCTGTACAAGTGCTTTTTGCAATAGAGTGCTCACATCATATATGATCATGTTAATAGAAGAGGTATCACTATTCTAATACTTGATAGTATTTCAATGCTCATAACCTAAATACAGGTGTATAAGTATTTCCATATGTGTTTATATTAATACTAGTGACCATTCACGTATTATGTATAATGAAATCAAGCATGAAGATGATAATAGCTTGTTGATTACTGGGATTGAGCTTTATCTATAGACTGGTTATATGAAACCTATGTAAACAAGCATATAGAGTGTGATTGATACTGGTAGTGTGATGAAACCTTTACAACTACTAACTATATATGATAAATTCACTGTATTAGTACTTAAAATATCAATACCTTATAAGAGATTACATATTTTTCTATGTGTAGAAAGCTATCACTGGTTCATAGAGAAAAATCCATTGATTACTACTAGTTAAGCAGTTAATAACCTGTTACTCCGCTTATTATGTAAATACTGTAATAGGTACATATATTGTGATTACCATTACTCTTAGTTATCTAACTAGTGCTTATTATAGAAATAGCTATGATTACTGGTTAATGATTACAAGCGTGTGGAAATCAAACACTTGTATTATAGAGCTTAGCTATGATACAAGATTAGTAGGTGTAATGAGTGAGATATGGATCTCATTGATTATGATAGAAAAATAGCCATTAAATAGAAGAACATTGTTTATTAAACATAGTTATGAGTTACAGCTTATCAATGTAAGGAGTGTAATCCCCTATTTCATTACCTATATGATAAGGATTCCGTGCATGTAGTTGAAATCGTACTTGTTATACTAGTATTCCAGTATGATCATTCATTAGTATAAACACAGATCAATCACTATGATTATACTATCATTATTCATAACAATAATATGATTACAGTCTTAAGAAAAGCATGAGTACTGGTTTAGATCAGCTTACTTGGAACACGAGTGGTCATAACACCATTGGTTCATAGTAGAACTCTTAGACCTGTGTGTAATGATAAAGCTTCATGATATTACAGTATTTCCATAATATGTAACATATATGAGTCTACTCTATTTTTTTGACCTTATATGACTCATTCATACACTGAACCCATGTAATAGCTCGGATCAATCATACTGGTTTGAAACTAGCTTATAACATGCATTGATCATACTTAACTTAGCTTTACTTATACTCTAATCATCTTACTTATTAGGGTGTATTTTTCCCGTATAGTTTAGCTCATCTTTACTAATAGGTTAGGCTCTATGATAAGCCTTATGCCATTCATAGTAATAATGCCTTATTACCGTAATAAAAGAAACTAGTATACAACATGTTATTAATCACCTCCTTTTATACGTACGCACACAACCTATTCCCCTAAATTCGATATGGTTTTTCATATCTCATACGGTTAATCGGCATATTCTACTAGCCAAATTGGTGTTAGCTCATAGTAAAAATCCCATTCATTATGGTTATAAGATTGACTTGGTATCCATATGTTTGGTCAATTTAGTGTGTCCTAAATTGCTGCATTTAATTTGTCAATCCGGGAATCGTAAGCTGATGAAGTGCGGCGCACTATATGTGCAAGATAACCTATTTCTTAACTTTTGTCGTTTTTGGTTTTTCTAAGGTGAAATAGAAAATCTAAAATGAAAAGCAAGTTTGGTTATATTTGTTCAAGGAAGTGATATCCCCTATAATGATTTACCAACTTGAAACTTTAAAAACAAATTGAAAATTACAATGACAAGACTTGAAAGAAAGTAAAAGTGTACTGCTGAAATGAAAAGGTGTTGCTAATCTAATGAATCAAAACAGTAAACTAGTGAACATGAAAACCAAACTATTCTTGCTGCCAACTAAACACAAAAGAAACTATGCTTAAGGAAATTCAAAATTTCAACAAAATAAATCTAAATCAGATTACATCAATTCGTTTTCTGACCCTTCATCATTAGCCCAGCTATGACTTTCGGAAGTAATCATAAACAACTTGTGTAACTGATATTTAATTTGCAGAAAGTAAACTAATACTAAACCATACACTCATGATTCAATCCCTCGCCATCAGTCCAGCTGTGGCTTTCGGAGGCAGCTGAAGATGTCATACATGATTTAATATATCTAAATTTGCAGAAAAGAAACTAATACTAAACTACACATTTCATAATGCAGTCCCTCACCATCAGTCCAGCTGTGGCTTTCGGAGGCAACTGAAGATGCTATGAGCAACTTAATATATCTAAATTTAACTACTGAATCAGATAAGCAAAACTGAAATGTACAAAGCAAGACTGAAGTTAAACAAAAGCTATGAAAAGAAAACTAGCAGCAGAACAATGTTAGTTCCATGTCATTAGTCAAAATGCTATAAAAATGCCCGGGCTGTCTATCTAAAACCTGCAATCAAGAAAACTGATCAGTGATTAACAATCATAAAACATGAAAGACAGAAATGAAATGGAAATTATAGAAATGTATAAACATAAATGAAACAACTACAAAGTATGAACATATGGATGGATTATGATACAATGAATTTTAAAGAAATGAAATGAGAAATATACACTAATACACAAAACCTTAGCTGAGCAGGGGCCCTCTACACAGCCTTGGTAACGATCCTCAAACACGAATTAAGTTGAAAAATAGAGTCTTCTCACATTAAAAAGCAGTTCATTACAGAATGGTAGTGTTACGGCTCAAGGGCAGCGTAATCACTACAAAGCAGACTAACAGATAACAGAGTACATTCACGAACATCAACTATCAACTAACTTTATGTGCGTATGCAAACGCTCTATATATAACAATAAACTGTAACTGTCTCCTAAAGTTCATGATGGCAGAGAGCACGTAGACCACTATGTCCATGGATATAGGAGTATGGCCGTGTTGGAAAGTGGATCTACGGAAGGTGGATGCTTGAATTCAACTCCAGAGCTCTGCACAGATGTCGATTTAACCTCCGCAAGCTTAGAAACGGCCGTATGGATGTTTATGTGCCACGAAACAGAGTCCGACCGACATGAAACTCCATAGTTGACTTCCACGTGGACGGCTTTGACCGCGGCTTCTTTGGACGAGTTTGCTTGAACCAATAGGACACGAACCATGTCCACGTCATTCCTAGCCTGCCCATGTGGCTCGTTTCCCTTGTAGACACCTGTAGCATAGATTTCCACAAAATAGCTGCGGAAAGTTGCAGCAGTTGCGGAAAGTGGCAAGATTCCGCAGCTGAATGAACAAAATCTAGATCAAATAGAAAACACAAAAACATAATTAAAAACCATGTTAGATACCCTTTTGCACATGATATTGACAATTTGGGAGGTTTAGGTGAGTGAAAAAGGTATGGAAAAGTGTATGGAAAAGATGCAAATTCGGGACTCAACACCATATATGCCTTATTTGTGTTAGTAGGTGTATATGATAACCCGTATTATATGCACATGAGTCAAGGGATAGCTCTAATACAGCCTACTCACAATGGCATTATATCAGTAATCAAGCTTAGATCATACTTCTATACACATAAATGAAGTAACCAAACTAACCAGTGTATCGCCATAATATATGTAACATTCTCGTATTCCATGTCCATGATTACAAGGAGAAGATAAGCCTATGCAGTGAATATGGAAGGAAGGTGACTAATAAAAGATTTCATGTTTAGACCATGAGTCAAACCATTGCCATAACTATGAATGAGTTACCTTGACCTGAATAAGCTTAATCTTCTAGGTTGATGAAATACAGTAAACCCATGACCTTTATAACTGTATCCTTAGTATAAGCATGTACAATCTTTGTATTCAATTACTCTAGTTATGATGGAGTCTAGTTACCATGAAATCAATAGTCACTAATAAGGGAAAGCTAGAAGACTGTTTCTCCATATTTGAGATGCTAATATAGTCTGAACAAGTAGAATCTTACTATGAGACTAGTGTGATTCCCAGCTTAAGTAAAACAAAGCCTACAAGCAATGGAAATAAAGCAGCTTATGATACATGGATACTATGATGAAAGTGGTAGTACTACGTCATATTCAACTTACTGTATTCACTGATCTCTATCATTCAAGTCATTTTCTTAGTATTGATTACTAGTTATTGCATGAAGAGTGTAATCATCAGTATTTGCATATTACTTCATATTGATACAGGTTGTAAGCAACTCAGCTTAGAGATTAGGTGTAAGTAGTTTACCCTATACATATCACTTATATCACCTTTTGTACATGTTGCAGCTTAGTAATGGTAATCATAGACATATCTAACCTTTATGAACAAAAATCTGATCTATAATAGCATGCTTGTAAGAACCTCCTATTCTTTCCTGGTTGAAGCCATAGGTGAGCAGGCAATACTCATAGCCAAGGAGCATAGCCCAGATTCCCCTCCAACCTTTTATATGGTTTTGTATTTTTGAGATATCATATGTGCTAATCACCCTTTTCCAAGCATGGGATGGACATGGAGCATCTCAAACATCCATGTATAGGTATACTGTAAGGATCTGTGGGAGAACAAGTACAAAAGACAGTATGCAAACATTTGTTATCATTTCTTTGCATAGGCCTTTGAGATAATATTAGGTAAGCCATAATCGAGACTATCTGATGAAGCCATGCAAGTGCTCAGCAATATAGGAGACTGGTACATTGAAAAGGACTTTACCCATATAAGAATCTATGGAGCAACAACAGCCCCACACTTACTTCCCAAGTTTGTGCTTGACAGGCTGGTGCTAAGATAAATTTCATACCAGACTATATTGAATGGATTCAATGCATTCTTAGTGAAATAAAAGCTAAATTCCTTCATCATTTATTATCTATACATTGGTCGGCCTTAGCATAATAGAGCACATAATAAATGGTTTAAATAACTGCCTATGCCTTCGCTACGGGGTTAACTGTTGCATCTGCCTCTACGGTAGCTTCCATTCGGTTAATGAACTTATCTAGGTCTGCATATTATATAATTATGGAAGGATCTGGATATTGAATAGGGCCTATAATTGCTCCTGGGTGCGGATCTCATTAGTCTGGGTTTGGATCATGAAGGTCTGGGTCTCGATCCGGAACTGATGGAAGGTACACTGTTGGTACTGGATCAAGAGCTTATCATGTACTTAAACAAGGTAAACTAGGTACGATGCTATCGGTCCTACTTTTTGGTCGATAAAGACAACAACTTAATCTAATGGTGGTTAATCTGCTACTGCTGGGCTGGACCCGGATATCATTAGCTCAGCCCAATGCTTTTGGTTCTTTTCCACCTGGTCCTTAAGCTACCTTTACCTATGCATTTTCTAGTGCTACTAATGATGGGTATTGATCTGGATATGGATCACTAAAGCGAGAATATGGATCACGAGCATCTGAATAAGTTGCTGGTGCTACTAGCTCTAGATCAACTATTTAACCCACTTTTTCATCAAGTGCATAATCTCCTGCTTAACCTGGTCCTAGTTATACTCTTACCTATGATGATTATGCCTTTGATGCTGGTGCTTATGCCTTAGCTACTGTGCTTGTTGCTTCCTTTGCTTCTGGATCTATTATACAATATGTTGCCTATGATGCTACTAGTGCTGGATATGCTGCGAGATGTGCTTATGGGTATCGATCTTGATCTACTGCTAGATATTTTGCTTATGCTAGTGCTTAAACTACTAATGTTGCTATTGTTTCCCATTGTAATAGAAAGATATTGGTCATTCTTTCATATGTAATTATGCATCATTCATCAAGTGACTCATTCTATAGTTTTCCTTCATCAGAGCAGGTAAACCTATGATACAACGACCTATAGGTAAGCTTGTTTCTATAGGCAATATTTTTTGTGTTCGTGTAGGCAAGCCCCTACATAAAGTAAAACTAAATATATCTAGACACACCCCCATATGAACCTATATGATAGTATTGACATATATTATTGATGATGAGTAAGCCTTTAGATCTCCCTACTAGAGATGAAGAGTGACTGGAAGGAAGGTGGATATTCACTCCTAACCTAATCGATCTATTCATCTCATCTGAGCGTACATAAGGGAAGCTATGCATTGAACATTTTATGAAGGCAGATCTAATTTCTATTTCATTCCTTTCATTTTATATTTTTGGAAAATAATTTCTATTCATTCTTTTATTTATCTATGAAATTATGGTAATTTATATAATTCCTTCATTTTACTTATTGGGTGGGGGGGCAAGCCATCACCGATCA
Source organism: Pinus albicaulis (assembly GCA_034641835.2). Taxonomy (NCBI): domain Eukaryota; kingdom Viridiplantae; phylum Streptophyta; class Pinopsida; order Pinales; family Pinaceae; genus Pinus; species Pinus albicaulis. Next base: position 951,413,483 of record CM076578.1, read on the forward strand.
ATGATTCTTTCCGTTACCGATCAAGAGATCTATGGTTGGTTGTCGTGACTGAGGAAAGGATGTATCTATCCAACATTGGTCGATCGAATAAAAGGACGAAACTCCACTCCCATCAACTCCATAACCATCTATTAGATACGTGATACGAGGGTCATTATCCTTGATGATTTCTTGTCATGGCAAGAAGGCGGATACCTCTGGCGGGGCATACTGAATGGCTGCCATAATAACAAAGAAGGCTGAATGACATACATGCTTGTACTGATCTCAAGTGCCATACATATGGAAGGCTCACTCGTGACCAGATGGAAACAAAAACCGAGACAGAGAAGGCTGAACGACATAATGGCTTGAGTGCTTGATCGAGTTCTTGAAAGTTGAACGACATATAGACTTTAGGGGTTGGTTATGGTTCCCATCCCACCTACCTTTCTTGATATGGTTATATGAAACTCAAGCTGGGGTCGGTGAGTTAAGGTAATAAAATAATGAAACACCCCTAAATTCCCTGTGAAGCACTTCATGTCAAGATTGTATCAACATGCTCTGTTTACTATATTATGGATCGATAGAATCTCTCTTTTTCACCCCACCCATCCAGCCTTATGAATAGCATAACCTATACCATATAAGTGCAACCATCCTATAGACCATAGGAAAATATGGATGTGGTTATAGTTAGCTGAGGTCTTATCCATCAAATGACCTTACAGACCTAGGCTGAGGAATAATACTGTGCGAACCAAAATTTAGGACTGGATAAGATGTTGTTGGATTGACTGCTGGATCAACAGAATCTAGATATGGATCATCAATAGAAACTATTTCTTGATCTCGATAAACAACAGGTGCACAATATGGAAAACATATAGGCTATGCTAGAACAGTTACAAGAGTGTTTAGCCCTTTATATCATCAGGGAAGGAGCGAAAACTATACCTACAGGAGTAAGAACTGGAGTAGCACCGCATTGCTTGTTTCCCATGACATGTTTGGGTAGGCTCGTGGAACCGACCACTGTCTGCCTCTGACCATGTTAAGTGGTAAGTCACACCACCACACCATATTAACTTCACACAGGGCATTTTTACTTGCCCCAATATAATTCCCCTTTTGATGGCTCATTCCACCCTTCCATTTGATGATCCCAGCCTTATAAACCTCCATCCCTATGCCTCGGAGATGAGCTCCTACCGACAACCAACGTGTCGTCATAGAATCCTACCTTTCAAAGCGGACATCCAAATCCTTTTGGAAAGTAAATTAGGCAAGAGATGAATGACAAGCAAGAATGTTGAGATAGGGAAACAAGAAAACTGAACTACTATTTAAGAAAGATATCAGTTCCACTATGAAATACAAGCATTGAGTAGTCAATTTCACTATCGTGTAAGTTATATGATAGCTAAATTATGAGGTTCTAAATAAGAAAGTGATAATTATCATGTTAGTGAAATAATAGCCAGAACATGTAATAAAGCATGAATGAGTCTAACGAGAATAATAGCAACTAGACTAGTGAAATCACTACTGAGTAGTGAGGGTAAGAGAGCGATACCTGCACCTACCTATAGGCCAAATTTGACAATGTAGGCACATGCTAGAATAAACTAAGTACCTACATCGTGGAGGTTATCATATTTCCTCAATCGAGGTGGAGATAGCGACACCAACTCTAACGGAAAGGGAAAAGGACAGGCCGAAAGGAAAAAGGTAGGTGGCGACGACGGTCCTAGCGAAGGAAAGATAAGGGAGGAAGTGATGCTAAGATGAATGTAGCAAAGGCAAGAGAAGAGAGGTGGTGATGCTAGGATAGACCTATAGATGGCAAGAGGAGAGAGGCATAAGACATGAGATGTGTGATGGGAGGGCGATCCCATAGCTACAGTCTATGGGATGCGACAACTGCACCTAATGCCTCATAGGAATAAGATGATGGTTGATCGCACTGGGATGTCTTCGTCTCGAGTCGAGCCCTACTAGAAACAATGACCAAGGGAAGAAATTACCATTTGGAAGGTGACCAAGGAAGGAAAGTGAACAAGAGGTGAGATGAAGGAGATAGGAGCTTCCTGAAGCAAGTATAAATAGCCGAGTCAAAGAAGGTCTGGAGGTCTTGCACTTTTGAGGGCAAGGTGGTTGCACAAGATTGGATCATCTTCCGAAGGGATATGCTTCCACTAATTATATAAGAGCATCCACTTCATTGAAATTAGTGATTTTCCTCTCCCTCATAACCTCGGTTGAGTCCCTACCGGGCCTCACCATATGATAGGAAGTCAAGGTTGAAGAACCTCTGCCACGGTCAAATGGCTAATCTCATTTGATGCTAATTTCAAGAAGCTCTGTGTTATTGGGTGGGGGTGAGCCTGTCAAACTCTCGACTAAAGGAGAGGCCCGGTAGGGTGAGCCTGCCAAACTCTCGACTAAAGGCCGCCATCGACTCACTATTGCAATGGTGAGGCCTGGTAGGGGCTCGACTAAAAGGAGAAGGAAATAGCTAAACATAGTAAGTCAAAGCCCAAGAAGTGCCACCCATATTCACATCTATTTCCCCCCACCCAATAAGAATCAAGGAAGGCAAGGCTCAACCACTGGGAGAGGAAGAAAGGGTCAGGGATCGCTTATTGCCTACTTGGGTACAACCAACTTAGCTTGGAAATGAATTAAGGTGCGAAACCGCTTGTCCCTCCGGGGGGCAAGGATGCGTAAGAAGGCTCGACTGTTAAGGCCGCCATCATGTGTAAGCATGGCTCGACCACTAGGAGAGGAAACCTTCTCATTCAATAGTTTTTGATTGAAAAATTCCTCTCCCTCATAACCTCGATCGAGCCCCCTACCGGTGATGGTGGCCTTATCAGTCGAGCGTGCTTTTGCATCCTCTTTAGGGGGTCCAATGGGAAATCTATCATTAGGACACGAAAGTTGATTTTATCTTTAATAAACATGGCACTTTGAGAAAATTTGCCTATGACTGGATGGATTGACCCGATTCAAGGCCTGCATCCCACCATCAACAACACCTACCATACCCAAGAAGCCTTACCACACGCCCTACCTTCAAAGCCCTTACCCTTATAGGAGTCCTATCAGGCCCAAGGAGCAAGGGTTATCGACTTCTGTGTCCTGCCCTCCTATCTTTCTTTCCCTAGGAGGGATGGTATGTGTCGATGGAAGGGTCCATGTAGCCTCCTCAGAAATAGGTTCCCTATTACGAAAATTACACATATAAAGAATTTCCTTATCTCTATGAACCCTCACCATATGAATAGTGAGTGAATCCATCCCTTTACAATGCATTTCCTTTCTTTAATTTGACCTAGTTAACCAACCCACCTATAGAAGACCTTACCCAAGTGGAAAGACCAAGGGAAATAAGGGAAATGATGATGTGGGTTTTAGGGTCCACTGTGGTTATGCTCGCTGATGACGGGCTAGTCACCTAAGGCATGTCAAGTGCAGGGATGGCCTACCTAATGAACTAGTAGTTCTAGGAGATAGCTACTCCCTCCTACGGGGGGTTAAACTGGTGCTAATACAAGAACTAATTTCTAATTGGTAGCTCCTCCAAGCTACCTATGTGGGTCAAACTGAGGGCAATTCAACTGTATGTTATGGATATGCAACTTAATATGCTTAAAAATGGTTGGACCTGGAACGAGATCCTTATATTTAAAAACTTATCTTATAGCACAGTCTTCTTAGTTATAACCCCTATAAGCAACCTTTTCTTTTTCTCCTCAGCTTAGGGTGCGTTAGCACCCTCGACTAAAAAGAGAGGGAAAATTTCTTCATTTCTATTTATTTTTGTTTCTTTTTGTGTTCGGACAAGTAAATAGTGTTGTACCTCCTAAGCGTTCATAAAGGCAAGTGGTTGGGGGGCATACAACAAAGGTATGGTAAGTGAGTCAATATAGGTTGTTGAAGTAGGTGGGGGTGGGTTGGTAGTAACCAGTAAAGGTAGTCATAGTGGTACCAAAGTAATAATATGCTATAAGGAAGTGTTGGTTATCGAACTCAAGTTGCTGTATCTATTTGAATGCTTGTGCACCAATGCTCTCTCCCTCCATGTGAAGCCCTTCCATCCCATCCATCTGTTGTAAGTCTAAGTAAGGTAGGCAAGTATCTATCTCTAGGTGGGTAAATAGAAAATTGAAGGCACTAACATGAAAGCATATCCTAGAAATGTGTCTAAATTCATGAATGGTATCTATAAGCTCGTCTCCTCAAAAGCTACATAGTGGTACCACTAACTAACTTTGATTCCTGACCAAATGAATTGGGCAGGCAACACTCCCCTCCCTCGAGAAACTAATATGAAGCAATAAGTAAAGTCTGTCCAGTATAATAGGTGGTTGGTAGCATGATGTAAGTAAAGGTAAGTGAGGGTAAAGGGTCAATAGAAAAAGTGTGTACCCAATTCTCTTCCTGGCTGAATCAATGGGTTGGGGCATTCCTAAGTTGGGTATTTGAGATATTAAGGTTGGTGAACGATGGGTTGTGATTTGGTTGCTTGCTGTCGCAAATGAAAGTAATGCAAATAGGCAAACGTAATATGACTAGTTTAAGTGGTTAATCACCCCTAGCTAATCTCATCAGTTCTAGGAGTAGTTAATTCATAGGGAAGTTCCGATCCGACGATCCAACAACTTAGTTGTGAGACTGATTGACAGTCTTCCAGTAGGCATCTAAAGTTCATAGAAATGTTCTAGTCTTGCCCCACTCAGAAATTAGTAAATAGCAAGCCAAGCCATCCAGCCAATAAAGCAATCCATCCAGCCAGCCATCACAATCTATGCTTCCCACCTTCCGAGGCAATCCTTTAAACCGATGGAATGACTTATACCTACAAGCAGGGGCTAGAATGCAATCAATGGAATGGATTGGAATGCAATGAGAGGACATATAATACCATCAAAGGGAAGGCATGAAGGATGACCACTGATAGATACGACATATACTAACGAACAAATGGGACTGATAAACATATACTACCAAGGAAGGATGATATGATTGATACTCTCAGTGAGGGATAGAGGAATGGTTACATAGCTACAGTAGTGGGGATTATAACCCCCAACCCAAAAGAATGAGTTGATTGCATTAAATTTAGATTCCATACAATCCACTAGCTAGGAAATCCATCCACTGTATTACCCAAATGCCATACACTCAGTCTTTATAGGAACACAACACAAAGGAAATGCCCTAGGTAAATCTTTTTCTATTTATTCCTTTACACTTGATACCCAAGCTAACCCCATAAAACCTATTCCTTTTTCACTACGAGGGTTGTGCAGCAGATTCATGTTAGATTGCAAGCCATACAGCTACCATCCATCTGGGTCACAAACCCCGCATTACAATTATATGAAATCCACCTAGCCTGAAGACAGATTCCTAGGTATACTTCTTTATTAATACTTGAGTAGGGGAGGGATCCAATATCTTTTTTTAGGTCCGATATCATAAATATTACCATTCACTCACTCACCTGATCCATATAAAAAACCACACACAGGATGACTAGAACCCAACCAATAGTATCAACACTGTGCAAATTCCCTACCCAATCAATTAACAGACACCCAGCAGCCCCAACCATATAGGATCCACCATCCCAATAGACATAGATACGATGCGACAATTAGCAGGAGACAATCTAATATCCACCAAGAAGTGGAAAATCAACGGTAAACTACCCAAGTATGGAGATTTTTTCATATCTAAAGGATAGACCCTCAGGTAAGGCTTCAGGGAGATGGTTCACCCTTGCTTAGTGTGCTACCCTTACACAGGACGGGGGTTGTGCCAACCTTCACTATATATGCCTGCATAATCTAGAACGTTCTCAATGAGTCCTAGTATGTCTTTCCCAATCCAGACTTCACACATAAGCCTACAGGGGACAGTCAATCACTTTATGCAGAAAGATCCATCCGCCACCATAACCCTTATGACGCAATACACCATCCTCAATACAGGTCAGGTTCAATTGATTGCACCTAAGATACCCTTATAAAACATAAATATAGAACCTCCTCACTAAACCTATTACTTCCGCTATGAGCTATGGGGTAGCAGCTAGCGTGGGCCTAGTTGCTAATGCGTAGTAACCCATCACCATTTCAAATACCAAAATGACCAGGAGGGGAGCAAAGGCCACAGTCATCACCTACAGACCAGAGTTAGCCATTGATACTGACATCAACAACAGTTGACTAAGGAAGGACCCCAGCTACTTTTGACAGTAGAGGGAGGGGAAGGTAGGTGCATCGAGCATCGTATATCCATAGATAGAGGTGGTCTGATAGCTAGCTATGCAATCTATGGGCTAGAGGGATAGAAAAAGTATGCCTCACCTCTTTAGGTCGTTCCAGCCTTCCTGTGTTGAGTTCCATAAACTATCACGCCCGCTTGTCTCAGGTACGTTCAAGAGCTCGAACCGCCATTAGCTTTATGTGTCTTCCCACTTCACCTATAAGGGCCATGCAACCAATCGGCTTGAACCATTACTCACCAGGCTAAAATAAATTATAAGCCACAGGGGCACATTACTTATAGGGACAGGTCCCGCATTGGTACCTCCATTGGGATATTAGTATATCTATATTTTAAGTCCATAAGGGTATCTTACCCTCCATGAACGTAGAGGCAGGAGAGAATGAGCCGTGCTTGGATGGAGTCTAGGGCTAAAATCGCTTGGGGGCTTCACATTCACATAGCGTGCACACAAAAATACTTTTAGCAATCTAGAATGTCAGTTATTTTTATCCTTCCCCATCTAGAGGGTCTCATCCCATCTAATAGGCTGGAGAGCAGTCGATCAATAAGACAACCACTTCACTTTGTTGTCCGGAAGGGGGGGGGGGGGGGGAATAGAACCTATAAGGAGCACATAATGGAGAGGAACTTTACCAACCACTAAAACCACTAGTCAACCCATTACCGAACGTAGCCATATTTCCCTCACATTGTGATCCTGATACGTATCAACTAGGTCTAGTGTGCACACCTTTCCCTCTCGCTGTTACCTAGTGCTTTAGGTATAACTATTCCATTGGGAGTACTGGGTCGCATAGTATTATGAAATTCCAAGTGCCTACAGCCAATAATATGAAATGAAAAGTGAATCATGTTAATTAACACCCATGGAGTGGATCTTAGATCGATACACATTGCTAAAACCATTAGAATTCCCATTGAGATTTACACAATTTACGAGTTGAGGGGTGAGATGCGTCAAGCCAACCCTGCCTAGGCTTAATAAACAAGGCACTGCATAGCTAACACTCACACTTTCTACTTATTCCTTACACTCTTTCATATGGTGCCCACACACTCACACTATCTACCCTTTACTCTCTCGTATCACTGAATAAGACTAGCAGATACCAATGAGAGGGGTAGATCCTCTATCGACCAACAGGCTATCCCTTAGCCATAGCCCACAAGATTTATGTATCAGACATAAGTCACAACCATTACCTACAAGGATCATAATCTCCATCGCATCAGGTCATTCCAGAGGAAGAGTGAAAAACCGAAAACCGTCCTGAATATATGGAAAAATGAGAATAGGTCAAGCGCATAAATTCCCCTATATTGATTGAAGGGTCCTCTCCCAATTAATAGGTCGAGTGCATAAATGTCCTCTCCTGTTAGTAGAGCCCTCTCCTCGACCTCGTAACCTCGGCCGATTCGATGGCAGCTTTTTAGTCGAGTGTGCTAACGCACCCTACATGCCTTTTAGTTCTTCAAGTTCCTCTCTTTTTGGGCCCCTTCCCCAAAAGAGATTTTTTCCTCTCCCTTGACCTCGTAACCTCGCCCGAGTCGATGGCAGACTTGTGTTCTTCACATTCCTCTCTTTTAGGGCCCCTCCCCCAAAATAGAGTTATTCGTATCCTCACATGTTACCTCTCCTTGATCTCATAACCTCAGCCGAGTCCCTCACCTTTCTAGGGAAGGTGAGCAATAAATCCCTTTGGGCCTTTAGTCAAGATTTCGGTAGGATCATGCTCACCCTAACGGGCCTTTAGTCGAGGCCCCTATAGGGTCCTCACCATATGAATAGTGAGTCCCTCATCATATGAATAGCGAGCTGATGGTGGCCTATTGTCAAGAGTTCATGCCTCACCCTACCGCGCCTCTCCCTCATAACCTCGGTCGAGTCCTTCACCTCTTTGGGGAAGGTGAGAAAGAAATCCCTGAACCTCGTAACCTTAGTGGAGTCACTCCAGGCCTCTATTTTTAGAAAATAGAGAGATAAATCCCTCGACCTCGTAACCTTGGCCGAGTCCCTATCGGGCCTCACCTTTTTAGGGAAGATGAGCAATAAATCCCTACCGGGCCTCACCCATATGAATTGATGAGTTGATGGTGGCCTTTTAGTCGAGCCCCTACCAGGCCTCACCATATGAATAGTGAGCCGATGCCGGCCTATTGTCGAGAGTTCATCCCTCACCCTACCGGGCCTTCCGGGCCTCTCCCTCGGTACCTTGGTCGAGTCCCTCACCTTTCTTAGGCTAGGTGAGCAATAAATCCCTCAATTTCGTAACCTCAATTGAGTCCCTACCAGGCCTCTAGGCCTCACCATATGAATAGTGAGTCCATCTAAATCTCTGCTCACACATTACCTCACCCTACTAGGGGCATCCTCTCGATGGCGGCCCTCAACCTCCTGACGTTAATGCCGGTCGAGTCCGACGAGTGAACGAGTCTTTCGGATGAGTGAATTTTTTTAGTTCATAATATAATGAAGCTCGCTGGACTGGAGAATATTAATGGTGAAGTTGAGCGCCACACACACTCCTTCTTTACATAGGTCGAGGGAAGCCTATCGGCCGAGTGCAGTTGGTCGAGTGCATAAATGCACTCTCTCTCTATTATGTGATTCCTATCAATGGGTCGGTCAAGGGATGCTATAGTGGGGAATAAAGTGATCATAATCCTGGTTCCCCTATTTTGAACGAGCGATTCTATTGGTTCAGTAGGTGTTGTGCCTACTGCATCGAAAAGAATCCATGAGGTTAGCGTCCGAGCCAGCCCATGATCCAGGGGGATTTCCCAGAGGGATGTTGTTCCAACCTTCCCCCACCCATCCCTAAGATGCTAAGATTGCGTGGGATAGTTCCAGTTCCGGAGTGAAGGAACCAAGCCCTTACGTGAGTGCTCTCCCAACTCACTCACTAGTTGCATAATAGGTCTTCCCCTTCTTATGTCGAGCCCTCTCCCAATGCATCTTTTTCCTGGGGTCATATAACATGACCCAGAGTGCACTTGGGTTAGCAGGTCACCTTAAGAAAGCGAATATGAGAGGAAGTTGGGAAAAGGCCAGGGATCATAAAGTGAATATTACCTTCTTACCCACCTATCTTTAAGCGCAATCTCATGTTCGTTAGGGATGCGCAAGCATGCTCGACTGTTAAGGTTGCCATCATGCCCCCATTTCAGTATCTCAATATAAGGAGAGGAAGGGATTTTCTTTTTTCCTTGCAGGTAGAACCCTCTCACTAGTGAGTGAATGAGGCGAAATAATCTTGCCTAGTCTGTCTCAATCCAAGTGCATAACTAGAGGGGGGGAGTGAAGCAGAGAGTGCGTAATAGAGCCGAGTGTGAAAGTGATCCATCTCACTTGCAAGAATTAATTCATAGCATCAGCATTCATGAATCCATCCCCTCCATGTCCATCCTTTTGCCTTAACTGCTCAATTTAGACCCCGTTCAATCTAGAAACGAGATAGACCCACACCCCTCACAAAAATTACCACTATGAAACGAAGCCTACCTGTTGGGTTGGATTGGAGGAATGACCAAGCATTATATACGATGAAGCAAAAGAGGCTCACACAACATGAAAACATACCCAACAAAGAAAAGGACCCCTTCATCACATACCCAGGAGAAGGAAGTGAGAAGGAAAGAAGGACCACATAAATTACTGGCCAAGAGAATCAATGTCCTCCAAGTTCCCACCAAATGAGATTGATTTATGGCATAACCAAGTCCGGCGTAGGCACTAAGTTTCGTTGGACCAGATCCTACTCCTCATTTGCTATTTTTGATTAATAAGAATTCTTTTTTGGGGGGCCTCGGCCCCCATATACTATCATCGTGGTACTAAAATTGGATTTTATTATTACTGAACTATGCCTTTTCATGAAGGTTCCCTATGATAGTCGGGATGGACTCGATTTCTTGTTGAGCACCTTTAAGCTTGCTTTGCGGGATTTACAAAATAAATCGAAGAAGCTGGGTCAACCCCGAGATTGACAAGAGAACTTGAAAGCTGGTACAATTCAACACATAACCCCTTCACCTTTTCACACCCATATCCAAAGGAAAAGTCCCCCAGCAATGGTCAAGAAAATAAGTTCCACATACCCCCAGATGGGGCGAGGTTCACTATGGTATGCACTTGGCACGGGGCCGAATGAGCCACACTGTGAGTGTTTCACCACTAGTATACCTCACAAGAGAGAGTGACTAATGCTTGTTATATATGATTCACTAGTTGAATATCAGACGGCGATATACACAAAGAAGCCATACAAGTCAAGGAGAAGGGAGAGATAGAGATCATTCCGGGAAGTGAGGTAGAAAAATTCAGGGAGAGGTCCAGTTGAGCCATTCACGCAAGGCAGCGGATAGTGTGTTCATTAGGTCAGGTAGTTCCAGTCAGGGAGATAGGTCATCATGTAGTCCCAGTGTGAGGTGCACCCATTCATGAGACGATGAGAGAAAGGATATAAGGAACACGTCACCAGCCGAGAGGAGAAGGCCACCGTTCAAACACTTTACCCCATTCACCGTACCCCCAATAACACAACATACCCCCAAAAAAGAAAATATAAACCTTGCTTACGTATATGAAACACAAGGTTCATACAACATTGAACTCTTTGGAACACAACAATTTCCTACCTCGAGGGGATGGAAGGAATGACGAAGTGTTACGTTGATTCACCATTCTAAGATCATACGTTACAGACAGTGGCCATATGAACCATTCATCATAAGACTAGAGCTTAAAGCCAAGTCCACATCCACAAAATCCGCTCAGGAAACCTAGTCCAAGTAGGGCACCCACCGAGGAAAGGAAGTACGCACATTCCACATAAAGAAACAGTCCAATATATCTAAGGAACCTGCCAAGTCTCCATGTCTACAAAGGCCACCCAGTCCATGTATACCTAACACAATACGCTATGGTACGAGGACGAGTGTGTGAGTCACAACCCCCCTTTCATTAAGGCTCTCTGATAGCTAAGCCAAAAGTTCAATGCCATAGGAGGGTCATTGCTGATAGCCAGTCATAGTCAGCCACATAGATTTTCCATGCTTTCCTGGAAAGAGATTGATTTACAACATCTTTCGAGAGGGGTTCCAATGGACGGACACGAATGAGGACTAGCCTGGAGGCCTAGCATGCCATAGATCATAGCAGCATAGAAATTGAACCTCAAACCTTGAACTCAAACCTCTACGGAGGAACCATAGACCTCTACCCTCTTCCTCGACCTAGACCCTAGACCTAGGCCTTGACCTCTAAATACATTGAGACATGTTGTTGTTTACTTACGAGCATATCACTTTAGTTCCCTAGTTCCACTTGCCAAAATAAATAGAAGAGAATAAGCTTATCGACTTGTTGGTGTAGTTTGTCTCACCCAAATAAAAAAAGACTATCTTGCTACTATACATAGTGATTACGAACCTTCCTACTCCGCTTACGAGCCTCACTCAAGGCCAAGAGAAATCGCTTGAAGGGATATTGAATGGCACTAGTGTATCATACCTTTCAATCTATTAGGTCGAGATTGAAGGGGTTGATACACCATTACGTTTTCCCCTGAAACCACTTCCAGCGGGTAGAGAAATATCCCTCATTCATCCGGCAATGGCATAATTACATATATAATATATGCATTGATAAGAAAGCATAATGACATATATAATATATGCATTCACACTCTATCAATTGAATAATGAATTCGATAGCATTTCGATGGGCATATATAATATATGCACTGTGTCTGCTTCTTCCAGTAGTGTCGAAATGACATGTAGAGAGAATAAGAGTGACAATGAGGTAATTATGTATATAATATATGCATGATCTGCTAAAGCGTAATTACCTATTGTCGAGAGTTCTACTGGTTCACCCTCCTTCTCGACCTCGTAACCTCGGCCGAGCCCCTAACGGGCCTTATGGTCGAGCAGCCTTATGACACCTCTCTTGTTAGTCGAGCAGCCTTACGGCACCTCTCCCTCGACCTCCTCTGTCGGTTGAGTGGTAAATCAATGGCATCCCTCGTAACCTCGGCCGAGTCCCTCACCTTTCTTAGGTTAGGTGAGAAATAAATACCTCTCCTTGTGTGGAGAGTTCGTTACCTCACCCTAATGGGCCTCACCATATGAAAAGTAATTCTCTCCTTGATTTTTATGCTCTCTAAAGTAAAAAAAATCATACGATTCAATATAGATTGATGAGGGCCTTCGTACGTCTTACGGTCTTTACCTGCCTGAGAGAGGGGGGAAACAACTTACTGGATAATAGTAGACTGCCCGAGTGTCAATGGTAGGGTAGGCAAATGTACCCAAACCTAGGTATTCCTTACGTAACATAGTGCTGTGCCACATTTAGTCATATCAGATATGAAATCCACCTAGTAACTAACTTATCACATAGATTATGATCCCTTTTTTCTAGCGGTTTTCACAGAGATATTTCCCATTAATGCCACTCTAATTTTGTTCATTCCTAGAGTTGTATTTAGTCTCAAAATCTCTTATCCATCATTAGCATGCAATCTGGATTGGCCCGACTTACTTAGTGTTGTGCCCCTAGGAGGGTTTAAGCCCATCTCGACCAAAGAGAGAGGAGACTCACTGGCTAGAACTTGGAGCCAGTGGAATGACTAGACTAGAATTTGGGTATGGATTCTGATAATGCTCTGCCAGCTGTGTCTCTCCTTTGTTCTCTTTTGGTACTTAGGGACTGGCTTCGAGAAGGCTCTCTGGAAGCCCTTGATTTCTGGTTCCCTGGACGCACTGGTGTGCTCACCTGAGGTTTCCCTCATGGATTGGGATCAACTCCTCCAAAGGAGAAGCTTAAATCTTGAATACACCTCATGGCGGGTTGGCTCACCTACTTCGCATGTGTCTGGATCTACCATTGAAGGAGGGACAACTGCATCGATTTCAATGCCTCGTCCTTATGATGAAGATCAGGACACGTACATAAGGTACCCCCTTGATGGGGGGTATTACTATGAATATCTGGCCTGGGCACACTTGTTCCCTGAGCATGTTCAACCCTGCCATGAGGGCGCCATGCCTTGGCTCCTGGAATATCAGGTAGCCAACGAAATCGTTGCAGCATAGGATATACAGGAAACCCTAGCATGTATCTACTTCCCGAAAGAGAAATTGCTGTGCTCGCTCTGGAAACCAAGGGGTAAAGGAGTTATCCACCACCACCCCCTTCCCTGGGATCTGTGTCCAGGCCAATTCAACTATTTTTGGCAACACTTCCCCCAACCCAAATATTACGTTCGTATGGGGGGAAGTTGCCCTTTGGGGGCATGGCTGTAGAAGGAGCAGTAGGTATTGATGAAAGGAACACTGAAAGAGGGAAGAATCAACGAAGAGAAACCAAATCTGAAGAGAAATACTAGGAAAAGAATTGACAAGACAGAAACCTCCTTCTAAATATGCTGGAAGGTGCGAAATTAATAGGTGTTGGAGCAGCTACAATTGCTTTAGTGGGACCTGTTGCTGGTATTGGAAATGCTCTTAGTTCCTTGATCCATTCCATGGTGCGAAATCCATCATTGGCTAAACAATTATCTGGTCATGCCATTTCGGGGTTCACTTTAACCAAAGCTATCGCATTGTTTGCCTCAATGATGGAATTTCTAATCTCATTCATATTCCAATGGAGTTGCAGAAATATGGAGTGACGTAGATGGAAAATTCTACTTCATCTGTCTCTTAAGGCCCCCGGAGTAATAGGCATGCCCATCCATCTATACCTCCTGGGGAGAAGGGAGTGGTGGTGGGCCCTTCCCACTTTGAGGTTCTAGGTGGGAAAATAGATAGGAAATGCTTGAATGAACTACCCTTTCAAATTGGTTAAGTTCCCTACCTACCCTCACAGCTAGCATTGTTATTTTCCCTGCCGACTAGAACAACCAGCCAAGAATGGTGGTGGGAGGTGCATATCCTACTATCCCCATCATGCTCACTAAACCCTAAATGTTGTGCATAAGTCTGTAGCCCCTACCCATCATGCTTACTAAAACCTTCATGCAATCGTGCCCAGGAAGTCTGCACTGCTAACGCGAAATATAAGTATGGAGTGCTAACGTGAAAGAACAGAACTTGCTGGAGTGCGCTGGAGATAGAAAGAGAGTTACCACTAGAGGAGCATAGGGCAAGATAGTGACTGCTAGAGAATATAGCTTGCTGGAGATAGTGACTGCAGTCCGCATTGTAAAGAAACCCGCGTTTACACCCTACGAAACTCAGCAGACCAACCCTGGCTGGACTGGACCAAAGAGCTAAAGCAGACCAACCCCGCCTGATACTCCAAGCATGCATGCATCCTGCCTTGCTAAGACACCTGGGAGCTTGCATTGCTATCACTTACCTACCTGCTTGCTATAAATTACCTTCTTGCTATAACCTCCCTACCTACTCTCACAGCTAGCAAGGCTATCTTAGAATGGATTTGATCGATGAAATCACTGATCGAATAGTTCATAGTGGGACCTAGCGAAGCGAGCCCAATGAAGTAAGTGTTAGACCTTATTTATGCACCCTCGCCCGCAACTTGACCATGGTAAAGTCTCAGCCCCTAACAGAAAGGTTCATTGGAAAAACACTTTGGAAATCAAGTGGTTCAACACTGTTTCATTTCCTCGTGGTTCTGCGTTTCATGGTGGGCTTCAGTTCCCTCACTGACTAAAGGTGAAGTAAGCACACCATCCGCATAATGTGTATCAATGAAGATAGAATGGATTCTACTCCATTATCATCTAACGGGGCAGAATTGTGGCTGTTTGATCTCACTTATGATTGGTCCACAGGCATACCCAAGGCACGATATCTAGGGTGCTCCCCTAGGGGCCTCCTACTGTGTGCACTTTGAGGCATGAAAGCACTCTCTCATCGAGGATTACGAAATGGAATGGCCCCATTACTCGCATGTAGGCCTAGAATGAAATGCACTCCTAGGAGGCTTTACCTATCCCATATATTTGCTTCAGGTGCCAAGTTAAATAGAGAGTTGGCTCAGAATGATCCATTGGTTCTGTCTTGTGGCTTCAAGTTCTTAGACACCAAGTAGCCTGCCCCCCTATAAGTATTGTATTTATCTTACAAAAGTGGTTTTATCATCGATGATCATGGGAGTGAGTGGAGCCCACGAACAAAATCAGACCGATCGATGTGTCGAAATAGGCGAATGTTCATACTTGGATCCGCATCCTACTTCTATTATTTATGGTATGGTGTAGCGTGCACTCCCCTATCCCTTTATCGGTAAGGGATAAATCCTGGGCGAATCACTATTCAAAGGAAAGGGTGGGAAGAACGTCTATTCATGGTAGCCTTCTTGATCCGCTATTTTCCCCGACTCCACGCTTCTTCGGTAGATCCGATCACATGGAATTGGATCGATTTGATTCGAATTGATTAATAGTTCTCAGTGCGACATGAACTTCGCAACCTTCTTTTGTGACTTCCATCGAATAGCAAATTTACTTCTAACTTTTTTGCATATCTTATTTGTGGGAGTGAGCGAGTGGGAAAGATAAAAAATATCCTAAGTGATATTGGGTGGAGGGCATACCTACCTCTAAGAGTCCCTCCAGGTCCTCCTCATTTCACATTCTGCCATAGTCACAACGCCCTTTCATTGGGTCCAATACAACATATAGGGACAATGAAATGGATTTTTTTCTTATTGAAACATGCCTCCTCTTCTTAACATTTATCTATGACAGGCTGGATGGCTTTTCAATTGCCTTCCACGATTCCCTTAGCGAGCGCCATTTATTCCTGTTCTATAGTTGTTGAGCCCAATTCCCATAACATAGGAGGTCTAATGCTCTGTTTTGGCCCAGGGAAGGTTGGAACAACAGTGCTACCAAAACCTTGAAATTCGTTATCTAAATAAGCAAGATAAAATTTATATACAATATCGAATTTATTCATTTAACTTGGACTCACATGTCATTTCCTTAGCTTCAGTCCGAGTCACCCTAAGGCTAGCCCCGTGAAAACCTAGAGATATGGTCACTACATGTTAATATATGAGCTCGCATGGATACGCCCTTGCCAAAGCCCATGCACTCTGCCTTAGAGTGAAAGCTAGAGTCCAGAGAGAATAAATGATCTTTCTCATTCTCTTTATTCTTAGTTCTTAGCTTTAGTTGCATGCACTCCTTATAGTGAAAGATCCAATTAGTTTTAAGCGGAAGATCCAGAGTTTAGTTAGAACTGAATAACTCTCTCGCGATATCTACGTTTCCACTTGGACTCACATATCGACGGCCAGAGAAACAAATTATAGGGCTTCTACTAGGGCTTATCACACTAGGGGCTCTTCTCTACAGGGCTCTCTAGACGAGTGGGAGGTCCCCCGACCCGAGTCAGTAAGTGTGGTAAGTCATGTTGATTTCGCACCTCCCAGGTAGGAACCATTCATAGGTGGTGGTTCCGTAGTGTAAGTCATGTCACCAGGGTGAGGGTGAGCTTGCCGAAATCTCGACTAAAGGAGAGGTAGTGAACTCTCGACTAAAGGAGAGGGCTCCTCTTTCTTTAAAGCGCTCCTCTTAAAAAATTTCTTCTTCTTTTACCAGGGCTCTTTAAAAGAGTATCCTGATTCGACAGGGCTCCTCATATTTATCAGGGCTCCTATTTAGTAACCGTATTACAACCTTATTTATCGATCTCCTACTGGCTGCTGCTTAGGGGTCTTGCCCGACGGCCGATCAACACTTGGCATCGAGTCCCACCCATCAAGTAGCATCATTAAGATACACCATCCATCTAGAGAGTAAAAGAATAGAGTAAAAGAATTGACCCTTGGATCAATTCTTGTCTTCAAGTACTAGCATCGAGTGAATTGGACTGCATCATTAAATAGCGGTAATTTGGACCTCCTTAATGTGTCTATCGGCACATCCTGTGATTGATGGATTCTCGGCTGACTTACATTGACTATGTGAGAATGATATTTTATTGGTGAACTGTAAATGCCCCTCCCTATGGATTAGTGCCATACATGTGCCCTGTAGCTCTGCTCCTCCCTGTGGATTAGTCCCCTATGACCTGTAGTCCCATAGAGTATCCCGATTGAGTAGCTGCTCCTTGTGTTCTGTATCGATCAGTAACCAATGCTCAAGCATTTATTCGTCCATCCATGACTGGAACAAAAATCTGGCATCGAAAACCAAAATACTATCAACAGCAAGTACTAGCATTGAAACCTGAATCGAGTGAGTACTAGCCAGCATCTACACACCTGGATTGGGTGCATCGACAATCAGCATTGACTCCTGGGATAGGATCTTGTGATCAACTCTTGGGGATTGATTACAAGCATTGAGTACTAGCATCAAGTGTATCAAAAACTGGATCGACTAGTGGCAGACTGATAATGACCGGGGTGGGGAATGATGGGCTATCAGTTCGAAAATAGAAAATAAGGTGCATTGCCTCCTAGTCTAAACTGCATTTGGAGGCTTAACTCACTTGGGGGACTTGGCAAGTTCCTTAAACATACTGGGTGTACTTGGTATATGTGGACTTGGTGGATGGGGGGGCGAATCTAGTGTTATTAAATATATAAATAATGACTAGAATAAAGAAAGAAACCAATGGGCTAGTCCAAGAAAGAAACACGACGAGCGGAATAAAGGGCTTACTGAAGTGATTGCTACCTGTCCTCTCTCCATTAATGATTTTCCGTCTTTATATTGCTGACCGTATTTCTCGATACCCGACCTACAAAGAGTGACCTTGGTAGAATGCTTCGCTCGACAAACCCAAGTGCCTAATGGGCCATCCGAACCCATGGCTAGAACCCAATACCCTGCCTAGCAATAGGCTATTTCCAACTATGACGAACCCACAAACCTGGCGCTAGGAAATTACAAAACTATACATCACTGGCAGGGCAAGGATGTTGGTGAAAGCAATGCTTCCCACTATCACTAAACCTGCCAACAACTGTATCACTAACCTCACTACTGCAGGAAGAAAGTAGAGTATAGACGTAATAAAGGTGGCTAAGCAACAGGCACCCACCCACCTACCTGATGTAATGGATATATTTTATCTCATTCTAGTCCAATTTACCATTCACAAGCATAAAAAATAAGAACCTACCTAACTCAGAATTCCAACAAATTAATAAGCACACCCGCCGTTCCAATAAAGAACATTAAATCTTATGACTGACTATTCTATTGGTAAAGCCTATGCTATCCCACTTCTTCCCTTCAGATGCATCCCACCCCTTTCTATAGTAGGGAAACTGGGGCCAACTTGATCTTCTTCCTAGGAGAGCCTCTCCATGTACGATCTATAACCATTTAAAGGGACCCACCTTACCATTATTGACAATGCACGTCACCACCGGCCAAGAGGATTAAGGCCAGCTGACAGAGCCGACTCACATAGACTCACCCAACATAGTAACATATATTCCAAGTCACCTTCCACACACGACAAAACCACCAATATGGGAAGGGATGGCCATAGCAGCACACATACTCCGCAAGCTAGCCAGACATAGTCCTCATTCCCAGGATAGGAGGTCAACGATAGCCAAGAGTTGAGACACTCGATTCAGGTGTTTTGATTCCTGTACTCAATCCAGTTGATGCCAAGTCTCAATTAGGTAGGTTTTTTTTGATACAAATGGTTATTCGATGCTTAGCTTTATTTCTACTTTCATTTTTATCACTCCCAATATGAAGCTCCCAATATGATGTATAATCTATCCTTCCCAATACAAGGGGATAATCTTTTGTACCCATCAAGGGCTAAGTTCACGTATAAATATGATGAAATCTCATGTCCTAATGCAAGGTCTAATATAAAGCCCCCATTTTATCGCACCTCGAACCAAATATATCCTCCCCCCTATAAACTCGAATCTACCACTCACTTACTGATACAGAACACAAGGTCCTTACCTCCATCGAAAAGAAGGAGATGAAGCCGAGGCTACAGGACCCCCTTATAAGTAAGGGAGAGAGAGCCACATGCGATGGTCAAGGATATGACGCCCAGAGCGAATGAATATAGGGAAGATTATGCTCTTTCTTTTTAGCCATCTGAATAATCTGCTCAGTCAAAAACATAATATACTTCTTCTTCGTATACATAACCAACTACTGAATCTAATGGTTCATACACCCTTTCTTTTATTGGATCTACTACCTATGTTGCCTCTCATGCTTTTAGCTTTGCTATTACTGGCTATAGGTCTGGATCACGAAGATCATCATTTGGAATGTTATCACGAAGGTATGGATCTTGATCACTAGTCGTAAGGTCTGTTGGTCTAGCTGCTAATGCTAGATCTCGAGATGGAAGGTATGCTACGGCCCATGCTACTAGCTAGGACTATGTACCAAAACCCGGAACAGGGTGAAATTGAGAAACTTTAGATTAGTTAGTGCGGCACTGGACCTTACAAAAAGACTACCTAATGAGCTTTCCTAATCCCTCTCCTCAACCTCGTAACCTCGACCGAGTCAATGGCAGCCTTGTGTTCTTCAAGTTCCTCTCTTTTGGGGCCCCTACCCCAAAAGAGAGTTGTTCGTCTCCTCACACGTTACCTCTCCTCGACCTCGTAACCTCTGCCGAGTCCCTCACCTTTTTAGGGAAGGTGAGCAATAAATCCCTTCGAGCCTTTAGTCGAGAGTTCGGCAGGCTCACCCCCACCCTAATGGGCCTTTAGTCAAGAGTTTCGTAGGCTCACCCTATGGAATTATTGAGAGAAGAAGCGAAGCGTCCTATGCAGATTGTTATTTCTGTGTGCCGTCAGTGTTGACGATGGGTGAAGGGTAAAGTGTCAAGGCTTTCAGAATTTCACTGTTGACTCTGGGGGAAATGGGATGTCTCTCTGGGTGGATCAATAGATTGGATATTGGGGAAAGAATCATTCATCCAGCTCATCAAAATAAACTGGATTGTCTCTGCTCCTTGATTCATCAATGTACATAATGTCCATCAACTTGACGAACTAGAGTTCTTTCCGTTCCATCTCATTAAATATAGGGCTAGGTGTTATGTCATATTGTTCGGTGGATTGATAATATATAACTGTGGATTTATCAGGGTAACTTGGTGGGTAAAACTCATCATCCAGCTCCTCAATCAATCATTCCTTTCACCCTGTTGCGCCTCTCACTATCCCTTCCACATGTCTGTCTGTCGTTGCCACCATCCCTCCATCCGTGGGACTGGACCACTGCTTCTCTCAACTGACCATCAATCAAATCACTCACTCATTGGTGCACTTCCTCGCATTGTTGGTAACGTGTTCCCTGCCTTTGTCCCTAGATTCCTGCAATGTTTTGGCTCGATCAGTTGAATCATAGGGTAATCCTCATCAATCAAATAAATAAATCCCTTCCTGGAATACCTCTCAACCCTCCCAGAAGACTAGCTATATGGCAATGACTTCTGACAATGACCAGTTGGCAATGACTGGTATGATTGGCTCTGACCTCCTGACAATGACTGGAAATTCTTGTCTCTCGACTGACCTTCTGACAATGACCTTCTAGAAATGAACACTAGCTCTAGGTTGGCCCTATGGCAATGACCTCCCAGCAATAACCAATGGCTCTCGTCTAACCTTCTGGCTCTAACTGGTTATAACTAATATGATTGGAAATGATCGATATGTAAGACTGGCGTATGAACCTCTTGTGAATTCACGTATGTAACGCCTCTTCATTCCTTCCATCGTTCTGAACCGTTCAGTCCAGCCCAAGTAGGAACATTCCAATGTTCTGTAGCGATAAGTGAGGGTATGGGGGAAATCATTCTTGGGTATGGATTGAACGGGTCCTTCTCTCTCATCTGGTGGAAACTTGGAATGGATGGAGGAGTAAGGGGAATGGGTGCAACTCACACACACTCTACTGAATCTCATAGGAAAGAACAAGTGGTATGGGGCTTTACCTTACCTGGAAAGCTTCTTAGCTTTCTCCCAACTAATTCTATTTCTTTCAAATAATGAACACAACTTCTTCTTCACTGGAGCTTAGGGGACATAAAAAAGTGGAAATAAATTCTATTACTAACTTATATTAACACCACTAATATGTTATCGGAATATAAGTGAGTTGAAGGTGAAGTGGGTTAGGGCAAGGCACCTCAAACAACTCCACTAGTTCTCCCCATGTGAAAGAATCCCCATGTATGTCATTGTGTATGAAAACCTAGTTGTTGTAAAAGAGTCCTAGGATCTTTTCTATATTAGCATGTCATAGAGTTTTATTTAACTGGTCCATTTGGGATGGGACAGACTTCCCCAAACCTTCTCAATGGGCATAGTTCCTTTGTGATAATCTCTTTTTGATGGGTTCGATGAAACCAAATCATCTTGGCACCTAAATGGATTTATTTTGAACATAACATGGCCATTTCCATACGTTTATCTTGTGGCAGGATTCCATATCTAGTAGGAGTCAGCGGCTTTAGCTCCCCATGTTCGGGAACTCTCATGTTAAGGTACTAACTCCAGCAGGGTTCATATACGAGCATGCATAGAGACATAGAACCTGTACTTGCATATAGTTTTTCACTTGTTTTATAAACAAAAACAAGTGGAATGTAATCATGGCTTCTTCTTCATGCAGTGATTGAAGGTCTGGAAATTAAGGCTTATTGTCATGGACTATAGCTGACTTAATAAATAGACAACTTACAATTGTTCATAGGGCCCATTCTGAAGCTAGTCAAGGAGTCCAGAAAAGACCTTTCTCGGCCTTAAACTCAAAGGCTTAAGGCTTATTATAGTACATAGTGCATGGACTAAGCGCTAGTGTCTGTAAGGCTAATTTCTATGGGACTTACACTATAGCTGCCAGTAGTTAAAGAACAAATGGACTTAAGCTAGTCATTGTTAGTGCATGTGGACTTCATTTGTTTGATACCAGCATATATAAGACACAATATATGAATTAATTCTCATGTGTCCTAGTAACATAAGTAAGGTACTAGCCATAGTCTCCTAGGAGCTCTTACAAGAGTTCCATGGACATATCTATTCCTTGTTTCCTGATTCTACACATAGTTTGATCTCTGGCAAGTAGTGTCTCCAGTTTGAATGGGAATGGGATAAGAAGAGGAGTATAGGTTGTTCCAAATACATTGAGTGTTGTTGAGAGACTCACCTATAACTAGGACTTACATATCTAAGTTTAACTTGTCTTTTCATTAGTTATATGCAATAAAAATAAGAGAAATTATGTTTCTCACTATTACCAGCGTAAGAAAATAATAATAATATCTTAGCCAGCCATAGAGTAAGGCACTTGCTGTAGCTTTAGCAGTTAGTTCCATGGAGTAAGGTCCATGCGATAAGTCCTATTAATCAACTTTCCATAAGATCTTGCTTTATTCTTAGCTTAAGTCCTTTGGCATAAGGATGAGCCTGCCGAACTCTCGACTAAAGGTCCGAAGGGTGCAATAACATGCTCAACTAAAAATCCGCCATCGACTTGGCCAAGGTTACGAGGTCAAGGAGAGGTAATACTAGCTTTCAATATTTAATTTATCTAGAGATAAGCCTCCTGAAGAAGGGAGTTATCCCTGGTTTCAAGCCTATATAACGAGGGAAGTGGTTAGCTCATAAATCATAAATATGATAATCGCATATCTACTCGCTCCCATAGAGAATAGAGATAGCTACTCTATGGAACATCTTAATTGCTCCCAATTCTGTGTTTGGGCCAACATCTTCTATTAGGATTCATGCAATTATTATTATTATTATTTTGGTTTTATTTCGAGCCTTCCGATTCGGATGAGGGGGAAGAGGTTCTTAGGTGAACAATAATTCTTGATTTTCCAAATATTCAGATTATTATGGAAATAAGGATATCCTGACCTTTGTGTAACGCTTTGAGGTACGTAGTTTCTCAACCAAAGCGATAGGGGAAGAAAGAAGAGATAAGGAGAAACTGATCACTAACAAGAAAAAGGAAGGTTCAAAAGAATGGAAAGACTTTATAGAACTACCAGAATTGAAAGTGTGAAAGTGGCATCGATGGTGGCCTTTAGTTCTTCGAGTTCGCTACCTTGCCCTCCTTGGTTTGGGCAAGCCTGCTTAATTCTACCTCTCCTTGACCTCGTAACCTCGGTCGAGTCAATGGCGGTTTTTTAGTCGAGCGTGCTATCGCACCCTTCAGGCCTTTAGTCGAGAGTTTGGCAAGCTCACCCTCACCCTGATGCTATGCGCATGTAGATTTGGTCACCTGAGGGTCCCAGGACATAGTTATTAGTAAAACTTATCGTTCTGGTAGAGATCAACCTCGATAGAATCTTTTTCTATTATCCAGCAAGAAAAAATACTTTCTGTGATGTCGCGCTTCGCAGTTAAAACCTCTATATCTTGTGTGGGATAAAGAAGTAGACTAATTTCCTTGGCCTAACAACTTCTTGATACCTTTCTCGGGTCGTTGACTTCATAAGGGTTGATCAGGACCTATGCCATAACATCATATATAATGCACCTCTCGTTTCACCCAAAAATTTGATAGATGACCTACCTAAATCACATCACTTCGATAGAGATGCGCCCCTGAAAATGATGAAATTGCGTTATTACATCTATATACAGAATGACTAGTAGATACAGTGTTAGTTGAAGGAGAATGCATTATAATTGATTGAGGGGAAGAAAGAGAAGGTTATCTCACAATAAACCCTTATCAGCAGTGGCTCCAGTTCGAGGTGACAAGAGATAGCTTTTATATCTGACCTATCATGGAAGGTGGAAAATGGCTAGAGGTTAGCCCTCTGCCCTTCATACTCAATGAGAAAGAAGTGAAGGAAAAATTAGAAAGCTTAATTGGTATTAAAACCATGGCCACAACACAAGGACCTGTGTTCTTGTTCCGAAAGAAGACGCAGCAACCGATGGATTCAGGTTTGTTTTTTGATGCTCGGCACTATGATAGCGGGAAATAGATTATTTGGTGGGCGTTAGTTATTAGGTTGGTGAGTCAGGTAGGCAGGCTCCAATCCGATGTATTCCCCCCAAATTACTCTGATCCAGGTTCCTAGGTAGGTGGGACTAGGTGGCTTGTTTAGAAAGGATCTCGCGAATAGAGATTGCTTCCGAGGGGTGTGTAGGTGGGTTGGTGAGTGCGTAGGTGCCTGAGAGGCCAGCTGTTGAAACACACACGTTGCCTCCCCTCTCTCTATATTTATGGATATATTTATATGCTCCCGCTTGGATCCATGAATGAATCTGAGCAGCTTAATTGATTGTTGCATTGGTCTGAATCAGATCATTTCCATTTGTTTGGGTGAGTCTGGTTCATTATTTTTCTAGGCTGGGCACTCACTTTGAAGCGAATAGTTTGCAGAGCTAAGCTCCAAGGGAAAAGGAAGTTGTTGTGCAATTGGTTAACTAGACTACATGTTGAAATACCGAATAGGTGTTGTCCCGGTGTGGTTACCAATTATTTCATTCCCACATTTCTCCTCCTCGGCTGGAACTGCAGAAATCATTTCTATAGAAGAATAAGGGATTGATCCATCACCCTTCAATCTAAGCATGTGCGGGGGAAGGCCCGTGGAATCAGATCAACCCATAAATCCCCATTTTTACTTCTCTTGAGTGGGCTAGGTCAAGGAGCACTACCTCAGCATGGGAAGGGGAGGGTAACATGAACTGACAGGTGGGATGCTGGCATGGTTTTCATATCTACCCAGGTTCCCATATCTCTCTAGATGTTTCATTGCAGCATCTTTGTTCAGATCTGTTGGTTTCTCATAGTTGCATGGTGTTATATAGCCAGGTGTTATATTTATACAGGTTTTAGATATGCGTCGTAGGTAGATATAGTGCTGGATATGGTTACTTACCAATGCTATACAAGCACGTTGTGAAAAACACATGGAATAATCCAATATATAATAGGATATGAAATTGAGGGAGATCTTCTAAACAGGTACCCGTCCTAGTACTTTATGGGTTGGTATCTAGCTAGAGAGGTTGGATGCATGCCTAGATTACTTAGCCTTGCATGCTCGTGAGTAAGGTGTTTTTGCAAGAATCATGCACCTGGAACTAGTCCCAGCTCACTGGTGTTTTTAGGTAATAATAAGTAAATGAAAATTCACTAATTATTTTTTTTCTTGGCTAAGCATTTTTTTTCCCCATTCCCGGTCATCACAGTCCTAAACGATCATTAAGTAGTAAGATAAATTTCACCTTCGATCTAACGGAGTAAAGGGAGGAGAAAGCACTGGTTCAGTAGTAGTAAACCCATGACATATGCACCAACAAAACCAACCTCGTGGAGAAGATGGGAGAGTAGCAGAGTCTCTAAGTAGAACCATTTTATCCACCATCTCTGTAGTGGTAGTAGACCCCAATCTAGTAGAGGCAGTTCATCTTCCAGATTCATCTATTATTGATACCACTTAGAAGGAAGCAACAAATCTAGGAGCACCACCAGATGCTGGCTATACAACTATAATAATCTGCTACAACACGTCAACATGTGTTGATTCAACTGAAAATAAGACTATAGGCACTTGGTAAATGCCCAGATTCGGATATGCTACTCCGGTTTTTTCCCTTAATACATATGCCAGTGGATCAATAATGGGAAAAATGAGAGGTGGAGACCTTGGATCATAAGATGAAACCTGGTAAAATCAATCTCAAGTAAGCTCTCAAAGAAGGGATGCCTTATAAAAGGCTTTGAAGGAAGAGGTGATGCAAGCTATCAACCTAGAAGGGATGCTGTGAGGTCAACTCGGTAAATCAACTTCCGTCGATGCCAACACTAGCGTTTTTCTCACCAGTAATAACCTAAGCCCCATTCTAGCTTGTTTCTATAATATAACATGGGTGATTATTACATTCCATAGGTCAATGTGAGTGTTTGCTGAGAGAGAGCGTAATCACAACCCGAATACGTTTCGTGATTGTCCCTGCCCTCGTGTTGGTGCCACTCCCAACTATCATTTCACATTATTTAGTTCCTCTACATATGAGGCCTTGAGGGTGAGAACCACTGTGCATGTAGGTTTTTAAACGATGCTGTGAGGTGGAAGTGTTATTGCTTGTGTCCACCAAAAAATGTTCTTTTCAGCGTAATCCCCCAGCTATAGACTCATTTCCGTCCCGACCTGTTCATCGTGCTCCCTGATGTGATGTGGGAATGCTACTATACTGGGCTCCCTCGGCTTGGAGCTTAAAAACATGAAAGGGGAGGAACAGAGGTTTTGCAGTGACTCTCTACCCATGTGGAGCTATAGCACATCCTAGCGAGAGACCTGATGCGTCGAACCTGCATGAAGCATTCAATCACGTACCCCATACCAGTCCTTCGAAAAATGAAGTCTTTCTGGTCCCCTGTCCCTGAATGCTACTCCGAAGCCTTTATGCGGCTATCCAAATTTATTGATCCCTACAGCCATTCCTTAGAGACAAAAAATCTTTATGGTTCATGTTCTGACATGCGTAATTGCTCTTTTCAATTTTAGCCTATCTCACCTAAGTACCATGTTGAGAACTTATTTCGATTATGGCGTCCTCTTCGCTATTACCATGGGGGATATTTTCACTCCCGTAATCTCTGATCGCTTAAGAGTGAGTATCACACACCTCTTATGAGAACAGATAGTCAGTCTCATCAAAAACAAAAGATGCCTTGATTAAACAGAGAAAATAGGTCCAAAATATTTATGTTACATTTGTGACATTTTTCTCTCAGTGGGAGAATCTGATTGCCTTTATAAACGATGCGCTATGTGAGGAATGTGGAACAAGCCCAGGTAGCAGGGGATAGATTCAAGGGAGTTCTAAATTCTCCTATGCAAGCAGGGCGAAAGCTGGTACTCTGGCAGCATAGGTACGGGGGAATACTAATTTTTAAGCTGCCATATTCTATTTTCAAATTATCGCTACATTAGAACATAATATGGCAATTTATACTTCATTAAGCTGGCATATGGGTTGTTTATGCATATTACCTATTCCAGTTGAGCCTAGTCCAGATAGTGGTTGATTTTCTTAGATACTGTTAGCTTCATGCTTTTAGATTGATGATGGCTTTTATATGCGCTCGTTAGGTCAATTTTCTTATCCCAGTTGCATATCTAGTAGATACAAGAGAAATAGTAGTACCAGTATAATAAGCACACCGGTAGCGGTTCAAGCAACAAAGTCACGTGAAGCAGTACCTGTTTCAGGGTTTTATTCAATTTCTCTTGATTCATCCTTTGCAAAACCTTTTTTTGATCTAGTCGATGAAGCATAGGCAAGAGCACAGCCAGGATCAAAGGCAAAGATCCCATTATCATAGCCAGATCGAGAGCCATATGTCATATGATAGTCATATGTCATACAAAAGTCATGTATGTTCAGCTTAATGCCAAACAGGCTATCCTCGTAGTGCTGAAGGGCTCGAGGTTGGGGGTTGGCTCACTCAGAGCTCAATTTCATACCACCCTTTTTACCTCAAACTCATTCATTGGCTTATCAATTGGGTTATAAGTGGCTCTCTCTATTGGTTCAAAGCATGTCTCTATATCTTCGTGGTGTTACATTATGGATACCCCGGTCTATGGGCAGCTCACTATTGCTCAGCATAATCTTGTTTAGTTTATCCCAATTTGCTGGATAGCTAATCAATCAAGTTCAAACTAGTATTAGTCAAATTCGGTCTCAGGGCGGCTCACTTGCTCAACATTTTCCCATGTAAGATTAGCTGTTCATAATTTTTATCAATTTAATTTGGTGTGCACACACAAAAGTGAGTAAGTCAGTTACTAAATTAGCCTTAACTTTACCTAAATCCAGGGGGAAAGGTTGCAGCCTTAAAGCACCTCGTTTCCTTTGAATGGTGAGGGTGGTGCTTTTCCCTTAAGAGGTAGCTTTGTAAAAGGCCTCACTACCTTTATGCAGTAGTCCAGTTAGCCTAAATTTAAGGGGCTAGGTTGTTGCCTCAAAAAAAGATCCTTATAGCGCCTTGTTTCTTTCAAATAAGGTTTCACCAGCCTAATAAGAAGAGCCTTTCAAGCGATATTACATATATATAAAGTGAATCCTCTATCTGAGATAGTATTCCTGCCATCACAGGGGTTACTTATTACCCAATAAAAGGGTGAAAAGAAGGAACTAAAGGGCCTTTGTTAGGCTGTAGTTGTCACATCTAAGGGGATGATAGGCTATATTAGTGGGATTTAAGGATTGGGCACTTTTATTACCGTGAAACTTCATCAAAATATTGAAATAACCAATCCGTCAGGGTCAGGTAGCCGTGATTAGAGGCCAGGATATTGAGAAATGGTGCCATATTGAAAGTCTGGTCCATCATCAAATAATGAAATCTAAAATAATCAAATCATCGATCGTCATTGTCATTCCTATCCCAAAGGCCCCTTAGGCTTGCTCAATCATCAGTCTGAGGTTGCTCAGGGGGTGATATCATATACAAAGATCTATCTCATTATATATATAATTATGCTTTCTTTATTATCTATGTAATTACGCTTTCCTTCCACCCACCTAGAGATGACATAATGAGATCAAAATTTGGTCAGTATTTTTATGCGATTTCGTATTGACTGCGATTGAGGCAAGAAAAAAGAGAGTTCAGGGCACTGTCGTAGTTCTGGGATAACCATAACAAAATAAATGTAGATCTGTATTGCATTTTTGGATAAAACAAACTCTGGGCGAGTCACTTAACGTACCTCTCCTGACGCCATATCCATTTATATATGTAATTTTGCCTTGATTTTGGCATCACACCTGACCCCTTAACTTCTCATTTTTCCTGAGTGCTTGCCTTGCTCTCCTTTTGTTGAGCAAGCAATAAGTTCCTTTCTCTCCTCGACCTCGTAACCTTGGCTGAGTCGATGGCGGCCTTGTGTTCTTCAAGTTGATGGCGGATTTTTGGGCCCCTACCCCAAAAGAGATTTGTTTGTCTCCTCATACGTTACCTCTCCTCAACCTCGTAACCTCGGCTGAGTCCCTCACCTTTTTAGGGAAGGTGAGCAATAAATCCCTTTGGGCCTTTAGTCAAGATTTTGGCAGGCTCACCTCACCCTAACGGGCCTTTTTTCGAGCAAGCCCCTACCGGTCCTTGCCCAGTGTCGACAAGAAATAAATTACCTTGCTCTCCTTGACCTTGTAACCTTGGCCGAGTTCATGGCATCCCTGTGTTCTTCAAGTTGATGGCAGCTTTTGGGGTCCCTACCCGAAAATAGAGTTGTTCGTCTCCTCACACGTTACCTCTCCTTGACCTCATAACCTCGGCTAAGTCCCTCACCTTTTTAGGGAAGGTGAGAAATAAATCCCTTTGGGCCTTTAGTTGAGATTTCAGCAGACTCACCCTCACCTTAACGGGTCTTTTGTCGAGAAAGCCCCTACTGGTCCTTGCCCGATGTGGACAAGTAGTTCCTTCCTTGCTTTTAAGGCTTACTTTTCTATTTTTTTAACACATCGCTAGAGGGTCATAGTTCATCATATTACTCATTACTGAGAGACCCTCATCGCCAGCCAATAGCCTAGTCCCCACCGGTCATTTCCAATCACTTTCCACAGGGAGGCACATTGACTGGATGGATGACGATATAACCTCATTCCGGTAACTATCAGCCGAGAGTCGATCCAGGTGTTAATGCCAAAAATCGATCCACTCAATGCTGGTACTCCATGCTACTACTTGATTAGTAAATTTAAGGAATCGATACAAGAGTCAATTCGCTAGCCAATACCCGGGATAACATATCCATCGGCATATGCCAGCTGTCGCCGAGTTAAAGGCCCAGTGCATGTCGAAGAAGGAACAGTTTATTGCTTGCTTTCTTATACTTTCCCCCTGGGAGTAAGGAGCCCAGGGTAGGTAGGAATTCCAGTTGGGCACCGGACGGACCACAGCCCCACGAGATAGGCGTTGGACGAATGACATCCTCAACATCACCTATTAACTGAATCAACGATACTACCTGACACAATGTGTTTCCACTAACCGGACCTGGACAGAGAAAGACATTGCCTTAATACTTATTACACTCTTCCTCGGTAAACTCTGCCTCATCAACCTCCTCCTTGGGTGCCTCCTTAAACTCAACCTTGAAAACATACTTTCAATCTTCCTT
Source organism: Pinus albicaulis (assembly GCA_034641835.2). Taxonomy (NCBI): domain Eukaryota; kingdom Viridiplantae; phylum Streptophyta; class Pinopsida; order Pinales; family Pinaceae; genus Pinus; species Pinus albicaulis. Next base: position 951,443,870 of record CM076578.1, read on the forward strand.
GGGAACCTCATACCTACAGCCTTGCTAGTAACTAGCCTTGGGAACATATGTCTCAGACCTACTCTTACCCTCCTTACACTCTTACTTTGTACCGCCTCATCCACCTCTTGGAAACTTACACTCCATACTGCCTCCGAACAAACCTTTACTTACTACCCTTGATTACCCTTCTTGCCTTCCGCTTTATTTTCTCTTTAATAAGTTCGTATTATGCCCCATTCAATCTGCCCACGTTCAATATGCCATGTACCTATAAAAGATGAGATGGTATTAACGAAAATGGTGACTGAGGTTTTTTTCTATAACCGGTAGCCAACCCCAAGTGGCCTACCCAACTAAGAGCGTTAATTGGGCTAAATCCTGGGGCTTTCCTAGTATGGATGGGGGATAATGGGGTCCCCGAGTTGGCTGTTGTGGGCTAACTGCATACATGGGGGCTAGATAATTATGGGTACGAAAGTGGGGAATGGTGGGGACATGATCTGTTTACTTATCAGAACGTGATATGGGGAATTATTTCTCAAGCCACTGTATTTTTTGTATTAACCTCAAATTGTGTGAATCATTATATATAATCTTTGTAATTCAATCCATTCATGGTAGGAACCCTTTGTTCCATAAATGCAAGTGAGTTTGGGGAACGGGTGCTATGAGCTACTCCACGCTGCTGGGGGGCTACATCATCCATCCCTTCTGGCCGCTCATACCGGCCAGCAACATCAGCATAAAATACTTCTCTTGGTAGTGGGCCGTTTTTATCCATCCATTGGACCACCCCACCTCAAATATATGGGCCACTGATCAATCACTATCCAGCTCCACTATTATCTGTTTTCCACTGGACTGCCTCTCTCTATAGATGTGGGCAATCAATCACTATAAAGTATCATCCACCTACCTTGCCTGAATGGCATTCACTTCCTAGTGTGAATGAAACCATGTATATGGCGATGATACTCAGGTGCATCATATATAACACTTGTTCATTCATTCCATCCATCCCTTTTTTTATGTCTCGAGATGATATAGAGTCCTCCTAATTGGACCCTAGCTTTAAGCCATGATTTTCCACCCACTCGGTCCAGTCCAGTCCAGGCTGGAATAGATTTCTCTCATAATCCAGTCGCTAAGGCATGCTTAGAAGGGAAGGCAAGTAATAAGGTAAGTCAAGTTGGTAGAGCTCTTTTCACTTGTTGGTCAGGGAAACATAGATATTGATTAAGTGAGAAAGGTTGATGCTTAGGTATTATGCCTAGTTACAGATAGTAGGTAGGTAGCGTAAGATAGGAATAGTGCTACTGCTACTACTATGATTCCTCAAGCAAGTGTTATGGAAGCCTTTCATATGCCCACCCGTCCAACAACTCCTCTATTTATTGTAAGCCCTTCTTCCATCCGAAGTGGGGTAAGTGAGGCAGGTTGTATGTCTAGGTGGGTAGAATAGTTGGTAACACTAAAATGAGCACAAGTGGGCTGGCTCCATATCCTGGCAATGATTTCTTGCTGTTGGAGTTGACTTGGGGGGAAGATCCTTCTTGTTTAATAGTTTTAGCATCCGACCTTGTCGTCTATTTTTACGAAGTTCGGCCTATGGGAACGTGGGAAACATAAGAAATATTCTCATTCGATGGATTGCAATAGTCTTCTCTCGTTGTTCAGTGGATGGGGGCCTTATCCTCTATTGGGTATATGGTTATGGTAGACTTATCCTTCCTCTCCGGTGATGTGGTCCTTCTCTATGGGCCAGTGATGAGGGGACTTCTCTCTTAGGCATCCTTCCTGTGGTGAAATTCTCTCTTTTCTGTTGGTGACTTGGAATGGTTGAGTTTGGGAAATGTTTGCTAAGGATCACTTCCCCATGTTCCACTCTGATATGGCAAGCATCATCAAAAGAAGATTCATTTAGAAAAGAAATCTGTTTAACTAAAATGAAGAAGGTATATTGGTAACATGGATAAATATTGATTCGCTCATATGTAAGTAAGCCTGGCTCAAAGTATTTCGGTCGGAACATGGGGGCATGTGGCATTATTACAGAAAACATAGAGGCAATTAAAAGAAGGCAGATTTGTGCAAGAAGTTATTTAACGGTGGCTTCAGTGAATGGAGTCTATGTGCAGCGAGGGGTGAATGGCTTCATGGAGGGAATGGCACTATGGGAGTTCCCATATTAACACCAGAAGGGATTAAGACAATTTGTTCACAGAAATTGTTATATTAACCTCATTGTATTAGGTGATCGACTACTTGCAATGATAACTATCAATGACTGGTGGTTGTCTATGAGTGTATGATTCTAAGCATGTGCATCATATATAAAGATCTGTAGTAAATCACTCTTGGCAAGGTATAACAACAAATAGCTCTGTCCCATCCATGCACATACTAAATATTCATTGTACATAGTTTTTATTGGCCCGCCCCCTGCCCCATCCACTAACTTATATTAAACTCCCCAACTAACTGTAGCAACACATATGTCTAGCCATTGTATCCTCGTATGGCTGCATGGGTTCCTTCCTTCATATAATCTATACGCTATGATGAAGGGGCAAGGGAATCCTGGTTATTGTAGAGAAACGAACTTAAAGGGCCTATTTCAGTAAGAATAAAATCCATTTATATGCCCCGATGATGTTGGATTCCTTCCTCTAACCCCTCAAAATGAGGAATGGAGTGAGAAAAATACCAATATGGTGGAAAAGGATTTTCAATATTCTCAGTCCCACAACAAAACAAACATGGATTCCACTGGTTGTTTATTTAGGGAATGGGATAGGGAATGGGAAGGAGGATCACCTGTTTAATGGAAAAGGTAAACGTAAATATGCGTGATATGATAGATTATTGTGTTGTATTGATTTTATGTCTGTTGAATCCTCAATATGACTGTGGGTACTTCTACTAGGAGGGACTATGCCAAGGGACTCAACAATGTACAACACTGGCTATGATGGGAACTATGAAAATAAGGGAAGGGGTTTATAAAAAATGAGAAAATAAAAGTACTCCCTGAAAAGTAACTCCTCGTCTATCTCTCGGTAATGCCAACTGGATTCTGACTATCTCCTGGCTTCTATCTATCGGTGACCCTATATTTGTCAATTACTTCTGGCAATGAGGGGCTCTGCTCTATGGCAACAACTATGACTGGTTGTTTATCAATTTGTCACGCTAGCTAATAATATAAAAAGGAAGGGTCGAAGTCGACAGCGTTAGCGACGAGCTAAAGCTATGTTAATACCTAGTTACCATACTTATCTTCTTCACTTCAAGCTCTGGGAGAAAGGAAAGGAAGGGAACTAGTTGAAAATGACAAGAATGAAGAATTAGTAACTTACTTACCTTAAGACCTTAAGGCACGAAACTACATTCAAATAATGGAGACAAGAGCTTATTCGCTAGAGCTAAGGGGACACAATTGGAAATAAATGCTCTTACTTATATTGGTTCTATCGATTCAACTTGCAAAAAATGCCATTACCGATACCCAGTTGTCTACAGGTGGCGATGCTGGTAGTCTATCCAAGAGGTGATCCAGGTGTTGATGCTAGTCTTTCCCAATCGATAGTATGAGAAAAAAAGGTGCATCTTAGCATTTAAGTCTCATTGCTTGAACCCCTGCTCAGTGCTCAATATAAGCGCTCAATCCCCCGTGACCTTTTGTATGTGACCAGTTATCAATTTATACTCACATCTCTATGCTTCACTTTTCCATTATAGTAATTTGTCATCTGAATATGAAATCTTTAGCTCTGGGCTTTCTCTTGTTCAAAGAATGGAGAAAAAAAAACCTCTCTAGATTCTTTGCTTATGCTCAGGGGACTTATTCTTCACTTTATCTTTTGGCATGGGGGATGAGAACAGGACAGGTAACAAACATGGGATAACCATCACCTAATTCTTGGGCACGGGGGATCTACAGCTTGTCATGTCCAACTAGTAACGGGGAATTATCTCTGATGGGTGAGCCTATATAAAACTACCTCATGTCTATGTCTAATGGGTTAATACCATTGGTAAGGGGGTAGGAAAGCTGTCTCTACTTGTAGTGCTATTTGGATTCCTACTGTCCTATATTATATAGGTGCTTATGGTTCAGCAACTCAGTAGTAATTGTGTTCCGTTAGGTTCAATGCCTTTCTTTCCCGATAGGGTCCTTCCCGATAGGGTTTTTCATTTATTTTCCCCTTATCTTACGCTTCTTACTAAAGAGAATAGGTTCTACAATGAGGATCCTCATTACCTCAAGTGAATGCAATGATGATGATGGATGAGTTAGGGTGCCCTACATAGGCAGGTCTAATTGGTCTTTACCTTCTACGCTTATGGCTCACTCTTGAATGAAAGTGATTAGGTAAGTACTAGTAAGAATATATATATATATATATATATATATATATCTGTGTGTGTGTGTTATTTCAATCTCTACCTGACCCACCTCACCTGTCTCACTTGAATCTACCTCACCTGAGCATGTTTCACCTGACCCTGCCTGAAGGTCAAGAACGGTCCAGCTTTATATAGATTGGTATAAATATAAATATGCTTTCTAGGCAAGTCATTTAAGCAATCATCAGTGCTATTAGTATCCTACCCTGAATTAACTATGAGGATGCTGATAAAAGTACACATCGTCCCTTCAAATAAGGATTGGTGAAAGTATGTTATCAATATCAATATCTATGAGGCGAATCAATCAATAAATAAAGCTTTGTAAAGGTCCCTATCTGACAACTAGTATGCCTTACACTTACAAATTCTCACCTAATGAAAGAAAGTAGTTTAGTCAGTACTAGCCACTAATAATATATATTTTCTTTCGGTCCTAACCTGAACCAACATCAATCCCCACCTGAGCCCACCTCACTTTCCTGAACTACCTGATTCTTCCTCACCTGAGCCTACCTGACCTGATGGCCCAACTCTAGCGAAGCAATAGAAAATAAGGAACACTTCCTTTCATAAACTCACTTTCTCAAAGAAAGAATTGGAGATGCTCACTTGAAGGAGGATTGAGGATGCTCACTAACTCACTTCAATGAAAACCAATCTTAATCTTATTCAAAAGAAGCTTATACAAAACCAACTAAATGAATGGTTTATAAGTAGGAATAGTGTATTTCTATAAGGAAGGAGGAATGACTCTGCTCTCTAGAACCTGTGACGGGAGGAATTTTTCTTTGGAACCTGTGACTCTCACTTGGCCCAATAAGCAAAAATAAATAAATAAATAAATATATATATATATATATATATATCTGTGTGTGTGTGTGTGTGTGTGTGTTGCTTTGGTCTCCACTCATTTTATTACCCCGCTTTTCACAAAGCAATATAAAGCAGTCTTAGGGGGCACTATAAGAAAGAGATACTCAATCAATAAGAAAGTAATAAGAAATATGCTCACTTCCTGAAGAATTGAGGATGCTTACCACTTGAAGGATCAAGTAGGCTCACATGAAAAGTGGTTATACGCCATCAAGACTTAACATTCCAACTTTGGGTATGAAGGAACTTAAGTAAAGAGGTTGAGCAAAGGAGCTTAAGCGAATGTATAAAACTATCTCAATTTACTTTCTAACGCATTCTATCACCACTTACAGTCCACCCTTGACGAGGGACCTTGTTAGTCGTCCATCATATGCTTCGGCGTTTCAATAAAAAAGAAAAGAGTTATGGGGAAACCATCCTCTCATCCTACCATGAAGTGCCAATAAAAACCATCCTACCATGAGTACCGATCAAGTGGGTGCTAATTAACAAAATCCAATATAAATAATCAGCTATCAATGAACCTGGCCTAAATTTGATTGCTTTATCACTGTGTAATAGTTTTCTCACTGCGTAAATTTAGGTCAAGCCAATAAGTACTCTCGAGAGTTGGTTCACCTTTTTCTATTTTATAAATCCCTCATAGGCGTTACCTGGCCCTCATAGGGGGGCTTTAATTAGGGGGGAGGGGAGGTCAATAGTTATGCTTGGCAGCTGGTATGCTCATTCGGTTATGGCTGGTAGGGTGGGAGCTACTATGCTTATTCAGCGGGGCTATGTTGGCTATGCGGGTGTCTCCTTACCTGTGTTGTCCCTTGATGTGTGTGGTGTATGTGGATTCGTTAGATGTTGCTTGTTGGTGGTGGGAAATTTCTTCTTTTTAGAAACAAACATGCCTCCCTTGCTCTCCTTTTGTCGAGCAAGCCCCTACCAGTCCTTGCCCAGTGCGGACAAGCAATAAATTACCTTGCTCTCCTTGACCTCATAACCTCGGCCGAGTCCCTACGGGCCTTTGGATCACCCACTTAGCAATTCAGAAACTGGGGCTAAGTGCCATTTCATATATTCAACCAGTGGTAAAGGACTCGAAGAATTGGTTCTTCCTTCAGGGTATTTAGTTTCCAATCATTAGTTCGTATGATAGAGCCAATCACCAACCCAACTCGCTCGTACGTTTCCTAGAATCCACCTTTGGAGACACAGGAATACTATGAATTGAACCTATTTATTCAGTTGATTCACTTAGCCCAGTCATTATAGTGCTATCGATCAGTAGGAAGAGGTTTGTTTCCTTTAGCCCATTGGTTTCAACCTTAGCCCAATCATGTTGTGCCCACGAAAAAGTGCCTATCATAAGTAACATCTAAGAATTTGAAATGTTTTTGAACCATCTATAGCCAAACCAATCTATATTCGATAGCCTCAGTGACGGAGCATCATCCCTAGGAGCTTCTCTCATGAAATCGCATCTCTATTGTCTCTCTATGGCCAGCAACCGGTATGGAGAAACGAATTCTTCTATTCTATAATTTAATAGCTACGAAGTCCAATCAAAGGGGTAGAATGTGGTAGATCCAAGAACTATCAGAAAGGTAGGACGTGCAACAACAGCACTTGGAATTGCAAACATTTCTTGTATATAAGTGAAGTGCCCGGTGTACTAAGTGCCCAATAGAAGCTCCCACCATGCTAAGCTATCATCCCTATCATTTCTACGAGCAGATCGGGCAGGCATAGCTTCCTCATCTTAGTGAGTGCCTTGTAATCAGCTGTATCCCAACATTCTCACCATCCAAGCATTTCGTTATCAATCGATAGGGATATCTAAGCATCGTTACATCTCTCCCATCACGCACACCTCTACATCCGTTAGTCAGAGCTTTCTCTATTCCTTGGACATAACCAGCCATTCCAAGTGATTCGTGTTTGTTGGGCGACTATAATAATCAAGGAAGGTAGGACCCGTCGTGTTTCATGTTATCTTGGTGGAAAGTATTTGATTAGGAGGGGCTAGGCTAGTTACCCTTACAAATTACATAATGCATGGTCAATCACCAGGATAAGGATGATTCATCAAACCCTATCTATGCGTCATCAGGATTCATATGTTACTACTTATACTATACCATCATCTATCATGTATTTACCACTTAGACCCATCATCCATGTATTACACTCACTTCTCCTATAGGGGAGGGAGGATATACTTGGATTCTTATGGGGTCAGGCCTGTATGCATCATGTTTAGGTCCTCTGGTGGTGAATCATGTTGAGATACTTTATGGTGTCTACAACAGGGTTTTTTAGTATGAGTTACGGGTAGGATTTGTTACTATTAGTTTCTTGTTTGGCCAATATTAGTTTAGTTAGTAGCTACGGGTAGGATTGGTATGAGCAACTACGGGGAGGATTAGATTTATGATTTTCCAAAGGAGGCTTAGTCCATCAACAAAGGTGGTGTTGTATTAGATTAGGAATAGGAACAAAGGTGTATCAAAAGGAAGGACCCTCAGGAAGGAAGACATCAGACCCAAAGCCCAAAGACATGAAAAAAACCCTAAGCTAGGTGCTTCATTTTCACTCTGAAAAGAGAATCTTTATCAGAGAGAGAATCAGTATCTATTATTCTCTATCGCCTCTAGTGTCCACCTCTGTCATGTGTCCAGGCCTCCTCGTGCTATTTGAATCGAGATCAACTAGGGTGGGTATGAATCGTACTAAGTGAATGAATTGTACTAAGTGAATTGGGCTCTACTATGAATCGTGCTATGTGAATGGATTGAAGATGACTGATATCGACATTGATGTCGAAACTCATCATTTAATCAGGAGAACATATCATCAGAGAAATTTTCCAACCCAACCCCGTTATCACTAGTCCTCCAGTATGAAAGTATATAAAGCAACCAACTGTGAAGATAGAGCAGTAGGTGATCATGAACATAAATTTTCTCTGTATGACTACTCTTTAGCTCAGACCGGATACAGGTAGGACCTCATGTTCCTTATCGGTAAGCTCTAGTGCCATTGTGTAGAGGTTGCTTCTCTCTTATCTGTTGGTAACGTGGGGTGACTCTCTGACCTCTCTCGTAAACATGTACTAGGTGAATCATAAGTGAATTGGTGCACCTAACCCACTAGTTGAATTGTAAATAAACAAGTTGTAACCTCACTCTTATTTGAGGTATAGCTCCTACCCCATGTATTATTCCCCCTCTATTATTCCCCATTGACGCCCATTGATGATTTCCCTCACTATGGATTATTCCATTCCCTTCGATTAGGTCCCTCACTGTGGCAACCGCCTGGTACTGACCAGTGGGTAATGAGGTTCTCCCAGGTATTTTAAATGGGGGTTATCATCTATTGCTAGCGTGAATCATAACTGACTGGGTATCTTCGATTGGCTGACTGGCACTGAGCTTGTAGCACAGAGTATAGTTTTTTCAATGAGTAGAGATTCCACCATGTGACTATAGGTTCATGCCTAGCAACCTATCTACCTGGATCGACTATTGGCAAAGAGTCCTAGCATCGACAACATCAACTAGTGGCTATCGGTGCTGACCTAAAGGCTTCATGCGGGCTTTGTCCATATGTGGGAATGCCTTTCTTGGAAGCTGCAATGAAGTGAATCAAGTCCAATCAATAAATCACTGCCTCTCCCACGAAATATGGGGAAGTTTATAAGGTTTAATTATAGAGGTTATTATACAACACAATAGGCTTAGCGACTTTTAAAGACAGGTGCATCGTGTGATTAAGATCGTGCATCGTTTCTAAAAAATCCAAGAAGAAATATTTCAAAAAAACTATGTCAAATGTTATGTCCAATGTATCCCATCTATATGTTATGTCAAAAAGAGACAAAGCTTAGTCCACTAAGTTCATGTAGGCCCTGCTAACTAAGGCTAAGGGGTCTGTCTTCCCCATACCCTACTGTTGGTCGCTTTAATTGTTTTCACAATTGAAGCTCCACATAAATTGTCAACCCGAGGAAGTCTTTTTATTTCAAAGACAATCACGCACTGGATATGCTCAATTTCAAAAGCAGAAACAATGTTGTAGTAAAAAGCCACACAATTATCAGTCACACAAATATAATTATTCACACTCTGTTTAATCAAAGCTGAAATCACTTAAGTTATAGCAGAAATAATTCCTATGTTGCAGTTAAAATCCAAGTAAAGGAAAATCAATCTGCAAGAAAAGAAATAAATCAACCATAGCAGGAACAGGACCCTATTCCTTAATTAGGAACTTCAGCACCTGCTGCCTGGCACTAATTACACTGTAGAAAAGATGACCCAAGAGACCAAGACCCTATTCTCATGAACAAGAATCTTCAGCACTTGTTCTCTTGTTTCTAATCACACTGCAGGAAAAGAAAGATAATTAGTGGGAGCAGGACCCTATTCCTTTGTACAGAAATCTTCAGCACCTTCTTCCCAGCATCATACATTCACACAACCAACAGAAATGGATTCCCAACTTCTCAAGAATGAATGTATTAAATACATGCAGCGTTTAAGGAAACAGAGTATTGGATGAACTACAGAACTGTGCAACTAGTGTTTAACAACAGAATTAAAGTAAAGTGCAAACAGCGTAAAGAATTAAACAAATTACAGGAACAAGAGGGTGAATCTTGTGAGGAAGGCGGGCCCTTTCCCTCTCACAAGATTCCCCGGGGAAAGAATTAAATTGGAGCGCTCAAAAGAAGATTTTATTCATCTGTCAAAAGAAATGATACATTACAGATGGAGTCTAGCTCCAGTTCTCACACAATGTTCTCCTGTAGCTTTCAAAAATGAACTCTCTACTAATGATGATGTCTCCTCTTTTTAAAGAGGAGACATATTTTACAATTACATGAGAGAAAATCTACGTTTATCCCAAATCTGTTCGCTTTCTTAAAACAGGACTATTCTGTTCTTCCAAAAAAAGATATTGTTACAACAGAGACAACAAGAATGCTATCTTCAGAATGGTCCATGTAACCATGTCTTCATGCTGTTACTATTGTTCCACAAAAGGCTCTTCCAGAATCGCAAATTACGAGTGACGGAATTTGCGTGCTTGACGGCTGTTTCAGCAACTAAGTCAGCTGTTTCAGCAACGGCCGCTTGTTCCTAGCAAAGCATATAACTTATCTGCGAGCTTTTGGACTTATGTTAGCAACGATGCACTTCGATTAATGATAAAATATAAGAGTATTATGGAATTATATGTAAAACAGATTAAACATATAATAAAGAAGAGGATTTTATATACCTTGGGATAACGTAGATGAAAATGATAATGGAATCCTTTTTAATCATGGTTATAAAAGTAAAATGGTGTCAAAGTATATAGCAAAAATGATACATAGTGGAGTCCTAACATCCCCCCCAGCTGAAAATGTTGCATGTCCTCAGGCAACCCCTAGTCTGAGTCAGAGTCTGAGTATTGGTACTGTGCATGCAAATTACTCAAGCAGTAGCTGGAGAAGGTGGCATCTGTAGGAGCTCGGAATCCTCTATTGTTCTGCAAGTGCTGCCATGCTAAAGCTTCATCTCTGCCAGCCAATTGGTAATGACACTGATATTTCTCTGAAGGCAGCCATAAAATTGTAAAATGAAAATGATACTCGATCCAGTTTACTCCACAATGTCGAATGCATCCAATGTAATTAGGAACCCTGGAAAGTGCAGCTTGAAGATTGTCAGGGTTAAAAGGGTGATAATCCTGTCTTTCTTTACATGACTGCTGCCAAAACATAGTATTGGACTTCAATGCAGCAGTCCCCTTTACTCTAATTTGCTGTTGACACTTAAAGAGTGTTGAAGCCTGTAATTGTTGTATATACCTATGCATTCCTGGCTTCTGTAAGAATTTATGATATTGTGCTATAAACATGGCTGGACTTAAAGGTTCTGGTCTAATCCAAAGGAGTCTATTCTCCTCATTATGAATGCTTGCAGTGAACGCAGTTTGCCAAGTGAGCTGGTTAGACAAAAATGAAACAAATGCCCTTATTTGTATATCTCCTGCAATTGGAATAAGATTAACTCTTCTATTGTCGGGAATGGCCTCATTATGAAGGTAAAGTTCACACAGCCAATGCTGGTCACTTTCAGGGGCCTCATTAAAGGTCTCAACAAATTTCTCTGAAGTAAGTAATTCATGCGGTCTGCCATCTTTTATTGCTTTTAATTGAAAATAAACTAATCGTTCAGAAAGAAAGAGAGAGTAGTTTACAGAGGGTTTGCGGGTAGCCATCAACTTCTGTACTAATGAAAACATCAAGGCCATCTTTTCCTTAGATTCCTTGACTTCCTTTTTGGAGTCCTTGAGCTGTTGCATCATCTGTTCCCAACTGTCCCAGTTGGCATACACGTGGCTCTGCCATGCTAACTTATGCTAGCGTAATATTGTATCTTGTTCTTCAGCATATTGTTTCTTCCATTTGTTCATCAGTTCCAATTGATTCCATGGCAGGGTCTGTGTGCTGGCATCAGAAGTACTGGGTTGGGACGTTGTTTGAATGGCTACACTGACTAACTTAGGGCGAGATATCTGCGGTGGTGCTTCTGTCTGAGTGGCTGCATTAACTAGCACAGGGCGAGATGTCTGAGGTTTAGTTTCTTTTTCTTCCTTTATGGAGGGCCCTACTGGTTCTTGTGGGGCAGTAGGGCATCCCTCTTTTATTCCAGCTGATGTAGATGCCTCAGATACTTGAATTTTAACTAGTTTGTAGCCTGCCCGCTGGTAAATATTACCACACTCATGGCACATGTATTCCTTGCATGGCTCCTTATTTTGCGTTGAGGTTGTGTGTGCTAACATATAGAGATTCAGTTCTCTATCAAAAGCTTCTCGTGCCAAGGTTAATTCATTCTTGTAGGCTTCCAGTTCAGACTTCAAGAATTCATTCTCCTCCAATAAAGATGTCATAGTATGTAAACCCTGTGTACTGGTTGATTCTGCTGGGGTAGTCTGCTGTTGCACAGCCGTAGCTGGTTCTTGTGGGACAGCTACAGCTGGTCTCCCACTATCATCATGCTTAGTGTATTTTTGTACCACAATGGCTGGTTCTTGTGTTTCAGCCTCTGGGTAAGTGACTGGTTCTTGTGTGACAGTCACTGTTTGAGCTATAAACAATGTCGTATTATCCCGGGGCACTGGTTCTTGTGTGGCAGTGCCACCGGATGAGACGGGTTGAGGGGTTTGAAATGGGGATGAAGATTGGAGTTTTAACAGAATAGTGGCAGGGTCAGGGGAAATGGGAGTAACTCCTGTTTCAACAGTCGTCTTCATTTTCCTTTTTGGTAGGAAAGCAGAGAAGTCACTGTCTTTCCTTTTCTTTGCAGGGGAGGATTTTTCTCTGGGGGAAGGGCTTTCAGAAGAAGTGAAGATTTGGAATTTAGCCCTTGTCTGTCGTTTGGAGACTGAGACTGTTGGGGTTCTTCTCTTTTTATAAATAGGTGGGGACGGGGGTGTTAGAGATTCGTCACTAGGGACAGAAATAATGGGGACGGTTGACTCTACTAAGTGGGACGAGCTTGGGGTTGGGTCAACTGGCTTTGGGGCTGAAGTTACTGGGGAATGTGGAATATCGTCCCGTTGTCCTTCATAAGGAATTTCAGGAGTATCTTGGGAACTTTCGGGTTGTTGGGAAATTTGAGCCTGCTGAGGAATTTCAGGCAGCTGGGGAACAGGGAGTGGGTTATTCAGAGGGTAATTTTGCTGAGCAAAACCCCTCTGAATCAACAATTGGCATAAACGATGGTGGGTGAGGGATAACATGGGGAATTTAGACCGTCTACAATAATAAGACATGTTTCTAATACAACCAAGCAAATAATAGGGGATATTAATCATTCGGCCATTTCTCAAATGATTCATCAAAACAAAGTCGTGATTGTACACTACCTGGTAACGCCCTTCACACGTCAAGTAGTGCTTGATGAATTCTGCCACTGATGGCCATGGTCGAGGAAGTGAGTGCAGACTGACACCGCGGCCTTTGAGTTCAACTGGCTCATCTGGACGAAGAAAATCTTGCTGTGCATTCAGAATAACCTGCTTTCTGCTGAACCAGCGAGTCCCAATAGCTGGCAACCCTGATACTTGAACTATGTCCTCCTCTGTTACCGAAATGCGAACCCCCTGAACCACTGAAAAATCCCCTTGAAGGTTTTGTGCAAACTCTAAAACTTGTTCCTGGTCAAATTCGCCCAACCTTTCAAAATATACTGTCCATCCCACTTGTTGGAAAATTTTATAGGCTTCGGGGAACAATTGAAGAAGATTTATGGAGCCGGGCTCGTGTCTGATGGCCGACCCTCCCATGGCTCTAGCTTTGAGTTACATGCAGAGGCACAGAAGACAGTAAACACAGAATTTGATCGCGCTAGTTGTTGCAACAGAGGCTGCAGGGTCTAAATGACGGCGGAAGTGGATATAAAAAAGGACGGAGGATTGGTTAATGCGAAATGATTGTTCAATTTTCGAAATTCCCCCCCCTACGTATGGTGTAATGATGATTGGGCGTGTAAAGATTATAATCATTATGAATGAAATCCTCTCTTTAATATAATTTAACTGAATTACATTAAAACCTCATACCTTACATTTTTACCTTTGGTTTAATAATTCGAAGTGTCGAGTGCTTCAAAATGGCTTAATATACATGGAAGAATCTGTAGATTTCTCTGAAATTTAGAACAGGAGTGTAACCAGATCTGCTCAGTGCTGAATAATTTTTCACCCAAAGGATCTGAAGTATAATCGTGGAGAACCGAAAAGCTTATATAACAGTGAAGAGAAATGATGTTTTAATGATAACAGGTTGCTGAAACAGGTGTTTCAGCAACGGAAAAAATGAACGATACGTTGCTGAAACTGGTGTTTCAGCAACGGGAAAAATCAGAAAAATGGGATAAATGACTTGGGTCTGTAAGAAGTGGGGGAAATATTTGATAGGGGATAATTTCAACAGTAAGGGATAGGAAATACTAGCTGAAGGAAGATATTTCAGGAATGGTAGGAGTGGGAAAAAAAATGGAAAAAGGGAAATAATGTAGAAGTGAGGATGAAGGGATATTGCTAGGAAATGGGGTAAAATGAAGGGAACAAGCTTCTGTGATTGAAGCTTCAGATCTTCTCATGATGAATCTGTCCTCCTTAATGAGCTTTTCCAGAATCTGCAAAATTCAATTGTAATATGCCAATCCTTGACAGGGATTATTAGTGCTAAATCTAATCTAATACTAAAAATATAGTGCAGAAAATTAAATGTCGTGAGGAGTAGAAGACTCCCCTAGAAAAAGATAATGAATATCAGTCATGCAAGCAGTCTTGAAATCCTCTTTAGAAACAGGGCGCTGATATAGACGGAGCCTATGACCATTGACTAGTAGAGGTGTTTTAGAATCATCAATTGTTAAAAGTCTTACCGTTCCATTTGGAAAAACAGCATCTACCTCATATGGTCCAAGCCAGCATGTTTGTAGCTTACCCTGAAAATTTTCAAACCGAGAGTCATACAACAAGGCCCAATTACCTTTTTGGAACTGATTATGTTTGATAATTTTGTCATGCCACTTCATCCTTTGTTGTTGTATCATGGTTGTTTGATGAATGGCATCTAATCTCTTTTCATCCAACTCAAGAAGCTGCTGCAACCTAGCTGTCTGCACATCAGTCAAATCAAGATTAAAAGCTAAAGCTGTTCTTAGAGTTTTAATCTCAAATTCCACAGGAAAAACAACATTTTTACCATAAACCAATTCATAGGTAGAAAAACCTGTAGTGTTTCTCCAAGTAGTTCTGTAAGCCCATAATGCCTCAGGGAGCCTTTGGGACCAATCCTTCCGGTTGTCCTTCACTATTTTAGTTAGAATGGCTTCTAATACTTTGTTTGTGCTTTCCACCTGCCCATTGGCCTGGGGGTGGTATGGTGTAGTCATTCTATGTTGAATATGATATTTGTGAAGGGTAGACTTAAAACCATGAGAATTGAATGGAGGTCCCCCATCTGTAACTAGCTCTCTAGGGATTCCAAATCTAGTGAAGATTTCTTCAAATAAGAAAGCTAGGACAGCCTCTTCATTAGCTCTAATAAGTGCTTTGGCCTCCACCCATTTAGTCATATAGTCTGTACAGACTAATATATAAGTTCTTTGATTAGATGGAGGGTTAATGGGTCCTATGAAATCCAAGGCCCATCTTTCAAATGGTTCAGAAACTACCTGGGGGTTTAATGGCATTTGGTCTCTATGATTGGGTTGACCCATTCTTTGGCAGCTGTCACAAGCCCTTACATACTTCTTTGCATCCTTGAATAATGAGGGCCAATAGTAACCCATCCTCGGAATTTTGTGTGCTGTTCTCTTATCAGCAAAATTCCCTCCACAAGGGCCATCATGAAAAGCTTTCAATATGTCATACACTTCATCTTCTCTAATGCATCTTCGGATCTCCTGATCAAGCCCAGTGTAGAAAAGACACCCGCTTATCCAGCTGTACCTGGCACTTTGTTGAACAATTCTTCTCTTTTCTCTGTATGACAGGTGTGATGGTAATTTCCCTGCAACCAGATAATTAGCAATATCTGCATACCATGGAGAGTGAGCAGAAACCGCAAATAAATACTCATCAGGAAAAGAATCATCTACTGGAATATCATTGTCAGTTTTTAACCGTGAAAGGAAATCAGCCACCACATTTTCTTTGACAGGCTGATCTACAATTGTGATATCAAATTCCTGCAGTAATAATAACCATCTGGTAACTCTAGCATTTGTGACAGATTTGTTCATTAAATACTTGATAGCTGAATGATTAGTGTGCACAAAAGTAGAATAACCAGTGATATAGTGTCGGAATTTATTAATGGCATAGATTACTGCAAGAAACTATTTCTCGGTAACTGTATAATTAAGCTCAGCAGGGGTCATATTCTTACTAATAAAGTAGATAGCATAAGGAAGATGATTTTCGTCTTGTCCCAAGACAGCTCCAATTGCAGTGTCTGAAGCATCAGAAGATATATGAAAAGGGAGATTCCAATCAGGCCCCCTCAAAATAGGAGCAGTAGACAACTGATGCTTAAGTTCTTCAAAAGCTTTCTGACAAGAATTAGTCCACTTAAATTCAGCATTTTTCATAAGAAACACAAATAATGGAGAAGCTATCTTAGAAAAATCTTTAATAAATCTTCTGTAGTATCCAGCATGTCCTAGAAAACTTCTCACATCAGTTTGTGTTTTAGGAACAGAAAGATTCTGAATGACCAATATTTTAGATGAATCTACCTGAATACCTTGTGATGAAATAAAATGTCCAAGCACTATTCCTTCACTCATCATCATATGGCATTTTTCAGTACTTAGGGAAAGGTGAGCTTGTATACATCGTTTAAGTACTTTCTCAAGGTTTTGTAATGCATCTTCAAAAGACACACCATAAGGAGTAAAATCATCCATAAATATTTCCATAGAATCATTCAGCATATCAGAAAAAATTCCTATAATAGCTCTTTGAAAGGTTGCTGGTGCATTACATAGCCCAAATGGAAGGACTCTATAGGCAAAAGTTCCCCAAGGGCTGGTGAAAGTGGTCTTGTCTTGGTCTTGGGGTGCAATTCTTATCTGATTATACCCACTGAATCCATCTAGAAAAGAAAATAATTTCTTCCCTGCCAGACTATCCAACACCCGATCAATGAAGGGTAAAGGAAAGTGATCCTTTTGAGTAGCTTTGTTTAAGGCTCTGTAGTCAACACATACTCTCCATTTCCCGTTTTTCTTAGGGACAATTACCAATGGGGAAACCCATTCACTGTCAGATATAGGGTACATAAATCCTGCATTAAGCAATTTTTGAAGTTCTTCCTTAACAATTTCTCGTAAATTAGGATTCATTCGTCTTTGGGGTTGACAAACAGGTCGGCATCCCTCTTTAATGTAAATTCGATGAGTACATAATTCAGAAGAAATACCTTTCATATCCGTGTAATCCCATGCAAATGCTTCCTTGTATTCATGCAATAACGTCATTAATTGTTGTGTTTCAGCATCTGTTAGATCAGGATTTATGTTTAATGTCTTGCCAGGTTCAATTTCAACTGTTATGCTTTTAGATGAGATGGTGGTTAATGTCTGAGATGAATCTTCAGATTCAATCCTTTCTTGAGTGTCAGTTTCAAAAATTGCAATTAATTGATTGTGTGTTTCAGCAATTACAGAAGAAGGCTTACAAATAAAATTATTAATTATCTCATCCTCTGTATTGTCTTTGAGAGTTAAAGATTGTCCAATAGTTAGAATAGGTTGAACAACATTATCATCATAATCCATCCACATAGAATCTTCATTATTAATTATTGGTGTAGCATGAGGATAAAGAGTAAGCTGTTTTGTTTCATAACCATTAGAAATTGTCATTGAACCAGATCTGCAACTGATAAAAGCATCAGTTGTGGCCAGCCATGGCCTTCCTAGAATTAAGGGATGTCCCCCCAGCTTTGTTTTAGTTTGCAATACAACAAAATCAGCTGGGTATTTCCAGGATTCAACTGAAATAAGTAGATCCTCAACAACTCCTTCAGGTTTAATTGTAGAACGATCAGCCAACTCTAGAATGGTGGGTGTATCTCTGATTGTGTTATTCAGCTGTAACAATTGTGAAGTTTCAAGAGTCATTATGTTAATTGCAGCACCTAAGTCTACCAGAACTTGGGGAATCATTTTTTTACCAATCTGAACTGTCACTGTAGGATGGCCGGGATCACCATATTTCACAGGAGGGGCTTTTCCGGACATTAATGCAGACAAGTCACCCATCACATGTACTGTAAGGGGGTCTTTAGTTTTCCTACCAGGTTTCTTCACACAAATATCCCTTAGTGTTCTGGCATAAATTGGTACATCTCTTAATGCTTGTAAAAGTGGAATTTTAACATACAAATTTTGCAATTCCCCTAGAAGATTAAAAGCAGGTGTTTCAGCTGTTCTGGTTAAAACCAAACGCTCGGGGACTGGTGGTTCTGTTATTTCAACATTTTTGTTAGAAGGTGGTTGTGCTTTCTTATGTTTCTCAGTTTCCTCTTTATCAGAATCAGAAGAAGTTATGTCATCAATAATAGGCTCTACTATTTTTCCAGATCTTAAATGAATATCATTACATTGCATAGTAGGAAATATAGACTGATTCTGAATATCAATGACTTGCACAACTTTATTATTGGGGTTAGGATTTGGTTGCACAGGTAGCTGGGGTCTCATTTGATTATTTGGCGGAGCATTTGATGGCAGAGGAAGCGGTTGTTGATATTGAGGCAATTGATTTGGATACGGAAGTTGTTGGCTTCTCCAATTTGAATTCCAAGGTTTAAAAGAAGATGGATGCTGTGGGGGCCAAGGAGTCCACATTGAAGGATCAACAAAGGGAGGGTTTGATTGCTGCATGGGTGGGAAATTCATTTGATTGAAGGGTGGGTATTGCATTTGATTAAAGGGAGGGTAATTTGTTTGACCAAAAGCAGAATAATTGTTCCAACGATTAAATGGCATACTAGAGTTCATACCTTGTCCTTTTGGTTGCCATTGTCTTCTTTGAGTTAGCAGGTAAACTGCTTCAGCTTCTTCTTCCGTTGGTTGCAATGCTTCCTTTATTCCTGGTAGAGATGGACATTGTTTTGTTTCATGATCTTTCTCACAAAGGGTACAAATTGGTATTTTATCCATTGGGCATTCCCTTAGTGGATGTTTGTCTCTGCACTTCGGGCAAAAGACAACCAGAGTTGCTTCTGCTTCAGCCTGCTTCTTCTTAACCTGCAAAGTGTCAATTTGTGAAGCAAAAGAACTTAGCATCTCAGTTTTAAATTCTTCAAGTAAATTACCTATCTCAGCTCTTGTTGCTCCTCCACTGGCTGATTTCTGCACTCTTGAATAGGTGGAATCTCTTGTTCTGTTTCTTGCAGCTCCCCTTGAACATCTCTTAGAAAGTTCAAAAATCTCATCATATGATTCCTTAGATATATCTCCCTTGCCAAGCATGTTTAACATATCTAAACAATCATCCCTTAAACCTCTAAGTAATATTGTTTTGCGAATTTCCTTACTTATATTCGGATGATCAGATCTCTGTATATTGTACTGCAGCCTTTCTATATAGTCCTCCAGATTCTCGTCCGGCTTTTGTGCCATATTGAATAGTTCATCATTCTTTTCTCTTGTCTGGCAGTAGTCTTGATATTTAAGCAGAAATTTCTGTTTCATTTGCTCCCATGTTGTGATCACCTGACTTCCAAGGCTCATGAACCATCTTAAGGCATTTCCTTTCAAGGTGGCTGGAAACAGTTTCAACTTTTGAGCATTAGTAACATAATCATAACTTCTGCATAATATATCAAATTCAAAAAGAAATTCATCCGGATCTTCAGAGGATAAACCATGAAAGTTAGGTAAAGCAGACAATGGAATTTTTTTCATAGGAGTTATCCCTGCAGGGAGATCACTGATAGGAAATCCCAAGGTAGAGAGGGAATTTTCATCCCTTCTTTCTCCTTCAGGATCTACACGTCCTCCACCAAAGAAACCATCATTGTTTCCTTCCATTGTTGGCTCTCCTACTGCACTTGCTCGATCGTCAAGATCTTCTACTGGCTCTTCAATGTTTTCCACTGGTCGTCCAACGCTCTCTATTATTTCCTCAATGTGCTCTGCTGATTTACTAACACTCTCTTCTGACTCTCCAGCACTGACTGCTGGTTCTTCTATATTTCCAGGACCCACGACTTCCTCTTTTTTGTAATCTGATTGAGGGGAGTGCTGAAGTTTTGATCTTCGAGAACTTAATCTCTGTGATGATTCAGCCTTTGATACAATCTCGTCAATAAAAGTCTTTCTTCCTCCCCTTCCTTTGCCTTTGCCACCTGTGGGGTTAGTTTTCTTCTGGTTTCTGCGTCCTCTCATACAATCTGCACATTTAAAAAGAAATTAATGCTTTTGAAATCTATAATTTCCTTCCCCGGCAATGGCGCCAAAATGTTGGTCGCTTTAATTGTTTTCACAATTGAAGCTCCACATAAATTGTCAACCCGAGGAAGTCTTTTTATTTCAAAGACAATAACGCACTGGATATGCTCAATTTCAAAAGCAGAAACAATGTTGTAGTAAAAAGCCACACAATTATCAGTCACACAAATCTAATTATTCACACTCTGTTTAATCAAAGCTGAAATCACTTAAGTTATAGCAGAAATAATTCCTATGTTGCAGTTAAAATCCAAGTAAAGGAAAATCAATCTGCAAGAAAAGAAATCAATCAACCATAGCAGGAACAGGACCCTATTCCTTAATTAGGAACTTCAGCACCTGCTGCCTGGCACTAATTACACTGTAGAAAAGATGGCTCAAGAGACCAAGACCCTATTCCCATGAACAGGAACCTTCAACACTTGTTCTCTTGTTTCTAATCACACTGCAGGAAAAGAAAGGCAATTAGTGGGAGCAGGACCCTATTCCTTTGTACAGGAATCTTCAGCACCTGCTTCCCAGCATCATACATTCACACAATCAACAGAAATAGATTTATCAACTTCTCAAGAATGAATGTATTAAACACATGCAGCATTAAGGAAACAGAGTACTTAATGAACTACAGAATTGTGCAACTAGTGTTTAACAACAGAATTAAAGTAAAGTGCAAACAGCGTAAAGAATTAAACAAATTACAGGAACAGAAGGGTGAATCTTGTGAGGAAGGCGGGCCCTTTCCCTCTCACAAGATTCCCCATGGAAAGAATTAAGTTGGAGCGCTCAAAAGAAGATTATATTCATCTGTCAAAAGAAATGATACATTACAAATGGAGTCTAGCTCCAGTTCTCACACACAATGTTCTCCTGTAGCTTTCAAACTCGAACTCCCTACTAATGATGATGTCTCCTCTTTTTAAAGAGGAGACATCTTTTACAATTACATGAGAGCAAATCTACGTTTATCCCAAATCTGTTCTCTTTCTCAAAATAGGACTATTCTGTTCTTCCAAAAAAAGATATTGTTACAACAGAGACACCAAGAATGCTATCTTCAGAACGGTCCATGTAACCATGTCTTCATGCTGTTACTATTGTTCCACAAAAGGCTCTTCCAGAATCGCAAATTACGAGTGACAGAATTTGCGTGCTTGACGGCTGTTTCAGCAACTAAGTCAGCTGTTTCAGCAACGGCCGCTTGTTCCTAGCAAAGCATATAACTTATCTGCGAGCTTTTGGACTTATGTTAGCAACGATGCACTTCGATTAATGATAAAATATAAGAGTATTATGGAATTATATGTAAAATAGATTAAACATATAATAAAGAAGAGGATTTTATATACCTTGGGATAAAGTAGATGAAAATGATAATGGAATCCTTTTTAATCATGGTTATAAAAGTAAAATGGTGTCAAAGTATATAGCAAAAATGATACATAGTGGAGTCCTAACACCTACCTACCGTTCCGTTTATTTTAGAAACTAATGTAAGTTCTATTGGTTATGAACATAAATAAACCCCCTATCTATGATACGCGCATCCAGATGTCCTTACTATTTTCTCATAGGTGAGAGATCCGAAGCACCTACCACAACATAAGAGACAACTCGTTGAATCCATGTTAGTTGGTTTTTGGGACAATATTTACAAAAACCTTATCACATTCTAGGGTTAGAGTGAATGAAAGCCTTAAGCAGTGAAGAATAGTATTTTGATAGCATCAGCTCTAGTTTTAGCTTCTTTAGTTCCCTTAGCTTTAGTTCTACACTTGCACTACTAGAGTTCAAGCCTTAGTCTTATGAAAATTACCCTACTATGGATGGTATGGTTGTTACGGTACGGTTTGAAGTCTGTCTCCATTCAAATCAAAATAGATGGTTCAAATCATAGTTCCTATAAGCTATACTACAATAAGCCTTAGAGACTTCCTTAATTGACACGGTATATGGAGCCTCTGAAAGCTCCCCCTATGGGGGGGAAACTTGCCTGAGTCTAAGGTACATGGCCTATTACCTTAATAGGACTTATTATTCATTTTCATTGCCTTAGTTCTGGCATCTAGAGTTAGAGACGAGCTTTTGTCTTTGCATTCATTTGAAATCCATATATTTCACATCTATGCGTTTACCCTTTCCATGGCAAGTACAGTTGTGAGACGTTACCCTTGTAAATTGTAGAAATAAATCAATATATGTTTATGCATATCTGATGGCTTCTAGTGTCAGCCGGAAGGGGGTAAATAAGAAAAACATCCATTCTCATTAGTTTTCTTATTTTTAGTTCACGTGAGATACAGTTACTACTCTAATACTACGCAATAGTCTACCTATCAAGAATATACAATATTGCATTGATATGCCCAAAAAGAAATAATAATAAAGAGTCCCCAACCTACTAGACCTACTATGAGAAGAAATATCTATAATAAATAGTCGTAGATAAAGTATAGCCATAATGAACACAACAAGAGACTATGAACTAGTACATGAAAGCCTGCATGTAGCCCATAAAGTAAGTTTTGTGGTCTCAGGTTATTCAGTCAAGGGGCACTATGTTTTTTGGTTGGATCAAATGCCAATTTCATATCATTTAAGGTTGTTTAGCAATGAAACCATCTATTGTTACAGGGGATTGGATAATGGAAACATAATAATATTATCCATCGAGGAACCATCAATGGATGCTACTAGATAATTTTGTGATAGAGGAAAGAGGATCAAGGATATTCCCTCAGTCAGTCTCAGTCAGTAAAGGTAATAATCCAATGGGGAAGAATCAAGGGGAAAATCCCACGATGATGATATTGCATACAACTTTATTCCCTTTATCCCTGAGCTCTAGCGAAGAAGCTTCTTTTTGTTTCCAAAGAAGTGTCCATATGAAAAAAAATAAAGAAATCACATTGATAATATACGATATTACATCTCTATGACCCAGAGGGCCTTTTCTGAGGTACGAGGGAATGGTTTCACTTTTTCTTGTCATTAGTGGTAAGCTTTAGGTCCCATGGACACCCCCACTATTTAATATTAGCCGTCGAGAGTAATTTCAATGGAAAAATTAGTCTTTATTATCTTATACAATGGATCTATTCCCGGCTACCTCTGCTAATACAATGGGAGAGGTGTAAAAATAGAGAAAAATCTCATTTCTATAAGTACTACTGATTATAAAATATTATACAATGGGGAAGAGATAGAGTATAGATGTAAGTATTATCCATATTTACACACCAGTCACCCAATTCAAATTGTTGTCCATAGGTCCTTGCCATACAGCAGCAGCCGATACTCACATATCTACATTTCACTTTAGGTGGTGTGATCCCCTTCCTTAGACATACCCTCTCAAGAGGTTCCGCTGTGGTTGAGGTGGGACCAGACAGATTTGGCCCAAGCATCATAGTTTGTTAGCCTTCCAATAGTGAAATATCTCAGGTGGGGTTTATATGCACTCAATTCCATCTAAAAAAGAATAGAATAAGAAAATGAAGTCAATCTCCATTCTAAATTCTAATCACAAAAGAGTTCAAGCCTTAAGAGGTATGAGAAAACAGTTTTCCTACAAGCTCTATTATCACCAACCTTATGTATACTCCTTAAATTGACACGGTATGATAAAAAAGAGCATAGTTCAAGTATGATCTTGCATATCTACAATCCACGGAATATCGACCACATCTTAATGTTGACATATATAAGGCCTATTTAAACCAGGCCTCTACTACATGTGTGTGTGTTCAAGATACCTATTCAATTGTCCAGACCTTTCCACTCATTGAATACTTGATATCACCATCGAGAAGTTGAACTTGCTGGAGGATACCATCTCTGTCTAGCTCTGTAGGTCTAGCTCTATATCTTGTAAGGATCTCAAGCTATTCTAGTCTCTAAACCGGTCTATAGAAGCTAAACCGATCTATAGAAGCTATTCTAGAAACCGTTCATCACGTTATAGAAGTTGGGTAGCTATAGAAGCTATTCTCTCTATACATCTAAAGCTATAGAGGTTATAAAGCTGCAGTTATCCTACATAAAGCCATTCTCTTTATTGCCTATATATTTATTTTATATTTTCAATGAGGTAAACAAGGTACGTAGTCACTTGTCTACATCGGGCAAGGACCGGTAGAGGCCTTCTCGACAGAAGGAGAGAAAAGGATTTATTTCTTATCTGCATCGGGCAAGGACCAGTAGGGTCTTGCTCGAGAAAATGAGAGCAAGGTAATAAAGCCATAAATATTGATCAGAAGTGAAAAAAGAGATCCCAAAGAAATAATGGAATCAACTCCTAAGGGGATATTTTTATGCCCAACACAGAAGGGGGAGGGGAGGCATGCATCTAGTCATTCACCTATCCTGAGAAGAGCCTGATAAGAGAAGGGTTCCGAGCTCTCTATCCTAAATGTTTCATGAAGTTGTTTCATAGGTATATAGGTCTTCCGGTGTACAGGTGGGGCAACTAAGTGTCATAAGGTGCCAAAAAAGTGGATAAAGTGGAAACATATGTCATAGAGAAAAGCCATATTGTATATAACTGCTATATAGTATTCAATTTCATGCTTACATGGACCAAGGTTAGTGAGGCACTCTAGAGAGAATAAGTTCTTCCATGGAGAAGATAACGGGGAAAATAACCCATCATCGCTAAAGAAGATAACTTACTCATACCCAGGAAAAGAACGAGGTTGCTGCAGCAGTATGAACCCGGTACAGTCAAGATTTGATCCAGTTGATCCCAGGCTCGATCCTAAATAGGCTATGAAAAATGTAATCACAGTTCACTAGGCATAACCCCAATTTTCACTTCTCTCAAACCTAATCAATTCGATAGGCATAACCCTGATTTTCCCTTCTCTCAAACCTAAGTAGTTCGCTAGAAAGAAGCTCACTTTAGTTACTTATTGGGTGGGGGGACTTAAAATAATGAACGATCCACTAGGGGTCATGGAAAGCATAAGAAACAATATCGCAAGGTTAAGGGTCCTTGGACTTAAAGAACTAGGATGAAATCTCATTACTAGGGTTGGTTCCTCATCCACTCACTAGGGGCTTACTACCCCGGCTTGGCAACAAGGATTTTCACTACTAGATTAGTAACTACTGACCAGCTGATTAGCTCACTATCAAACTAAATAGCTAATTAGGAGAGGGGTGCACAATCAGGATATACCCCTTTCCCTCTATTGATCCAGCAACTAATATCTTCCCTTGCCTCTTTGATCAACAAGCAACATGGTGGGATCATTCCAACCCAATCTTCACCTCTACCTTTGATCAAACCCATCATTTTGATCAATCGGGTCAATCCCATCCATCATAAGAAGGATTCAATCCTTTGATCAGAAGAGCGGAAGATAGCCCGTCACAGTTGCTTGTCCCTATAAATCCATCAGAGAAACTCGGGGCACAAACTTACATGAAAACGTTCCTTGCTAGTATCCCTACTTTTCGAAGTTCACGTCACAGTGACAAAGGGCTAAAGGCTCCACCAAGTAAGAACTGAAAAAGCAAGAATCAAAGAGATGAAGAGTGGTTGTGAGAATTTGGTTATCCGCCAAGGGGAACCAGACCAAATAGGCCCGGTAGGGGTGAGGGTGAGGGTGAGGGTGCAAGCAAGCCTCACTTTTGTGTAGCAAGCCAGCCCATATCCCTTCCCTTGTACTTCGTTAGTGAGTTAGTTAGGTAAAGTTGATTGGGCTTGATTGACTGGAGTGAAGTGAGAACAATGAATGCCAAGGTTTCCTGAAGGCCAGTAGCCGAGAGAAGGAAGAGGTTAACTTACGGTTTCTTCTGCCCATCACAGTTATTGCTTCCCTATACCATCTGTTAAAGAGACTTGCCATCTTGTTGTTAGCGTGAGCCTAGAACGCACACCAGGCCAACAAGAGTAATTTACCAATCTACCTATGTCTACAGGTCTCGGCCCAACCCAGTCCTCTCGCACTATGGTCCACTAGACATTGGCGGGCGATAATCCGTTCCCATGTGATTCGAACGGTATCATAGGCATAGCAAGGATTTACTGCTTAGATGCTTCTTCCATAACTTTTCTATCTAGCTAGACCAGTGAGCTATTTGGAATAGGGATAGGCCAAAAAAATACGAGTAATTACTCCTTCTCCCTCGAACCCTCTAGCACCGGGGATGACCTACTTAGCTCTTCTCGTTTGGTCTAAAATCCCAATAAAGAAATAGAAATTCCTAGGTATGTGTGGGCACCTCCTTCATTCTATGAGGAGAGGAAGGTGTACTCGTACTAACTATTCCACACCACCGAGTCCAGTTTTATAGTTAGGTTTTATAGTAAGGTCCTAAAGGTGAATCTTTACACTTTTAGAATCGGTTGGGCTACTGGGCTTAGATCCTTGGCTTGGATCCTAGGAATATATATAGAATTAATTAGGATATTTACAAAAGCTTTTGAGGACCCAGTAGGGAGCTCGACCAAAGGGAGAGGAGTTTTCACTTACTACTATCGAAAGCCTATCTTCATTTCATTCATTATATATGTAATTGTGCATTCATTGTTTCTTATACAATAGGCATTGAATTGTTCTTCACAGCACCAAATACCCTCAATCAATCAATCAATCTCTTACCTAAGAATGCCTTACTGTATTCTTTCTATAATTTTAACCTACCTTGCTTGCCTTATTTATCGCTCGCCAATGCTTAAATGGCATAAAAGTCCCTAACAAGCTGGCCCTAATTACCAATCTCGCTTCAAACCTATAGACTCTCTCCTTTGCCTCTATCCTAGCTTCTCTATACATTTGTATATGTCCCTCTCTGTCCCGGACCAGTTTCTATGCTTTATCAAAGTGCCGGCCAGATACGATTTCTTTATTAACACAACACTCGTGTTTAGTCAATTTAGTGTCCTAAATTGCTAACATAAATTATCAACCAGGGCTAGTAAAATAATGAAGTGTGATGCACTATATGTGCCTAAGTATCCCTTTTTCTTACTTCATTGTTTTTAGTGTTTTATTGATTTTTTGGGGTTTTTATGTTTGAATCTTAGTATGCTACTCTATGCTAAAAATATGAAGTTATATTTATGTTAAAAGGGAGAAAATTAAATGTTAATAAATGAACTAAAACAGAGTTTATTTGCAAGTTCTGTTCCTAACTAGAAAATGATGAAAACAAAAAGTTCTAATCCATGGATGTTACAGCTTCTAAATTAACATTCATGAAATGAAAAGTAACTCAAAACACTACAACTTAATCTGATTCATTTAGTTAGAGATTTTTTGGAAGAGCTTGTGAAAAAGATTAATTCTAATGCAATGAGGATCTCTTAAAACATAAAAGAAATGTTGAAACAACTTATAACATTACAACTAAATCTCATTCATGAGTTAGAGGTTTATTGGAAGAGCTTTTTGAAAGAGATTAATCATAATGTGATAAGGATATTCTATGAAGAAAAACAATCAATAACTCACAATATTACAACTTAGTCTCATTCGTGAATTAGAGATTTATTGGAAAAGCTTTTGAAAGAGACTTAACTGTCGTATAATGAGGATCTTCTTTTTAACTAAATAACAGAAAATGAAATGCTAATAACTCAAAATATCACAATTGAATCCCATTCATTTAATAGAGATGTATTGGAAGATATTGAGAAAGAGACTAACTGCAATATCATGAGGATCCTTTATCTAAGCAAATGACATGAAACATAATTCTAAAAGCTATGATTTCAGAAAGAAATATAAGTAAGGAAATATGACCAAAAAAATTGAAAATGACTTATCTAGAAAACATGTAAAACCTCCTTGAATATCAGGGGCCCTCTGCTATCAATTTGGTGAAATTCTTCAGCTCCTTAAAGTTGTAATCAAAATAGCATCAAAGAACTTGTTTATTGAAAAACTCACAAATCTACATCCCATTCCATCTTAAGCTTTGTTACAAAACACTCTCTATTCCTTTCTCTTCTTCTTCTATTTTTTCCCTACCCATGATAGGAGAAAGCTTCTCCTATTTATACAAAATATGAGAAGTTATCTCATTAATGGGAGTCCATGAATCTCGCCCTCCATCTCTAGAGTTACAATCAAAATAGGAAATTATAAGACACATGTCTTTCTATAGTTTCAACACAACTAAGAAATGAGACACATATCCTCGTAGAGTTTCAATACAACAAGGAAATGAGACACATGTCCTCATGATCCCATGATCTTCTCCACTCAAATTCGAATTTGGTTTTGGGAGGCCACATAAAGGTCTTTTAGAAGCTTCCTTTTGACTTACACATGTCACAAAACTCATAGCACATATATAGATATATGAAACTATGTTAATTTTCTAGTTTCTAATCATAAATTCACTTTAAATACATAAAGTAAATAACTTTGGAAAACAATGATCTTAACCCATATATTTATGAAAATGGTTACTTGATGTAGGGTTTTAGGTCAAATGGCTATGGAATAAGAGCTTAATGGTTATTACATAATGGAAATATGTATGAATATGGAAAACACTTTTGAGACTCAAAAACTCGCACAATAATAGCTTTTCTCATTACTTCCCACCTTGTCGGAAGACCTGGGAAAGCTGCTGCATTCATGGAAGTTTGACAGCTCCGTTGGGGGATATCTGAACAACTCTAGTAACTCTTCAGAAATGAAATGGGGGTAGGCACTTACTTCTTTGCTAGGATTCCCAAGCAGGCTCGACCATGAGGGAGAGGACCTTTAGATGCCTACAGTTATTATGTTAGTACCTTGCTACCAACCCATCTGTTCAATTTACCCCACCTATAGACCTCTTCAACAACTTAGTGATCCAAAACCTCTTACTTCAGCCAGGAATGTTGGTGGGTACAGTGCTTTGAAAAATATTTACTATTAACCCTTTACTATGTTGCCTACTTATACTTTATAACTTTTACCAACCGGGCACCCACCTTACCAACCTTTCACTACCTACCTCACTTACCCCACTTACTTATGCTACCCCAACCACTTGCTTCAGGGAGGAATCTTAGTGAGTTAGTGGAGTGGTAGTAGCACTTTTGTCTTTTAGGGATGGGCTTAACCCCAGATACTATCAATGAATTAATACAAACAACATCAACATTGCTACGATGTGCAAGAAGGCTCGACCATGAGGGACATGATCTTTAGATGCTGGAAGGATGAAAGTTAGTTTAGTGCCACCAACCACCTGGCTCTTGACAATTTCAATATCGGCCAGCTCACAGACCTTAACCTTTATATTTGAAGGAAGGGCTTGGGTCGGTTACTTAGACCTTTGTTAGTACTCTACCTACTTGCTTTAATTTATGTTAGACCGTGGAATAGTTTGATCAGAACTGCCCTATTCATTACTACTAGAACTGATTAGATCAGATCATATGATGAGGGGGGTTGTCGTCATGCTAACAACTCAGAATATTTACTTGACTCAACATCCTACCTTGGATTTTACCTACTCTAACAACCCACCCTACCCATCACCTATAGATTCAGCCAGGAAGATCAGATAGGCATGAGTCTATGAATCCTTTCACCTACTTTGCCTTATGAATTCTTCTTTGTACCACTATTAACACTTTTGGGTACCATGAAAGAAGAAGGATCCTTGCCCATACGATTCTGGAATCCCACCCTACCCATCACCTATAGATTCAGCCAGGAAGATCGGATAGGCACGATTCTATGAATCCTTTCACCTACTTTGCCTTATGAATTCTTCTTTGTACCACTATTAACACTTCTGGGTACCATGAAAAGAAGAAGGAGCCTTGCCCATACGATTCTGGAATTAGATTATAACCCACTCACTGCATTCTAGGAATATACCTACCCGCCTTCTAGTTACCCACCTCCTATAAACACCCTACTCACTTGGAAACTTTTGATTATGCTTCGATTATGCCAGGAATACCTTGTCGGATGATAGGCACTACGATATTAACCCTTTACTATACCCTTTCCCTTATGAATTCTTATAGGTGCATACCAAAAAGTTGGAGTCATCTTTGGGAATGAGAGCACATCTGATATGCTCTAGGATAGCTCACCCAAAGATTTCGCTTGGAATCCACATCTATAATGATGAGCTTGAGTCAGTCTCTAACCCTTCCTTCCTGCTTACCTTAGATAGCAACCCCAGCCCTTACGCTTAGCAAGTCCATGGCTAGCTAGCCCTTCCTTTTAGAGAGAAATCCAATATCCTACAACAAGCATCGTTCATTAATGCTGGGGTGCTCCTTCGTTCAAGTGTATAAAACCAATGGATTTGATGATTCACCACCCTTACCTAACCTACATTGGTAAATGCTGCATCCAAGGGATATGATCTTAATGACTAGACACTCACCCCTGACTACAACTAGTAACTTAATGCTTAGTACAAGTTGATTCTCTTTATTACTATACACTCATAGGTAAATGCTACATAAAATACCTGACGGAAGAACCATTAATAAGGGGCTTCTATTTCTTATTCTATTGTTGTTTCCATTATTCGCAAGAGTAGGGCCAGTGATCTGCTTCTTTAGAGTACTCATATTGAGTCCGCTCTACTAGATCTTGCCTCAGGTTCAAAGACCTATATATCTTATGGTCTTTAGTTCATTTTTTAGTTACTTATCCCCCACCCGGTAAGTACCCACAGGGGTGATCCTCGTTCATCTGGCTCTGGCTATCGAACTATTGGAAAGGATGTTGTGGGCTATGGGTCTGGATCTTCTGCTTCATCGACTAGATTGGCTTAAACGTGGTCAATTCTTTATCTACGTAATAATGCTATCGAATAATTTAGAAAATAATGTCTTTCATTTCAAAGCCTGAGCATAGCGATTTGAGGTACATGTTGTGTCTCACCTCAAAAAAGGCAAGGTAGGAGCAAAATCTATGGGAGATCCAGGAACGTGAAGTCACTCGACCGACGGAAATGTTGAAGAACGCATTACTCTGATGGATCAAAACACTTCTAATATTACTAAGACCTATCTTTTCGGTGTATTTAGTTATTAGATAAGCCTTTCCATTAGGTATCCTGTTGTTTCCCTCTTGCCTATCTGCCTTATCACAATATAGGCTGTATGCTATGGATCATTAATATTTCATTTCTAGGTTCTTGTTATAGGTCAAGCCAACGCAAATAATTCCTCACCCATATGAATCGGCGAGTCCCTCTCCTTATAGTCGAGAGTTCATCCCTCACCCTGTCGGGCCTTTCCCTCAGAAGCGCAAGACCTCCGGACCTTTTTTTATCGCACTTGGCTTTATGAATCTTAGTAGGTATGACATATCCCTTTACTTATTGCCTTCAAGTCGAGCGAATGCTGCTCTAGGTACCCCTTCATGACCTTAAGAAACAATCCTCCATTACGTTATTTATGCATTTCTCTATCCACCCCTTGTATGGTCCCAATACTCCAACCCAATTCCTCATTCCTTTGTTTTACCAGATACACACAAGGAGAGATAGAGCCATACACTAGGGTGAGAAAGGAAAGATATAGCTTATAGAATCTCTTCATTTTACAATTGAATAGTAGCCGCAGCTTGTTTTCATTGGAGTTTTCTATTGTAAGGCAGTCTCTTAAGGCTTGTTTCCATGGAACTTAATGGAAAAATCTTGTCTCCTCTAAAGGCTAATGCCCATGGGGCCTAAGAATAAGCAAGTGTTCAGAACTCTCTATGGCCGCCTTATGGCCGGTACTAAGACTTGACTTGTATGGATGCTAGTTTCCATAGGCTAGAACTACTCTAATAGTTCAACAACTTTACGTCCCAAATAATTCAACTTCGGTCCAACTAGTGTATTTATAATCTAATTAGCTGTAGTGAACTCTGAGTCCCAATAAATTATAATAGTGTAAATAAGACTTATTTCTAATTAGTGCAACTACCTGGGAAATCCTCATAGTAAATGCCTATGGGAAACTCTAAGAGGTAATACAATGTGATAGCGCTAGTCATTTTCTTACTACTAATGAAAGGAAGTCTCTAAGGCCTTTTCTTTATTAATAAGGGAAGAATCCCCTGAAAACAACCAATTTTCCCCATATGGGGGAGAATTAGCCAACCAATAAGAGTATAGGAGTTCAAGCATACACGTTCTATTCAATAAATGAAATGATAAACATATATACTAGCATATCTACGTGATACTCTTCTCTCTCTATCAATTTTAGAGACATATGAGACTTGCATATCTACGTTGAAATTTATCCCCATTTTAATTGAATAATGTAAATCTATTCAAAAGAAAATAGCCAAGATTATTGACAGAAGGTCTCATTCCCAGTGGTAAAAAATAGGAAATCATTTCCAATAAAGAAATCCGCTTATAGTAAGTAGGGAACATTCATTTTCAGGTTATCCATATATAACCCGTATTTCTATGTTTCACTTGTCCATACCTAAGGGAGAAGGTACTAGAGCTATTCAAGTTCCGAAGTTCCTTGGACTCGCATATCTACATTTCACTTTCTCCATTTCAATAGGTGGTGTCATCCCCTTAACGCCTACCCCCATTCCATAAATCAAAAACTAGTTCAATCCATGTAAGTAATATGTGTTATTTAATACCTTTCTTTAGTCCCCTTATTTAGTTCAAATTCCATATCCACAACCATTCAAAAACATTGAGGTAGGTGTAGTAATCCCATTTCCTTGCACGAAAGACACTTAGGATCGGCAAGGACTCCTGGCTGGGACTACCTGATAAGAAAATAGAATAGTTGTAGAGTAAGTTCTAGCCATAATGGACACAACAATAGACTATGAACTAGCACTCTTTAGACTATTAGTGTTACACCAATTTTTGGTCATCTAACCTATTATCATTAGATGGACCCAAGTACACCATGTAAGACCAATTTTACCCTAAGTAAAATTTCTTTCACTATGTGAAATAACTTAGTAAAACACCTTTATTAAGTTGTTTATGGTCTAAACAGGAAACCCCAAAAGGAAATAATAAACAAATCTATATTTTTTTATATTTCCTCAAGGAATAATTATTTAAACATCAATTTACCTATTATTCCTGGTCATATTTAACCCAAAACAAGGAAATCAATTAAATAAATCCCTATTTATTTGATTGTTTCCTAGGAATAAGTTATTTAATCCTTATTTAAATAATATTCCTAGTTAAATTTGACTAAATCATTTACAAATAATTAAATAAATCATTATTTATTTAATTATATTTCCACCATTTCCTTAAAATAATAAATAAATCATTATTTATTTATTATTTATAAATAAATATTTTACCCAAGTCAAAATCCTTTTCCCTCTGACAAATATAATAAAATATTCCTAAAAGGTGGTTCTAGAATTTGGTTAATAATATTTTATTCATGCACCAAGTTCTAGACTACCCTAATATTTTGTTATAAATAGAAGGGTTTTCCCATTCATTTTTCACCTTTTTTTGCATTAGATCACTCTGGATCTATACTCTTGGTCTGATTTTGAGCCATTGCCATTGTCACATTGTCCATTATTTGTCTTGTGAGCTCCCTTTGAGTTCTATGTTTGTCTGGGTTTTCTACACCAACAAGAGAGAGAAATTTTAGATCTGAAATGCTGAGAACTTTCAAGAACCCATCCCATTGAGGAGAATTGGAAACACCTTTCTTTTTTTCCTCTCAGGTGCCCCTTTAATATAAAAATTCTTTCAAATAAATTGTTCTTGTATTATCTATTGGATGTATGGAGAAACATTTAATTTTTACTGCTTAATGTCTTTTTATGCATAGATCTGGATTTTGTGTAGCTTTATTTGGATCAACTAACTGCATATTTAAAGATATTGGTAGTCATAATCGATGTTAGGGCTATTTTTTATGCATAGCTAAAGTGGTATTTTTTGACCAAAGATTCATACTAACAATTAGCTTTGTCCATGCACTAAGTTCCATAGAAGAAGTACGGGAAGGTATGGAACCAAGTGGAATGAGTGAGGCACATGGGTTCATTGAGATACCATGCCAAAATGTCACCGCCAACCAATAGGTATATCCCTAGGATGAGGTGATGGTGCCCCAATTACCGGTTGCCAGTGGGAATAAACCAATGGGACTAAAACTATCCATTTTAGGTGATCATGCCTGAACACCCATTCCATAAATACCGAAACCAGTTGATTCCACCTAGCTTATTCGCTATATTCTAATAATTCTCCTCTAGATAGGACTAGTTACTATTTCCCTTCTTATTATGCCTTAGCTTAAGTCCTACGAGTCATATCTCTCACCTTCAACCTACAACCCTACACAGTAAGGTACGACCATATACATATGATATCGCATGGAGACGTGAAACCAAAAGAAAGAGAATAGGTGTTCGTGCCAAGTTCTCCGTGGACCCATAGTACCCACCACACTTACTATGCACCTTAAGATCTTTGAAAGGACACATGGATGTGTGAATTCTATTCTACGTTTCACTTTTCCATTTCAATACGTCACCTTATTTTTAGGGGTTGGAGGAATATCATCGGGGATCATAAAGTGTAGTTTTATTCTTGATGAAAATGGAATTTCCTGCAGTTTACCTCTGATGGGTGGGGGTATGATCTAACACCCCTTTCATTTCACTACTTTTGCTAGAGATCAAGGCAAGTTGAAAGCTCATTTCTCCTACCTTGGAAACTAGTAAGTGGAACTACTAATAAGTAAGGCTAATAAGAGAAGGCTCTTTCTTACTCTACACATTGACATGGATGGACTACACCCAAGGAGGTTACCACATGCCCAGGAAGGTGGTTATCTATATGGGCATGGTTCTTACTGACAAATGAGGACTAGCCAGGATACCTAACTAGGATACCTAGCTATATCAGCCAGACCTGCTACTATACATCGTATTACTATAGGATATCACATTTATATGTTTACCTTTTCCATTCAAAAGAAACTAGCCCTAGTTGAACTGTTATCTTTCCCACTTCTAACATAGTTGATAGGAAGGAGAAATAATTAAAATAGTCACATTCCAATAAGTCCACCTATAAGTCATTCCCATATTTTATTTGCTCGCTGATAAGCCACCAACCAGTCTCAACAGGCAATGGAGACTTCACTAGTAGTTCTGAATATGTCGGTACTACTACTTCATGTTCAGTGGAAATTCCAGGTTTATATGCCAATTCCATCCAAATAACAAAACCAAATAATAATAAATATATAAGTGTGAAGTCTACATGTGAAGCCATATAATAAAGTGACTAAGTATGAAGGCATATATCATTCCTATATATATATTATGCAATCTTAGGGAATACAATGGAAACATACTATTCCACATTTTCAGAGGGTCCTTGTGTCATACAGCTGCCAGTAGTCATACATGTATTATGATACCGGTAGACCATAAGACCTAAATGATAAGGGACTATACTATTAAGGTTCCCATGTTCATTTCTAGGAAGTGAGTGATATTAGTAAGAGAAAAGGTTCCCCATATCAACCATTTTCTTGGCCCTGAATTTGTCATATTACTGGCCTTTGGATGTACATACAAATTCCCTTATTGATTGGCTTAGTCCTAAAAAGGAAGTTCCAAAATTTCCCTTAGTTCTTTCTTTTCAGTTATTTCTTTCTTGACTACTACCCTTCCTCATCCATAGAGAGTGTTCTCCATATATATAGAGTTAGAGCTGTAGTCTGTAGAGTAATAACTACTTGCCCTACTACATTTGTTTGAAAGAAAGAGGAGAAAAATACGTGTCAGTTCCTCCTATCCGAGGAGACTCCGAAGTGATAGTGAGTATAGATATTTCTTCCCTGTAGTGGTGTAAAACTATACTAGTTGTTTCCATAAGAGCTCTACTACAATTTCCTTTAGTCCAAGTAGGACCTAATAACTTATAATCTATGTAGGAACTGTAGAATCACATCGAGACGTCCTTGCCCTGCTGGTGGACCTCACCATATGAATAGTGAATACCTCCAGTCCTTTGGTCGAGATGAGCTAAACGCTCTTCTTGACCTCGTAACCTCGGCCAAGTACCTTAGGGCCTTATGTCAGGTGAGCCCTACGTCCTTGCTTAATAACGATCGATATAGGTTTTTACCATAAGCCTGGAATAGAGGCCTAGACACACAATAAAGTAAGGCATTATAAGACCGAGGACTAAGACTACTAGAGCTCATCCATACCATAGACAAGTTTCAATGACTAAACTTACACTCTATGGATTGAACTCTCAAAAATATTCGAAAAGAAGGTAGAGGAAGGAACTACTTGTCTACATTGGACAAGGAAGGATGCAAAGAACCAACGGGAGAGGAAGGAACCTCAGAAAGGAAGGAGAAGTATCCTAATTTCTCACTCATTCATTCACCTACTAATTAATAAAGTTAAGGTAGTAGTAGAAGGCTTATACTCATATACCCATACATTAAGTCGAAAGAATAGAAGGTAGGGTAAGAAGGCATAAGATTAAGCTACTCATTTCTCTACCTCACATAGAAGGCTTAGAAAGGTAAGGTAGGGAATAAACTACCTACCCTCTCATGAAGCTAATAATAAGCTAGGGAAGGTATAAGATTCAACTACTCATCTAAGAAGGCTTAACTCATCTTCTTACTCATGAAGCTAATAATAAGAGAATGATGAAGCTTAGAGAGGCTGCACTTTGTCACTTATCCAAACATAGAGGGAATAATTTTCTTTGCCAAGAGGTAGGGGAATAAATAAAGCCATTACCATACCCTAAGGGATTAAGCCCCGACCAGAAGGGAGGCACATAAAGGAAGGTTGTTAGAGAAGCACTAATACCTTGGGTCGGGTAGGCTAGCCTTAATTAGATAGATGGAAAAAGGATTAGAGAGGGCACAGGGGGTTTGGGGGAAATATTTCACCCCCCTTTTCTATGCATTACATTATATAGACTAGATAGAAGGTAATAGAGATAGACATAGTTCCATCCAGGAAGGGGCAGCTCTAAGACTCACTAGCTAGGTAAGAAAGGAAGCTGACTCACCTACTCATTAAGGAAGGGATTCCTTCAAAACCTTCTCATTCATTTCCACCCTCTCTTTGGTAGTTACCTAGTTCTCTATGCTTACTTACCGTCTTGCCGAGTCTTACTAGTCTCGTGCCAACTTAGCTCTAATGCCCTATATTGGGGTTGAACTCATGCCACTTCTCTTGCCACCCTATGTTATACAGTTATTCCCACCAAACTACTAGATAGTGCTAGGAGGTATTCTAGGTTGAATTCATCTTCCCACTAGCCATAATTAAGGTTACCCAGTTCTCTTAGTGCCCTTTCCCACCCTATCGCTTTGCCGCAGTGGTTATCTCTTTATTTTTCCACCCTATCCTGCCAAGATTTGGTGCCAAGGTTTGGCAAGCTTCTATTTCACTGACCCAGAACTTGGGGTCCATAGCGCTTCTATATTACTAGAATCCTTTCACTCTCACCCTAATCGGCATGGTTGAACTCAATGGCTTACCATTTGATTGATCCCCTCTTACCCTCCCACCTAACGGCAGCTGACAATCAATGATGGTT
This sequence comes from Pinus albicaulis, assembly GCA_034641835.2. Lineage (NCBI taxonomy): Eukaryota > Viridiplantae > Streptophyta > Pinopsida > Pinales > Pinaceae > Pinus > Pinus albicaulis. The sequence goes on from CM076578.1 coordinate 951,481,684, forward strand.
GTTGGTCTGGTGCCTCTGACTCGCCTCTCTTCTCTTCCCTAATATACCAGTGGGGTTATATTTGTCTATCTTTAGGTATTTTTATCCAAACCCAGTTCTCTTTTCTTGTCCTAGCGAGGGATAAGAAATGGCCTTACTATTTTTAATTATTTTGAAATAATTAAATAAGCATAATTCATCTTTTCTTGTTGTTGTTAAGACGTATTATAAGAAAATTGTCTCATCTCTCGAAAAGAAGAAACGAATGCTCCACAACATCTGCTTACGAGAGTATTTGAATTGGGCACATAAAACCGGTACTTTAGCTCCCATCATGGCTTTGGTTTTCTCCTTTCCCAACCTACAGCACTGAACCAATAATCATATTGGTCCCTAAGCCCCTGTAAAGAGAAACTCCCGCTTCTCCCGCATATCGCTTGGCATGAAGAGTCGAGTAGTATTCATTATTATTAAAAACAAAACCTCTTTCTTATTAGGAATCTTATTAGGAGGGGTAACTACCGTGGGAAATACAAAGATCTACACCCCATGAAATTTTCGTTTTGACCAATGTATATTGGTGTTTGAATGAAAATAAGTAGCACCCAACATGCATCATGCATGGGAGCAAGAGGAGCATTTCATTTAGGGTGATCGGTCATGGTATCCATCATACTCCCACTTCGACTATAGCCCGGGCCTTCTTTTTGGCAGTAGAGGTGCACGGGGTCTTATCGTCTATCCCAACTTCAGGGTATTTCTATCTCACTCTGTCCTGAGAGAAACCTTCATCCACTTAGTTGAGTTGGTATAGTCTCCCATTCCCCACCTCTCAACATATCCACAGCCTTGAAGTATACAACATGAGGAAGATGTACACCTTTATGGGTAGAAGAAGTAGAGCCAAAAAGATATATATATTGGCATGCTCTTTTGATTCCATTAGCACCAAAACCACAACATATCTAGTGATAATGCATACTTGACTTGTTTCCCATCCATTAATTGACCGATATCAACGAACCTACTCGAACCAGAACCATTGGAAAAGAAACAGATGAAATGAACCATTTTAGTTCTTTCATCAAATGAACGCTCGTACTTGGTTCCCTCCCCAACCCTTGTGACCTGTGCTTGACTGTCTGTTGGGGGACAAAACCAAACCCCAATTCCCTGGGCAGGCATACTAAGTCTCCCCAACTCCTAAGTCAGTATCCCAAGCATCCTCATCATCGTCATCAGATCAGAGCCATACCATCTGAAGTGGAATGAAATCAAAAGCATCATATAGATCTACTACTATATTAGAAGTCTTAACCCTATCATAATAATATGGCACCCTATCAGTCGAGAGATAAATCTGATTTTGCCTAAGAAGTTCGCTAGAAAGAAACAAACACAAATTTCATCGCATGTAAAGCCAACCATTTATAGCTGCATTTGAAATTATAGAGTCCCCCCCCCCTTCTGGTTTTTTGAGAAGAATTTTCACCATAAGAACTAATTGATCGAGTGGTTTAAGCTGCATTAGTGGTAGAGGCACTCGTTGAAGATTCAAAGCGATACAAACACCCCATGCCCACAGAAGCAAGGGCGACTCAGGACCATAGCCTGCTTCATACCCAGTTCCAAAAGGTTTATGAACACACAAAGGGAGGTAAGGCAGTGCGAGTAGGCATTCCCGTGCAGTGCGTGTAGGTAGATATGTGGGCTTAAGAGTCTATAGTAGAAGCGGTATAACCAGCCACGATCAATGATACTATTTTCTTCCCTCAATCACTATGCTCAGGCTTTGGGGGGAAGAAATCAAAATTACATCAAGGCATAGTTACATATATAATATATGCATTATCTATTAAGGAATAATTACATATATAATATATGCATTGTCTGCTAAAGCATAATTACGGAAAAAATGCATAATTACATATATAATTCATGATTGGATCATTCAGGAAATCACCATTACATATATAATTCATTCACCATCATTACATATATAATTCCTCTCCCATTGGTCGAGCCCTGCCGGGGGCATGATGGCGGCCCATTGGTCGAGCCTGCTTGCACATCATGAATGGCTGCATTTTTGGCATTCTAAGGGACGAAGTCGCTCATCCATCATATGGATGAGCATGCATAAGCATGCTCGACTGTCAAGGCCACCATCGATGGAGTCACTCACTCATTCATATGGGTGAGGGTGCATTAGCACACTCGACTGCTCAAGGCCGCCATCGACAGAGTCACTCACTCATTCATATGGGTGAGGCTGCGCAGGCTTGACTAATATTTACCCACCCACCCCAATCCCCGAGGGGAGAGGATAATAAATAAATAAAATGGGATAACCTTTTTCGAGCCAGCCGAAGGTGTACATCCTTAAATATTGTTTCCATAAATCCAATCTGTCCTGGCAGGAGGGCCTCAGATATCGAGGGGGAGAAAAAAATGGGATTTTCTCCCCTTTCCAATATAATAAATAGGGGTTGAAGTTTAGACCGCTCACAGTAGCAGTAGCAATAGAGAAGATCATGAAAGAGGCAATAAGAGCGGTACCCAAATCCATTTATGATCTTGAGTTTCCGGACACATCGCACTTCCGCCCAGGTCAAGGCTATCACTCGGCCCTAATACGAATGAGAAAAGAGTGGATAACCTTGTTTCAATTAATCTTGGAATTCGGCATAAGAAAGTGTTTCCACACCATTGATAGACATCAACTCATCTCAATATTGAAGGAAGAGATCGACGATCCCAAGTTCTTTCACCTCACCCATAAACTTTTTTCCGCCGAACGACTTGTAGGAGGTGAGAGAGGTGGCAACCCTTCCTACTATGTGGTGGTCCCACATAGTGTAGTACTATCGGCCCTACTAGGCAACATCCACCCACACAAGCTCGATCAGGAGATAGAGAGGATCCGATAGAAGCACGAAATTTTGATTGTTCAGATAATAAAATTGGTTCTATTAGAGACAGGTCATATTGATGACCAATAAAACTTTGGGGAAGAGGCAAGCTTCAACTGTCCCCCAGTGCTAGTGGGAGGAGACAATAGATCCATCATTGTGGGGGGTGTAAGAAGCATCCAACATGAAGCAGTGTTTTATTCCCTTATTTTTTCGTGGCACACCCCCCCCACAGGCACCCCCCAATGAAGGGGGGACCAGAAAACGCCTTTAGTTACTTCCCCTTCCCTTCCCACCTTCTTTAACAAGTCCTCAAGCCCCCTTTGCACCGCCTTCCTCATTCATGAAGGAGCCGCCGGGTTGACCCTAAAACAAATAAAGGAAGGTGGAGAATGCCCCTTCTATAATAATAATAAGAATGGGGTAGCATTCTCCATGAAAAACACTATTAGGTTTTGCAGAAGAAGGGGCCTGCTGATAGAACTGGGTGGGGAGCTAGTTATCTTCGGGTTGGAAAGACACCTAGCCTGTAAGCAGGGGCTATCCCCTGTTCACTTTGATGACCTATAATTAATTAGGATTTGTCATGCGTGATATGCCAACGACTTACCACTGGGAATCATGGGTACCGTAGAGCTCATAAGAGGAATCCAGAAACATATCACCCACTTCCTACAATCCGGCCCGAACCTTGAGGTAGGCTTTGCAGGATCAACTTACATAGCTGCACGGAGTACGGTAGAATCCCCCAGTATGGTCATTTAGGAATTACCTTCGAGGGAAACTCCTATACAAGTCTTGCGAGAGATGGAGAAGTGCTGAAGAGAAAAGCACCGTATCCATATCATAGCTTCCCACCTACGCTCTTCCATCCATTCCAAGTTGGAGGACCTAGGGAGGAGTATCTTGATCCAATAGCTGACGAAGAGGATGGAAATAGGGAGTCTACAGGATGCAATTCAACTAGCGAAGACTCTTGGAATAGCTGGAGTAATAAGTCCCTAAGTGAGCGTGGGCGTATTATGGGAGACCATCAAGCACATCCAGTGAATATTAGGGTAAATATCGTGCCGGAGAAACGTGCCATCAGATGTTCAATAGGAAGTCTCATGATCAAGAAAATTGTTGAGCATCTGGGAGTTGTCATTGTATACTCCTAGAGAAGCGCTGGGGGGTCGGGAGGTGGGGGAAGGAGGGGGACACTGGAAACAGATGAGATATTTTAGCAGAAAATTACCCATACAGATAAAATCACCTGTGAGAAAGATACTCCAAAGGCTTTGGGATCGAGGTATCATTAGCCGGAGAAGACCCTGGCCAACCCATGTGGCCGGCTTGACGAACGTCAGCGACGAAGACATCATAAATCGATTCGCGGGTGTCACAATAAGTCTCCTGTCCGACCATAGGTGTTGTGACAACCTCCATCAAGTCCAAACGATTGTCGACTACTAGATCTATCGATCCGCTATATCCACCCCTGCCCACAAGCACAAATCCTCGGCGCAGAAGATAATTCCAAAGTACTCCAAAGACTCACACATAGTAAATAAAGAAGGTGGTAAGACCCTTTCTGAGTTCCCCAAAAACATAGAGCTTAGGAAGTTTGGACCGGAGCCATTCCTTACAAGTCAAGATCTGAACAATGAGGAGCACGCATACAAGACCTTATATTAGGTGTACATATGAGATGTACGAAGCGTGATCCATCGGTCTGAACCGTTGTTGCGGGGTGGGGGGAGGAGGGCAGCCCCACCCACCCTTAGATAAAGCATGCAAATGTGCCATGTTGGCCTTTTGGATTCCTTTGATAACCCTGCCCGCAGGAAGGAGCTATCAATAAATGAGGGTATGCACGCATCTGACGCAAGGTTATTACTTACCTGAGTTAGATGGTAAGTACCTTTTGTCCGTGCGAGGACGGGTTCGAGGACCTAGATGTTGCGTTGAAGGGATACTCAATATTCCTAGGACGGAGCCGTATGAAGCGAGAGTGTCACGTACGGTTCCTTTGAGAAGGGTGTGATACGACCACCTATCAGGCCTGACGAGCAGTCCATGGAGCTACATCCCCACTCACCTAGTCTATGTACATTGCTCCTTCTAGGAGGTCGACTGCCTATCCCAGATCTTCCCATTTTCAAGAAGATCCTAAGCTTGATCTGGCTTAGTATAAGGGTGATTTTCTCCCCATTCTTATATATATGGGTCCATGCAACATTTCCACGATATCGTCATGATCAATTAATGGGACCTGGCTGGAAGGTCTTCTTGCCTCTATAATTATCTTGGGTAGTATCTGTTTCTGGTGTTCTAGTAACCTTTCAATGGCTCCCCCAATGAAAGGATAGTGTTTGAGGAAGCGGGCTGCTCCCCAAAAATTCCCGCCCATAGGTTCCAGTGTTGTCGGGGAAAACTCACTCATTCTGCCTGCTATCGTGATCCTGTTTTTAGATCCAGTAATTGAAGTTCCCCACCTACTTCACTCGGGCTATCCTTTCACCTCATTATTTCCATGCCAGTGAACAAGCCTCAAAGTAATTCCGATAATGAATAGGATTGGCATCTGGATATTCATTCTCAGATGTATCCATAAGGTTCTCCCGCGAGGGGAAGAAATATAAGTGTCATGTGCTGGCCTTCCTTAGTGAGTTTGGGGTCAACCCGTGGTCTAAAGTATAGAAAAAAATCTCTCTTTATGTTCCACTAATCTAACGGGCAGTTGGTCCTTATTGGTTTGTTTTATTAGGGGGTGTTTTGATTGATTGGTTCTGATTGGTCTTGCAGCATTGGTTGGTTTCACCCAATTTAGTAAGGTAAGAATGCTTTGACTCATATACCCGCAGGGACCCATACACCATAAGGTTATACCTTAAAAGCCGAATGAGGAAGGAGGGCTCACCCTAATCAAGTGGGGTGAGGAAGGATGACTCACTCATTTATATTAGTGAGGAACTTTAGTTGCTCAACCATAAGGGAGAGGAAGGATGGAAAATAACCAACGGGAGAGGGAATGTGCATTCGGTAGTTTCAAGAAAATTTGTAGTGAAACTTCCGACAACCAAAAGCGTAAGTAGGGCGAGGAGCCTGCCTCCTCAAAGGAGCCCGCCTCTCACGAGCCTTAGATCCTTTCCCCGAACATAGGAGGGAGGGGGGTAGGGGTATGTCATGCACTTCATGTGTATGTCATGCTTTAAATCAATGAGCTTGGATAGCCTTTATAAGGTCCTACTAGTCGACTGATGTTATCTCCCTATTGGGAAGTCGAGGTGACTATCAGTTCTGTGTAAATAACTTGGAAAAGTAGTAGGACCAATAGTCCAGGTAATATGTCTTATTTACATGGTGCAGTGGGCACAACGAATGAGCACGTTCGTTCTTTAGGGTAGGGGAGCTAATAAATATAAGGCCATTCTCCCTTTCATTCCCTCCTTACACAGACAGATAGGGGATAACCTCCTAAGAGCACTTCCTTTATCTCCCTATTTCTATTCCTATTCTTTTCCGTATGCATTACAATTATTATTTAAAACACCCCCTACTATCTCATATTTCTTAAAATCCCTTCAATCAAAATGAGGTGGCTGCTCCTCTCATAGGCGTACTATCAGCTGGCTACCATTCTCTGCGCATAAAACAGTCTGATAGGAAGGACCACGTAAGATTATGATTATGTGGTAGAGTAGGCATATCCAATCATACAAATATGAAGTAATCCCTATCTGTATAGCTATCCTTCTCCATTAGTATAAGTCTCCCTTAAAGTCTCCAAAAGTCTCCAATTACTGTCCTTTATATATGACTCATCAGTCTCCTTCCCTTTAAGTATATGTATACCTTTCTATCTACCTTATCCATATCGGTAAATGAAGGGAGCTCTCAAACATATAGTATTGCAACTGAAGGCCCGATAGGGACTCACTATTCATATGGTGAGGGAGTTATCCAACATTGAGATAGTAATGCGACCGACAGGGAGTAGTGTAGATATTGACTTAAGCACTTAATAAAGGACTTACAGTGATATATTGAACTGTAAGTTACCCAATCTATAGGACTAACAGTAAGACCCAAGCTGGAAGGATATTGTCTATTGTAGGAAGACCAAGCAGGAATACCTTGGTTAGGTTGTGGGGTTGGTGTGGCTTGCCTCATGAACTACCCCTTTCCCACTCTGTTCTTATCTTTAGTGGAATACCCAAGTAGGAATACCTTGGTTGGTATAGTAAGAGATAGCCAATAGCCATAAAATGATAAGTATAGATATTATGGCCAGCCCTTCACTCTTATGTATGCCTAAACGTAACCCAACCCTATCAAAAGAAGCCTATCTTTTCAGAAAGAAAAGGATATAGAATACATCGAAAGGGATACAAAACCAAGAAGAAAGACTTATGGCCCAAGTGGTGAATCCCCTCTTAAGGTATTTGTGAGTACAAATCGATTTTATCTGTGCTTTAGGTTCTCTCTTTGATATGCAGAAAGATGGAAATTCCATCAAGATGTCGCTAATACCTATCTCGTGCTTTAGTGCCTCTTTTCAAAAGAATATTCCTCTTGCATGGGTTTTGTGAGCTATGTCTTTTCAACATGTTCCTCTAAATTATTCTTGGGTCTTGCTTTCTCCACTACTCCGGGGATGATATGCTCAAGAAAATAATCATTACAGTTGCTGATGATGAGCCAACTATGATCAATTCTAAGGTGCCTATATAAAGCAAGCGAAGAAATATCCGGTCAATCATAAAAATCTCATGCATACATAGCAGGCGAATCAACGACTGAATCGGTGAAATCTACCCCTACGGATGCTATCCACCCCTATGGATGCTATAGAATATGAACATATTCCCCGATATCCATTCACTCGTCATTCCATTCCAATCAAGCACAGAGCCTCATATGTAAGGAAAACAAGAATTTGAACAACCATTACTACATACATCTTTTCATCTGAACCCTGTATGTATGAATTATATATGTAAATCGCGCAACCCTCTGTATTCATGAGATAGAATCTGTGTTACCAGTAGCTAGTCACTATGTATTGATGACAGTATCTTCATTAGCACCCATCATGCCATCCTATTTCTTGGCCATCAGATTGTACTTTTGTATGCATCCATTACGTAATCTTACACCTTGTCATCTAAACCCACCTCGTTTGTATGCATGAAGCACCTAAATGTACCCCGTTATCTGTCTATCATTTTGTTCTTATATATATATATATATATATATATGTGCATAACTAGTCCAAAGAAAATGCATCTATGGTCAACAGACCAGACAGACACTCTGCCCCGATCATCTATGTCCGAATAAAGCACGCCCCCAATCATTGAATGGGAGACTCTACACCATTTGAGCGAGGTTGGAATCCTCAAGTTGCTTCTTCACCCCAACTCTTTCTTTCTTGATTGTAGGGATAATCCCATCATACCAAACTGGTAGCTTCCTTTTATTTTTGGTTTTTCCTTTCTGCATAAACTGGTCTTCCTGCATCATCGTTTCTTTTGTAACCAAAACTGACCCGAGAATGTCACAACACAAAGAGAGAGAACCACCCACGAAGGGTATTGGAGTACCACCTACAAACAAAAACCAATGGGGTAAGGTGTTTACAAGATGGTGGTGAGGTGGGAAGCCCCTACACTTGTAGATAGTACAATAATTGGGAAACTGGTAATGTGAGACCAGGTAAAATTACTTTGTCAAATAGAAAAGTACGATACAACATGGGACTCTAGCATTGTGAGCCAAGGTAAAAGTACATAAGAATAATGGACATTGTCCATTGTCTGGATACATATGAATCAAAGTGTTCCCCCCTAGTGGGAGGGATAAAATAGCATCAACCACAGAAGCCTGGATGAAAAAACTAGGGCCCAAGAACTGAACAGAACCCGCTGGTGAAGGGTTCACTTTGGAAAATATAAGAAACTACAACTGGAGTTGATACGCTGGAAGCAAAAAATGGCTAGATCATGTAGGGAGAAACTAATATATCATGAAAGGGAATTAAATGGCTATAGAACACCTGCAAATGCCCTTAGAGTGAAGTCTTACAAAATCCAGCCAGTAATGGAAAGCCAGATAGAAATAATAAAGCAACCATTGGAAGCTAAAGAAAAACAGTCATACAAAGCTAGCTAGACATCGATCAATCCAATCCAGCTGTACCAGCCAGCCAGCCAATAAAAATAAAGAGGAGAGGCTGGAATATATGTCTTTTGTTTTTTCATAGAGAATCATGGCTTTCTTGAAAAAGACAACAGTTTTCTTTATGTTTTTTTTGTCGTATCTGAATTCTAATCACACTTTGAATCATTTCAGATTGGATTTGAAGTACTAGCACTGGGGCTGAAAAAGCACCTTTGGGCCGTGGGCTTCCTTCTCTATCCTATCTAGAACCAAATCAATTTTTTCATTCAACTACGAGTTCAAGTGAAATCAAAGTCAGTCAGGTTTGACTTGCATGTGTTAAGCATCATACTCGCGTGCAGTTCTTTCTAGATGGCTCGAATCGAATAAAGAAAGAGGGAGGGAGGTAGGGGAGATAGCTTGTAAGGGGGAAGGCTATAGTGAGGTAGGTAAGATAGCTTAGAGGTGTTTCTTAATTCATTCTTATAGTTTCCCACCGGAGCAACTAGACCTTCTAGCCTAGATAAACTTCCTTTATGAATCGCTTAGGAGGGACTACTAGATACTTCTCTTTACGCACCAAATCAACCAACCTTACAACTTAATTAACTTATGCCCTTTCATCAGCCTATAATCTTGTTCCTATGGAGCAGAGCATTTGGTTGGAGGACCGCCTTCCTTACAGCATTCACAGGCTTCCATCAGATGAGGCGAGTATCGATAGCTACTCTCTTAGCCTACCTTTCCCTTTATTTATGTGCATGCCCCACCTATTAGATACTTTACTTACTACTCCCTTCACCCTAGAAGAATGGAGTGCTATCCAACCTATTGCTTCGACTATGTTGTAGGATAGGCACTAGGATATTACCCATACCTTGCCTTATTCATTTTTATGGGAGAGTACCACTAAGACCTTCTGGGGGTACTGCTATTACGACTTGGATTTTAGAGCCTTGCCATATATACTCTAATTAGAACCAATGCCTACTACTAAACTATGTTACCAACCACCTGCTTCAATGACCTTACTCCTTACCTCACCTATGTCCCAAGCATAATTGTTGTATGGGAGGGGGTGGCTGGCTTCCCATGGAGCTTTCTGATGGATGATATTCCTTACAACATTCACTGGTCTAGGATCACACTTGCTCAAAGGACAAACATATTTGGTGGTACCACTAGGATTATTCCAGTACGGTCGAGCCTTGCCCACGATATTATTGAGGAATTTGAAATAACTGCATTCCTCATAATAAATCTAATAGCCTTGACTTTTAGTACCTCCTAACAAACCTTCTACCCATCCACCTAGAGAACTTACCCTACTTATCACCTATTGAGCCAAGAATCCTTCGTTTCTTATGGGAGGCAATATTGAATAAATCCCAAGCAGTTCCAACGATCCAGGACTAGGTAGTTTGCTTGTTGTAGGTCCAATGTCCTGTCATCCATTGGGCTTAAAAGGAAATATGAATGATCTAAGTGGTTACCTAGCCAACATCCAATCACTAAGTTTGGGGAGGTAGTTCATGGTAAATCAAAAATTCTGGTTCCAGTCATGCCGATTGGTCTAGTCTGTCAATCTTAAAAAGCTTATAAACTGCGTGTTTTCTTATCTAGAACTCGTCGTTGGCATGGGTTTGAGGTGCAGAGCCAACCGAGTCTCAAATTTGTATTTTTCATTAGGGTGAGCCTGCCAAGCTCTTGACTAAAGGAGTGGGAAAATGGCTAAATAAGTGATTTAAGGTTCTTCCAATCTATCCGACCCATCCTCTCAATCCATCCATCCATCCATGTCTCTCTCATAAGTTCTGGCTGTTGAGACTAAATCTGGCTAGCAGCAAAAGATATAAGCTAAAAGTAAACTGTCCTATGGACTACTCAACAATTCCTACCTTACTTCCACTGATCCATTGAACCTATCCATCCAACCAATTCTCCATCCAGCCATGTAAGTTCATGTCTCTATTCTAAGTTCTGGTTGTTTATAATCTTATCTGGGGATCAGTTCGACGTAGTTAAAGGTAAACCCTATTAGCTAATAAACTAACCACCCCTCCATGCAATAAGGCACTACATGTGAGGGGCTTTGAACCAAGTAAGATTCTCCAGTGGAGCCACTAGATTTTCTGCATCATATTTATGTCTATAATATCTAGGAAGCATGGCTTTCCTGCCATGTTTATTAAGTGAATCAGGCTATTTCTAATTAATCTGGAAGTGAAACATGATATCTCTCTGCTAAAGGTCACCCCTCCCATCCCTTTCGGTTAATGGACCCATCCAGAATCGATAATGGATAGCTCGAAATAGTAACCAGGATGAACCCAGGCTAGATACGCATTGATTAATTATTACAACATTGCTAGGAGATGCCCACTTGCTTTCATGTTAGTCCTGCTATGACCACTTCTTTCTTCTATATTTCCCACCTATAGGTACTCCCTCACCTAACCTACTTAGTAATGCCCCAAACATACATAATTGGTGGATAAGATGGAAGGAATTACCTGACATTCATTCAAAGAGTTGGAAAGGTAGGATTGAGTTTTAGAAAGTTCTTTTATGCTTTATCACTTCTGCATATTTCTTGTGTCTACTCAAGGCATCATTGTAGACCTACCTCTTAGCTCTATATCCCACCTACCTGGCTACAAACCTTGTACCTTGCTAAAGTCCTGCCAAACTTTATACTCCCCCACACACAATGCCAGCTAAGGTGGGCAATCCTCCAAAAGCATTCGATAGTTGTACTAGAGGGTAGAGGAATAGAGGCATCGTCAGATAGAGCATAGCCCATGTTTCTTATTGAGATACAACATAGAGCTTAATAATATAAAGTGTGGTTTACTTGGCTTACTTAATGAGGTCAGGCATAGCCCAGAGGTAGTGCCAGCTTAGTATTTCACTATCATATTGACTTACAAGTAGATAAGGTTAGTCATTCATACCTCAGAATGAAATCATGTTTTTCTTAGCGTAGTAGTTTCAAGTGTCTCTGAGCTTAGTGGGCTAAAGTATTGTCTTACTTGAGCTGGTTTTATCCCCTTCTCAATCTAAACATGGCCTTAAATCCTAGTCATGTTGAATTGATCTAACAATCTGTCGGATCTATGATATATCCTAGCTATGCATAGATATGGAAGTTAGGGATAAATTTAGTACATATAGGAGGGGTTCGGACACGTAAATCTAGAGGGACTGAATGGAGGGTCTCCTAGGTATAGATGAGCTAGAGATCCTAGTTTCTTACTTGAGCATATTAGACTATATCTATGATTTATTTATGTATGTTATAATGCTTTAGCATTAATATAAATATTATAATTACTAAGCTTGCTAATTTATAAGCTGAGGGGAGGCTTCATTAACTTACTGCCTTCGCTTTAAACCATTGAACTTTCCCTGCTTGCTAAGCCATATAACCTACTGAACTTAGGATCTTACCAGCCATTCCATGTTTACCTTGTTTTTCAAGAAATCTCACCGACCTACCTGAATGACCCTAACCTAACTGATCTGATACATTGTTAGATCTGTTGAAGTGGTGAGGCCCTCATTTTCATTGTCTCCAGAAAATGGTGATCCAGAAACAACATAGCAACAACCTCTTGTAAGATAGTATTGGATAAGATAAATAAATCACCACAGACGCATATATAATATGAACCAAACGCGAATCAATGAGGAAACTCGAAGATAGGTCATATTCCCCTCTCCAGTAGGTTATCGTTGGCCTTAGAGACAATTACGGTAAAACTCCCCAACCAAACCCTATGCTTTGGTGAGTGCCATTGGTTACCTCATGGACTGACCCGCCTGTCATATGAATCCTATTAGATCCTTGACTGGCTGGCCTTCCGTCTGTGATGCCCAAAGGCCTCATCAGAGGCCATTTTTCGAAGGTTGATATATCATAAACATCGTGAAACATACCATAAATGACACGGAAATGGCCTTTTAAGGGGGTTCATGCAGGGTCATAATCATGGGGGTAAGTTGGTTGGGCTTGGATACTCGTTCTAGGCTACTCAGTTGGGCTAGGATACTCGGATACTATACTTCTTCTCTTGCTTTTTGGGCTTAGCTAGCTTCTCTAACAGCTTCTCAAATAGAAGGTAGCATATCCTTCCTAATGTAGTTGAAGGAGAGAGAGCAGTAAGGGTCATTTTATTGGTAAGGAGGTGAGGAAAGGCCTGTTTGGTTATAGTATTGGAGCTATCGTTCCGTTGAAACCGTAAATTCTATTGTTGATCCTGTTGGCTCAATAGAAAAACCAATAGATACACAGGCATAGTTTGAATCAGATGTGAAGGCTACAAAGCAAAGGCATAGGCAACCAAAAGCCAGAACCGAAACGTCGTTGATCCAGTTGATTCTGGCGATGAAGTGGTCATATATAGGATTATGTTGGTTCGTAGTAAGATAGCAGTCATTGATCCAGTTGATCTGGCTTATCCAGCTTATCCACCACCTAATTAAACACCACCTTAGTAAGAAGATCGATACCCAAACCCGCCTCTAGCCCCAAAGTAAGCATCAAATCTAGTAGCAGCATATTAAATTGAAGTAGCAGTAGCTTACCCAAAGTTGATAGACCAGAAGCAATTGAAACTACAGTTTCATTCATTGACCCAGTAGCTTCTTCCCCATCAATTTGAAAGCAAGTAAATGACTAATTTTTGATTGCATAAGTAGCAAGGCAAGCTAGAGTGAAGGCAGCAGAGAGAAGGGTGAAAGCAGTAAAGGTAGGACTATAGCGCCTAGTTCCAATTTACCTGGTGGAAGCATCACTATAAGAATAGGTAGTTTTGCTGAGTAACAACTTCAGTTGATCCAATTATACCAGAAAATTAACCAGCTGATGTTCCAGTACCTACAACCACCCCTGATTCTATCACTCCATATGTATCTGCGCTCACTTCTCCCGCCGTAAGACTTCCTTCGATATCCAACTATCTCCTTTCTTATGACGGGGCCTTATCTTCTCATCTGAGCTAGTGTACATGGTGAGTGAGTCCTAAGCAATTGAGTCAGTTTTCGAAGCCATCCCAAAGTACCAACTGAGCATTAGTCCTACACTCACCTTCTTAATAAATAAGATATGGGTCAAAGCCTTTTCTATTTACGATATAATTTCCCTCCTATCAATCACCAAAGTTGATTTATATCCAAGTTATGCAGATCCTATTCCTGTGTAAGACGCATAGTCCGTTCCAGAGCCTTTAGTTTAAGATCCAGAGTGATATAAATATCTAGAGCAATATGTTTTCCGAATAGGAGCCACACCACCTATATATGCAACTTGATCTGTAACCGTGAAAAGGGAAGCTGGGACATGAACGAATGTTGCTTCAACTAGCTCTGTCTGTGCTATTGTTGCTTCCTCTACCACTGGATATGAATCTGCTCAAAATTATCATGGGTCTTTGTCTCAATATCAATCTCGATATGATCCTACTCCCTGCGTGATTGATCTGCTGCCCTTCTCTCTACGTATGTGCAATCAACCCAAACCCGAGCGTTTTTTTCTATCACTTTAGTTGCGACCACTGAATGCACTTCCATCGCTGTGGATGAACCAGCCACCCATGCCATCGATGAATCAACATGAGTGATTGGATTTTTTAAAATAGATGTGCTATGGCTACGATATTTCCCATAATTCCCATTCCTTAGTTAGTTATTTTCATTCCTTCTCCTAGCTACTTTAGTTCCTTCCCGGTAATAGTACTTTCCCCAACCTCGCCTATAGTTCCTGGCCTGCCTGTGGTCCATGCCTTTGTTCTGCCTACCCCTGCCCTTGTACCTTTCCTTTGTTTTCATCTTGTACGTTCATTCATTAACCTTGTGATGATATGTCCGGGTGGTCATATTTGTGTATATAAGACACATAGTAAATCACCCACCTTCATTTATGGGTCCAACTAGAGGCTTTAGTACAAACTTAGATGTACCAAGCCAAGAATGAGGTACAAAAATTAGGTTTTAACCCAGAACATGGGAGCATGCAATGAAGCGTGAAAGGCCATGAACTTCCAAGCATAGAGGTTGCTTCTCAACCAAGATTTATGAACCGCAGGCCGTAGAGATCGCTCACGCGACATTGTTTCTACTAACTGTACCAATAACATAAAGTGGTTACGTGCCATAGATCCACCATTCTCTATTCTCAGTGACCACTAATTCTGTCCCCAATCATCGTTCACCCACATAACACTATTCCTCAAGCCAGTATTTTCTATCGATGCCTTTGATCTGTGCCTTCCTTTCACTTCCGGATGAGCCCTTCTCTCCCCTTTGTTACCTAACTACAGCATCTCAATTTTTCATTCATTCCTAGAGTGTCATTCCTCAATTTGTTCCTTCCAGCAATGACCTAGATATTTTCCTTTCCATTCAATCTCAATGAGAAATCTACTACCCTGTATTCCCAAGGTAGCACCAGAATTAAAAAATTCCATAAACACTTCCCACCCTTTGCGATCTGACCTACATTTATCATAAGATTAGCCTATACTCTTATCTCCCTGGTTCCCTATGCCCTTCACTCCACTTTTAAACCATCCACTCATACCACTCTGCTTCGATCAATAATTGGAGCACTGTCACTAACGAAAGATCAGAGAGGAAATGTGTTGGCTCTTATTATATGATGCATTCTTCGCACATTGAAGGAGGATTTCGAGATGCCTAGGATTCGTTTTGATCGATTTTTCCCTGTGATCGAGTGCCTTCTACGTAGCATAACCCGTTTACCCATTTGACCAAGAAAAATCACCATTGGTATCTAAGCGAGTAACACCCATAGCAGCGATACCACCAATAGATATCATTGACTGAGATCCAGAGGCAAAGTGAATCGCACGCGCAGGCAGTAGTGAGAAAGGCAATAGAGACAAAGCTAGTAGCTAACAGTAGATCCAGTCAACCCTAAACCAATAAATTGTTTGGCATAGGCAAAGGCATCTAAGGCAAGCAGCCGCAAAAGTAGCTAGAGTACGGGCAGAGTACACAACAACTCTTTTAGTTCAAAAGCAAGCCACCATCCCATCTCGTTCCGATCCCATAGAATTTTATGACTGAGTGGAAGTAGTAGATCCTTCAGTCCCAGTCATTGTTGATCCAATTTATCCAGTCAAAAAACCAGCATCATTGATCGTTTCACTTCCACCTCTAGATCTAAAGAAGGAACCAGTGCTCGCAGAAGCAAAAGAAGCATAAAAGGAAAGAAAAGCTCCAGCCTGTCACCCCATAGCCCAGCGTACCTTCCTGATACTAGGCATATGCCCTTGTTCCCACTTTGTAGTCCAATTTTATAGCAGAGGTGAGAGCTTAATCTGGGCAAGTTCCAAACCCAATAGTAGCGATTGAAGCAGTTGATCTGTAATGTCCCTTTTGCAAGAACTTGCTGCTTAATCGGGAACATCTTAGATGTTCCATTTTTCCTTCTTCAGTGATACATTGCAAGTCCATTTCAGAGATTGAATGATGGGGAATTTACAAGATATGACTCCTTCAAATAAGGTAGAAATCCTGAGGCTATCTGGCCCTTCTCAGACTCTGCCTATGGATATGGAATATTCCACCTCGGGAACTTTTGCTACAGCTGCCCATGAGGACCCTGTATAAGGAAGTTGCTGCATAAATAAGGATATCCAATATTGGGATGCCCTATAAAACTTCAAATATAACTCCCCTATAGAAAATGAGCTTAAATAAATCACTCTAGATGGGTTATTCATATCTCCCCAATCTAGGTGTCTAAAATAATACTCAAAGAAAGAGCTTACTACAATATGCAAAACATAAATCCAGAAATATACAAATATGAATGCACCATGTGAGGGTAAATATCAAATCCATCATTAAATTAATATATCATCATTAATATACATGATTATCATGAGGAATAATACCCTCAAGCATTAGAACCAATCCTCGAATGAATATACAATACAATCTCGGAGTAGCTGCAGCTACACAGAATGTTGGGAAACCATAACTGCATAGTCTCTATGAGAGATGTAGCTGCTGAATGTATAAAAATGATAATTTAGTTGAGGAATACAAATAAAATTTCCCAAGAAAGGAAAATGGGCTCAAGATGTGATTTCTAGCCAATCTCAGGGGGATTGCTAGAAATGTCGGATAAAATACAATAGTGACAAATGAATTGTCACTGCAGCTGGAACTAAATGAATATGAGGCTGTGGCTGATCTGATATGCTTATGCCCTCCTTTGATAATTACTTCAAAGGAAAAGGGGCTGATCCCCTTTCACTCAAAAGCACTCATCCTGATGTGCACAAGAATCTCCCTCAACACTGCCCTCATAGAATAACGTAGTTTCTCCAAGTGACTGCACAGTGGGAGATGGTGAATGAGTGGCCTGATGCCATAGATATGAAATTAAGTCCAAGAGATCTCTCTATATCTACTCCAATGAATAAATCCATCCTCCTTTGAAAATACAAGTAGGGAAGAACTCTATGAGTTCCTTTGCTGCTACCCCAGCTACACATCAACCTGCTACAGGAATAACACTGTAATTGAAGGAGTAAGCTTGGAAAAATTCCGGAATGAGGAAATTCAACTCAAATCATCTCCTCCCATGAGGAAGAGGTGGGTTACCCCCACTGGGAACACCCCCAGTGCTCAAGAGCACTGAAATCCTGTTAAACAGCCCGGATGTGCAAGTCCTTGACCTCACTACGAAATTTCTGAATCAAAGGATGAATCAAAGGAGATGCTACTTCGTTCTTATAAATTAAATGAGATCTCTTTCACCATAGGCCCCAAAATTATGGTTTGCATTCAATTTTCAATGCTTTCCCTCCAAAAGCTACATTATCTTCTCAAGCAAGAAATCCCTCTAAAGCAGCGTTGTTGACTTGGTCAAAATAGCCAACTCAAGGTGATCCTCATCATGTTCACACCATGGGGTGTTTATTTCAGCTTCTTTATTATTTCTCCTTTCACACAAGGAGTGTTATTCTCCACAAAAATGGGTTGAGGGGTCTCCTTAACCATTTTTATTTAACAAAATAAAATTATGCCACTATAATGTCCATTTTAGCTTGAGGCTAAAATTGGAACATTACAGTCCTCCCCTTCCACATGTTGCTTGTCCTCAAGCAGCTTCATAGAGAGAACAAAAATTTCTCCCCCTTCTTCTCTTGTGGCCTCCTCGTCAACAATATCCCCTACTACTCAAGATATACTGCAATAAAACTTTCCTTCAATGCCTCCTCCCAAGTATGCAAACCAGAATGGTGCACCTTACAGAAAGATAGAAGGTGTAGGTGGAAATATTTCTATTGTACCATGGCCTCCTCAAGGTAGGAGTGATGAAATGCATGGGAAAATATAATCCCATTATTTATCTCCTCATCCATACTATCATCAAATGAAAATCTTGCCCCTGATTTTGCAAAGTAGTGGGGCTGAATGGAGAGTTTTACTGCTTCATCCCAATAAGCTCTTCTCTCCCTTTGTAGAACATATGGGTTTGCCTCTATCCTTGGGCTGAAATATTATGGCCTCCAAGAGTGGCCCAAGCTATCCCATAAAAATATCCTGCCATGAAATGCCTCTGCAAATTCTCGAAGTGGTTTTCCCCACAAGAAGAGAAAAATGATAGTATGGAAATCATGTTTTGCCCATGGTATCTCCTAAAAAATAGAACATATGTCATGGGGAGAATAGTGCTCCCAATGGGCTTTCCCAATCATATAATTCACTCTCCACATAGTGCTTCCTGTGAGAAATAAGCATCAGCAATACAAGGTAGCATAATACAATGAAAATAAGCTTCCATAAGACAACTAGAGAGTGGGTCACTGCTCCTTCCATGGGACCAATGTAGTGAGCCTCTTTCTTGCATCAAGAATATACATAACAAGTTCTTTTCACAGCCACTTGTTGTTGCCACACACATCTCAAAATATAGGGACATGAAAATATAAAGTGGTGCCAATGGTGCACACCAATGAGCATGTGGCTTCCTCCACAAACCACCATAAGAATAGTCCATTATTCTGCTACAAAAGTATACAAATACATCCTTTGTACATCATGAAATAAGGTATCAACTCTTCTTGACTCACCATGCTACTCAAAAAAGGAAGTAAAGTACAATATAAAATGATTATACCTTCTCCAATTTTTACTTGAACTCTTGAGCTTGAAATGGCCAACTGAAAATTTCCCTGTACCCTCAACGAGTAGGGAAGTGGCTGTGAGGTTATCTCCACCATAATCAAGTGGGCTATGCATCTCCCAATGCTGCTAGGTGCCATGATGAATGCCCTCCAAGTGAACTCCTCTAGCCAATCAAAGTATGCATCCAAGTGTATAGCTAGGAAGCCCTCATGTGCTGCATGCAAATAACTCCTCCTTGAGACTAGAAACTCTAGCCAAGAAGAGTCTGCCATGATGATAGATAATCATGTCATCCACTGAATTTTTTCCATTTCCATCAAGGCCATACAAGAATCATGCATGCACCAAGATCCTGGGAACTCTCAACCAAAAGCTGAGTCCTCCAACATGGATCAATCCTCCATATACACAATGCTGGTATTCTGCAATAGGGTGCTCCATCACGCTATTGCCTACTACCTTGACATCCCCTGATGTAAAATTCATCCTCCAATGTTGCTACCATGCCATCACGCAGTTGATCATGCTCAAATAGAAATAAGTACCTCTGAAAATGATCCTCCATGAGAGACTTTCACCTCCAAAGAACCTCCCGATCCCGGGCAATATAAGCATGAGTGGCCTCCATCCACTCCAAGGAATGAAAGAGTTATTCCCCAAAGGAAGTAACATCTCTCTCATCAAATCCATGGAGTAGTAATCCCACATCATGAATATGCTACCCTCCATCCATGCAACAAACTCTAACAGCGTAGTAAAGCTGATGAAGAGGGGTGATACTAGAAATGAGAGAGTGTATCATTCCTCCTTGAGTCTACCCCGAAACTCTCTATGCTGTAATGGACTCCTAAAATGTCTCAACCCCTCTAGAATCCAATGAGTGGTGAACTAAATAGCATGATGCCTCTCATTATTTGTAGATCATATGGCCTCCTAGATAGAAATCTGTCAAAATTGAGACATCAAGATCTAAAAATAGACTGCATGTATGCGTGGACTGATTTTTCCCTCTCTCCTCTGCACAGTGTAGTCTCTTTTCCTCGTGCAGAAACCTTGTGGAATAGATAAGGGAGAATGCTCATCATCACTTCATTTTGATCCTTTTTTTATTCTCTATCCATCTCACAATCCCCAACAAATGCTACATATGACTCTGGAATTGTGTCTTGGTACCCACATGCAAAAATATTTGGAATCTCCTTGCAAAGACACAAGGGCTCCTCTAGTGGAAGCAATGGCTCCCCTTTCTCTTCCATGTGGTGATGGATCTCCTTCTAATGTGACAACACTGTTGGTTCTCTCCCATGTATGAAAAGTGTTTGTGTTTATGACACAATGAGCTTCACCAATTTTTCTCCATCAAACCCTTATTGAATGCATAAAAATTTCTTGAATTTGCATGTCAATGAAAAATGAAACCCTCAAACCAACAATCATGAGCCATACCTAGAGTTGCAGTGTTGCTCCTCCCATGGCCTCTTTTCTTCCTCCATCCCTTTGTAAAGCAAGTGAACAAAGGACTACGCTGTGGATCTGCATGTGTGGCTGAAAGCTCACATCCTTCATGAAGTAGATGGATTTGTCTCATCCACAAACCCTTCTCAAAAAATTCCTCTAGAATCTTCCCTTTCATCAGATCTTCAATGATGCCCTAGAAAAGAAGAAGGGAAACCTCCTCTTCCTTCATTCCTCTTCCTTGTTTCCTCTGTAAATCTCCTCTCCTTGGATAGAGAATCTTGTCTTGCTAGTGGAATTAGATCTTGGGCACAGGCTGAGCCAAGATCATGCTCTGATACCTCTATAATGTCCCTTTTTCAGGAACTTGCTGCTCAATCGAGAACATCTTAGATGTTCCATTTTTCCTTCTTGAGTAAGACACTGCAAGTCCATTTCAAAGATTGAATGATGGGGCATTTACAAGATATGAATTCTTCAAATAAGGGAGAAATCCTGAGGCTAGCTGGCCCTTCTCATACTCTGCCTATGGATATGCAATATTCCACCTCGAGAATTTCTGCTACAGCTGCCCATGAGGACGCTGTATAAGGAATATGCTACATAAATAAGGCTATCCAACACTGAGATGCCATAGAAAACTTCTAATATAACTCCCCTATGGAAAATCAACTTAAATAAATCACTCTATATGGGTTATTCAAATCTCCCCAATCTAGGTGTCTAAAACAATGCTCAAAGAAAGAGCTTACAAGAATATGCAAAACATAAATAGAGAAATATACAAATATGAATGAACCATGTGATGGTAAATATCACAGCCATAAATACATTAATATATCAGCATGAATATACAGGAATGTCATGAGGAATAAGACCCTCAAGCATTATAACCAATCCTCCAATGAATATACAATACAATGTCGAAGTAGCTGCAACTACACAGAATGTCAAGAAACCATAACTGCGTAGTATGTATGAGAGATGTAGTTTCTGAATGTATAAAAATGATAATGTAGCTGAGGAATACAAATAAAATCACCCAAGAAAGTAAAATGGGCTCAAGATGTGATTTCTAGCTAATCTCAGGGGGATTGCTAGAAATGTTCGATAAAATACAATAGTGACAAATTAATTGTCACTATAGCTGGAACCAAATGAATATGAGGTTGTGGCTGATCTGATATTCTGATTCCCTCCTCTAATAATTCCCTCAAAGGAAAATGGGTTGATCCCCTTTCACTCAAAAGCACTCCTACTGATGTGGACAAGAAACTCCCTCAACACTGCCCTCATAGAATAACACAGTTTCTCCAAGTCATTGCACAGTGGGAGATGGTGAATGAGGGCCTGATGCCAAAAATCTGAAATGAAGTCCAAGAGCTCTCTCTACAGCTCCTTGAAAGAAGAAATCCATCCTCCTTTGAAAATACAAGTAAGGAAGAACTCTATGAGTTCCTTTGCTGCTACCCCAGCTACACATCAACCTGCTACAGGAATAACACTGTAATTGAAGGAGTAAGCTTGGAAAAATGTGGGAATGAGGAAATGAAGCTCAAATCCTCTCCTCCCATGAGTAAGAGGTGGGGTATCCCCACCGATAACACCCCTATTTCTAAATAGCACTACAATCCTGTTAAACAGCCTGGATGTGCAAGTCCTTGACCTCACTACGAAATTTTTGAATCAAAGCATGAATCAAAGGAGCTACTCCATTGTTATTATAAATAAAATTAACTCACTTTCACCATAGGACCCACAATTAGGGTTTTCATTCACTTTTGAATTATTTCCCTCCAAAAGCTATGTTATCATCTCAAGCAAGCAATCCCTCTAAAGCAGCGTTGTTGACTTGGTCAAAATAGCCAACTCAAGGTGATCCTCATCATGTTCACACCATGGGGTGTTTATTTCAGCTGCTTTATTATTTCTCCTTTCAACAAGGAGTGTTATTCTCCATCAAAAGGGGTTAAGGGGTCTCCTTACCCATTTTTATTTAACAAAATAAAATTATGCCACTATAATGTCCATTTTAGCTTGAGGCTAAAATTGGGACATTACATGATCCACCAGCAATTGAACCACCAGCTATAGAGGTCTAAGATCGAGTAGCAGAGCCATTTTTTCATTTCCTCCAAGGGAAGAGTCAAAGGCAAGGGCTAGGGAGGGTTACTTGGACCCATTAGTATATTATTCTGTTCCTGTTAAGTTAGTTGAGCCAGTTGAGTAAGCCATTGATTCCGCAGTCGTTTAATATCTAGTTGATCCAAAGCAAGTAGTAAATCCAATAGTGGGCGGTGGAGAGAGTAGAGGAAGCCCATAAGCCATGGTTCCATATTTTGATCCAGTTCCTGCTGCTTTTAGTGATAGAGATAATGATTTTGACCGTAGCTACTTTATGGAGAACGGAGAAGCGAATTTGGTCAAAGTGGCTACTTGTCATTCATTATATATGTAATTACGCTTTAGCAGACAATGCTCCTATTATATATGTAATTATGTGAAGAGCCAGGTTGTTTCTTCTCTTTATGCACTTCACTTTACTTATTTCCTTGGCTTGTCCTGGCTAGTTACCAAAAGCATATGAGTAAGCATCCTGCTTATTAGTATCTAAACTAGCAGTATTTAAGCTGACATAAAAGGCATAGATGGTTTACCGAGTGGTTTTTTAGCCAAGACCGGCATACCGAGTTTCATTAGCAGTTTCACCACCAATTGAATCGGCACATCCAATACCATCAATCAAAAGTGTTACACCTCCTAAACACCATGAAAACGTGACACCCGGATAATCAATCATACTTGGATGGAAATCGCTCACCCATTGCTTACACTGTACCCCTAATATTAGATCAATAAATGAGAAAAGCACACGTCATACCATAGAATGGATGGAGAGCCACGATATCCCGTACCAAACCATATCCATATCTATATTATTGTGATACATATGTTTTAGGTTCACCGCCATCAGTACCGAGGGCATAGACGTAGGCATAAGCATTTGACCTTGTTGATTGAGCAGATTCATGTACCAGGTGACTTTGTTTTCCTGGTTCAAGAATCAGAAGCAAAGGAAGCATACGAGGCATAGGTGAAAAATATAGATTCTATCATTGTACATCATCAATTAGTGCGCGATCCACACATATCTTACTGTAGTCCTTCCCTTACCGAGAAGCATCAGTACTTGCAGCTCAAAGTGGCAGAGGCATCACTTGCAGGAGCAGCAGTTACGGGTGCATCTTTCGGTGCATTCCAACTTTTTCTTACTTTTATCACAATTGAAAATGTCCAAGTAATAGCCTACTATTCTAGTTTCATATCCAAATCCATCAGTAGTAGAGAGAGCAGAGGAAGAAGCAAAGGTAGCCCCTCCCCTAACGCAACGGGTTGGCGCTACACCTTCACCTTGGCTTGCTCCCTTACAAAATCTTGGCTACACAGCTATCCCCTTGGGTGTGGCCTTGGATGTGTTGGCTGCTCCCATACCTCAAGTACACCCACCCTATGGGGCCCCCAATGCATTAAAACCATTGCATTTTTTCCTTGGCTATCCACTAAGTAGTGGCCACTAAGTAGCGTTGGACCCATTCCTGCTGTGATAGGCCCGGAACTCTCCTTCCTTGTTCCTGTAGGTAGCGCGCAATAGATTGACATGGGGTAGAGCATCACATCCCACCATAAGCCCGCTTGACCCCATATGGAATCCATAGGTGAGGTAGGCTTGCTTCTCTGGCAGTATAGAGTAGAGTTTCAAGAGGCAGGTATGCTACAAGGCAGGTAAGAAAGCTAGCTGAGATCCCCCCACCCAATAAGTCAGTTAGGATGCGAAAGCAGGCTCAACTGATACAGAGAGCCCCCTCACCTTGGTCATTATCATATCAGGGGATTCATAGTAAGTGGAAGTATTTCTTCCTTCAAGTAATAGAGCTGGTAGTAGGCCCTTACTTGCCCCCTTCATGTGCGTGGAGTTCCTTACTAACCTTCTTTCTTTGCTCAACCCCTCGTATTTTTCACAGCACGAACTGCACTCCCACGTAGAATTATACCAATTGTGAATAAGGTAAACACTTACAACACCCTAATCATCAGATCCAGAGCTCCTCTCATCAGCTGAAGAAAATGCACACCCAGGTCCGTTGGAACTAGTTGGGTCAATCATCGGCGGATCCATAATCTTAGAAATTTTCTAGTAATTATAGTGTCATTGATGACTTTGGGGGATAGTGAGACAAGCCCCACCCACTATTTATTCCGCCTGGTATAAAATATTTGAACCCCACATTCGAAAGCTCATGTTTCATGAAGCCTGGAAAATTCTCCTCTAATAACATGTCCTTGCCTTTTGGTTTCACTAGGTCGACGGGGGTCCTTAGGAAAGCGCTTCACACGTCCATTTATTTGGAGCATTGGGTAAATAAGGCGATGATGTACCATTATAACAAGTGCATAAAGCTCCCGAATATATCTAAAATCGTGATCTCTTTTGTGCGGACCCATCGGCAAGGGTCTTTTGGGGTGGGTCCTCAATTGAGATGTGGGAAACTTGGAACACTGTGGTTGAAGATGGAGGCCACTAGTCGGTTACATTACTTACCATAAAGCTAAGTATGATCAATCTGGAAAGGTGCAGTATATGAGGAGGGTTGAACGTCGTGCCCATCTCAATTTGTGCCATATCACTTATAGATTGTGGGTTTACCTTTCTTCTTTCTGTGCTTACCCGCTCCTTGAAATGCTTTGGTGACATCCTCACCTTCCATTGATAGCCCTGTTAGCTGGTGGATGTCGTCGACATGAATGGGGTACTCGCGCTCCAACCACATCGAATTCCCATGCACCCTACTGATTAGGAATCTGGTGCATCTCCCCACTTCCCCTATAGTGCCAAAGACTGGAAAATCCAGAAAATTTGTCAAAGTGGATGCATGTAGAGGCTCAAACTTTGGTTTCCACTGTGCTGCAAGCTCTCCTATAGGAAACGGAATGTA
Organism: Pinus albicaulis; assembly: GCA_034641835.2. Taxonomy (NCBI): domain Eukaryota; kingdom Viridiplantae; phylum Streptophyta; class Pinopsida; order Pinales; family Pinaceae; genus Pinus; species Pinus albicaulis. The sequence continues at coordinate 951,507,335 of CM076578.1, forward strand.
CTCCATGTACACTTTGGCTCTCATGAGTGGAAACAGGTAGGCGTTGGATAAATCATGGTCAATGAGCCTGGCTTGCTCCACTTTCATCAAGTCATAAGGGCTGGATTTTTGAATCGGGGATAGTATCTTGTATCATGTGTATTGGGTACACAAAGGTCACATCATAATAACTTGTTTTGGCATGCTAAAGATATTTTTGTCGAAAGTGTGCCCCCGTGCTCTGCATGCGAACAAATTACAGGCCTTCTTCCTGCCTGTGATGGCGTTTCGTGCCATACATGGGTAATACTAACAAGCAAGGCCATTGTTACTGCTGCTGGTTCCCCCCATTTATGGGCCATTAGAGTGAGTTGGGCAGGCAATAGAATCGAGTGATCAGGGATCGCCTCGTATATTCTATATTATTCTATGCAACAGATAATACTAGTTCTTTATAATACAACCTATCCAATACTTGTTCAGGTCCAAGAACTAGCACCAATTTCCAGCCGCAACCCTAACACTATCGGGTGGTCAGGCACTAAAACTAGAATTGGATAACCAAAAATGACAAGGAGCATGGGACCTGAGATGATGGAACGGAATGGGCACTGAACCATGGGATATTTTCTACAATTTGGAAGGGGGACTAGGCGTAGTGGATATGCGGGAATATATAGGGAAGAAGGAGACTTACCAGCAATATTACATATATAATATTCCTTCGGGCTTCGCAATAGGCTCAAACAGAGGCGCTCAACAGGAAGAGGGAGGAAAGAGTCTAACTCATCCGGGGATAATTCTCTACGAAAATGAATGGAATTTTAATGTGTTAGTTCCTTAATTTACTGTTGTGCCATTAGCAGGTTCCATGATTAGTGGTAACTCTGTCACGTACTTATTTCCTTTAATTTTTGTGCATGACTTCAACAATTAGCAGTAACCATGATGGGGGGGTTCGGGGCTCTCCCTGATATTCCAGAGGTGTTGTCATGCTCACTATGCCTATTTCGTATGAGAGTATATGTTTCTAGTGATCCTCTATCAAATTTATAGAATGGCTCCTCCATCCGGCTGATGGGAAGAGTTTGGTGCCTGCCTTTCACCAACCTGTTCCTCCCCCCTTTCGAACGAAGGAGCAGAGTCAAAAGGTAGTCGTCGAGGAACCTTCAGCTGGATAGAATCCCTCTTCGCCCGATGTGTACAAGAAATAAATTGATGGCGGTGATGGTAGCCTTTTACTTCTTCAAGTTGATGGCGGCTTTTGGGGCCCCTCCCCCAAATAGAGTTGCTCCTCACCCATATGAATCAGTGAGTCCCTCACCATATGAATATTGAGCCCCTACCGGGCCTATCGGGCCTCTCCCTCGACCTTGTAACCTCAGTCGAGCCCCTAACGGGCCTTTGGTCGAGCCCCCTACAGGGTCCTATCCTCACATGTTACCTCAACCTCGGTACCTCGGTCGAGTCCCCCACCTTTTTAGGGAAGGTGAGCAATAAATCCCTCTGGGCCTCGCTTATAATGTAATGGTCGGTCGCCTTTAGGCGATCCTCACCCTAGGACGGATGAGCGTGAAAACCCTAAATAATGTGTTTTATGGCAACTTAAAACCCCAAATATGGATGGGTTACGTTAAGGTCATATTTCATCCATTTTGTTAAGAGAGTTCAAGTGATGGTCTTCCTCTTATAATTTCAGCCTGCCCCACAGAGGAGAGGCTTTTAGGTTCTACCTTATAGGTTCTATCCGCTTAAATGGAGTTTGATCCTCCCTACTACTACTACTATCTTGGCATTTGAATGCGTTTCATTTCCACTTTAAACCCCCAATAAGCTGAATTTAGATCAGAGGAGTGAGGGAATGAACCACTCACCTGACCATAGGGAGGGTGAGGGAATATTGAATCATTTTTGTTAAGATAATTTGAGAATTGGACTTAGTTATTAGAGATCAATGAACGGATATCCATTACTATAAGTTTATAGTAGTTTCTTATCCACTCATCTAGTGGGACTTTCAGGATACCTTCCATCTTTAGCATGAGACAATTATCTCTATGTTCATTCCATCATTTTGGAGAATAAGAAAATTGGTTTGATGCAATTACTTACGTGCTTCTTTCTTTCTCGACGGCTATACAACCTGGATGCTGCGGGCTGGGCTGGGCTAGTATGGCTTGCTTGCTTAGACTTACTTGGGCTTGCTAGGATGAGGATGGGATGAATGGAATCACTGGCTTGGATCGCTGGCTTGGATAGCTGGCTTGGGATGGCTTGCTAGTAGGTTATCCTAACCCTATCATTTGAACTTGGTAAGTAAGTTGAGTAAGTCAAATAAGCAAGGTAAGGCTACACATATTGAAAACCTTTGAGGAACTATGTTCATATACATTTACGCCGCTGTTGATTTCACCCAAATCATCACTCAATATATGAGTGAATAATCTCATTAGTAACGAAAATGCTCCGCACCTCAATAGAGTGATGATGCTCTGAAAGATAAGGTTATCACAAACCTTCTCTATGCTCTTTTAGGGGAAGAAATAGATCAACTATAAAGAGAATAAAACCAAATGGTATCGTAGCTCGAATCATCGATCGTACCATAATATCGTAGGATATGTAATTACTCTTTTCTGCCCTCAAAAAAAATAAGTAAGTGGCAGTAAGCCCCCCTCAAAGGGATTATTTATAAATCAATCAACTCCAGCCTATGAATGATCCATCCTCTAAATCTTCATATCAATTAATGAAGGCCTGCCTATGAATTATTCTATGAATGCTCCTTCTAGCCTCTACTTATTGGTTTACTCGATCAATCAACTCAGGCCTCCGAATGATCCTATGAATGCCGCCAATACTGCTCTAAATCCTATCTATCCACCGAATTAAAGAGAAGTCCCCCGTTCAACAGAACTGAGTGAGAAGGCCCACATCACCCACACTGGATGAGAGGATCAATTTCCCCCCAAGTTTCCAACAGACAAGAGAGATTTCCAAGTTGGCACCAGATGAAGAACAGTTCTCCGTCATTGGCCAAGCATAAAATTACCCCAAGTTACCAACATATGAGAGATGGAAAAATGAACGCATGATGAAGCAAACATGCATGATGCGATATACTATGACTTATGTCATGAAGTGTACACCAGGAAAGTAAAACCAATTCCAGACCCTTCTCATTTCGGGCCCTTCTCATACCCGCCATAGTATCCCAACCAGGCATATTCCTCCCACCCAATAAGTCACTTAGTATCTTTGGATATTATCTACGTAATTACACTTTAGGCTCTCATAATTGATCATACCATAATATCATGTATAAATAGATCTCATTTGAACATTCAATTTATATCTAGCCATAGTGTACAGTAGTAGAACCATACCTAGTCGGGGTAGGTGGTGCATTATGGGTAAGCACATATACGGATCACTACCTAGCAGCACACCTTCTCGTTCATTCCATTGATTCAGTATATTATTCCATTGGTTCCAATGAATGGAAACATCACTTCTGCTCACTGCATGAAGAAATGATAGCATTATATACGTGAATATACAAACACAATAAGCTAAGCACCACCTTACACTAGTTCTTCCTTAACTTTCGTCCCCTCCCCGTCTAGCCAATCTTCTTAATCATAATCTTTGTAAGACTCCAATTGGTATCTGTGCACCTGAATCACACACTTGGTTGGGTATTCTGTATTGATCCGTCTGTAGTCCCACCCCAAGCCACCCCACCTATAGATGGAAGTTGTATGTTGGCCTCCATCCTTTTGTGCACTCCTCTTGGAAGACCTTCAGTATATATCACTCAATAAATATCAAGCATTATCTACCTCCCTTCCCATATTGAGGGAGATTCCCCCTTGTCTGTCGCATGATCCTATCTATCTTTGACAAGTGCATTATAAGTAAGATCGTGTATTCATCCCTACAATCCAATCGATGTATGAACCTCGTGTTCCATAGGCGTAAGTGAGGTGGTTGAGGGTAGAGAATATGGGTATGTTATACCTCAAGTAGAAATAAATCTAAGCATTGAGAGAATCAACACTTGGATTGACACCAGGCTATTGAGTACCATCTATCAGAGACCTTCTATCAATGACCGCCTCCTTCCTTATCGGCGACCTCCTCTTTATGGCGACCTATTTCCTGCCAATGAGACCACCTGAATAACTAGACCCATTCTACCTATACCACTTACCGAATGAATGTGTTGGTACAGCTATAGACCCTGGATGGCATGGAATTCATAGCTTTATCAAACCCCTTCCTTATTACCACTACACCCCTTACCTTTCTTTTTTCCTAAATACTTGTCCACCTTATTCGAATCTCCAAACATATTCCTAGTCATCTTGCTAACACAAGGGGTGGGGATTCACTTGGGCTTGATTCCGACTACGAATGGGATGGTTGCTATTTCCAATTCCAACAAGAAAAGTACACCAGTATCCGTGTTCACCTAGTAGAGATATATCCATTTGGGTTTCACCTCTTTAACCATTCCAAATCACCCAGTCCCCCATCCAGTCAAGTGTACCTTCCGAATACTTACTATACGCTAGCTAAATCCTTTAGGCTCAAATAACCCATTCCAAAGCCCACCGTCTCTAGAGCTATCTGTCTCACTATATTATGGTGACCACGCTAATGTTGGCTACCATATTGACAAATCTCATTTCGACCACTAGCGCGGCCAAGCCAAGGAGATAAGTAAGTGGGTGGTTGGGTCAGGAGGGCTTAATATTGGAGGGGCTATGTCCTATTATTACATAGATTATATGAGCGTTGGTGAAAATTTTTCATAGACACTTTTAGAAGGTCGCCCTACCTAATATCAGGGGCTCTAGATATTGATTAAAAGGTGGTATTTTTCGAACAGGAAGGAATGATGATTAGCGAGCTGCTGGCTGAGATGCTCCTACCTTTGTCTTTGTCCTTGTTCTCACCTCTTCTACTTATGCCTTTGTAGGGGATGGTGCCTCTGACTTGGATGCTTTCTCAGATGCCTTTGCCGGGAGCCTGTCCTAGTCCTTGGCTTTGCTTCTAATGCTCGCACCTTGGACTCTACCCTCGATGCTTCTTACTCATCTGCTTCACTGACAGAACCAAATGTAGAACCAACTGCTACATATGCCATTGCCTACGTTACTGATGCTTCTGGATCAATGGAGAGGATGGAACTGGAACTAGAATAACCTACCAATATGCATAAACCTAGAACATGTTATTCCCTCTATATCCCACCCAAACCCGTGCATGTAAAAATTCAGAACAAAACATTTATGTACCAAAAGTCAGAACAAGTGGGTATGCTAGAAGGGATGTTGGGAAAGATGGTGCTAGGCCTACTGCTGCTGGTGATGGATCGAAATAAACAACTGCTGATGAAACAATAGAATTGATAGAATCAATGGGAAAAACTAGTACATATGCCGGAAGATAAACATAAACTGGTTCTTTGACTCAATCAATTGGCTCTGCATATTTATCTCTAACCACTTGGTCAACCTATTTATTCCCACCCCAACCCTTCAACTTGATCTGGGTGAATAAATGGAATTGTGAGCAGGACCGTGTTTATGACTTTGATAGAGACACACAGTGAGGTCATTACGCACCCAAGACATTTGCATGTCAAATCATGCGGGAAGACGTAGTAATACAATACGGTTAGGCCATCACTATCATAACATACATCCAGTGTTGTCTTGTGAGTCGGTACGCATTAGCCGGACAATCGATAAAAAATTGGGATGTCTATTATCCCAACCTTTTAGACTTATTATAGAGGGGTTGGCAGAGTGACCCAGCTGAGCTGAGCACAGCGAAGTACTATTTATTCCCACACATCTTACCGCCTCAAAAATTGACCCTGCTCCACTTTCTCGCCCACTATATAAGTTTTCATCTTTGACCAATAATAGATTGGTTCCAGTATACAACGGCTAAGGCAAGGGTAGGGAAGGAATCTAAGTCAGCATTTGGACAAGCATATATTCAATTTTTAAAACCACCATGAGGAAGAACTATTCTTATCTTTAAATAACTATTTATTCCCAATTTTATTAATATAAAGGGATTTTGCAACACTATTTACTCCCACCCACAATTGGGAAAAATAGAGGAGTCAATAGGTCTTACCAGGGAATAATTAGCTATTCTTCATTACTAGCCTACCTCACCTACCTTTATGCCTAACCTACCTGCATCACTAAAACTATCCATCTTCCTATACAAGATCCCTATAACCCCATGCATCTTCTTCATACCCATATTACTCTCACTATAGAACCATCATAACTTATATCTAGCTATACACAGGTATAAAACTCCTAGCTCTCTTATCTCCTCTACATCCACTACATCCACTAACTTCATACAGCCCAACATCAGCTCATCACAGCAGACCAGCAGAATAGCATCAGACCATCAGCATCCATCCCCACATCCCAGCATACTAGCATACCAGCATCCCATCATAACGTCTATCTCTAGACCCAGCTACATCTTTATCTCTATCTACCTACCTCATCCTCATTAACACCTACCATGTAGTCATTACCACCATGTAGTACTTCCTACCATCTCACCATATCATCATCAGACCCAACTCAACATCATTACGTCCAACCTTCTAATCAGACCTACCTTAGCATATACCTGCCATATATTCATTTAGATCATATCATCCTAAATACCTCTTATTAATACCAACCTCATCTTAATAAAGATACAGATAAAGATACAAATACTGATAAGGATAAGGATAATGATAAGGATCAATATATAGATACTGGATCAAGATACTCCTAATACCAAGACTCTATTACTCCTACTGCTCATAATCATACTCCTAAGACTCCTACTGCTACTGCTAACACATTGACGATGATTGATACTATATACACGTGCACGCCCACACATGTGTTAGAAAGGATATCTTGAAATCACATAATTACAAATAGAATTCATAACTGGCTATAAGAAGTTCACAATTCGATCTCTCAAAATAGCATAATTACATATATAATATTGGCATTGAAGAAGGATTGAGAGCTAGTGATTTGAGGGGAATAAATTCACAAAATAGATCTGTAAAAATTACATAATATCATATATATAGATGCATGTCAGAAGGAAGGATTTACCTTAACAACTTGTATCAGATAGCAACTTGTATCGGAATAGCTCAGCAATCTCGTAGTACATAATTATGTATATAATAGCAAGAATCATTACCGAAGGATTTACCTTACTTTAACTAGAGAAGGGAGAACCTTACCTTCTAGCTAGTGATCAGAAAGATCAAGTTTTAGGGGACAATATTGGCAAAATCGATCTTTCACAATTGCATAATATAAATGGCATAATTACATATATAATTTATGAACAATGATATAACTAAGAAAGTGGGGAAAGGGTGGAAATGCAAAGTGCCTTGGTGATTTTTTCATGCTGCCCAATGGATTCCTATGGCGAATCGATCACCGGCGTGTGAGACTAATTGTTGGCTACGAAGCTTGAAACCTGAGACACTTATTAGCTTGACGAATTTGGTATGAATCATATATAATGAGTGACTGGCTGGCTTGGAGAAATGAATTGAAATTCTACTTTGGGGAAATCAAATGAAGTCAGTAAATCATGATTGATCGATTGATGGTTGTTGGAGAGGTAAATCCCCTCTGCAGACAGAGGCGATCTCTACTAGCCCAGATCGGGTCTAGCAACAACCGAGTCACGCTAAGACGCAAGTTCCTAATTGCAAAAGACCAAGATGCGACAAGAGGCCTACCTTAAGTCCTACATTGTCATTTTTTGTGGAGAAGATAGCGCTTCCGTCCCTTACTTTGGAAGATCACAATTCTCCCGCTTGATGCGATCGAACACCTACATGTACAAGAAAAAACAACAAACAAACAAGCGTAAAAACTAATACATGTAATTATGTATCAGTCAGAGAAGATAGAAATCATAACATAAAACATGAACATCTGAGTGGAACCATAATTGAAGTCACTTATTATTAATCAGAACAAAGAAAGATACAACCTGAGCTCTGACGCTAGATCTTCCTTTGGCGGGTCGACAGAGGAGTACATCTTGGTAAAGCTCGTCGGGAAAAGGAAAAGTCTGTCTCTCTTCAGCTATCTGACGATAATCTCTTTACAATTGATTCAACTCTATTCAGGCTAGCTTGCAAAGGGAAAATGACAAGCTTATATAGATGGTGGAAGGGGAGTTGGGATCCCTACAATGGTGGGATTTGCCCTATCCTCAAGGAAGCTTCCATGATAGGTGGAAAACAATTTCCCTTACATGGAGATCCGGAGCCAAACCTCCCAGCTCATTTTAGAGATTCGTTCAAGGGTTGGTTCGAATCAAACTTCCACCATTTATTTTTTAAAAACACTCCTTATTAAGCCTGGCATGGGTGATACACTGGGATAGAGTGCCGGTTGGCGCACCCTCTTTGGTGGATTTCCCCCATTGGCGCGAGGGTTGAACTGGATAGTCGCGCCAAGGCTAAAAAGGATATTTTTAGGGCTTTTCACAGGAAAATTACTTTAGGGGAATGATTTTCCTTGTCAAGGGGGATGCCATGAAAGTGGTTTCAGGTCATGTCACTACTCACAGGTCACGAAATAAGCCCTCCAATGTCTGGGATGGGGGATTGCAGGGACAGTGAAAAATTACTGTGTAATATATGCCCCTTAAAGCATGAGGCCCGAAAGGGAGAGAGGGGTGAAATTCTTTACGAGAACACGCCCAACTGAAAAACACTACCATCTGAAAACCTGCGGAGACAAGTACAATTGATATCTCAAATACATGATATATATGTGGTATTGGTGCAACCATCTATAACAGAGCATACAATAATCAATATCCAAGGCATGGACGAAGCCATCCAGTAAGGATCGATAAATAGACTCAGGTATGGTCGTAGCCATCCAATCAATGAGTCATGTAACCAATCATAATAATCCACAAAATCACAACCTGGATTCTAACAGAAAAAATCTAGGGTCTTGCGCTCCTTCTCTACCCAAACAAAGTACAAGTTCAGGCATGTGAACAAGTGAGCTGAAGTCGAACATGCAAGAACATCATCTGATTACCAGCGAATGACAAAATTTGTTAATAGACGCGAGAGGAACCACCAATAATGACAATGGCCGTCAAGGTAATATAGGTACAATCCACAAAATGTGAATAGTGAGCTGGCGTCGAACACCCGTAGAATCATCTGATCGAAGGTCAATGATGAAAACCTTACGTCGAATGCGAATAACCTACCATTAAGGAATGTAGGCTCCAAGGTACCAGAAGGGAGTATCTAGATCAACTTCCTGGATAATGATCTGAAGTCGACAGGAAGTGACCTTGATTGAAGGTGGGCCATAGTGTTTCCCACATCATTAACGTGAGACAGAGGAAAAATAATTTTTGTGAATCAAGATCATATGAGAATCAGAGGAAGGTTGAAACTACAGAGGTCAAATTCTCTTGAACATATCGGTGGCACGACAATGGATTTGGCAGTATTTGATGTCAAAATATCAAAGGTCATGATGGCGAGGAAAAGAGCAGATGAGAGGTCAAAAAGGATTACCCAAACCCATGGAGGCAAACAGAAAATGAGATGAGATGTTCCCAACCCAACACGAATGCAGACAGGTGCCATGTTCAAGAGTGACATATTGCCGACACGATGACAACACTGGTTCCATTTTTCCCCACCATTTCTGGCGAGTAAGCCAATTATTTTTTAGAACAATCTTAAAGGGGATAGCATATGCTTGTAATATAAGTTCATCCTTCAGACGAATCCATCCTAGTACATTTAACGAGCCCTAGGAAGGAGAAACTCGAATATCATCATTAAGTCTGGATTCGATGTCATCAGGGTTTAACGAGTCTGAAAAAGGAAGAAATCGACGTCTTTTCATGTTTAGAGAGTTTGAAATGACAGTGGAAAATTAAACTCCAAAAGTCCTTTTTTGTGAATAGTTCCTCAAATCCGAAAAGTAAAAAACTATGTCTGAGAAAACCTCCTAGTCACAACAGGCTAGGGTATTCCTTTTCGTAAATAATCTATCCTAGCCTGAAAAATGGGTAAACATATACTAGGTAGATTTTGTTTCGTAGCCACTTTAACGAGATCAAAATGACAAGGGACTCGGCAATATTTTCATGTTTAGAGAGTCAGAAAAGAGTTGAAAGATGACTCCAGAAATGACTTTTTAGTGTTTTTACCGAGTCTGAAAAAGTATAAAATACAACTCGTATCACTGTCCAAGTTGCGTAAAATCCTATTGTTGTACATAAAAGCGAGTGTAAAATCCATTTTTCGACAAAATATATTAAAATATTGAGAAAAATGACTTTAAAAACCTAATTTTGACTTCAAAAATTATAAATATGCCACAAATGGTAAAAACATATTTACTTTTACTTTTTACCTCATTTGGAGAGCAACAGTGAGCTCTTGGTGTGCAAACTTGTGGCAGTGATTGCGACCAATCCAGTACATCATCCAGATTCTTGTTCGTTCCAGGTAAGAGGCGCTCCCCTTAGCTTTGTTTTGATTCATTTTTTGTAAATTTCCATTGTTTATTTGACCTCTGGAGGAACCCTTTTGCAAATTTAGGGCTCGGCCAATTGGCGCCGGTAACGGGCACAGACACATGCCAATTAGCTCCTTTTTGCAAAGGGGTCGCGCCAATGGCGCAACTAAAATTTCCTCGTTAATTTACCAAAATTTGAGCCACTCAAATAAATTTTAAGTGTTGCAGAGACCTAATAAGGTGTTTTTGACCATGTTGGTGCAGATATCGAGGCACAATGATGATTGAGTGGAAGGAGAGGGAACATGGTGAAGAGGACGAAATGGCCATGGAAAATGAAGCTTGCATGAACGCCATCCAAGACTGTGGTCTCAAGAAGTTCTTCCTTGCACCATGTTTGGGAGCTCAACCTAAGATATTACAATATTTGGTTAGCATATGCAACAAGAATGAAGAAGTGTTCAAAATCCAAGACCAAGTACTATCACTCGAGGTCTCTGATGTTTATTTCATAACCGGATTGTCGCGCAGAGGCCCAGTGCCAATCATGACAGGCAGTAGACCTTTTGGGGAAAAAATGGACATGGTAATGGCGAGAGTGTGCCCAGGGGCGCAAACAAGATCAGGCAGTGGGAAAGTAGACATCCACACAGTCCACGATCTAGAACTCCAGGTAGTGCTTCACACCATTACATGGGCTGCAAGATCATAGGCCCTACATGAGGCAACCAAAGTGCAGCTCCTACTAGCTTCCGAATGCATGAATCCTACACTTTTTGATTGGGCCACTGCCGTGACAACAAACATCAAATGGTAGCTAAAAAAGTGAAAGAAGGCCAAACTAAAACAGTTTGGGTATGGTTCCATTCTGGTGTCGTTCATTCTGGAATGATTACCAGTTTTCTAGGGCCAAGGGGCGATAGTTGTCGAGCTGTCATTGAGGGAGCCGAGGATGGCTCGATGGGCAACACTTATTCCCAGGTCAGGAGGGGGCCAGCAGATGTCCTGGAGGCTCAAGTTTTTTGTATGGTTACGGCGTCAGCTAATTGTAGTTGAGGATTTGCCCTATGCAGGTACCGATTTCACAGGAGACCCAGATCTTCCACTTCCAGAGGGGGAGGACTTGGACGAGGAGTTGGGTATGACTCTTTTTTATCTTTTATGTATTTATGATTTTTTTGTGATACATGCCTATTCTAACAACAGTTCTATGTGTGTGCAGATGTTGGTAGGCCCGTGTGCATGTCTCCCATTGCACGGAGGACCCCTCTTGCATATGACCCCCAAGCTAAGGGCGACGAAGGGAGTGAGCTGATCTAGAACCTGGAGGGCATCGGCCGGGGAATCCTGGACTATGCATGGCTGGAAGATGTCCTGTTGGCTTACCAACGACATACTGTGGGGGTGCCTAGTCACCTCCATCGACTGCTGAGGTGATTGGGGCATGCGGTGACATGTTACCACGAGCACCACGCTGATTAGCCATCTCGGGCTTTTATATGCATATTTTTGAGAGACATGTTGTCTCCGGTTATTATTAGACATACATGTATATTTTTTATTTTATGTGATGTAGAAAAACTGCAAACTATCAACATATATATATATATATATATATATATATTTCTGGATGGATATTTTTACATGTGATGATGTTTTTATAAGTTGCACAAATGTCTATCTAAAACCAAATTAGCTACTGCATCTATTAACGCATTCATGTGTCTGGGTAAATGTTGATATGTAATGTAATCAAAATTTCTTTCCAATAAATGAATACGTAGATATAGACGTAAAATGGATGGGTTTCTAACTGAATAATGATCGTTAATTTGTAATACTACAAGTTGTGAGTCCAGATACACAAGTAATGCATGAATACCGAGGTTAACATGCTCGTTTAATAATTCTAAAACGACACTATATTCCGCGACATTATTTGTGGTAGGCCCTAGAAAAACACCTTGCAAATTAACCAACTCACTAGTAGGATTGTAGATTACCCAGGCTGCCGAGGACAGATTCTTGGTACTGCGGGAGGCACCATCCGCGAAACGGACAAATTTAGGAGTAATAGACATCTGCACAATCAGGAAGACCCAATCAGCAGAAAGACGCTTACAAAGCACACCACACCACACATGCACAACAATTAAAACACTCACTTATGTACACACACACCACACGAGAATAACTCAAGCGTAGTAATTTTTTACGTATAGCACATTCCTAGGTTGTGCCAGGGGAACTCCTTCGTAGTCGATAAGCTCATAGGCCCCATTTTTTAATACTCATTTAACTATATAGGGCCCATGGCACATGGGCTAGAATTTTCCTGCTCCAATTTTATCGTGTGCTTGGTCATATAGGAGGACGAGGTCTTCTTCAATGAAAGAATGAGGAGAAACCGATTGATCAAAATGGTCTTTGACCCATTTGTTCTGTGCCTTAATGACCAAGGCAGCTAAGCGACGTGTTTCATCTAGTCGTTCCAAATACAAGAGATTCTCTTTCTCCAAAGAAGTGTCAGGAAATAGTTCCATGTTCAACTTCAGAGAAGAAATTTCACATTCAACCGAGAGAGTCGCTTCCAAACCATACACCAATTGGAAAGGTGTGAATCCGGTTGCACTCTTTGCAGACGTTCAATAAGCCCAGAGAGATGATAATAATTGGAGATGCCAGTTGGATTTGTGGATACCAATCATTCGTTGAAGCATTGTGACCAAAACCTTGTTCACAGCCTCAACTTGGCCATTCGCCTGGGGGTAGTATGGCGTTGAGCTATCATGGCATAAGCCCAACATTGACATTAGCTCAACCATCATGTAATCCCAAAAATGGGTGCCATGATCGGTAAAAATGGCCTGAGGGACTCCGAAACATGTAATAACATGGTTGAAAAGAAATTAGGCAGCTGTCTTACCGTCGACAGCTAATGTAGGCATCGCTTCGGCCCACTTAGTAAAGTATTCTACGGCGACGATTATATGAGCATGCCCCTCGGCCGAGTGAGGGTTACATTCCCGACCATTGAATGCCTCTAAGGCATTGGGAGATGATGTAAGAGCCAGAGAGCCAATGGCCTTCTAGCAGGTAGATGACATAACACAGGTGGAAGCACCTTCATCCATAATGGCCCTATGGATGTTAAGGTCGTTAATCTTGACTTGTATAACAAGATAAATTTGATGTGGAAGTCCGGGGAAAAAATTTTCTAGGTCGAAGGTGAGAAAATTAGAATCGGTGGGATCGATTCCACCGATTGTAGACAACAGAGCTTTCCATTGCGATGGGAAACTTTGAAGTACTTCCAATGCATACATGGCAGAAGGTGCCTATGCCAAATCCTCAACAATACTGTAGTGCTGAGTGGCACGGGCATTTTGGTTGTAGGAAGATTTTCACAGAACACCTTTAGAAGGTGGCCTTACAACAGGTTTAGCGGTGGGCTTCTCAATTTCCAAAGGACCAGAGACATGTGGGGGAGGTGGGCCATCCACGACTTCCTTCCCAGCTGCCTGGCATGATCCAGCATAATCCTTCGAACTCGTAGAAATTGAGACAGGTGAAACACCATTCATCATAAAGACCTGGGACCCAAATGCTATAGATGGTGAAGGCTGCTCAACCATCTGGGCCTACTAATATGGGAACGGTTCTTTGAGAACTGCTGGAGTCCCTTTGGAGCCTTTTAGAAGTTGACTAACTTCAGATCGTCGAGAAAAATCTTTGGTATAATGGTCTCCTCCAAAAATAAGGTAGCAGTACTTCGGTTTACTTTGGGAACCATCATCAGTATGAGGTTTAGAAGACTCTGGTTTTGGGGCATCGGGTTTGGACTTTCCTTTTCCCTTCTTCTTTCCTTTGGAGGCCTTTTCCGTAGGAATAGCCTGAACGACGTTGACCTTCACAGTTTTGCTAGAATCTGGAGGGGCGGGAAGAGCAAAATTATTGGAATAATTGGACTTCTACTTCCCATTTGAGTATTTCCGAGAATTTTGGGAAATGGAACCAATGACACCATCCACTGCTAGGGTAGGTGTCACTTTAGAGGTTCTTGGCCGCGGAGCATCAGTCAAAATATCATAAAGTGTGCTAGACTGAGAGTACACTAGATCCAGGTACTAGGCATGTGCGATGGCTTGTTCTTCAGTCACACAGGCCCCCATAGAAATATCTTGAGTGATTTGGTTAACGAAGGAGGTGGTGAACCAATGAGTTAGTAGCTGATAAGGTATATCAAACTTGATCAGTCTATGATGACGTCGCCACTCATGAATATGATCGGATATGTGGGTGGCTTTATCCTAATTCAAAGAAGTCAGGAGATGCATCCCGACTTCATAGCGAACTGGTAATTGGAGGTGAGTCAGAAAATCCATAGCTAACATATTTAAGTCTTGAAAGATGCCACGGGGTAATTCTATATACCACTTAGCAGCAGCACCAGTAAGAGTGTGCTGGAAGAGGCGTAGACGAATTGAATCATCTACCCAAGAATTGGACGAACACCATAAATGGTAGGTCATTACATGAGCTTTGGGGTCTTCTCTAGCTTTACCTTCAAACTTAGGATAGTCGTCGAGTACCTTGGTTGGAATCGGAGGCCAATAAGGATTGTGAAGAATCGGATCATTGGTTAATTTAGAAACGTTCGGTAATTCCAAGGTGGCCAAGAACGGTAACTGCAGATTGAAAGGCATGACAAGCCCTCGATAAGGACCTGTACCTGTACTCACCCTGGTTGAGAATATCCTTGCACCCATGAGTTCTGTCTCGGGGGATTCTGACCATAGGGGGTATAGACCATATAACCAGTCTGATACGATTGCTGGTAACCAGTTTACGGAAGTTGATAACCAGGGTATGGACCTTGATTATGTCGTCCCTGTTTGAGTAGTATGCGGATTTGGCTGCTGAGTATAGGTATATCTTGGTTATTGAGGATAATAATGGGAACCTTGGGGCGGGTTGTAAACCGGTCGCGATTGACCTTGAGGATAATAACTTCCTTGGGGTTGAGCGGGCTACTGATAAGTGGGGCCCTGTTGAGCCTGATAAGTAGGGCGCACCAGTTGATTCGGTTACGGCATCGAATAAATCGAATGTTGAGCAGCGTTGACAGGATGTGCAGGCTGGCCTGGTTGGACAGGTTGACCTGACTGAATGGGCTACCCTGGTTGAACAGGTTGAGCTGGGTGAACAGGCTGCATAGGTTGTACAGGTTGACCTGGATGATGTGGGACACTAGGCTGTGCCAGATGGGTCGGTTGGCCTAGTGCCAACCGGTGGCAGAATGGGGCTAGGTTGTGCCTGATAATCGGTTTGACCTGCAACAGGACCGTAGGATGATCTTGGCTGTGCAACATTCGGACCAATAGGATACTGAGGTTGTTGAGGTTGAACCATAGGTTGAGAAGGTTAGACTTGGCCCCCAAGACCATAAAATGGCCCCGGTTGGTACCTTGATTGACCTGTGGGTCCTTGAGGCTGCCCAGGTTGGACCATAGGTTGAGGCTAGATAGGTTGACCTGAAGGGTTGTAGGACTGTCCTTGCGGACCGTATAACAACCCCTACTAGCCCAAGGTTGGCCTTGTAAGGTTTTTCCTTGTGGGTCATAAAGATAACCAGGTTGGCCCGAAGTTTGGCCTTGGGAGGGTTGCCCTTGCGGGTTGTAAGGTTGTCCAACCTAGTTAGACGAAAAACCTTGACCATGGAGATAAGCCTCTAGAGCGGGTAAACATAAAGGGTTTCCCTACTCATCATATTGATATGGAAAAATGTAAACGGAGGTAACATCCTATGCATAATGTGAAAAATATGGATGGTTGGGATCTTGGGAGGATTGATCGACCTCAGGGTTTGATTGTTGTAGGGACAATTGATACTCAGGAGAAATTCTCTCCGGAATAGTAGATGCTATATAGATGTCTTCGGGAAGCAACGCGGTCCTTACAAACTGAGTGGTAACAGCAGGTGTAGATGTGGCCACACAGATAGTGGACCTAACAGGTACTGAAGTGACCTGAGGGGATGACGTGATGGGTGTCCTAGGAGACATCACCAATGAAGGAATAATTGGCCTCATAGAAGGAGTTGATATTCCCATAGAGGCGACAACAGTCATAATCTGACTTAAGGATCTATACCCCGCTGGAAGTGAAGGACTGGGCGAAGACATGACAGATAACTTAGGGTTGTCTTCTGGGAACAACTGGTAATATTCACCAGATGTGGGGATTTCCTGACTAGGAGAATGGTTGGATGGCCCATATCTGAACCTGCCGCTAGATCTTGTAGCAGACAGCGAGGACTAGGAGGAATAACAACAGCTAGAAAAGGAAAACCCGATGTGAGAGGAGGGAAGTATTCCCCTACTCCAAATCCAGACCAAGGATCGGATAAGGGCCAATTGAACTCAACTGGTCCTCCAAAGGGAAGTTCATATAGAACTGGTCCTCTATTGGGAAACTCGGAGACAATGGGCTGTTGAGGTTCAGTAGAGGATTGAGAGACCTCTGATGAATCGTCTGTATATGGACTACCAGTAGACGAAACTGAGGGTTCTGCCACTGTGATAGTAACGACGAAAGGAAGAGATCAAATACAACACATGGGCTAGGAAAAATCATGGCAAACAACCAAATTTCCAACAAGAAAATTTTAATAGGGTATGTGATCACAGGTGATTTATTTTACTGCATTGATACTTAGAAACTTCACCGTTTCATGTTTTAAGAGCTGAGAAATGGATAAAAGGTGACTATCTCTTTTAGTTTTGAAACAAGCGTGGAAGGACAAGCACTTGATGATCCTTTCAAAATTACGGAGTCAAAAAAGATCAAAATGACTACTCTGGTAATCTGGGCAAAGGGTGTACCAGATATGCGTGAACTGCAATATACACCTTGGTTTAAAAATGAAAGAGAAATCAACCAAGGACTTGACATATGTGAAGGCAATCTCCCTGAATGATATGTTTGGTGTATCATGGGTATAAGGTGGCAGACTCAGCTTCCTAAGGATAAAGCATAGCAACCTAGTGGGGTCTCCCTTTATATACGTGATGGCACGGGGAGCACAAGTCCGTAATAGTGTTGTCTAAAGCCAAGAGGAGAACGACAACTACTAGGTTTAATGACGCCGAAACATGTCACTAGCCTAGACCTCTAAATATTTCGTTAATGTTTCAATGCTGCCTTAAGGTAAATTGAATAAATTTTAATGTTGATCTTCAATTATGTTTCAATTTCCAGGCCCTACCGAATGTTATGTCTCAAAATCTCCTAAATGCACACTACGTGCCACAATGTATCATTTCGTTTGATGAATAGCTAACTACGAGAAGGTTGAGAGCTTTCACACAATAACAAAATGGTTAGAAAACAACCACTAGTGTTTCTAATGCACACTAATGAAAACTTAAAGAATTTCTTTCAGGGCTACAGATCACTAATAACACAGAAAATATTTAATTTACATTAACTAATCAAAAGCAAAAGAGATTTTTTGTATTTTCAATGTTTAAGAGCAAAGTGCACTAAACAAAATGGAAACTAATGCAAAGAAAAATTTGAGAAGTGGTAGCAAAAGAGCAAAGACAAGAAATTTCACTCAATTTCAAACACACAATTAGATCCCAAATTGACAAATAAGTCCCTCAAATCTAAGATAAATCCCAAAGACTCAAATGAACCATGTAATCTAGGCTCAAAACAAGGCAAAGCGGAATTCGAATGAAGAAGAAACCAATCACTCAAATAACACAATACAATAGTGGACAACCACCAAACGAATACAAAGAAGTGATAACAAAATTGACTGATCAAACGAGGACCAAAAACTCCCACGGGAGGCTCGACACACTATAGCACCTAGATGCCCTAAGGCTAGAATGTAAAATCGATAGAAGAGGGAAAACAACTAGAGGATGAAGGTCACAGTCTATCAAACAAGGCTCCAGAACACTCAGGAAGTCGAAAAAGTAACACCAAAGCAACATACCAAGCTCAGAAAGCCCAAAAAGGAGCATACCCTAGCACTTTATAGGATTGGCGTGATTGTCAGGATGCAACTAGCGTCAGAATAGGATTGGTGCGGGTGATAAACTGGAAACATGCGCCAGCTGGCATGACTGTCAGGGAAAAAACTGCGCCAGTCGAGTTTACAACGAAAAAAAAAAAAAAAACAAGCAAGAAAAGACCAAAATCAACCGAAAAGACAAGACAAACTCCAATCAATGTCTCCCCAGTGGAGTCACCAGTTTGTTGGAGAGGTAAATCCCCTCTGCGGACAGAGGCGATTCCTACTAGCCCAGATCAGGTCTAGCAAGAGCCGAGTCACGCTAAGACGCAAGTTACTAATTGCAAAATACCAAGACGCGACAAGAGGCCTACCTTAAGTCCTACACTACCGTCATTTGTGGAGAAGATAGCGCTTCCATCCCTTTCTTTAGAAGATCACAATTCTCCCGCTCGATTTGATCGAACACCTACATGTACAAGAAGAAACAACAAACAAACAAGCGTAAAACCTAACACATGCAATTATGTATCAGTCAGAGAAGATACAAATCATAACATAAAACATGAACATCTGAGTGGAACCATAATCAAAGTCTCTTATTATTAATCAGAACAAAGAAAGATACAACCGGAGCTCTGATGCTAGATCTTCCTTCTACGGGTCGACAGAGGAGTATGTCTTGGTAAAGCTCGTCGAGAAAAGGACAAGTCTCTCTCTCTTCAGCTGTATGACGATAATCTCCTTACAATTGATTCAGATATATTTAGGCTAGCTTGCAAAGGGAAAATGACAACCTTATATAGATGGTGGAAGGGGAGTTGGGATCCCTACAATGGTGGGATTGGCCCTATCCTCAAGAAAGCTTCCATGATAGGTAGAAATCCACTTCCCCTACATGGAGATCCGGAGCCAAACCTTCCAACTCATTTTAGAGACTCGTTCAGGAGTTCGTTGGAATCAAACTTCCACCATTTATTTTTTTTAAAACACTCCTTATTATGCTTGGCGCGGGTGATACACTGGGACAGAGCGCCAGTTGGCGCGCCCTCTTTGGTGGATTTCCCCCATTGGACTGAGGGATAAACTAGCTAGTTGCGCCAAGGCTAAAAAGAATATATTTAGGGCTTTTCATAGGAAATTGTCTTTAGGGGAATGATTTTCCTTTTCAAGGGGGATGCCATGAAAGTGGTTTCAGGTCATGTCACTGCTCACAAGTCATGGAATAAGCCCTCCAATGTGTGGGACGGGGGATTGCAGGGACAGTGACAAATTACTATGTAACAATGGTATTTTGGTACAGTGTAAGGGAGGCTTCGCCTTCCTACTGTATCATAAAGAATGCATAAGATGGATGCGAGAAGGGAAGAACCAGGCATGTCGACCTTTGCCCTTTGATTTAGGCCGGCCGAATTTTGAATGAAAACATTGGAAAAACACGCTTTCCCGCATCGAGGATGGAAGATCTGGCCAAAGAAGGTGATAGCCTTGTAAAGAGTCCCACGGTTCTATTATGTAAGTCAAACGCAGCGTGTTTGAATTAGGATCGCTTTGTAGCGAAAAAGGGGGACAACCCCTTTCAAAAGATGTTGGCCATAAATCACTATCCGGGCAACACCCACCTCCCTTACTGGCGCTGCCTTCCTAGCATGAATGAAACTAGCTGATCTGGATGAATAGCTCAACCTAGCCTCTTTTTCTAAAGGCTCTATCTACCTTCCCTCCCCTCTCTAAGTATATCCATGTGTCTGGAATATGATCCTCATCAATAGGTACATCGTAATTAATGCCTCGTTCATGTCATCTAATCTAGGTAGGAACTAAGGTTCCTCCATATTGTTCAATGTTATGTGGGCCTATAGGAACCATTGGGAATATTTGGACTAGTGGATACACAAACTACAGGTCACGAGGAAGTTGGCATGAACACCTCCAGGGCATAGGGTATGGAGAACAGGTCACGTACAACTAATAACTGAGTATAGGTTCCCATGAGTAGAGATTAATGCTGACCTTCTAGCTCTGTTGATTACCAACTTGACATGACTAGCATTGAAGCCTGGATCACCCCCTGGCATCGACTCTTGGATCGACTAGCAGCTATCAAAAATGACCTCCTGTCGACTGGCTCTAGGTGACACCTCATTATCGAGACACCACTATCTATCGGCGACCACCTTCCTATCAATGAGACTACGTATCATCGACCTCCTGGCGCAACCTCCTGGCTATCGTGTACCACTGGCTTTAGAATAACCTACCTTCTGGCATCGACTAGCGGATCGAATCCTTTTACTATCGGCATTGCCTACAGGCGGCTATGACTCTTGGCATCTAATAGTAGATGACTACTTGTCACGTACCACTAACTGGGCATGGGGGATTTAAAACTGATCACGTACAACCGGTGGGAATGAATTATTGGGCATGAACTAGAGCTTAATGCACTGAGTATAGCATCCAAAGAGTAGATATTCAAAGAGAGTATAACTACATTCATGCACTGCCATATAAGATTTCTAGCCGCACTATGACTAGAGCTTCATTCATGCACTGGGTAGACCTTCCCAAGAGTAGAGCCTTCATGAATAGACCTTCCCAAGAGCATAACTTCTTTCAAGCACTGACTGAAAAGAGCTTCTAGGCACTAACTGTATCCAGCCCAGGAGCGCTGATAGTCCATTCGAATAGCATAGCAGCTACCATAGATTAGCCAAGTCAAGTAGTGCAGCAGCCACAGTGAAATATCCTAGCCAAACAACTCATGTTTCCAACTGAATATCCCAACTAATAAAAAAATCCTGGTATCCAAGCCAAGTTGATTAGCCAAGTAGCCAAAATCCAAGCAGCCGAGTATCCCAGCCCATCAATGACTGGAATTTCCTCCTCGGATCACCACTTGTCATCTAGTGATCGCCTCTTAGCTCGACTAGTGGAAAATAATCCTGGCATTGAGTGTATCGAAATCTATCATCGAGTGATCAAATCTTGGCATTGAGTGATTGAAACCTATCATTTCAACTTGAAATGTAGGTAGTACTAGCATCTAGTGGCTCTACACCTCCCTAGATGGAGTAGCGGGAAGGAGTCCTGGCATAGGCAGCATAGGTGTTTTTTAATGAGGCGTATGACCCAAAACAGGTGCATCATAAGTAATGTATCATCGATAAATTCGAGATCATATCGATGGCGGCCTATTGTTCTTCAAGTTCTTCTCTTTTGGGGCCCTTCCCCCAAAAGAGAGTTGCTCCTCGACCTCGTAACCTTAGTTGAGTCCCTCTGGGCCTCACCATATGAACAGTGAGCCCCTAATGGGCCTACCAGGCCTCCCCCTCGACCTCATAACCTTGACCAAGTCGATGGTGGCCTTATAGTCGAGAGTTCGTTACCTCTCCTTTGTCGAGATTTCAGCTAGCTCACCCTCACCCTAATGGGCCTTTAGTCAATCCCCCTCACCATATGAATACTGAGCCCCTACTGGGCCTTCTAGGTCCTAACCATATGAATGGTTAGCGTTAACACCTTATCCTCACACGTTACCTCTCTTTTAGTCGAGAGTTCAGCAGGCTCACCCTCACCCTGATTTTTGTAGCGCTAGAGGTCTACCTATAGTTCGAGGTAGAGAGAGGGTAGAGTTCTCTATTCCATGACCACCTCCTTTCAATGAGACTGGCTATGAATATTTGGCTACGACAACTGGGATATGGGTTATCGGCAAAGAAACATGGGAGTAGGCTATAGAATCGGCTATTGGAAATGGGCTAGAAAAAAACGACTATATCCTTCCTGGCCCTGAGATGCCTATCGACCTCTTGTCATCGAGTGATCGAAACTTGGAATTGACTATTGTAAAATACTCCTATCGAGTGCATCGACTCTTGTATCAACTGGTAGCAGCATTAGGTAGCGGCACCAACACTTGGATTTCCTCTTGGCTATCGGTCGACCTCCTTATTGTGGTAATGACCTCCTCCTCCTGTCAATGAATTTTTTTCAATTACTGTCTCCAGCCAAGCCTATAAGCCCAACAACTGAGTGGTCTAGTCGATTCCAGCTATGAGTGTCTCTAGCCTGAGTATCCCAGCCTGAGTAGCCAAGCCAAGTCAATAAGCTGAGTATAGTAGCTAAGTGTAGAGAGTCGCAAATCCAATTAGTGCAGTAGTTGCAGTTGAGTAGCCAAGGAGCCACGGTAGAGTAGCCAAGTAGTTGAGTAGCCCAACCCACTTGCCCAAACCTAGCTTCCCTAGTCCCACTGGGTTTCAATTATGAAAAGGCAAGCAGTAGTCCACGTCCATTTCCTTTCCCCCCACCCATGAGCTAGTCACCTCACTCTAGCAACACATTTTTATATTTATTCTCTCGTAGGCACATGGGTTACATATTTTTTTCTCTTGTTCGTTGGGTGAATCAAAAAGCAAGCAAGCCTAAAGAAAGAAATAAAAAACAATACTATGTCCTTTATTTTGTGATGCCTAGGTGTTGTAAGCATAAGTAAGTAAGAACCTACCCCCCTTACCATCGGCGAGGAGCAAGTTCTATCAGTAGGCAGTGTGCCCTACAGTGTTTACCCTAAAATATACCATATCCTGATGGATATGTCATTTCAGTTGGGTACGCTATTGAAACATATCCTCTCCTCTTATCTCGAGCATGTAGGTTAGAGAGGGTACTTTTTTCAGCAACATTTACCGTTTGTAGAAGGAGCTAGGTTAATGGGTGCACCTCACACTGCTACAACCTGATCTGCGTGAGTGAAACTCCCGGACTAGAAGAAAATACCTGACCTGCGTGAATGGCTCAACCTATCCCCCCTTTTCTAAATGGCTGAAATACCTCCTCCTTGAGGTATGTTTTAGCATCGAGGGTGTTGGGTTCAGGGAATTGAGGTACTTCCTAGGTGTTTACTTGCGTGGAATAGGCGGACTTGGTGGACGTGAACCTGGCAGGTGGACTTGGTGGGATTGGACTTGGTGGTTATTACTTGGACTGGGTGGTCTTCATTTCCTTGGCGGGTGCCTTCCTGGGCATCTTGACTATGCTTTAACCTTTAGCCTCACCTTTTTCCTTCATCAACAAAATAGAATCACCAAGTTCAACGGAAGGAATAAGCCATCAGCCTTTAGCCTTAAGCCTTCAACAACAGCCAATTCCAACTAGTCCCACTAGTCCAACATAATAAGCCTTTTGCCGTCAGCCAAGCCCACTTAGTGATTTATTTGATTGATTGACAGTTGAGAGGGGCTAGAGCCAGTCTTCAGGGAGGGGCGGGCTAGAGAGAGCCAGTCTTCTTGGAGGGGCTAGAGCCAGAAGCCATAAGCCTAACCTAGCCTACAAGCCATTAGCCACAAGCTTGAAGAAAAGCCAAACTTCTACCAACATCAAGCCCACCAAGCACACTTCTGCTCACCTACAAATTCAACATCCACTTCAACCAATCATATCACTTCAACCAAGAAGCATATCACTTCAACCAACCATATATCACATGCTGTTATTTACGTTGATATAAGGCTTAGCCTATTCAGCTTAGCCTAGCTCGACTTGGCTTATTAGGAGAGCTACTAGGGCTAGATTTCCTCTAGCTCGACTTAGCTTATTAGGAGAGCTCGGGGAAATCTCCTCCACATTAGGCTTCACCTCTAGTGGAGGTTTAGAACCTTCTCCCTATGAGACTGGCCCTTTTACCGTGGTGGAGGTTCTTTCAGTTTGACTTCCTATTTGATCATATTTCCTCTCCCTTTGGTCGAGTCCCTCTGGGCCTCACCGTCCTAACCTCGGATGAGTCCCTTTGGACCTTGGAAGAGGTTATTTCTAATTTCACTCCTCACCATATGAATAGTGAGTCCCTACCGGGTCTATTTGGCCATTTTCACTTGGAGGAGGTTATCTTTCCCTACTCATTTTGCCGTTTTCTCTTGGCAGAGGTTTGGAGAGGTCATATGCATGTTGGTATTATATATGTCATTATGGTCAACCCCTGTGTAGCACGATCTATTATATATATCATTATGCCATTGAGATAGATTGATTTCTTTCCCTCAAATTCATTGATGACCCTCAAAGCCTGAGTCAAGCTACATAGGCTCTGGGACCTTATATTGCTTCCCCCCTAATAGATAGAAGAGATAAGGAAGGTGGTCGGTTTTCAGACTAACCAGACAGAGCTGGGCTGGGGATAAGGTTCACGGCCATTTTCCTGGAAGCGGACCTGGCCTGACTAAATGAAAACCCATTCAAAAAATATCAATCGTCATTAAAGCAGGTGATCACTATAAATAGCAGGACCCAACCCTAGCAAGTACCAGTATCCCACCAACAACCCAATTCAAAATAACCGAGTTTCAGAATTAGGAAATCAAAGGTTCAGTATTACGTCTACAGAGAGAGAACACTAATCTATTAGAAATAACGTATATAGATAGGTATCCAATAAGAGTACTAACTGACCAAGTAAAAGGGGCAGGTTCTGTACTACCACCTAAGTTTGGATAAAACCATCCAAAACCTAAGGAGAAGGTATATCAATCAGTTGTCTCTAGCCAGGTATTTTTAGCTAGGAAGGCATAAAACTTCTTGTGACTAATACCATGCACAATGACGTAGTGGTAAAGCAAGAATGGGGTCTGCCAACTTGGCAGCACAACAGGGCATTGGATAGAATCCACCACTATCCATGAACCAACCAACTCCAATCCTAAAAGGTCTAGCTATTAATGGATGGCAGATAATTAGCCAGTTAAGGTGGTCCTTCTGGAAACAAACCAACCCGCTTTACAATCCATCAATCCACTCATTCATTCACTCATACATCAATAAATCCTTCCTCCCCCTCAGATGAATGATGTAAATATTGTTCATATTTACTACATTTCATCATCAATGGGTTCTTAACCTCCTAAAGAATCCTCATTTCCCCTCCCTCTATGGATTTATCAACCAATACCATACCTTCCTTTTCCTCATTCTGTCTATTCTCGACAATAAGTCCTCCTCTTACATGGCACAATGACTGTCCTCCTATACTATGGCCCCTTAGGTCCAATGCCTCAAGCCCAACCTCCCTCTCTAATTTCTACTTGCATTCTCAACTCCACCTAGAGTTTCCACCACTCTACCCACCCATCCTCTACCTTCTCTCTCTTTTTATTCCCCCCACCTACCTCCATATCTCGTGACAATGCCAAAAGTGCAATTCCCTACTCATAGCTTGCCCTGATACCCTCCCCTACACTACAAAGAAGGAAGGAAAGTCTCCTCACTACCAAGCTCTTGTTTGATGATTCAGCTAACCCATTACCTTGTGGGTAGTAAGCAGTTGAATGACCGAGTGCTATCTGATACCTGTGACAAAAATAAATCATTTTCTTGGATCCAAAATCAACAGCGTTATCAATGATTATATTTCTTGGGCAGCCAAATCTAGAGAGGATGTGGTTTTCTAGGAACTTGCTGATAATAGAATCTGTGGCATTCCTAGAAGGTATGGCCTCTATCCATTTTTTGAAGTAGTCTGTGGCTGTCAAGATCCACTTGTGTTGAGCAGATGATGTAGGGTGTATCTCTCCTATGAAATCTAGGCCCCATTTTTGGAAGGGAGCCTCAACAGTAATAGGTTGTAATGGTAAAGGGAGTAGCTTTCTTTTTCCCTAAAAAACCTGGCACTTATGGCAGACAATTATCATTTTATGGATGTCATTGAAAAGTGTAGGCCAGTAATAGCTAGCTTTGAGTATTTTGTTAGCAGTGGCTTTCCAGTTTAAATGGCCTCCACACTCTGCTGCATGGAACTCCTATTTAATCCTCTCTGCTTAAGTTTCAGGAAAACATTTAAGAAATAGACCATTTTCATTTTTCCAGTATAAACATTTATTCAATATGCAATAGTTTCTGGCTTTTAACTTTAGGAACCTGGCCTTAGTCTTTGATAAATCAGGAGGGGAATTGAGGTTTGTGAGTACATACAGGTGTTGTGAACAGCAGCAACCCCCCTTTTATTTAATATTAGTAATAATACTAAATAAATGGGGATCCTTAGTTAAAAATCCCAAAAAATCAATTAGGATTTTTTTTCCTTTTCAAATAAAACTTTATATCATAAACTTAGGGAAATTCCTTAGAAAAACCTTAAGAAACACTTAAGTTTATGATAGATTTCAATAAAAAATTTCTTTAAGCGAAATAGCGCATCCATCGCAAAATGGTGGATATCTTTTGTAAAACTGAAATTGCGATTTTGCGATTTTGCGATAACGTGATCCCAAAAAGCATATACCGGTCGCAAATCGCAGATCGCAGAAATGTGTTAAATGAATACTTTTTGATTTGCGATATTTTCAATTTGCGCATTTGCGATATTTTCGATTTGCGCTATTTGCAATTTGTGCTTTCGCGCTTTTTGCAAAATTGTGATGGTTACGTTTTGCGATATTGCGATATTGCGTAGCAAATCGCAGATCGCAATGTCACAAATTCATAAAAGTGCGTTGTTCAAAGAAAATCTTTCCATAAATCAAATATCCATTTTGTGCTTTAATGATTGGATTAAATGAATGGATTGTCAATTAATGGTAAATGGGATTTTGTTTTGATTGAAAGGTCGTTTCACGTTATAATAATATATTTCATCCGCCTTTGCATTTAAAACTATCTCATCACCTTTCTCATGCCATTACTCTCATTTAACTCGTAAAACGCAGGCACGAAGGAGCAAATGTCTATAAAAAGCGTTCACAGAACATTATGGGTAAGAAAGAAAAGAGTTCAAATTCTGAAAACAGAGAAATGGCTTCACTGTATGCAGAAACTGCTTGCAATAAGGATGTCGGTATAACCAGCTGGGAAGGAATGTATAATTTGCTCGAAGAATAAAATCCTGTGGTGATGAAAGTTGCGGCTACAGCAGGTTCCAGTAATTCATCTGAGGCAACCCTTAAAGAACTGGCTTATTCATTTATGCATAGGATAGCGGCAAGCCCAAGAATTCTCCCATATACAGACATGGTGAAATGGATGCTGGACAACACCGATATTTCAGACAGGCAATTTAGAACTCCAACTCAAGATCTAATCGGGTCGTTCACTACGGAAGATTTGAGGCTGATGTATCAGTTGCCGGAACCTCAGGAAACTTATAATAAGCAATTTATGGAAGATTTTTCCAGAGAACATGCAAATTTGTCGGAATGCACACAGGAGTGGACCAAAAGAGATGAATCATTGAAGAAAAACAAACATGGTATGTACAGTACTGGCTCACTTACCTCTCCTTATTGTTTTTCTGTTGCCATGTTATGCAGGATTTTTGGAAAGCCTGACATAAATATGATCTTTCCTGAATGGATCCATTTGTTGAATGCTGCCGTTAATTCTACAATTGTAGACTGGGCCAAAATCTTATCTGATAATTTGACCACTGCTATTTTTCACTACCGGTCCAAACGAAGTGTTTCTCAGCAGATTTATCCGCCTTTTTATTTATCTGCTTATGTCATGGATGCTATCTGTTTTGTCTCTAAATTCCCTGTGATGGGTTGGCAATGGACAATCCACGATCCTTTGTCTATTCATGTGTATCATAAGGAACTGTGGGAGTCTAAGTTTGTCCCCCATTTTTACAAAATTTGTCATGGTGTAATGATGCCATTGTACAGAACATTGCATAATAAGGATGCCCCAAGGTTATCCCCAGAAACAGAGGTCGACATTCTCCCCATCGCGAGATGGTTTGGAGAAGAATTGTTCACTTATGTTAGGGTTTTTGGAAGTTCTACTTCCCCCCATGTTTTACCCCTATATGTTTCGGATAGACTTGTTGCTCGGGAGATTTCTTATCAGACCTGTGGCCAAGGAGGTTTAACAAAGGAATTAAAAGAGAAGAAGAAAGGCATTTGGCCACAATTTCCTGTAAACTGTGGAACATTTTCACTGTTTGATGTTGGTCACGCATTCAAAGAGGTAAGCATTACATGCTTAAAACTGTTCAAATTTTCGAGAAGGTTATTTGAACCAAATAATATTGTTAAGAATTTTACCAATGCAATCAGCGTAAGGGAATTTTCTGAGGAACATGATCTTTTTGATGATATGTTCCAAACAAAAGGTTCATTTAAAGAAGTTTTGAATTCAGCTCAAATGTAGTTATCTCCAGAGGAAGTCCAGGAATTTAAACTTTACAGAGTGTTGTGGACAATTTTGTCACCCCTAGAGACAGCCTAGAGTTTCCATAGACTAGTGCCTAGGAAATATTAATATAGCAAGGAGCTCATCATATAGCTTGGGTTGTCAATCCAAAAGCTCTCTTACTCTCTCTTGTTGAACAAGGAAATTAGTTTAAATGGAACCAATCTCTCTGAGAAGCTGATAAAAGGATAAGAATAGTGTAGGAACATCATGCAAAACTCCAATACAAAGGCATCAGACAGTTAAGAGACAGCTTACTGTAAAGAGGGCCAGTTCAAAAAATATGCCATAGAAATCAAATATCAGAAAGTGGATGCAGTGAAGAAACATGAAGAAGATATTAGTTGACATGAGACTGATACCCAGATACACAACAGAATCACATATGGGCTTACCCAACTAAGAATCCATACATGACAATGGCGTTTTAAAAGCACCCTCCTCAAGCAAATAATATAGCAGAAAATATGGATAAGGTGAACATGGAACAGTATATCATGACTAGGCCTATTTAAAGCGCTTGACTAATCACAGTATGGGCATCAACTAGGATGAATCCTTACTCAAGATTAGTGAGCCACTCGCATTCTAGAACATGATACAAGAAGATAAAAAGCATGAAATGAGATATTGTATTAACACATAAGAGAAAATTACAAACTGTGAGATACTAGAGACCAGAATCCTCATTACAATTATAACTCCTCCTCACAGAGACCCTACGGGCTCTGAACCTTCATACATAAGTGCTACAAAATGTATACAAAAGCCTTTTCGCTGCACAGTTTGCTGATAGAAATCTGGAACCCCTCTAATTTATTATTTCTGGGTTTTTATAGAAAGGATAGAGAATTATAGAGAAGGAGGTAGGTGGAGCACACTTAATGACTTAATTTGAAAAAAATGGCGGAAAACATTCGCGCCCACACTGTGAATGACTAAATATAAATGACTGTACTTTACAATCTACCTCTAGAAATAAATGCTGGAGGATGAAAATCTCCTTATAAACAAGACACAAATAATAAAATATACAAATGCTATGTACTTGGCTGGAGGGAAATCTGCTGCGATAAAGCCTTGAGGTTGCTTGCAAGAATAAATGAACTAGGAAGAAGATCTCTTCAGAGACACGGCATAAGAGAAAATATTCATGAACCTTCTGTACTTTCCTGAGAAGAAAATCAGCCGAAATATAATCTATAGGGTATGATTTTTAATGTATTGTACCCTCGGCTTGATCTTGAAAATCTCTAGTTCGATACCCTTGTCTTTAACACCAGATATGTGCTCATAATCTTCAATGAGGTTGTTGAAATCTTTAATTCTTTGCTGATGTTCTTTGCAGGAAAATTTATATCCCCATATGCTAACCGACATCTTTAAATTGTCCTTGGAGAGTTCGAAAGATTTTAAATCCTGCTCCTGCGATGGATGCCTTACCGTGGTGGTCTTCCGGGCCCTTCTTCATAATGACAGCTTCAATTGAATTGCCTTCTGAGATGTTCTATTGCTACGGCCAAGACTGTGAACTAAAACATCTTTCTGTTTGTTGAAACGCTGCAAAATCCATCAACACATTAGAAAAACCAGGTAGAAGTGGGATGGATGAGGAGGTGTCGACGATCATGACGGTGAGGACATGGCTGATTGACAAGAACGCGCAGGGCGGTGGAGAAAATACGATGGAATCTTTTGACAATCAGAGGGAACGCAGGAGTTCTACGTAAAATGGTTTGAATGTGGTGGCGGAATAAAACAATGAATACGAATAAACACACAAATAAAAATATATATATAGACGGCAGGGGAAGACGCCACCGACACATGGGAATACGACACATGGGAGTACGAAGGACAGGTGGGTGTATGACGTGGCTGTGGGGTCAACAGACAGAGAAGAATGGATTCTGGGCTGTCGGATTTTGGAAGACAGATCAACGACTCGAAGGCGATGGGAGCAGCGTAATGGTGGGCCACAGGACACAACGGACACAGGTTAACGAGCGAGCAGCTTTGGAGGATGTCCGCCATTGGATTGAGGTCGACAGATCCAACGGCGCGGGTGAGTTCCGCTGCCCGGCCATTGCTCAACATTTAACACGCGAAAAAGTGGTTTTTCGGGCCCGTACCAAATACACGCGTCACACGATTTTTGGAATCGCTGGCGTTTGGTTGAAAACCGCCGGCTCGGTGGAGGTGGTGCGGAATTAACCGCTGGTTTTCTGCGCGCGGGGGCCACCACAAATGTTTTAATTGCGGGCCGTTGATTGGTTTTAATCTGATGGTTACAATTGTGCCCGCGAAAATTTATTGTTAAGCCCTCTCTCCTTCTGGCATGAGGTTTTGCGCTCGGGACATATGGAAACCAAAACATGGAGGGCTAAGATCTTAGGACTAGGCCCGATAAACTTTAAATCATGGGTTTTATCCTTTGCAGGGTGGATCTTTCGGGCAGAGATGGTAATATTAAACGGGAGCATGAGGATTTTAGGCCACGACAGAGATGTGAAATAGATTCGGAAAAGGCAGCGGACCAAAAATTTATATGCAGGAGTCAATATGTACAACATCGGCTCCATCTGGGGATGACATGTTCATCCTTGGACATGTCAAGAACACACAGACCACTGAACATTTCTGTATGTACATTCTATTTTTCCATTCCTCTGTGCCTCTTCTGATAATTTTCCAGCATCCTTTCTTTATAAAAATAAAAGCTAAGACAAGCTATATACAATATAATACAACAGGCATTTCTAGCCTGGATCAGAATTGAAAGTATGGCTTGAGGAATTGGCCATTCACAGGGGCGTCTAGCAGATCAACCTGTAGGTTTTCTAACATGAAAGTATTGTTTCCTCCTTGATTCACAATTTTGAATGGGCCAAACCACAATGGATCAAATTTGGCATGCTTGCCTTTCTCTGCGCTTCGAATGTCCCATATCAGAACCAGGTCTCCAATTTGGAATTTCCTATCTTTCGCATGCCGATCAAATACATTATTCATTTTCTCCTGATACTCTATCAATCTCTGATTTACCTGGTTTTGTGTTTCCTCTAATTCGACCAATTGATTAATTCTTCTGACCATGTCATTTGGTTCTTCTTGGCTTTCCTGCGTAAAACGTGCTACTGGCAACGCCAATTGCACAGGAAACATAGCTGCTCGCCCATACACCAACTCATAGGGAGATTTCCCTGTTGCTCTCTTGCTGGTTATCCTATTCACCCATAGAGAAAATTTTAATTTGGAATCCCAATTCTTCTGATTCTCATTTATTGTTTTCTTCAAGGCCCTCACCAGGGTTTTATTAGAAGACTCTGTTAAGCCATTTCCCTGTGGATAGTATGTTTTGGAATGGGTCAATATGATGTTATAATGTTGGCAAAAATTTACAAATCTGGCAGACTTGAAAGCCTGTGCATTGTCAGTTACAATCCTAGCAGGACAGCCAAACCAGGATATGATATTTTCCTCCATAAACTTGATTATCACAGCATCTGTAGCATTTCTTGTAGGTATAGCTTCCACCCATTTTGTGAAATAATATGTGGCTGTTAGTATCCATTTATATTGGCCACTTGATGGGGGATGTATCTCTCCTATGAAATCTAATCCCCATTTCTGAACTGGTTGATTTACATGAATAGGAATCAAGGGCAAAGCTACTAATTTCTGTCTTTCTGCAAATCTTTGACACTTGTCACATGCCCTGACCCAAACAAAAGAATCTGTAAATAATTTTGGCCAGTAAAAACCAGCCTTCATGATTTTATGAGCTGTAGCCCTCCAGCTGTAATGTCCTCCACATATTCCCTCATGAAATTCTGTCATTATGTTTTCCACTTCATTTTCTGTGAGGCATAATAGTAATATACCTGAGGGATCTCTCCAATATAGCTGACCATTGGCAACTATGTATTTCTGGGATTTCATTCTTACAGCTCTTTATTTTATCTTATCACAACTTGGAGGATAGTTAAGTGTTAAAAGATATTCAATTATTTCTTTATACCAGGGACTAGTGAGATATTTCATGTGTACCTTTTCAGTGGCCATCTCCAGCCCTTGCTGTTCTTCTCCTTTCTCAGATTCTTCATTTGCTATCGTGAATAAATTAGTGCCCAAGGCTTGATGATTTGATTCAGATAACATTTTAGCAAGTCCCTGTCCTTTAATCAACTTAGTAGGCCTTATGTCCAAATCATACTCCTGTATTTTTGCAATCCATCTTCCTCTTTTTCCTTCGCTATCCCCCTGAACAAGAATGTCTTTGACAGCTGCTGTGGGAACGTATACAGTAATGTGAGATTGCAAAACATATATTCTAAAAGCTTTAAGGGACTTTACCAGGGCATATGCTTGTTTCTCCAATATATTATATTTTAATTCAGCATCATAAAGCACTTGACTCAAGAAAGCTATAGGTTGCTCATATCCCTCTTCATTTTTCTGCAATAATACTCCAGCTATTGTATGAGGTGAAGCAAATGAAAAGATCATGAATGGCTTGTTGTAATCTGGTCCAGCTAGTACAGGAGCTTCGTAAAATGCCTGTTTTATCCTGTTAAATGCATCTCTAGACTCCTGGGACCATTTTACTTCATTATCCTTTTTCAACATATCAGTTATATGCCTAACTATCTCAGCATAGTTAGGAATAAACCTTCTCAAAAAATTAATTCAGCCTAGAAACACCTATACTTCCTTCTTATTCCTGGGTAAAGGAATGTTGTTTATGACTTCAACTCTCTTAGGGTCTATTTTCACACCATCTTTAGTTGCAATGTGCCCTAAGAGTTTTCCTTCCTCTAATGCAAATAAATATTTTTGAGGATTGAGAGAAAGGCCATACCTTCTGCATTTTTCAAAAGTTCTTCTTAAATGATCAATATGCTCATCATCATTCTTCGAAAATACTGTGATATCATCGAGATACACCACCAAAAACTTGTCCTGCTCCCCAAAAAAGGCTATGTCCATTGCCCTCTGAAAAGTAGCTCCTGCATTAATTAATCCAAATGGCATCCTGGCATACATAAATGTTCCCCATGGTGTTGTAAATGCGGTTTTCTTCTGATCCTTTGGGAACACAACTACCTGATTATAGAAAGAAAAACCATCCATCATTGACATTCTAGATGCTCCCACCACTTTCTGGAGGATGTGGTCCATCTTAGGCAGTGGATAATTATCCTTTAGAGATGCTCTATTTAAATTCCTGAAATCCACACACAGCCTTATTTCTCCATTCTTCTTCCGGACAGGAACAAGGTTTGCTACCCCTTCCGAGTATCTCAATGGCACAATTATTTTGGCCTTTAGTAGCTTCTTGATTTCCTTTTCAATAGAGGGAAGCAGCAGAGGATTTATCTGTCTGAGCTTCTACTTATAAGGCTTTGCATCTTCCCTCAGAGGAATTTTATGTTGCATTATATTAACATCAAAAGTTTTTAGGTCCTGATAGGACCAAGCAAATACGTCTTTATAAGATTGAAACAACTTCAAATATTTTTCTTTATATTCTTCCGGGACCCTTTTAGATAGTTTTACAACTTTGGGATTAGCATAAGTACCCAGATTTAAATCTTCCACTTGATTTTCTTCTACCACTTTATTTGGCTACAATGGAATATCATCTTTGTTAAATAATATTTCTAGAGGCACCAGCCCTTTAGTTATAACATTTCCTTTCAGCTGCAGCACTTTATTACCTGCTATTTTCTCCTCTCATCTGTTTTCTGCAATATTTTCAGCTTCCTCTTCTTCATTATCATCAATCTCCATATTAGAGAATTCTCCCACTGTCTCCATGAATCTCCTCATCTGTTCATCATCTTCAAATACCTGCCAGTGCTTAATATTATCTGGGATAGATGGCCTGTAACGTACCTCCACTTCGTATCTTAAAAGTGGATTCTGAGGAGGACGGAATGTACTGGCAGCTACAGTAAGAGAATCTGCTATTCTGTTTTGCTCCCGGGACATGAACTGTATGTTAAATGCTGAGAAGAAATTCTCTATCATGTCCCATACTTCGTTTCTATAAGCTCTCAGCTGAGGATGCTTAGTTTGGCATTGATTTTTTATCTGCCTTACCACCAGCTCAGAGTCTCCCATGACTTTTAGACTTTGGATTCCCATGTTTCTAGTTGTTTGCAGTCCCAATAAAAGTGCTTCATATTCGGCCACATTATTGGTGGCTTCATATTCCAATTTAAAGGACAGTGGCACCCATTTTCCTATAGGAGAGATTAATAACACCCCAGCTCCATTGCCTTCCCTTGAATTTGCTCCATCAAAATGTAAAGTCCAAATTTCTGATTCCTGATATTCTTTAGGCTGCTCAGCTTGGATTTGACCAAAGAGGGACTCATGGGCATAATTTAGATTTTATTCTAACATCAAACATGAGAAGTCTCCCTCTTTGTTATACACTGGGGAATTCTCTTAGCAGTCAGCCTTAGTTACCATTTTAACAAATCTAGTCTCCCTATATAACCTCCTCTCATGGCCTACAAAGACTGGGACTGTAGCATATGTTAAATCCAATTTGATTGACCCACCGATTTTTGTACCCCAGGACCTTGACAGTAACATGCCAAAGCAGGCTGGGATATCAGCGACCACAATGTCCATGACCACACACTTTGCCGGGATTTGGGCCAAATTGACCACTAAATCTTTAATCATTCCCAAGCATTTAACCGTTTTGGAATCAAATGAATATAGGTCTTTGTATGGTCTTGTAATTTGCAGTCCTATTTGTTCCATGATAGACAGAGGCATAAGATTATGGGAAGCCCCAGAATCTAACATAC
This sequence comes from Pinus albicaulis, assembly GCA_034641835.2. NCBI lineage: Eukaryota > Viridiplantae > Streptophyta > Pinopsida > Pinales > Pinaceae > Pinus > Pinus albicaulis. The sequence continues at coordinate 951,542,932 of CM076578.1, forward strand.
AATTGTGTAACAGCAGGTCATGAATAACTAGAGACACATAAAAAGGAGGGGTAGAAGGATCTACTTCCTCAACATGTGGGCCAAAGACTACCATGGGTCTTTCTTCTTGAAGGTTTAAACTATCAGGCACAATTGGTATTTCAGGAGGAAGCATGAAGGAAGTAACTTGAGACTGATATACAGGCTGTTTTAATAGTTCAGTCAGGGGGACTGGAATCTTAATTTTCTCAAGTTCTATTTGAAGATTGAAAGCAGGTGGGGGATTTTCTATCACTACTTCTTTTGACTCTTTATTTTTAGCTAAATATTTAATTTCTTTTGACACTAACTCAACATTAGGAGGACTGACGATTTTTGAAGAAGAAGGAATTTGGTCATTAGTCTGCAAGGGAGCATTTAGAGGACTCTTACCTTTTTCTATGTTTCTCTTTGTTGTCGATTCCTTCTGAGCAGGTGCTTCTTTCCGAGGTGTCTCCTCTTCTTGATCTTGAGTTCGGGTCCTCTTCCTTGAAGACCTGAGATCATACTTTACATTGAATTGTGCTTGCATGAAATCATCAAATTGCTTACAATAATGGTCAATCTCTGCTTCTTCCTCTTCGTCTTGCAATGGGCATTCTATATCATCATTATTTGAAAATGCAAGATTTTAATATTCTAATCCATAAGCAGCATCTTCAGTGGAGTCATCTGCTGGACCTTCTAGGTACAAGGGATGTGGTACCTGATCTTGCTGCTCCTTTGTTTCTCTCAGAAATATCTGCAATGGTGGTCTTTTGTACTGAGGATTGTATCCTATGTTTGGAGCAATATAGAAATTCTTGAGAGTTGCATTTTTAGCTTCCAGTTAAAGCTTGACCATCTTCTTAATCATCTTTCTTATTTCATCCATTTTATCTAATTCTTTCTCTGGATTAGAGGTGGAAACCTCTTATTTGCCTCTCCTCCTAGTATCTTGTTCAATTTTTCCGTTCAACTTCCCAGTGGAGGAAAAGTTTTCTTCCAACTCCAGAGCATCTGATTGAGCATCATCAAGCGTAGCAGGTTTTATTTCTCTCAGTGAGAATCCAAAGTCAAAATCAAAGGCTTCTATAAAAACTATCTTGGCAGCTGCTTCACGGGGCTTCATTTCAGGAGGTAGGCTCAAATATAACTTGTTGAATCTTTTAATAAACTCTGACACTCCTTCATTTTGCTTCTTCTTCAAAGTATTAAATTCAGTAAGACACTGACCATAATATTTCTTTTCTCCCCACTTTCTGAGAAAAGTATTCTCCATCTCGTCCCATGTGGTCACTGAACGGTTCCCCAAGGTTTTGAACCATTTTCTGGCTTCACCCTCAAAATACTGTACAAATAATCTTAAGACCACATCCAAATGTTCAACATTTAAGTTTTCTGCAAAAGAGCAGAAGGTCTCAAGATGTTTCTGAGCATATATTTCATTTTCACCATTGAATCTCGGCAGTATCTTCAAATAATCCTGAGGCATATCATTTAGCACTTGGGGTAAGGCCAATGGAGCATATTTATTCAGTAAAAAAGTAGGAACATTAGCCATTGGAGGAGGTGGGGGTTGTGCAAAAGTCTGAGCTACAGATGAAGGAAGGGGAGTAGGAGGAAGTGGGGTATGAATAACAATGGGAATATATTGTATGGAAGTATGAGGCGTAGCTGGGAATAATTCACGGTTAACAGCAGCTACTTCTATAACTTCTTTAATTTCCTCAGCCTCAGGAGTAGGATGGAAATCTTCTTCAATCCAGGCTCTTCCTCTTCGTGGAGTTTCTGAGTAAAATTTGGGATTTTCTGTTCTGATCTCTTGAGAAGAAGAGGGCGGATAATCTTCAACGGAATATTCAGGGTTTTCAGCAAGAAATGATTTCCTCTCCTTCCAAACTCTTTTATGAATGATCTTCTCTAGGTCAGACACGTAAGGTGTTTTCGAATGAGATGTATCTGATCTTAAATGTGGCTTACGAGGAGCCAGGACTACCAATAAATTTATCCAATGAAGAACAATGGAGTCACCAAGGTGAGAGATACGCAACTCTTCAACTCTCTGTGCTCACCTGATTAGAGAGTGAATACAATTTGTTGAGGCCCAGGGAAGCTAATATTCTCAAATTCTTTCCCCGGCAACGGCGCCAGAAAGATGTTGTGGATAATTTTTTCACCCCTAGAGACAGCCTAAAGTTTCCATAGACCAGTGCCTAGGACATATTAATATAGCAAGGAGCTCATCATATAGCTTGGGTTGTCAATCCAAAAGCTCTCTTACTATCTCCTGTTGAATAAGGAAATTAGTTTAAATGGAACCAATATCTCTCAGAAGTTGATACAAGGATAAGAATAGTGTAGGAACATCATGCAAAACTCCAATACAAAGGCATCAGACAGTTAAGAGACAGCTTACTGTAAGGAGGGCCAGTTCAAATAATATGCCATAGAAATCAAATATCAGAAAGTGGATGCAGTGAAGAAACATGAAGAAGATATTAGTTGACATGAGACTGATACCCAGATACACAACAGAATCACATATGGGCTTATCCAACTAAGAATCCATACATGACAATGGCGTTTTAAAAGCACCCTCCTCAAGCAACTAATATAGCAGAAAATATGGATAAGGTGAACATGGAACAATATATCATGACTAGGCCTATTTAAAGTGCTTGACTAATCCCAGTATGGTCATCAACTAGGATGAATCCTTACTCGATATTAGTGAGCCACTTACATTCTAGAACATGATACAAGAAGATAATAAGCATGAAATGAGATATTGTATTAACACATAAGAGAAAATTACATACTGTGAGATACTAGAGACCATAATTCTCATTACAGTTATAAATCCTCCTCACTGAGACCCTACGGGCTCTGAACCTTCATACAGAAGTGCTACAAAATGTATACAAAAGTCTTTTCACTGCACCGTTTGCTGATAGAAATCTGGAACCCCTCTAATGTCTTATTTCTGGATTTTTATAGAAAATATAGAGAATTCTAGAGAAGGAGGTAGGTGGAGCACACTTAATGACTTGATTTGAATAAAATGGCGGAAAAAATTCGTGCCCACACTGTGAATGACTAAATATAAATGACTGTACTTTACAATCTGCCTCTAGAAATAAATGTTGGAGGATGAAAATCTCCTTATAAACAAGACACAAATAATAAAATATACAAATGCTATGTACTTGGTTGGAGGGAAATCTGCTGTGATAAAGCCTTGAGGTTTCTTGCAAGAATAAATGAACTAGGAAGAAGATCTCTTCAGAGACACGACATAAGAGAAAATCTTCATGAACCTTCTGTACTTTCCTGAGAAGAAAATCAGCCGAAATATAATCTGTAGGGTATGATTTTTAATGTATTGTACCCTCGGCTTGATCTTGAAAATATCTGGTCTGATACCCTTGTCTTTAACACCAGATATGTGCTCATAATCTTCAATGAGGTTGTTGAAATCTTTAATTCTTTGCTGATGTTCTTTGCAGGAACATTTATATCCCCATACGCTAACTGACATCTTTAAATTGTCCTTGGAGAGTTCGAAATATTTTAAATCCTGCTCCTGCGATGGATGTCTTACCGTGGTGGTATTCTGGACCCTTCTTCATAATGACAGATTCAATTGAATTGCCTTCTGAGATGCTCTATTGCTGCGGCCAAGACTGTGAACTAAAACATATTTCCGTTTGTTGAAACCCTGCAAAATCCCCCAACACATTAGAAAAACCAGCTAGAAGTGGGATGGATGAGGAGGTGTCAACGATCATGATGGTGAGGACATGGATGATTGAAAAGAACACGCAGGGTGGTGGAGAAAATACGATGGAAGCTTTTGACAATCAGAGGGAACGCAGGAGTTCTACGTAAAATGGTTTGAACGTGGTGGCGGAATAAAAAAATGAATATGAATAAACACACAAATACAAATATATATATATATATATATATATATATATATATATATATATACGGCAGGGGAAGACGCCACGGACACACGGGAATACGACACATGGGAGTACGAAGGACAGGTGGGTGTATGACGTGGCTGTGGGGTCAATAGACAGAGAAGACTGGATTCTAGGCCGTCGGATTTTGGAAGATATATCAACAGCTTGAAGGCGATGGGAGCGGCGTAATGATGGGCCACAGGACACAATGAACACAGGTTAACGGGAAAGCAGCTTTGGAGGATGTCCGTCATTGGATTGAGGTCGACAAATCCAACGGCATGGGTGAGTTCCACTGCCCGGCCATTGCTCAACATTTAACGCGCGAAAAAGTGGTTTTTCAGGCCCGTACCAAAGACACGCGTCACGTGATTTTTGGAATCGCTGGCGTTTGGTTGAAAACTATTGGCTCGGTGGAGGTGGTGCAGAATTAACCGCTGGTTTTCTGCGCGCGGGGTCCACCACAGATGTTTTAATTGCGGGCCGTCAATTGGTTTTTATCTCACAGTTACATTTGCGCCCGCGAACGTTTATTGTTACGCCCCCTCTCCTTCTGGCATCAGGTTTTGCGCTCAAGACATATGGAAACCAAAACATGGAGGGCTAAGATCTTAGGACTAGGCCCGATAAACTTTAAATCATGGGTTTTATCCTTTGCAGGGCAGATCTTCTGGGCAGAGATGGTAATATTAAATGGGAGCATGAGGATTTTAGGCCATGGCAGAGATTTGAAATAGATTCGGAAAAGGCAGCGGACCAAAAATTTATATGCAGGAGTCAATATGTACAACACAGAGAGAGAAGACTAACTACTATTCCTTTGGAAAATCTACGCTTGGAACCCGCAAGGGAAAAAACTCCTAGTGTTAGTCTTAATGACAGTTCGAGTACAGATAAATCTAAGTCAAAATCTGAAAGAGAGACTTCTGAACGTTCCAATAAGTCTAATGAAAAGGAAAATAAAATTGAAGAATCAGTGAAAGATTCTGCTCAATCGAAAGAACTTCCTCAACAAAAAATTTTGACTTCTCAACAGACAAATCCTCCTCCTACCAATGTACAGCAACAGTCAATCACCATTGAATTAGACAAAGAATGGGAAAACTTTAATCAATTGATTAATGTAGAAGGACAGAATGTACAGACCCCTGTACAAACAACCAAAGTTTTGAGCACATGAATAAGTAGCACAGTCACAGTAACTGAGCACATACCTATCACACCCTCCTCTGAAATTGTACTTAATGTAGAGGACATTCCTCCTCTAGATGTATTCTACAGCCCAAAATACAAAGCATTAGTGAAGAAACAAAGAAAAAAGAGAAAGTTAGAAGGTGCAATTGCTACTGAAGCAGAACAACTAGATGTCTTGTGGAAGGATCCTGCCACAGAGCCTACTGAGAATCTTGCTAAGTTATCTCAAATGACAGGGGATTATTCTTCTGCAACTATTGATAAAGAATTTGAGATACAACTCTTATTAAATGAAAAAGAAGAATAGATAAAAGTTCTACAACAGCAATTGCAACAGGTAGAGGCCAATAATGAAGCACAGTTGAAACTTGAAGAGTTACAACAACAACTTCAAGAAATGCAAATTGGACATCAAAAAATTTTGGATGATAAAGAAAAACAAAGACAGATTATCCAAGATCAGCACAAAGATGATCCTAAGCTTCCAGAGTTTATTTCAGAAACTATCTATTTAAACAATCAACTACTGCAACAAGAAGAAGTATTATGCCAAAAAATCTTGCAATGGAATTATTTTTGCCAAGAGAGTGATAAAATCAAAAATCATGTCATAGATTTATGAAATTATTATGATTTAATTAATGAAAATATCAATGATTATTTGGTATGGCAAAAAACAGAAGAAGGAAGAAAAGCTGGTGCACCAATTATTAATGAAAACCATAAAGAAATACTTTTCAATAACTGGGATGCACAAATGAGAAGGGAAGAGAAGGTGGCAGAGGAGTCGGCTACAACAGCAAACAGTCTTACTGATTGTATAAATGATAATTTGCACAAAGCTAATTTGATTTCAGAAACTGTTCCGGGATATCTCCCACAGGCACATCAACTGCAAACAGAATGGAGGAAAAAGGTAGAAGAAAGAGAAAAATCAATCCAAGGGCTGACAAGATTAAATTGGGACTCTTACTGGACATAATTAGTGAAACCACACAGTCAGCACAGTGCGCTTAATTGTATCATCAATTCTACTGATAAGATTGCGCCTACAGTTGCCGATTCTGTCTTTTCAGGACAGTTGAAATATGAAGTCAGTCAACCACATCTTCTCAAAACAATGCTAGATGCCTGCAAGTTTAAATATCAAGTTCATAAATAGTTAGTTAATAGTCTTTATTTTTAGATTTAGTTTTAGTTTTACTGTATTTTTTCCTAGGAAAAGGATGGTCATTTAAACCGAATCCTTAATTTTTGTAATAGACTATTTTTTAGATTTAGCTAAGTAGTATTTAAACCCTTCTCATGCATTTAGAGAAGGGTCCTAGATTATTATATTTTTGACTTGGAGATTACATTTCTGTACTCCACTAACTTTTATATTTTATAAAGGATCACATCTGGTGATTTTATGTGGAATTATCTTTGAAGTGTTGCATTTCTGTACCTTGGATTTGATTTTGTATCAGAATTACTGGATTAGAGTATCAGATTTCATTTGAAAGCCTTCAAGATGAATAAGGTATTTCTATCTGTTCACTGTTGATTTCTTTTCTCTTATGATATTCACTTTAAAATTTTCTATCATTTACAGATATTTGTTTTCATAACGTTTCTTTATATATATCATTTTTTAGTATAATTGAAATGCTATCTTTCATAAGTATATGTAGATGATATATTATGTTGAATGCAATATGCTAATACAACTCTGTTTAATTTCTTAAACAGATTTATCTTTATTTGTTTCTGCACATTTTGATTTAAATAATAATACATTTTTATGGTTATTGTTTAAAATAAATAATCTGAAGTTGTATTCACATATGATTGCCCGGGTTAGTGTTAGAATTTCTTTATCAGTATTTAGTTTAAATTAGATAGTTTTATTTCAGTCAATTTAGTCCTATTTTCACTCATCCAAATCAACCCATCACCAACCCATTAGTTATAAGGAAACTGGTCCTTTCAATCCAGTCAGAGCTACCATACCAAACGGAAAAGGAGCTATCTTAAGGTCTCGATCGAGTGGTTTTCCCCAATGTTTGAAGAAGAGATTTTCTAGGCTTCAACATTTTTGGCGCTAGAAGGAGGGCTTGAGCTATGAATGGCAAGTAAATATTTACCTACAATCCATTCTGAGAGAAAAACACCCTCATCAACTTCTTCAATTTCTTCTAAAATACAAAATCCTATAGAAGGAATTGAGAAGAATATTCATACACCCACTACCAAAATCTCAAAACATTCAAACAATCAAAATCCTGAGTCTCTTGAAGTTCAAGATTTAATCCATAAATTAAAAGGATTCTCCTTATCTCTAGATGAGTCTGAAATATCTGAAGGTATTGTAACTTCAAAATTTGTTTCTTCAAAACCTCTTACTGGGCTTCAAAGTGAAAAACTTGGCATTTCTCCGAAAGAATTCCTTTTACCTAGAAAAGTCAAGACAAGAAAAAATCAATCGGAATCAGTAAGTGATATAAGTTCTTCATCTCATATTCAATTACCTATTTCTGAAACTCTAACTCAACAAAGTACAGTCATTTCCACATCATCTGCTCAATCATCATCTGATCAATCATCATCAATCTCAACATCATCTATTCCAACAACCTCTATTCAGACACCTCCAGCCTCTACTACTCCTCCAATAGTTGTTCCAATAATGGCTAGACCATGGGCTACTCCAGGGGCTGTCAACATGCCTGCACCTTTACATGATTTACCTAACAATCCTAGAAAATGGCTTCCAAAGTTCAGTCCAGATCTTAACATTCAAGCTAAAGAACACATCAATAACTTTATGCTGGCTGTAAATTTGGATGGAGTCGTTGAAGAAGATGTTGTAGTCATACTATTCCCTTAAACTCTTCAAGAGGCAGCACGATCTTGGTACTTTTCATTACCTTCAGAATCCATAACAATTTGGGCCATTTTTGCAGATCATTTTTTAACCAAATTTGGAGATGACAGATCAATAGCTACTTTAATCAACGATCTCTCAAATTTGAAGGTAGAACCCAAGGTGCCCATTAAATATTTCAACGCTAGATTCAACAAACTCTTGAACAAAATCCACACAGATTCAAGGCCTAGTGAACAGTTCAGAAGTGAATGGTACATAACTGCTTTGCCCTCAAACATAACAATTTTTGTAGATAGAGCTGCAAAACCTATGTTGGCTGAGAATATGAAAGAGGCTAAAATGAATTATTTCTCTAGAAAAGAAAAATGCTATTGAGGAAAGGAAATCCAAGAAAGTCAGCTTCAAAGATGATTCAAAGAAAAAGGCCAAAGAACCATATGACATGGAAGGTTTACATAAAGTTCTTAACACCATGACAAATGAAATGGTTGAAATAAAAAAACAAGTAGCTGAAACTTCTACCAAAAAACCATTCTGAAATTTCAGAAGAAACCAAGTTGAATATAAACCTCCTAATTCAATCTCTAATGCAGAATCAGAAGAAGAGGAATAAGAAGAAGATACATCTTTAGTATCAGATGAGGAAGATGAGAATGAAGAAATAACTGAATTGCATGGAATGTGGGATTTTATTCTCCCTAATTCTGATAGTGAGGTTGAACAAGAAGCTATGCCTGTAAGTACTAGGAGTAAATCTACATCGGAACCGGTGCAAACAATTCCTAAAAAGAAAATTACAACTCCAAATACCAAAGAAAAATCCCCTGCAAAGAAAGCTTCTCCATTACCTACTCAAAATCAGCCATCTTCTTCTAATCCTCCTTCATCGACAACAAAGACTTTAGTGGTGTCAAATCCTATGGAGTATAACATTGTTGAAGACATGAAAAATATTAAAGCCAACATTTCCTTACATGAACTCAGCAAACTAAAACACCAGCAGAAGTTGCTATTAAAAGAATTAAACACTACACCAATTGCTCCTTTACCAAGTGGTGTAGTTGCAAAAGCAGCTAAAGGAGTTGGTAAGCCACCAGATAAGGTAGATGCTACTGATACCGTGCTCATTGGAGAAAAATCAAATTCTCAGACTCCTCCTTTTCTTTTGACTTATGAAATGTACAATAAAAATCTGCATAATTGTTTAATCGATTCTAGAGCTTCCTCTAATATAATGCCTACTTCTGTTTGTGCCAAATTGAATATTGAAGCACAGAAATTGGCAGTTCATATTGTTCAATTGGATCGCTCTAAAGTTCAAGTTGTAGGAGAAATCAATTCGGTTACTGTCAGATTAGCTTCCGATCCTAGGATTGTCCAAAGAATTGATATTTTGATTGTAGATATTCCTGAATTCTATGAATTAATCTTAATCAGGGACTGGTCTGCGAAACTTAATGGTTATATCGCAACTAATTATTCACATATGTGGCTTCCCTACAAAGGGAAACCAAATCAAATCAAAGTTGAACGAGAAAAACATATGACGCACACTGTCACTGAATTTGAACAACCTAATGAGCCTGTGGCATTCAATAACAATATTCTTGGAGGTTATTTTGCTGAATCATTTCTTGGAAACTTCAAAGCACCTCAATCACCTTTTTCTGTAAATACTTTTGTTTCTCAAATAGAAAAATTTTCACAATCTGATTCTTCTAGAATTGTAAATATTTCTGATGTAATTGTAGATAAGCCAATAGATAAATCTTTATTTTGGTCATTATATTTTGATGGATCAAAATCTAGTGATGGAGCTGGAGCAGGATGCATCTTAATTGATCCAAATGGAGAGAAAACCATGCTATCATGTAGGTTAGAATTTGAGTGTACAAACAATACTGCAGAATATGAAGCCTTGATTCAAGGACTTTATAAAGCTATAGGGTTAGATGTTAAATACTTGAAAGTCTTTGGTGATTCCAAAATTGTCATAAAACAAGTTAGGAATACTATTCATTGCCTTTTAGGACATCTTAAACATTATCAAACCCTAGTAGAAGATCTTACCACTCATTTTTTAGCATTCAATATTTCTCCTATTCCTAGGAATCAAAATACATCAGCTGACTTGTTAGCTAATGTTGCATACAAACTCCTTCTTGCTAAAGATTGCAGTCCTAATAGGTTTTCTGTAGAATTGAATTTTTGCCCATCTGTCCAAGATAATGTCACAAATTGGAGAGTTTTCTATCATGATCAAGATATTTTAAATTTCATGACTTCAGAGAAATCATATGATGAGAAAATTATTGATGAGAATGATCATGATTTACAAATTGCTTCAAAAGGTAATGAAAATCCCATTCCAAAATCTGTTGTTAAATTAGAGGATTTATATGATATTAAAGACAGATTCAAGAAAGTCACTAATGCTAAACTTCAAAGTTCCACTTTGAAGTTTGAATTAGTAAATCTTGGTTCTGATTCTAAACCTCAAAACGTTAATTTAGGACTCAATTTAACACCAGAGGAAAGAAATGCTTTCATTAAACTTCTGAACAAATATAAAAATGTTTTTTCTTGGAATTATGATGATTTAAAAACGTATGATACTTCGGTTATTCAACACACAATTCCAATGCTTCCTGATATTAAACATGTTCAACAAAAGTTAAGGAAGGTTCATCCAAATCTCGAAGGAAAAATCAAATCAGAACTTAATAAACTTTTAAAAGCCAAAATCATTTTTCTTGTAAGGCACTCCAATTGGGTTTCCAATATGGTACCTGTAAGGAAGAAGAATGGTGATATAAGAATCTGTATTGATTTTAGAAACTTAAATAAAGCATGTTTAAAAGACAATTTCCCATTGCCAACCATGGAACAGATACTTCAAAAGGTAGCTGGTTCTGAACTCATGTCCTTTCTTGATGGATTTTCAGGCTATAATCAAGTTTTGGTTTATCCAGATGACAGATTGAAAACAACTTTCAAAACAAAATGGGGAACTTATGCTTATCAGAAAATTCCTTTTGGTCTAATAAATGCAGGAGAAACTTTCCAAAGAGCCATGGACATAGCATTTAAAGGTCTGATCAATAAATCAGTTGTTGTTTATCTTGATGATATAACAGTATTTTAAAAAAAGAGAACCAATCATCTACATGATCTAAAGCAAATGTTTGAAAGATGTAGAAGGTTTGGTATTTCCTTAAATCCAAAGAAATCTTTCTTTGCTTTGGATGAAGGAAAACTCTTAGGATTTGTTGTGTCAAAAGATGGTATATATATTGATCCAGATAGAGTGAAAGAAATTTCTGATATTTATTTACCTCATAACAAAAAATCCATGCAATCATTTCTTGGGCAAATCAATTTTGTAAAAAGATTCATTCCCGATTTCTCTCAAATTGTTTTACCTATGCAAAATATGATCAAGAAAAATTCAGTATTCAAATGGGGGCATAAAGAGAAAGAAGCCTTTGAGGCAATCAAACAAGCAATCATTAATGCACCAGCATTGAATACCCCTGATTTTTCTAAAGATTTTATTTTGTATACTTTAGCCACTGAAACATCCTATGCAGCTGTTTTAACACAGCTCAATGATCAGAAAATTGAAGCACCAATTTCTTTCTTTAGCTCAAATATGCAAGGAGATGAGCTTAATTATTCCGATGTTGAAAAACAAGCCTTTGCCGTGTTTAAATCAATAAAACATTTCAGACCTTTTCTCTTGAAAACACATACAAAAATCATTGTTCCATTCTCTGCAGTGAGGCAATTATTAATTCAAAAAGTAGGAGAAAAGAGAGCTAACTGGGTAACAGCCTTGCAAGAATATGATATTGATGTTAAACCAACTAAGATTGTTAGAGGACAAGGTTTTTGCAGATTATTGGCAGGAGCTCATAACATACCAGAAAGTCAAGATTCAAATCAAGATATTCAAGTAAGTGAAGTAAGTGTTACAGATTCTGAATCTCAGTATGCTGATCTCATCTATTACTTGAAAAATGGGTATGCTCCTTCTAATCTCAGCTATAAGAGAAAATGTGCTTTAAGGTTAAAGGCTATTAAATATGAGATCATTGATAATGTGTTATTCAGAAAAAATTATGATTCAATCTTATTAAGATGTCTTGAAAAGACTGAAGCTGAAAAGGTTTTGCAGGAATTGCATCATGGACCAGCAGGAGGTCATTTTGGAGGTGATACCACAACTCACAAAATAATTCGTGCTGGTTATTACTAGCCTACACTTTTTAAAGATATGCATGATTACGTAAGGAAGTGCAGAATTTTTCAAACTACAAGTGGAAGACAAAGGAAACCAGCTTTTCCTTTGCAACCAGTGAGTATTGAGCAACCATTCGAACAATGGGGGCTTGACATTATTGGTGAGATAGTACCTCATTCTTCCAAACAGCACAAGTAAATCCTTACTGCAACTGATTACTTTACAAAGTGGGTAGAAGCAATCCCTTTGAAGGTAGCCAATTCTGATGCAATTATTGATTTCATAGATCAATTCATCATAACCAGGTTTGGTGTACCTAATGCTCTTGTCTTTGATAATGCATCTTACTTTTCCGGAAATAGTTTAATAGAATTTGCAATCAAGAGAGGTTTTAAATTGAAATATTCAGCAAATTATTATCCACAAGGTAATGGTTTGGCTGAATCCACTAACAAAAATCTTATCAAAATCATTAAAAGGACCATTGATCAAAATCAAAAGAATTGGCACAAGTCTTTAATCTTTGCATTATGGGCTGATCTTATCACTGAAAAAGCTTCAATAGGAACTTCACCTTTCAATTTAGTTTATGGAAAAGAAGCTGTGATACCATCAAATTTAACTCTTCCATCATTAGACCTAGCGAAATTTATTGAAGAAAATCCTTCTTCATCCATTCAATTGAGATATGATCAAATCCTTAAATTAGAAGAAGATAGAAATAAAGCAAAAATTATTCATGAAAAACATCAACAGCTTGTAAAATATTCTTTTGATGCAAGTTCTACCGGCTCAAAGATTTTGTCAATTGGTGATCTTGTTCTGAAATGGGATAAAGCACACGAAGAAAAAGGTAAACATACCAAGTTTCAAAAAATGTGGCTTGGACCATTTCAGATCGTTGAAAATATAGGCTCAAATAAATTCATACTCCAAGATTTAATAGGAAAGAGAGAATCTCTTCCTGTAAATGGGCTTATCTTGAAGAAATTCTTTTCATAAGGAGGTAACCCCTTCTTAAACTGTACATATTCCTTTCTGCAGAGTTTTTAATTGTTTTTGAAAATAAAGGTTGTTAATAAGTCTATAATTGACTGTTTCTATTTAGGAAAAATTCTTAGGAAAAATATTATAAATATTTATTTTGTGTAAATAAGAATTTTTAAAGAGATGATCACAGTTTTTGGATAGTTTAAAATAAGATGTTAAACTTTGAAAGATTATTCCAATCATTTGCATGATCTTTTGAAAACTTGAGGAGAATGTAAATCATTATAAGTTTATTGAGTAGAGAAAGGTTATCTATAAAAGTAAAGATTTTTCAAAGTCTTGGTACTCAAGAAACTCTGAAAAATTGTCATCCATTGATTCTTAAGGATAAAACTATTTCACCCCATCCATTTAAGTTGTGATTTTTTGGAATGTAATTCTAAGAAATTATATGAAAATTTAAGAGATAAGAGGTCTCATTATGAGCCGACTTACCATGTTCATAAGAAGTAATGAAAATGACATTACCAATACTGCATATCAAAATAGGGTAATGGCTTATAAATATAAGACAAGGGGTCTCATCACGAGCCAGCTTGTTCAGTTTAATTATAACTAGTGAATGGCATTGTTATTAAATGGCTACCAAACGAGAACAATGGCTCTTAAAAATAAAAAATAAGTAAAAGACAAAAACATGAGATAAAATGTCTTATGAATTTATCTTTTAAAAAGTCATAATTTTAGTTGGATGGGACAATGAATGGTTAATGGTTTAAAGGTAACCCTGTCGAGACTATGAACGTTTGTAGGTAGCAGAGGAAATACCTATGACAATAGAGTATATTATAAAACCAAAACTTGGAGAAATCCACTTACTTCATTATTAACACCAATCAAAGCTTGAGATAACCCAAAAATGTTTTTGTTCTTAAGGAATTAGAAAGAAATTGTGAATGATTTTTATTTCTTTTTCATAGTTAGATTTTATTTAAAATATCCTAAGATAGTTTTCATTATCTTTAAAAATCTTTATTTACTAGAAATATAGTGTTCATTTTATTTTTTCAGAGATAACTGTTTCTTTCAGTGAATCGCCAATTGTTGTGACCAGCAACAACCCCCCTTTTATTTAATATTAGTAATAATACTAAATAAATGGGGACCCTTAGTTAAAAATCCCAAAAAATCAATTAGGATTTGTTTTCCTTTAAACTTTATATCATAAACTTAGGGAAATTCCTTAGAAAAACCTTAAGAAACACTTAAGTTTATGATAGATTTCAATAAAAAATTTCTTTAAGCGAAATAACGCATCCATCGCAAAATGGTGGATATCTTTTGTAAAACTGAAATTGCGATTTTACGATTTTGCGATAACGCGATCCCAAAAAGCATATACCGGTCGCAAATCGCAGATCGCAGAAATGTGTTAAATGAATACTTTTTGATTTGTGATATTTGCGATTTGCGCTTTTGCGCTACTTGCAATTTGTGCTTTTGTGCTATTTGCAAAATTGCGATGGTTACATTTTGCGATATTGCACAGCAAATCGCAGATCGCAATGTCGCAGATTCATAAAAGCGCGTGTTTCAAAGAAAATCTTTCCATAAATCAAATATCCGTTTTGTGCTTTAATGATTGGATTAAATGAATGGATTGTCAATTAATGGTAAATGGGATTTTGTTTTGATTGAAAGGTCGTTTCACGTTATAATAATATATTTCATCCGACTTTGCATTTAAAACTATCTCATCACCTTTCTCATGCCATTACTCTCATTTAACTCGTAAAACGCAGGCACGAAGGAGCAAACGTCTATACAAAGCATTCACAGAACATTATGGGTAAGAAAGAGAAGAGTTCAAATTCTGAAAACAGAGAAATGGCTTCACTGTATGCATACACTGCTTGCAATAAGGATGTCGGTATAACCACCTGGGAAGGAATGTATAATTTGCTCGAAGAAGAAAATCCTGTGGTGATGAAATTTGCGGCTACAACAGGTTCCAGTAATTCATCTGAGGCAACCCTTAAAGAACTGGCTTGTTCATTTCTGCATAGGATAGCGGCAAGGCCAAGAATTCTCCCATATACAGACATGGTGAAATGGGTGCTGGACAACACCGATATTTCAGACAGGAAATTTAGAACTCCAACTCAAGAGCTAATCGGGTAGTTCACTACGGAAGATTTGAGGCTGATGTATCAGTTGTCGGAACCTCAGGCAACTTATAATAAGCAATTTATGGAAGATTTTACCAGAGAACATGCAAATTTGTCAGAATGCACACAGGAGTGGACCAAAAGAGATGAACCGTTGAAGAAAAAAAAACAGGGTATGTACAGTACTGGTTCACTTACCTCTCCTTATTGTTTTGCTGCTGCCATGTTATGCAGGCTTTTTGGAAAGCCTGACATAAATATGATCTTGCCTAAATGGCTCCCTTTGTTGAATGCTTCCGTTAATTCTACAATTGTAAACTGGGCCAAAATCTTATCTGATAATTTGACCACTGCTATTTTTCACTACCGGTCCAAACGAAGTGTTTCTCAGCGGATTTATCCACCTTTTTATTTATCTGCTTATGTCATGGACGCTATCTGTTTTGTCTCTAAATTCCCTGTGATGGGTTGGCAATGGACAATCCACGATCCTTTGCCTATTCATGTGTATCATAAGGAACTGTGGGAGTCTAATTTTGTCCCCCATTTTTACAAAATTTTCCATGGTGTAATGCTGCCATTGTACAGAACATTGCATAATAATGATGCCCCAAGGTTATCCCCAAAAATAGAGGTCAACATTCTCCCCGTCGCGAGATGGTTTGGAGAAGAATTGTTCACTTATGTTAGGGTTTTTGGAAGTTCTACTTCCCCCCATGTTTTACCCCTATATGTTCTGGATAGACTTGTTGCTCAGGAGATTGCTTATCAGACCTGTGGCCAAGGAGGTTTAACAAAGGAATTAAAAGAGAAGAAGAAAGAAATTTGGCCACAATTTCCCATAAATTGTGTAACATTTTCACTGTTTGATGTTGGTCACGCATTCAAAGAGGTAAGCAACATTACATGCTTACAATTGTTCAAATTTTCGAGAAGGTTATTTGACCCAAATAATATTGTTAAGAATTTTACCAATGCAATCAGAGTAAGGGAATTTTCCGGGGAACAGGATATTTTTGATGATATGTTTCAAACAAAAGGTTCATTTAAAGAAGTTTTGAATTCAGCTCAAATGCAGTTATCTCTAGAGGAATTCCAGGAATTTAAACTTTACAGAGAGAGAAGACTAACTTCTATTCCTTTGGAAAATCTACGCTTGAAACCCGCAAGGGAACAAACTCCTAGTGTTAGTCTTAACGACAGTTCGAGTACAGATAAATCTAAGTCAAAATTTGAAAGAGAGACTTCTGAACGTTCCAATAAGTCTAATGAAAAGGAAGATAAAATTGAAGAATCAGTGAAAGATTCTGCTCAATCGAAAGAACTTCCTCAACAGCAAATTTTGACTTCTCAACAGACAAATCCTCCTCCTACCAATGTACAACAACAGTCAGTCACCATTGAATTAGACAAAGAATGGGAAAACTTTAATCAATTGATTAATGTAGAAGGACAGAATGTACATACCCCTATACAAACAACCAAGGTTTTGAGCACAGGAATAAGTAGCACAGTCACAGTAACTGAGCACATACCTATCACACCCTCCTCTAAAATTGTACTTAATGTAGAGGACATTCCTCCTCTAGATGTATTCTACAGCCCAAAATACAAAGCATTAGTGAAGAAACAAAGAAAAAAGAGAAACTTAGAAGGTGCAATTGCTACTGAAGCAGAACAACTAGATGTCTTGTGGAAGGATCCTGCCACAGAGCCTACTGAGAATATTGCTATGTTATCTCAAATTACAGGGGCTTATGCTTGTGCAACTATTGATAAAGCATTTGAGATACAACTCTTATTAAATGAAAAAGAAGAACAGATAAAATTTCTACAACAGCAATTGCAACAGGTACAGGCCAATAATGAAGCACAGTTGAAACTTGAAGAGTTACAACAACAACTTCAAGAAATGAAAATTGGACATCAAAAAGGTTTGGCTGATAAAGAAAAACAAATACAGATTATCCAAGATCGGCGCAAAGATGATCCTAAGCTTCCAAAGTTTATTTCAGAAACTATCTCTTTAAACAATCAACTACTGCAACAAGAAAAGTATTATGCCAAAAAATCTTGCAATGGAATTCTTTTTTCCAAGAGAGTGATAAAATCACAAATCATGTCGTAGATTTACGAAATGATTATAATTTAATTAATGAAAAGATCAATGATTATTTGGTATGGAAAAAAACAGAAGAAGGAAGAAAAGCTGGTGCACCAATAATTAATGAAAACCATAAAGAAATACTTTTCAATAATTGGGATGCACAAATCAGAAGGGAAAAGAAGGCGGCAGAGGAGGCGGCTACAGTAGCAAACAATATTACTGATTGTATAAATGATAATTTGCACAAATCTAATTTGATTTCAGAAACTGTTCCGGGATATCTCCCACAGGAACATCAACTGCAAACAGAATGGAGGCAAAAGGCAGAAGAAAGAGAAAAATCAATCCAAGGGCTGACAAGATTAAATTGGGACTCTTACTGGACATACTTAGTGAAACCACACAGTCAGCACAATGCGCTTAATTATATCATCAATTCTACTGAGAAGATTGCACCTACACTTGCATATTCTGTCTTTTCAGGACAGTTGAAATCTAAAGTTGGTCAACCACATCTTCTCAAAACAATGCTAGATGCCTGCAAGTTTAAAGATCAAGTTCATAAATAGTTAGTTAATAGTCTTTATTTTTAGATTTAGTTTTAGTTTTACTGTATTTTTTCCTTGCAAAAGGACGGTCATTTAAAACGAATCCTTAATTTTTGTAATAGACTATTTTTTAGATTTAGCTAAGTAGTATTTAAACCCTTCTCATGCATTTAGAGAAGGGTCCTGGATTATTATATTTTTGACTTGGAGATTACATTTCTGTACTCCACTGACTTTTATATTTTATAAAGGATCACATATGGTGATTTTATGCGGAATTATCTTTGAAGTGTTGCATTTTTGTACCTTGGATTTGATTTTGTATCAGAATTACTGGATTAGAGTATCAGATTTCATTTGAAAGCCTTCAAGATGAATAAGGTATTTCTATCTGTTCACTGTTGATTTCTTTTGTCTTATGATATTCGCTTTAAAATTTTCTATCATTTACAGATATTTGTTTTGATAACGTTTCTTTATATATATCATTTTTTAGTATAATTGAAATGTTATCTTTCATAAGTATATGTAAATGATATATTATGATGAATTCAATATGCTAATACAACTCTGTTTAATTTCTTAAACATAGTTATCTTTATTTGTTTCTGCACATTTCGATTTAAATAATAATACATTTTTATGGTTATTGTTTAAAAGAAATAATCTAAAGTTGTATTCACATATGATTTCCCGGGTTAGTGTTAGAATTTCTTTATCAGTATTTAGTTTAAATTAGATAGTTTTATTTCAGTCAATTTAGTCCCATTTTCACTCATCCAAATCAACCCATCACCAACCCATTAGTTATAAGGAAACTGGTCCTTTCAATCTAGTCGGAGCCACCATACCAAATGGAAAAGGAGCTGTCTTAAGGTCCCGACCGGGTGGTTTTCCCCAATGTTTGAAGCAGAGATTTTCTAGGCTTCAACAACAGGATATCAGAATACCAAGGATAATTTTGAAATTTTTCTTCAACTGTACGATCAGGCAATCCTTCCTGCTCATCCGGGGCATCTACCATGTTTATGTCAAGGGCCTGCAATTTAGATTTGGCCATTAGTTGAGCCAAGCCCTGACCTTTGATCATTTTTGTGGGTTTTATTTCTAGGTCATACTCTAATATTACAACAATCCATTTGCCCCTCTTTCCATCAGGATCTTGGGACAAAATTTCTTTCACCACTATGTTAGGCACATAGGAAATAATGTGAGAATGAAGTATATACACCCTAAAGTCTTTCAAGGCCTTTACCAAGGTATAGGCCTGCTTCTCCATTATGTTGTATTTTAAAGGTGCATCCCTCATAGCCTTGCTGAAGAAAGCAATGGGCTATTCCATTCCCTATGGATTTTTCTGTAGTAGAATTGCAGCC
Organism: Pinus albicaulis; assembly: GCA_034641835.2. Classification (NCBI taxonomy): domain Eukaryota; kingdom Viridiplantae; phylum Streptophyta; class Pinopsida; order Pinales; family Pinaceae; genus Pinus; species Pinus albicaulis. Next base: position 951,562,395 of record CM076578.1, read on the forward strand.
ACTGTATGCTCTAACGCAAAGGAAAATATCAAGAAATATTTTGAGAAATCTGGGCTAATTAGGACAGGAGCTCGGGTGAGTGCAAGTTTAACTAATTCAAAATAATTTTTAGCCTTTACAGTCCACTTAAATCCTACACCCTTTTTCAGCATGTTTGTCATATTCCTGAGGTGTTCAGCTAAGTTGGGAATAAACCTCCTTAAGAAGTTAATTTTCCCAATAAAGGACTGTAACTCTTTAATGTTTCTCGGGTGACTGATATGAAGTATTCCCTCAAATCTTTGTTGGTCTATTTTAATTCCCTTCTCTGATATAATATGGCTGAGAAGCTTACCTTCTTGCAGCCCAAACACAGTCTTCTTGGGATTTAAAGACAGACCAAACCTTCTACATTTCTCAAACAATCTTCTCAGATGTTTTAGGTGCTCCTCATTAGTCTTGGAATAGATTGTTATGTCATCAAGATAGATGACAATGAAGTGCCCTATTTCCTCCGAAAAGGCTATGTCCATTTCTCGTTGGAAGGTCACACCAGCGTTCATTAGACCAAAAGGCATTTTTAAGTACATAAAAGTGCCCCATGGAGTGGTGAAAGCTATCTTGAGATGGTCTTCTGGGAGTACTAAAACTTGGTTATAGCCTGAAAAACTGTCTAACAGGGAGATCCTTTTTGAGCCTACTACCCTCTGTAGGATGTGTTCCATCTTTGGTAAAGGGTAATTGTCTTTAAGTGAGGCTATGTTAAGGTTCCTGAAATCATTGCACAGTCTGATCTCACCTGTCTTATTTCTCATAGCTACAAGGTTGGAAACCCAATCAGAAAACCTCATAGGCACTATAATTCCTGCCTCGTACATATTTTTGATTTCCTTTTCAACTAGAGGTAGTTGTTTCGGGTTAATTCTACGAAGTTTCTATCTGAATTGTTTTTGGTTCTCTTTCAAAGGGATTTTGTGCTGTATAATGTATGTATCATAGGCCTTTAATTCCTCGTAGCTCTAGGCAAACAAATAGATGAACTCTTAAAATAAGTCAATATATTTCTTTTTCATGTCTGCGGGCAAGGACTTAGCCAATTTAATCATCTTACGCTTATCTTCAGTGCCTATGTTTCATTCCTCGACATCTGAGTCTGAGTATTCTATAGTGGGTTTTTTCGCTACATCTTCAAAATCAAACAGGTCCTCTAAATGTGCCAGTCCTTGGGGTATATTCTTATCTTTTGACTACAACACCTCTATTTCCTCTTTATCTGCATTCTTATATTCTTCAGTTTGATTTACAAGTTGTTCAGTTAAAGTGTTTATTTCTACGCTATGGGGTGACTTTCCTTCATTAGGGGCTCTTCACTCAAGAAGCTTTCATCGGACTTAGAGTCTGAATCCAAGAATTCAAACTCATTCCTGCCAATCAGGAAATCCTCTATCTATTTTTCGCCATCAAATACCTGCCAATATTTCTCATTATCAGGCATTGCAGGTCTGTATTTCATCTGAATGATGATTTGTTTGACACAAGGGGACTTATGATATGAACTAGCTATGCAGGCTAATCCATTTGCGATTATGTTCTGACTCCTAGGAACAAACACCGGTTCATACTCTACAAAGTTTTTCAATAAATCCATAGCATCATTCTTGTACACTCTCAACCTAGGGTGTTTAGCTGTATACTCTCCATTTACTTGTTTTATGATTAACTCAGAGTCTCCGTGTATAGCTATCCTATGGGCTCCTAGTTTCTTCAATAGATTCAAGCCTAGGATGAGAGCCTCATACTCTGCGATATTGTTTGTACATTTGAAGTTTAGATTGAAGGCATGACTCTCAACATAATCACTCTCAGTGTTATGTAACCACACTCCCGCTCCTGCAGTCTTTCTAGTGCAAGACCCATCGAAATTCATTCTCCATAAGGGATCATTTTCCTATTTATCATCATTTTCCTCCTTAACATGGGTTTCACTAATTTTTTTTATTGTTGGGTCTTAACCATGGTGTGGAGGGTTTTGCTCTTCATGATGTGTATGGGGTTCAAAGATATGACTAGTCTGTTGTTTGCATTCTGTTTCTTGTTTACTCTAAGTTTTAGATTTAGTACACTGTCCAAAGGTTTCTTCTTTGTTTTCTTCTAAGTCTGGAGTGGCGATTATGTTAAAATATATGGGATCTACTATATTGTCTACAGCTCTGTTTTCTAGCTCTGGCTCGTCTATGGATTCATCATTGTAAAGGATAAAGTAGTCCAGATTTGTGTGTACAGAGTACAAAGGTGAATTTTCAGGCTTTTCAGGGCTGCTAACCATGAACTTCATTTGTGCCTCTCTATACAGTCTCCTAAGCTGGCTAAAGACAGGGATTGTGGCATATGACCCATCCATCTGCATTGTACCTTGAAGCTTGGATCCCCATGACCTTGATAATAAAATTCCAAACTTAGGTGGTGTTGTGCATATCAGCCTCCCCTATTTAAATTTTGGCCACCGAGTCCCTTTGGATCTGTTTAAAACATCCTTCGCAGCCACAGACCTCCATATTTGGTCTATGGTTACCTTTTCCGCTCATAAAATACATTGCGCAATGGTTAAAACCCGTGCTTGGAAATATGTCGGGCCTAGCCCCCGAAGCCTTGGCCCCTTCTTTTTTAATTCACACATGACCTGAGCACAATACCATGTGCCAGGCAGGCGGGAGTTCATCACTTCACGTTTCCGGGCCAAACCGTGGCCGTCAGATCCAAAGCCAATCAACGGAGCGGCGGTTGTTTTATGTGGTGGTCCCCGCACCCGTACATATTGCCAAAACAGGTGGTTTCATTCCGCACCACTTCCGCTGGTCCGGCAGTATTTTCTATGGGGCCAGCGATTCCATTAAATGCGCGACAAGTGTCCCCGTGTACGATTTTCAAAACCACTTTTTCGCACGTTAAAGGTTTGCCAATGGCCAAGCAGCAGAATTCACCCACGCCGTTGGATCTGTTGACCTCCATCCTACGACGGATATCCTCCAGAGCTGCTCGCGCATTAGCCCATGTCTGTTGTGTCCCGTGGCCCACCATCATGTCACCCCAAGCACCTTCGGGCTGTTGATCTGTTTTCAAAATCCGACGGTCCAAGACGCATTCTTCTCCACCTGTTGACCCCACCGCCACGTCATTCTTCCATTTTTCCTTTGTACACCCATGTGTCATATTCCCGTGTGTCTCTGGCGTTTTCCCCGTCGAATATATATATGTGTGTTTTCGTTCGTATTCATCGTTTTATTCAGTCATCACGTTCATATTGTTTTACGTGGAAAATCCACATTCCGTTTATTTATCAAAGCCTCCATTGTATTTCCTCTACCACCCTGCGTATTCTTTTCATCTGTCCATGTCTATGACGTCAACATTATCTCCACCTCCACGCCCCTTACTCCTGAGCCTGGTTTTTCTAATTTATTGGTGGATTTTGCAGGGTTTCAACAAACGGAAAGATGTTTTAATTCACAGTCTTCGCTGCAACAATAGAGCATCTCAGAAGGCAATTCAATTGAAGCTGTCATTATGAAGAAGGTTCCTAAAAGCCGATATGATAAGACATCCATCGCAGGAGCAGGATTTAAAATCTTTCGAACTCTCCAAGGACAATTTAAAGAGGCCGGTTAGCGTATGGGGATATAAATGTTCCTGCAAAGAACATCAGCAAAGAATTAAAGATTTCAACAACCTCATTGAAGATTATGAGCTCATATCTGGTGTCAAAAGACAAGGGTATCGGACCAGAGATTTTCTAGATCAAGCCGAGGGTACAATACATTAAAAATCATACCCTACAGATTATATTTCGGCTGATTTTCTTCTCAGGAAAGTATAGAAGGTTCATGAATATTTTCTCTTATGTCATGTCTCTGAAGAGATCTTCTTCCCAGTTCATTTATTCTTGCAAGAAACCTCAAGGTTTTATCGCAGCAGATTTTCCTCCTCCAGGCAAGTACATAGCATTTGTATATTTTATTATTTGTGTCTTGTTTATAAGGAGATTTTCATCCCCCAACATTCATTTCTAAAGGCAGATTGTAAATTAAAGTCATTTATATTTAGTCATTCACAGCGTGGGCGCGAATGTTTCCCACCATTTTGTTCAAATTAAGTCATTAAATGTGCTCCACCTACCCCCTTCTCGATAATTCTCTATCTTTTCTATAAAACCCAGAAATAAGACATTAGAGGGGTTCTAGATTTCTATCAGCAAACTGTGCAGTGAAAAGGCTTTTGTATACATTTTGTAACACTTCTGTATGAAGGTTCAGAGCCCGTAGGGTCTCAGTGAGGAGGAGTTATAACTGTAATGAGGATTTGGGTCTTGGTATCTCATGTGATCCTTTTCATATGTGTTAATACACATCTCTACTGCTATTTATATTCTTCAGATTTTTGGTCAGAATGCTAGTGATCACTCTGAATGAGTAAGGATTCATCCTAGTTGATGCCCATACTGGGGGTTAGTCAAGCGCTTTAAATAGGCCTAGTCATGATATACTGTTCCATGTTCATTTCATCCACATTTTCTGCTATATTAGTTACTTGAGGAGGGTGCTTTTAAAACACCATTGCCATGTATGGATTCTTAGTTGGATAAGCCTATATGTGATTATGTTGTGTATCTGGGTATCAGTCTCATGTTAACCAATATCTTCTTCATGTTTCTTCACTACATCTACTTTCTAATATTTGATTTCTGTGGCATATTATTTGAACTGGCCCTCTTTACAGTAAGTTGTCTCTTAACTGTCTGATGCCTTTGTATTGGAGCTTTGCATGATGTTCCTACATTACTCTTGTCTTTGTATCAGCTTCTGAGAGAGATTGGTCCCATTTTAAACTAATTTCCTTGTTAAACAAGAGATAGTAAGAGAGATTTTGGAGTGACAACCCAAGCTATATTATGAGTTCCTTGCTATATTAAGATGTCCTAGGCACTGGTCTATAGCAACTCTAGACTGTCTCTATGGGTGACAAAATTGTCCACAACATCTTTCTGGCACCGTTGCCGGGGATCGAATTTGAGAATATCAGTTTCCCTAGGCCTCGACAAATTGTTTTCACTCTCTAATCAGGTGAGCACAGAGAGTTGAAGAGTTGCATATCTCTCACCTTGGCGACTCCACTGTTCTTTATTTGATAAATTTATTGGTAGTCCTGGCTCCTCGTAAGCCACATCTGAGGTCAGATACATCTCAGTCAAAAACACCTTACGTGTCTGACCCAGAGAAGATCATTCATAACAGAGTTTGGAAGGAGAGGAAATCAGTTCGTGCTGAAAACCCTGAATATTCCATTGAAGATTATCCGCCCTCTTCTTCTCAAGAAATCATAATAGAAAATCCTGAGTTTTACTCGGAAACTCCACGTAGAGGAAGTGCCTGGATTGAAGAGGATTTCCATCCTACTCCTGAGGCTGAGGAAATTAAAGAAGTCACAGAAGTAGCTGTTGTTAACCGTGAACTATTTCCAGCTACGCCTCAGGCTTCCACACAATATATCCCCATTGTTATACATACTCCACTTCCTCCTATGCCTCTTCCTTCATTTGTATCTCAGACTGTTGCGCAACCCCCACCTCCTCCAATGGCTAATGTTCCTACTTTTCTATTGAACAAATATGCTTCACTGGCCTTACCTCAAGTGCTAAATGATATGCCACAGGATTATTTGAAGATAATGCCGAGATTTAATGGAGAAAATGAAATTGATGCTTAGAAACATCTTGAGACCTTCTGCTCTTTTGCAGAAAACTTAAATGTTGAACATTTGGATGTGGTCTTAAGATTATTTGTACAATCTTTGGAGGGTGAGGCCAGAAAATGGTTCAAGACATTGGGAAATCATTCTGTGACCACCTAGGACGAGATGGAGAATAATTTTCTCAGAAAGTGGGGAGAAAAGAAATATTATGGTCAATGTCTTACTGAATTTAATACTTTGAAGAAGAAGCAAAATGAAGGAGTGTCAGATTTTATTAAAAGATTCAACAAGTTATATTTGAACCTGCCTCCTAAAATGAAGCCCCATGAAACAGTTGCCAAGATATTTTTTATAGCAGCCTTTGATTTTGACTTTGGATTCTCATTGAGAGAAAGAAAACCTGCTACCCTAGATGATGCTCATTCAGATGCTCTGGAGCTGGAAGTGAACTTTGCCTCCACTAGGAAACTGAAGGGAAAAATTGAACAAGATACTAGGAGGAGAGGCAAAGAAGAGGTTTCCACCTCTAATCAAGATAAGGATTTAGACAAAATGGATGAAATAAGCAATATTATTAAGAATATGGTCAAGCTTGAACTGGAGGCTAAAAATTCAGCTCCCAAGAATTTCTATAATGCTCCAAACAAAGGATACAATTCCCAGTATAAAAGACCACCATTGCAAATATTGCCAAGAGAAGCAAAGGAGCAACAAGACCAGGTACCACATCCCTTGTACCTGGAAGGCCCAGCAGATGACTCCACTGAAGATGCCACTTATCAATTAGAAGATTCAAATCTGGCTTTTTCAAATAATGATGATGTAGAATGCCCATTGCAAGACGAAGAAGAAGAAGCAGAGATTGAACATTATTGTAAACAATTTGCTGATTTCATGCAAGCACAATTCAATGTAAAATATGATCTCAGATCTTCAAGGAAGAGGAACCGAACTCAAGAAAAAGAAGAGGAGCCAGCTCAGAAAGAAGCACTCACTCAGAAGGAATCAACAACAAAGAGAAACATAGAAAAAGGTAAGAGTCCTCTAAATTCTCCCTTGCAGCCTAATGATCAGATTCCCTCTTCTTCAAATATAGTCAGTCCTCCTAATGTTGAGTCAGTGTCAAAAGAAATTAAATCTTCAACCGAAAATAAAGATTCAAAAGAAGTAGTGATAGAAAAGCCCCCACCTGCTTTCAATCTGCAAAAAGAACTTGAGAAAATTAAAATTCCAGTCCCCCTGACCGAACTGTTAAAACAACCTGTATATCAGTCTCAAGTCACTTCCTTCACATTCCCTCCTGAAATACCAATCGTGCCTGATAGTTTAAATCTTCAAGAAGAAATACCCATGGTAGTATTTGGCCCACATGTCGAGGAAATAGACCCCTCTACTCCTTGTTTTTATGTGTCTCTAGTCATTCATGACCTGCTGTTACACAATTGTATGTTAGATTCTGGGGCTTCCCATAATATTATGCCTGTGTCTGTCATGGAACAACTAGGACTGCAGATTACAAGACCATACAAAGACCTATATTCATTTGATTCTAAAAGAGTTAAATGCTTGGGAATGATTAAAGATTTAGTGGTCAATTTGGCCCAAATTCCAGCAAAGAGTGTAGTCATGGACATTGTGGTTGCTGATATCCCAGCCCGCTTTGGCATGCTGTTGTCAAGGTCCTGGGGTACAAAAATTGGTGGGTCAATCAAATTGGATTTGACATATGCTACTGTTCCAGTCTTTGGAGGCCAGGAAAGGAGGTTATACAGGGAGACTAGAATTGTTAAAATGGCAACTAAGGCCGACTGCTCAGAGAATTCCCCAGTTTATAAAAAAGAGGGAGAATTCTCATGTTTGACGTTAGAAGAAAATCAAAATTATGCTCACGAGCCCCTTTTTGGTCAAATCCAAGCTGAGCAGCCTAAAGAGGACCAGGAATCAGGAATTTGGACTTTGCATTTTGATGGGGAAAATTCAAGGGAAGGCAATGGAGCTGGGGTGTTATTAATCTCTCCTACAGGAAAATGGGTGCCACTGTCCTTAAATTGGAATATGAGGCTACCAATAATTTAGCTGAATATGAAGCACTATTATTGGGACTGTAGATAGCTAGAAACATGGGCATCCAAAGTCTAAAAGTCATGGGAGATTCTGAGCTGGTGGTAAGGCAGATCATAAATCAATGTCAAACCAAGCATCCTCGATTGAGAGCTTATAGAAACAAAGTATGGGACATGGTGGAGAATTTTTTCTTAGCATTTAACATACAGTTCATGCCCCGGGAGCAAAACAGAATAGCAGATTCTCTTGCTGTAGCTGCCACTACATTCCGTCCTCCTCAGAATCCACTTTTAAGATACGAAGTGGAGGTACGTTACAGGCCATCTATCCCAGATAATATTAAGCACTGGAAGGTATTTCAAGATGATGAACAGATGAAGAGATTCATGGAGACAGTGGGAGAATTCTCTAATATGGAGATTGATGATTATGAGGAAGAAGGGGAAGCTTAAAATATTGTAGAAAACAGATGGGAAGAGAAGATAGCAGGTAATAAAGTGCCGCAGCTGAAAGGAAATGTTATACCTAGAGGTCTGGTGCCTCTAGAAAGATTATTTAACAAAGATGATATCCCATTGTAGCCAAACAAAGTGGTAGAAGAAAATCAAGTGGAATATTTAAATCTGGGTACTTATGCTGATCCCAAAATTGTAAAATTATCTAAAATGGTCCTAGAAGAATATAAAGAAAAATATTTGAAGTTGTTTCAATCTTATAAAGATGTATTTGCTTGGTCCTATCAGGACCTAAAAACTTTTGATGTTAATATAATGCAGCATAAAATTCCTTTGAGGGAAGATGCAAATCCTTATAAGCAGAAGCTCAGACAGATAAATCCTCTGCTACTTCCCTCTATCGAAAAATAAATCAAGAAGCTACTGAAGGCCAAAATAATCGTGCCATTGAGATACTCAAAATGGGTAGCAAACCTTGTTCCTGTTCGGAAGAAGAACGGAGAAATAAGGCTGTGTGTGGATTTCAAGAATTTAAATAGAGCATCTCTAAAGGATAATTACCCACTGCCTAAGATGGACTACATCCTGCAGAAAGTGGTGGGAGCATCAAGAATGTCAATGATGGATGGCTTTTCTAGTTATAATCAGGTGGTTGTTTTCCCAGAAGATCAGAAGAAAACTGCATTTACAACACCATGGGGAACATTTATGTATGCCCGGATGCCATTTGGATTAATCAATGCAGGAGCTACTTTTCAGCGGGCAATGGACATAGCCTTTGTTGGAGAGCAGGACAAGTTTTTGGTGGTATATCTTGATGATATCACAGTGTTTTCAAAGAATTATGATGAGCATATTGAGCATTTAAGAAAAACTTTTGAAAAATGCAGAAGGTATGGCCTTTCCCTCAATCCTCAAAAATCTTTATTTGCATTAGACGAGGGAAAACTCTTAGGGCACATTGTAACTAAAGATGGTGTGAAAATAGACCCTAAGAGAGTTGAAGTAATAAACAGTATTCCTTTACCTAGGAATAAGAAGGAAGTGCAGTTGTTTTAAGGCCGAATTAATTTTCTGAGAAGGTTTATTCCTAACTATGCTGAGATAGTTAGGCATATAACTGATATGTTGAAAAAGGATAATGAAGTAAGATGGTCCCAGGAGTTTAGAGATGCATTCACCAGGATAAAACAGGCATTTTCTGAAGCTCCCATGCTAGCTGGGCCAGATTATGCAAAGCCATTTATGATATTTTCATTTGCTTCGCCTCATACAATAGCTGGAGTTTTGTTGTAGAAAAATGAAGATGGATATGAGCAGCCTATAGCTTTCTTCAGTCAAGTGTTGCATGATGCTGAATTAAAATATAACATATTGGAGAAGCAGGCATATGCCCTGGTAAAGTCCCTTAAAGCTTTTAGAACCTATGTTTTGCAATCTCACATTACTGCATATGTTCCCACAGCAGCTATCAAAGACATTCTTGTTCAGGGGGATAGCGAAGGAAAAAGAGGAAGATGGATTGCAAAAATATAGGAGTATGATCTAGAAATAAGGCCTACCAAGCTGATTAAAGGACAGGGACTTGCTAAGATGTTATCTGAATCAAATAATCAAGCCTTGGGCATTAATTTATCCATGATAGCAAATGAAGAATCTGAGAAAGGAGAAGAACAACAAGGACTAGAGATGGCCACTCAAAAGGTACATATGAAATACCTCACTAGCCCTTGGTATAAAGAAATAGTTGAATATCTTTTAAAACTTAGTTGTCCTCCAAGTTGTGATAAGGTAAAATACAGTGCTATGAGAATGAAATCCTAGAAATACACAATTGCTAATGGACGGTTATATTAGAAGGACCCTTGAGGTATATTATTATTATGCCTCACAGAAAATGAAGTGGAGAATATAATGATAGAATTTCATGAGGGAATATGTGGAGGACATTACATCTGGAGAGCTACAACTCATAAAATCCTGAAGGCTGGCTTTTACTGGCCAAAATTATTTACAGATGCTTTTGCTTGGGTCAGGGCATGTGACAAGTGTCAAATATTTGCAGAAAGACAGAAATTAGCAGCTTTGCCCTTGATTCCTATCCATGTCAATGAACCTTTTCAAAAATAGGGATTAGATTTCATAGGAGAAATACATCCCCCATCAAGTGGCCAATATAAATGGATACTAATAGCCACAGATTATTTCACAAAATGGGTAGAAGCCATACCTACAAGAAATGCTACAGATACTGTAATAATCAAGTTTATGGAGGAAAATATCATATCCAGGTTTGGCTGCCCTGTTAGAATTGTAACTGACAATGCACAAGCTTTCAAGTCTGCCAGATTTGTAAATTTCTGCCAACAGTATAACATCATATTGACTCACTCCACAGATTACTATCCACATGGAAATGGCTTAGTAAAGTCTTCTAATAAAACCCTGGTGAGGGCCTTGAAGAAAACAATAAATGAAAATCAGAAGAATTGGGACTCCCAATTAAAATTTTCTCTATGGGCGAATAGGATAACTAGCAAGAGAGCAACAGGGAAATCTCCCTATGATTTGGTGTAAGGGCGAGCAGCTGTGTTTCCTGTGAAATTGGCGTTGCCGGTAGCACGTTTTATGCAGGAAAGCCAGGAAGAACCAGATGACATGGTCAGAAGGATTAATCAATTGGTCGAATTAGAGGAAACACGGAACCAAGTGAATCAGAGATTGATAGAATTTCAGGAGAAAATGAAGAACATCTTTGATCGGCATGCGAAAGATAGGAAATTCCAAATTGGAGACCTGGTTCTCAGATGGGATGATCGAAGAGCAGAGAAAGGCAAGCATGCTAAATTTGATCCGTTGTGGTTTGGCCCACTCAAAATTGTGAATCAAGGAGGAAACAATACTTTCATGTTAGAAAACCTACAGGGTGATCTGCTGGACGCCCCTGTGAATGGCCAATTCCTCAAGCCATACTTTCAATTCTGATCCAGGCTGGGAATGCCTGTTGTATTATATTGTATATAAGTTGTTCTAGCTTTTATTTTTATAAAGAAAGGATGTCGGCAAATTATCAGAAGAAGTGCAGAGGAATTGAAAGACAGAATGTACATACAAGAATGCTTAGTGGTCTGTGTGTTCTCGACATGCCCAAGGATGAACATGCCGTCCCCAGATGGAGCCGATGTTGTGCATATCAGCCCCCCCCTATTTAAATTTTGGCCACCGAGTCCCTTTGGATCTGTTTAAAACATCCTTCGCAGCCACAGACCTCCATATTTGGTCTACAGTTACCTTTTCCGATCATAAAATACACTGCGCAACGGTTAAAACCTGTGCTTGGAAATATTTCGGGCCTGGCCCCCGAAGCCTTGGCCCCTTCTATTTTAATTCACACATGACCCGAGCACAAGACCGTGTGCCAGGCAGGCGGGAGTTCATCACTTCGCGTTTCCGGGCCAAACTGTGGCCGTCAGATCCAAAGCCAATCAACGGAGCGACGATTGTTTTATGTGGTGGTCCCCGCACCCGTACATATCGCCAAAACAGGTGGTTTCATTCTGCACCACTTCCGCTGGTCCGGCAGTATTTTCTAATGGGCCAACGATTCCATTGAATGCGTGACAAGTTTCCCCGTGTACGATTTTCAAAACCACTTTTTCGCGCGTTAAAGGTTGGCCAATGGCTGGGCAGCGGAATTCACCTGCGCCGTTGGATCTGTCGACCTCCATCCTACGGCGGATATCCTCCAGAGCTGCTCGCGCATTAGCCCATGTCTGTTGTGTCCCGTGGCCCACCATTACGTCACCCCAGGCGCCTTCGGGCCGTTGATCTTTTTTCAAAATCCGACGGTCCAAGACGCATTCTTCTCCACCTATTGACCCCACCGTCACTTCATTCTTCCATTTTTCCTTCGTACACCCATGTGTCTGTGGTTTTTTCCCCGTTGAATATATATATGTGTGTTTTCGTTTGTATTCATCGTTTTATTCAGTCATCAAGTTCATACTGTTTTACGTGGAAAATCCACATTCCATATTTTTATCAAAGCCTCCATCGTATTTCCTCCGCCACCCTGCGTATTCTTGTCATTTGTCCATGTTTGTGACGTCAACACTATCTCCACCTCCACGCTCCTTACTCCTGAGGCTGGTTTTTCTAATGTATTGGTGGATTTTGCAGGGTTTCAACAAACGAAAAGATGTTTTAATTCACAGTCTTGGCTACAACAATATAGCATCTCAGAAGGAAATTCAATTGAATATGTCATTATGAAGAAGGGTCCTGAAAGCTGCTATGATAAGACATCCATCGCAGGAGCAGGATTTAAAATCTTTCGAACTCTCCAAGGACAATTTAAAGAGGCCGGTTAGTGTATGGGGATATAAATGTTCCTGCAAATAACATCAGCAAAGAATTAAAGATTTCAACAACCTCATTGAAGATTATGAGCTCATATCTGGTGTCAAAAGACAAGGGTATCGGACCAGAGATTTTCTAGATCAAGTCGAGGGTACAATACATTAAAAATTATACCCTACAGATTATATTTCGGCTGATTTTCTTCTCAGGAAAGTACAAAAGGTTCATGAAGATTTTCTCTTATGTCGTGTCTCTGAAGAGATCTTCTTCCCAGTTCATTTATTCTTGCAAGCAACCTCAAGGTTTTATCACAGCAGATTTTCCTCCTCTAGCCAAGTACATAGCATTTGTATATTTTATTATTTGTGTCTTGTTTATAAGGAGATTTTCATCCCCCAGCATTCATTTCTAAAGGCAGATTGTAAAGTACAGTCATTTATATTTAGTCATTCACAGCGTGGGCGCGAATTTTTTCTGCCATTTTGTTCAAATTAAGTCATTAAATGTGCTCCACCTACCTCCTTCTCGAGAATTCTCTATCTTTTCTATAAAACCCAGAAATAAGACATTAGAGGAGTTCCAGATTTCTATCAGCAAACTGTGCAGTGAAAAGGATTTTGTATACATTTTGTAACACTTCTGTATGAAGGTTCAGAGCCCGTAGGGTCTCAGTGAGGAGGAGTTATAACTGTAATGAGGGTTCTGGTCTTTGGTATCTCACAGTATGTAATTTTCTCATATGTGTTAATACAATATCTCATTTCATGCTATTTATCTTCTTGTATCATGCTCTAGAATGTGAGTGGCTCACTAATCTTGAGTAAGGATTCATCCTAGTTGATGCCCATACTAGGGGTTAGTCAAGCGCTTTAAATAGGCATAATCATGATATACTATTCCATGTTCATTTCATCCACATTTTCTGCTATATTAGTTACTTGAGGAGGGTGCTTTTAAAACACCATTTTCATGTATGGATTCTTAGTTGGATAAGCCCATATGTGATTTTTTTGTCTATCTGGGTATCAGTCTCATGTTAACCAATATCTTCTTCATGTTTCTTCACTACATCTACTTTCTGATATTTGATTTTTGTGGCATATTATTTGAACTAGCCCTCTTTACAGTAATCTGTCTCTTAACTGCCAGATTCCCTTGTATTGGAGCTTTGCATGATGTTCCTACATTACTCTTGTCTTTGTATCAGCTTCTGAGAGAGATTGGTCCCATTTTAAACAAGAGATAGTAAGAGAGCTTTTGGAGTGACAACCCAAGCTATATTATGAGTTCCTTGCTATATTAAGATGTCCTAGGCACTGGTCTATTGCAACTCTAGACTGTCTCTAGGGGTGACAAAATTGTCCACAACAGGTGGCACATCTACCACAACAACATCCATAACCATACATTTGGCAGGAATCTGGGTCAAGTTCACACACAGGTCTTTGATTAGGCCAAGGCATTTTGCTCTGCTAGATTCAAATGAATATAAATATTTATAAGAATGGGTTATCTCTAGGCCAAACCTCTCCATAACTATCTTAGGTATTATGTTGTGTGATGCCCCAGAGTCATGCATTGCATTGTGAAGGATCTTGTCATGGATATTGAGGCTGATATAAAAAGGAGGTACTACCCCTTCCTGAAACTTCCCTTCTATCTTTGGACCAAATAGAAGGGTTGGTTGGTCATCACTTAGATTGATAATGTCACTTTTTTCACCTAGATTTAAATTTTTCAAAAGTTGTCCTTTATATACATCCTGAGTGGCCAGCTCAGAGAGTGGGACAGAGATTTTAATTTTAGCAATCTCACTCTCCAAATTGAAGGGAGACTGACTCTTTGTAAGGCAACTCTATTTTGTTAGCCCCTACTTTGGTGGCAGAATCAGTATGCTGATTCTCACTATGTACAGTGCTGGTGGCTATTTTATGAGGAGCATTAGTTGCAGTGATAGAGCTGCTAGTTTGTTGACTTTGTTTATCAGTAATTTGGCTGTCTTTTTATTTGTGCTTCCAAGAACTCTTAGCTGCTAATTTTCTACTTTCAGCAAGAAATTTAGAAGTTTTCTCAGGCCTTTTCTTAATGGCAATCTCAGATGCTTTTGGTTTGGAATTGTCTAATATATTTTTTCTTCTAATTTCATACTGTTCTTTGACTTGCATGATGGCATTTTCAAATCCTAACCTATAATTCTTAGATTCTAACCTTTCCTCATCCCAATGTGAGTGTGAGGTCTGATCTTCCTCTATGGAATAGTTTTGGATTGAGTTGTATATTTCAAACATATTTATTGTGTTTCCCTCAGACTCTTCTATTATCCCCTCATCCTCATCAAGGAAGTTCTCTTGAAATGGGGGTATGACTTGTTTATCAGAGTCTCTCTGTATGTTAGGAGGGTTGTTTCTCCTAAAGTTATGGTTCTGGTTCTGGTTATGATTTTGGTTTCTGTTCTAATTACTGACTGTGACAACCATTTTCTCCATCATTTTCTCTAGCCTTTCCACATTTTTGGCTAGAATTTCATACTTGGGATCATATGTGAAAGCTGCAGTGTCATCCATATATGTTACCCTTTTCTCAGATCTCATTCTAGCCCTTTTTTCAATCAGGTTGGCCTCTACACTCACTGCTCCTTTTTGTATATCTTCCAATGTGTTATAATATCACTCCCTAAGCTGGTAGGCCATGTTAGCATCAAAGCCTTCAGGATATTTGACTAAAGCCATACCTTGGGGAGGTTTCATGTGTGGAGGAAGAGCATTGTAAACACTGTTAAACCTTGTAGAATAGTCATTGACACTCTCCCCTACATTTCTTTTAAGGTTCTTGTATTCTGCTAAGATTTGGAGAGGGTTGGTCTTGAATTCCCATTTTTTTATGAAGGATTGATATAAAGAGGGAATATCATGGATACTATTAGGAGGTAGGCCTTTAAACCACTTCTTCACATCACCTCCTAAAATCTGGGCAAAGATTCTCATCTTAACTGTCTCATCATCTATCTCCATATAGTCAAAGGAATCTTCCATCCTATCTACATGGTGTTGGGCTGTGGTAGACTCTTTTGTAGTGAAATTTGGGATTTTTTATTGATAATCATTGGGTAAAGGCACTATAGGCTGTGGTAACACTAGAGGTGCATACCAGGCTACCATAATGGTGTTTTGAGGAGGTAAAGGATTGGCTTGAGAAGCAGGTATCTGGATGACATGAATACTATGACCAACAACACTCTGTTGAGCTGATTTAGGATGAAAAAGCCCCAAGTTTTGAATGAAATGAATATCTGGAGGTGTAGATGGATGGGTCTCTATGTCCTTAATGTGTTGACCACTGTGACATGGTTAACGAGGAAGTTCAAGGTCTGACTGGTCTAAAGCATTGAATGACCTAGTTCTAGGTAAACTACTTGGTGAGTCTTGGTCCAAATGAGTGTCTGATAGAGTTGTAAAGTCTTCTGGTGTAGAGTTAGCTCTATGGATGTGTTTGGAAATAGTTGGCTTTCTGGGGATGGGAGATTTCCTGAGAATGCTCTCAAGGTTTTCAACTATTTCAGGTGGGTTTGAATTAGGATAAGCTCTTGTATGAATGGTTCTTGAAGCCAATATGTTGTCTGTAAACAAAGAAGCTTAATCCTACTTATTACTTTTGTTGTGGCTGATGTCGTTATGAAATCTGGTCTCCCAGTGGAGTCTTATGAAAACCAAGATAATCAACAGGCCTACTAATCACCAGTGGAGTCTTTAATCATTAAGGAACTATGGAGTTTCCAGGTGGAAGGTTTAGAATGTTTCAAGAGGGTATACTATCCACCACAGTGATTAACCACCAAACTAAGGCTACTATGGTCTTATTTGAGTCTCTGAAGTGTTCAAAGGTGTGTGTTACTCAAAGCTTCCCCAGTATGGTTGCCATTATGTTGGAGAATACATGTTTTGGCAAGTTTGGCAATACAAAAAGATGAGAAAACATCAAAACCACTTTTAGACCTTAGGATTTAGCCCTCCTGGGTCCACAGAGGGATTTCTCTATAAAGGCAAGGTTATATGTCTTTGAAGCTTGATTTGAAGGTATTAGGCTAGTTATATGGCATAAGGTTTGTTTTGTTTTCTTTTGTTTTTTTGGTTGTTGGGAAACTGGAAGGAAGGGTTCAATACAAGAAAAAGGGTGAGAAAAGAGTATTTTAGGAAAAGGAGAGATAATTACAGAGAACACTCAAGACCATTGGGCAATGGATTCAGGAAAGGGTTTACTTGCTATTCAGTATTCAAGGCTTTCAATTGGGCTAGTCATCTAAAGCATAGGATCTTAAAGATTATAGTGTGGTATGAAATGATGAGGAGTGAAGGTGAATGACAAGGAAACCTCCAAGGTGACCACTTACGAATAATATCTAGGGACAAGGCATGCCATTAGACACCTATGATCCAAATTCTAAAAGGTTAACTCTATAGACAAGGGGAACATTAAAGATTTAAACACAAAGGTGAAAACCTGAGATTAGAGAAAGGCTTTGAACTTTCAATGCTTCGGCTTCCAACTTAAGGGAACTTGGAAATGTTCAATTGATTGAAAAAGACCCTAGTGAGATAGAATCAGCATTCTAAACTCCCAGTATCCCAATTCTTTCAATTAAACCCAAAAATAACATATAAGAACATATTCATAAATTCATACATCAGCTAGCAGTGAATAATGCTACTACACTGGTTAAATTATCTTGAATCAGTACTCAGATAGCACAATCAGTAGAAAACATCAAAGGTAAGGAGAGAAGAAGAATTAGGGTACCATGCAAGGGTATATCCTAAGCTAGATTTCTAATGCTTACAAGAGAAATGAAATGTAATGAATTACAAAGGAAACAGAGACAAAGGCAGAAAAGCATCACCGCTGCTTTAAATCAGGATCCAAAGAAATGTGCTTGTCATATTAAAGAGCAACACTAGTCATGTACAAAATTATCCAAAAGCTTGATATTCAGTCTAAAAACATCCTCCTTAGCCTATCTTACAACTTTACACAAAGAACTATATCTCAAGAGAAACAACTTACAATTCACAGTTATCCGATTAATAATCAACAATAACCAACAATGAGTTTTTCTTGAGTTCTTATAGATGAAAGAGAGGTAGAGCAGTTAGATGAAACACTAAATGAAACATTAAAATAGAAGTAGCAGAAGAGAGCTCGAGGCCCATTCAGTATTAATATCTATGCATTGATTTTCAATACTCTTTGGATGAAAGAGTGGTCTTCGACAGGTTGATATTTACTCTAGGTATGTTCTTTGATGTACTTTCTGTTGTAGTACTCTGTAGTACTCTGGTGGATAGAAAAAAGGCAGATAAATGACATTTAGGTTTTCCATACTTCATAAAAAATGCTCTGGTAGCATTAGGACTTCTGTCAGGGTGGAAACCTTCTCAGGAACACGGTATAGAATGAAAACAGTATGGGTACTTCGTCCTTTCTCATGAGGGAAACTTCTACTGATGTGAAACACTGATAATATTGTTTTCTGTGCATTAGGCCTCATTAGGCCTTCTGTGTTAATCATAGGTCTTCAATCTGGTACAGTTTCCTTTTAAACACTGGATTAAGGCTTAAAACCTTTAATAATGGGCATCAGAACTCTTTAATTCTCCACTGATACTCTTTTCCACTTCATGACTGTCTTTGTCTGTGAAAATGGAAATTTAATGGCGTTGGAGGTTTTAAAAAGTGAAAGAATGGTTCTTTAATGGAAATATTTCATTCTAAACATGTTCCCATTCATTTCTCTGTAATCTCAGGCTTTGAAATGGCCTTCTCTGCGCTCTGTTTCACTATTACAGTGACCGTGAGCAATGGCAGTGTCCACCACCTGTACCCTGCAAAAACACACAAAAATGTTAAGAAATCCATGTAGGAAGGGGGTTGAATGCTATGGAGGATCATGGAACTGGAAGTGCAACAAATATGAAAATGGTGGATGTAAAGGAAAACTATGGAAAAATGCAGTTGATGGAGGTTTGGTGGAGAAATGGACGTGGACCATTAGATCAGATGGGCTAACGATGATCGACGACGGGGATTGACTAGAGGGATGAATTTGGAAGGTTGGAAAATATGAAATGAACTTTAATGTAAAGCATTAAATTTATGCTGTTAGGCGGAAATGATATAACCTAAAATGTAAAGCATTAAAATTTCAATGTTATAACACCAAAGTCTGATGCTGGGTGGAAGAAATTATGTTTAATTCAAAACATAAGGTTCGGGCCTTTGAACAAAATACACAAGGAATGCATGGAAAACATACGAAATGGACTTTATATGGTGGGACCCGGTCATGGGTGGAGGGTGATACAATTAAGACCACTAGATCACAGGAGGAGATCAGCGGATTAGATGATCCGATGGAATGCTCATGGTAGCGCGATGAAAAACATGAATGGGGTGTGACATGCATTGTGGGCCGTTGATCTGTACAGATCAACGGTCGGGATCTATTAATGGAATTTCGGAGGCAGGAAGTGGGGAAGTGGTTTTTTGGTCAAAACCAATGTTTTCAAATGATAAAAGGTGAGTAAGGTGGTTTTCACTTTTTGGATGCGATATAGGTCCTCGACTGACACGTGGCTTTCAGAAACTTCCCATATCTCATAAATTCTAACTGTTAAAAACTGGACAAAAAAACTGTGCGATATTGATGTGGGCCATTGGATCTAGGCCCGTGAGATCTGACGGTGATGGAGGAGTGTGATACGAGGAACGTGCATGGTCAGTAAGGTGGGGTCAAGCGGAAGGTGGTTTCATCATGGACCATCTGATCAGTGCAATGGACAACTGAGATTTGTAGAGGAGAAACAATAGTGGCGGGGTTGGTTAGTGGTCGGGAGTAATACGAGCCATTGGATCCTTGGGATTGACGGTGGAGATTTACAAATGAAGCGGAGGCAAATAGGCCACGTGAATGCGTGGAATGAATCTTGGCCGGTGGATCAAAAGGAATGAATGGTTGGGATATAATCATAAGCGGAGGAGGCAGGAGCCAAATCTCTGATGGGCTCATGAAGCGATTGGCTCTAGACCGTTGGATCGGCTACAGATCAACAAATGCGATTGGATTGGAGAGTGACCAATCGGGGAAGTGGGGTAGAGCAAGAAGAAATATGGGCTGTAGGATCAGAATGGATGGATGGCTCAGATTCAATAGGGGATTGGAAAATTGAGGCATCGGAGGGTGGCACCTTTTAAAACTTCCGATTGGTGATGAGCAGAATGCTATGATGGTCTTCAGATCGCTTGCAAATCAACGATGGAGATTGCCCTTAGGGGATTACATAGGAATTTTAAGGAGCATGATGAAACATGCGCAAGCCATTAGATCTATTAAAATCAACAGTGGACATCGCTCCAAAGGCTGATAGAACAAACACCATCGCATCAGAACTTTTTCACTTTGCAAAGGGAAGAAGTGATCTGACCAACCTTCCGATGTGATAAGCGCCGTATGCCTTAGCACTTGGTCTTAGCACTCAAGTGCATGGAGAGGAAGTGGTTAGGGGCTGGGCCAAAGGGGGCTAGCCTGTTATATGTAAACAAATGGGTTTTTTAGCTTAAAAACATAGTTTTTGAGGCTGAATCGAGGTTTTCGGTAGAGGTAAAAATGTGTTTTTAAGACAAAAAAGGGTATTTGTAAGGTTAAAATGGGAGATAGAATGATTTAGAAGACTTAGGAAGGGATTTTGGGAGTTAAAGGGGAAACTTTGAAAAGTGGAAAAAAGGGCTAAAAATGGGAAATTTTGTAGGGATACAAGGGGCAAATGGAGGCTTTTCTGAACATAATTTTTTCACAAACAGTGAGGCTTTTTGAATGGAAACATCAGTGAAGATATTTTCAAAGGAAAATAACACATAGAGGCTTTAAGGATGAGATATTTTCACAGGAAGTGTATCTCTTGAAGGCTCAAAAACAATTTAGCCACCTGTTTGCTTGCCAAAAAATTCATAGGTGGCTAACACTCTGCACTTTCAGTTTTCTTATTTCATGGGAAAAAGTGTTGGTGCTTGGTTCCCAACACCTTTATCCCAAATCTTTCCTAATGTGCCCTCTTAAACCTTCTGATGCTATGTGAATGGGATTAGTTGTCCCATGGGGCACCCTCCCTCTCTTCTCATTGGTTTCTACTACCACCTGTACTACCATCATGTCACAACTTCATCACCCTACTATTTCTCCTTTGCACCTCATATTTTACCTTTGTGGTCAACCTGCAGGGATGACATGTCTAGATGGGACCCGTGTTGCACCTGTGAGACAATCAAGAGCTACCTGGAATAAATTGGCTCTGACATCTGCCATGTGAGCCTGACTCCTAGTCATCTCGTTACTCCTTTTGTATGAACCATTAAAACCTCTCAATATGTGACCTAAAGGATGACCATTAAATTTCCCTCAAAATTATCTCGATCCTAGAAACAAAACCATTTTTTGGCTTGAGGGTCCTGACCCAGGTTCATATTTTATCGTGCAACCAACAAACCCTCCAACTACTGGCCCTTTTAGCAATGACCTGCTTGCTAAGATAAAAGTCTCACTCATAGTAGTATGGGGGGGGGGGGTGCTAGAACTAGGTTTTCGCACTCTATGGAAGAAATTGTTGTGGTGGCCATGAAAAGGTTTATAACATAGGTTTTTGTAGATCAAAAACATATGCATTCATATATAAACCAATAATTTTCATATCGGCTTGTCACGAATATAGATAATGCATATAATAACATCATCACAAATATATAATAACATAACCAGATCTTCGCAATGTGCAATAACTTAAGTAGATATACTCATGTATTCAATCATCAACATATATTCATGCATAAATATAGATTACTTGCACATATATAATATAAGTAAAGTGATCTCAAAGAAATAACAATAAACATATAGTTTAGACACATAATACAAGTGCTTCACCAAAACCAATCTTTGCATTAGATTCTATAGTTCAGTACAAACAGAATTTCCCATTACAATTACCCTTATGCGCACACATCAAGCGAAGTCTGCACATAAATAGGACTAGGTCTTCGTGTACATAGCCAACAAGAGCCTTTCTACCCAACCCAGACTTACAAAATGTATCACAGACATATAAACGTACTTAGATCCAAAACATTACATGATTAACTACTTAATTGGACTCGATCTATCAATTTATATTCATCCAGTGCACGAATACTATGGTATCAAGCCATGGTTTTAGGTCCACAGTTTACCCTTATGACCCATTTACATAAAATAGGGACTTTGAAGCACCCCAAAGCCCCTTGAAATTTCCACACAATGCACATAGGAAAAATTATATATGAAAAGTTACTCAAAAATGCACCCTAAGGGACCCTATTCCAACACATTTTAGTTAATTCATCAACTATTTGACTTGAACCAGTGTATGAGTACTTCATTAAACATTAATTAAATAGTAAAAATCTTAAGTAAGAAAGAAATAAACCATGACACATAAGCAATACACATGAACACTAGGATTTTAGGTGGAAACCCAATGTGGGAGAAAACCACAGTTGTTTTCGTCTCTGTCTTATTTTATTATAAAGAAACACTTCTTACAATAGTGTACTAGTGCAAAATCATACCAGCATATAGGCACTCACCTATTGAAGGCTAAAACCTTATCTCATTCTCTAGCACCCATTGGAAGGGAGCTCCAACCCCTGATATCGTTTACAGGCACCCATCACAAGGGAGCTCCTACACCCTGATCTAATTTACCAGCTACCACTGGAAGGAAGCTTCGAATCCCTCACTGAAGGCTCCAACCCTCAGCACCACTGCGGAACACATTTCATAATTTTTCACACTAGCTCAACCTAATTAAAATAAACACAACTTATAGGCCACTTTTCATTAAATTTTTAGACTAGACCCACTACCATCATTTAAGCCCAATACCAAAAATAAAAAATTGAAACTGATCACTATAAAAAATTAATATATCACTGAATCAAATGAATTAACCAATCACTGAACTAACTGAGACCCAAATCAATCAACATATTATCAAACAAACAAAGTATTTAAATCATTGTAACCAGAATACCAATATTGAACGCAAACACTGCATGAACTTACTAAATCAACTGAAAAACCTGATCAACAAATTTCATAATATATATGCTACTTTAATTTAGCAAATCCACATGTATATGCGACTTTCTTGAAGCATGTCTGTGTACATATCTCAAATATTGAACCCTGAAACTGAATCACTGTTATTCTGAAAGAAACATTGAGTTACACCCTGAACCACTGAATCACTCTAAAATAATCACAGAACCATCACATATCTTCAATCACATACAACTAGCAACATCGTCACTCTTCAATCAATCAATTAAACTTCAATAATCACTATTAAACCCATATCATCAAGTAATACTTCATTGAAATAAAATATAAACACAACAACACTGATTATACTTTTCAGACGTATTATTCAGCAAAACCCTAGCTTATATACCCACTTTCCACAAAACACTTTTGTGTGTATACATGGTCTTCAGGAATCAAACTCGCATATAGATCTATCCAAATTTCAGAATCGACATGCGACTTACTAGCATGAAACCCACATATGTATGTGCCTTTTAGGCTATCAAACCTGCATATGCATGCACCTTTCAGGTTATCAAAATCGCATACAAATATTAAATTATTGACTTATATATTCAATGGACATCAGACCTTCAAAACAATCCCATCCCCTTGACATACAAAATAAAACATGCGTTAGACAGAAATATCACAGATCAAACTGATCCACTATCAATATAGTCATTTTAGATCTGTTGGATCTGATTCATCATCAAATTCTCGGGTGCATACTTAGTTTCAGATCAAACAATTCATTAATAGCCCATTACATGCACACTTTCTTTGGATCTAACTATTCATCAAATATCCATCACTTGCACACAAAACACCCTGATCTTCATCTCCTTATATAGTTTAGGCCTTAGCCAATACCATGGGTCAAAACCGTAATAATGTCGATGGTATTGTTTGATGGGATCAAATATTCATTATTGCACTCATTACTATGGTCCAATACTATGGTAAAGACCCCTAGTATTTAGAATACCACGATGCATAAATTTTACGTGAATTTTCTTCATTAAACATGCGTACATACGCAAATTTTCTTCACAGAACTTGTGTATACATGACTTCTCTTCATCATACCTACGTATTTATGCATATTCGTTTCACAAAACCTATATATACTTCCTCCAACTTTACCTTCATCATTCCTCTATCACAGACTAGTATTTGTTTCTTTGTCACATCTAAACTGGCCTGTATACTCATCCTACTACCATCATGTTGACTTCTTTATCAAGTAGGTTGGAATCAAGGACAACACATACTCATCCTCCTACAAATAGGTTTTCATCAAGGACAACACATTAGTCATAATGCCAACATCATGTTCATAATAAACCTTTGAGGTCAGGTCTAATTACGTCCCACAACCCTCATGTGACATTAGGGGGTTCGATGTGTTAGAAAGTGGCATCAAAGTTGTGTTCAAACACTAGACCTAGATGGGCCAGACCTAGAATAAGAAAGTAGAGAGCTATTATAGTTTTAGTTCAATCAATAGGATTTAAGGGTCATAATTTTATGATAGGAATAAATTTTGAAGCTCTACTCTGGAGATTTATTCTTATGGTTCAATAATTGGGATAAATTTTAGCATGCTTGTCTCACAAATAAAATCATACTTGAGGATTTGACCTCACTCAGTATTGTTACTAAATTATGCATGCAATCCCCACTTTTAAATTGAAGGCCAAAGTTAAGGTCTAAAAGTACATTCAAAATCTCCTACTTCAACTCTTTATTCAACTATCTAGATAGTTTGCATAATATCATAACCCACATTCACTTATCTATATCCAAATCATTCAAAGAAATAACTACTTCATTCGTATACTAATAACAATTCTTTATTCATTAAAGACACATTGGCCATGATTATAAGGATCACACAACACATACAAGAGTATCACTTATTTTTTCAACACAAAAATATTATATATCCCATAACTATATACACAAGTTACTCAAGTAAACATTAATGTCAACTCATGAATTCATTTAATATGAACTTATACACTTAGATATTACCATTTCATTTATATACTCAGACTATTATTAACCTCTTAGAAAATTGGTGTAAAAATTATTCAAATTTTATTTTTTTAAGTGTTAGTTGACAATTGAATCTAAAAATAAATAATCAAGAAGAATTTTATTAACATCTAGATTTGGAATTGTGAATCCATTCTTGTTGAACAAGGTTGTATCTGTTGATTTTTGTAACTATGTCCGGTCTTCATAATGTATTTTTGATTCATTAAGAATTTTTAAAGAATATTTAAATGATTAGATTCAAAATAAAATGATTTTGAGTGAAAGTCCCATTTCCAACTTTCAAAGGAAGAAATCTGAATTTCTGAAAATTAAACTTTTGGATCCAATATGTAAATTCGACCTCCTCCTAGACAAGTTAGCCCATTAACTAATTCAAGTTGGCTCCATGTAAAGACACACCCGTTTAGATTAAGGAAAAAATATGTAAATTCCATATTTTCTCCTCCTTCAAGCTAAGAGAGACTCACATCATCTAAGGCAATTTTGGATAGGTTTGAGGTAGCGAATATCTCATCTTCTAAGGCGGATCATGTTAAAAACAAAGACAACACTAAGAGGGGTGGGTGGGGCGGTGGATAATTATTGTAGCTATTTTAAAACTTTATTTCACTTTCAATGATATTAGTACACCATAAATAACTTCAGCTATTAATTCATATGAGCATCAAAAGAAATAATATTAGTAACACAAGAAACACACAAATTCTTCAAATTGTTTTTTAATTCGTTCACAAGGCAAGTTAAAATTTGTTGTTAGAAATTTCTCTAGCTACAACCAACAAGAAGCTACAACTCCCTGATTTATCAACTACAACTAAATGGAGCTACAACCCCAAATATTTACCAACACCTACTGTAAGGAGCTACAACCCCTAATCTACAAGCTACAACTTTCTTGACATTAATTATTCATTTTTCATCCATTTTCTTACTATAACCATGAATTCCAACTCAAAAATAAATTATTTTTCCTCTCAAAATATCACCAAAAAATCTTCAACAATCTATTATTACTGAAAAATCCACCGTCCATAGCATAAAATTATGTCCAACTTTCTCAATCAAGTCTTCTTATAAATAATCTTGATTGATTATTTTTAACATGAGATTTTAGTTAACTTAACTTGAATTCATGCATGAGTCTTTAATTTTTTTCCTTTTCCCTATTCATTTTAGTATTCTCTATCTAATCATCAAGCTATCAGGGCCTGATATGTTATTTAAAACTCAAACTATGTGTTAAACTCCTAATGTTGGTAATTTTGGCACTTTACAAGGTTTAGAAGTAACTATAGTTATAGCTTGAACTCTAGAAATTTATTAAATATATTAAAAATTCCAAAATTCCTTCCAATATCGTACATTCTACAATATTTTTCCTTTATCCCCATGTGCTTTGTATTTCAGAACCTCTTGCATCATAATTCCAAGCGTTGTGACCACACCTTGTTCCCTGAGAAATTAAATGTAATTTTGGCACCTTGTCTCCTTAAGCTCTGCACCTTCAGTTTTCTTATTTCATGGGAAAAAGTGTTGGTTCTTGGTTCCCAACACCTTTATCCCAAATATTTCCTCATGTTCCCTCTTAATCCTTCTGATACTATGTGAATGGGATGAGTTGTTCCATGGGGCCACCCTCCCTCTCTTCTCATTGGTTTCCACTACCACCTGTGCTACCATCATGTCACATCTTCATCACCCTACTATTTCTCCTTTGTACCTCATATTTTACCTCTTTGGTCAACCTGCAGGGATGATGTGTCTAGATGGGACCCCTGTCACACCTATGAGATAATCAGGATTTACTTGGGCACCTTTGTGTCTGGTCCACATGACACCCAAAAATAGCCTACTCGGGTACCTAAAAATATAGAAAATCTTTGAAATATTGCAACTTCTAATGAGAGAAAATTCATCACAAAAGAAACAAGATTTATCTACCAAAATAACCATGGAAATAAAGCAGTGAATAGAAACATAATCATACATATAACACAAAATATATTTGGGGAACCCAACTGGGAAAAACCCCTCTTGCTTGTATTGAATCAACTGAGAAATTTGAACTATTACATAGAATATACTTCAAGCCTAAAGCTCCCCGCAATACTAATAAAATCTCTAAAAGACATGGAAAACATAGGAAAACAAGGTCTACTAGGAGATCCTATTTCCTAGTACAAATGTTCCCCTAAAAATAGGAATTTCTCTTATTTCCTTGCGCAATTCCCAAGAGAAATTTATTTTCCTTTATCCTCAAGGATGTACACCAAAACCTATTGTACAATAATGATTACAATTGTGCCTTCATTCAATATCAATAGGAAATTTGAATTGCATGACCTACTAGGGCTAAATTTAGCAGCTACTACAGTTAACTAAAAGTAAGTTGAGTTAACAAAAATTCAACTAATCAACTAAACTCATTTATATCTCTATTCTATAAATATAGGTCAGTTAAATGACAGACACTAGGTTTAACTCCACTAGATTTCCAATTTTAGCCATAAAATTGTCCAAAAATCATTGCATTCCATCTAACTAAAACTAACTAACAATAAATCAGTGATAGGTCACATCACACATGTTAATTGAAATCTAACTCAAGCAACTATGAGATTGAATTCAAACTGGCATATTTAACTAAGGCACAAGTCATAGAAGCCATTCATTGCTACATTTTAAATACTCTATCTTAGCAAGGATGGGATTCTAACAACCCTAATCCTGCCTCTATGGAACTAGAACTTGCCCCTTGATAGGGCCTTGTTCAATATGTTTTCATCCTTCTACTTTGTAGGGATGTACTATAACATAACAATCCTCCTCTACACATGATTTTATAAGATTATGGTACATGATGTCTATGTGCTTTTACCTATCATAAAACACTAGATTATAAAAGACTTTTATGCAACTCTGATTCTCATAGTGGATTAGTGTAGGCTCCATCTCTTGACTAAATAATCCTACCAAGATATTCCTCATCCAAATAACCTCACATGTTGCCTAACTGACAACCATGTACTCTAACTCTGATGAAATAAGTGCAACTAATATTTTTTCCTATTGTACCAAGAAGATATAACTGACCTAATGTTCAAGACTGCTCTTGATGTGCTCTTCTTATATGTGGGATCCCTGCCCCATATTCATCTGTGAAACCTTGAAGACTCACTCCATCAGTTTATATGTACCACAATCCAAAGTTTATTATTCTTTTGAGGTATCTCAAAACATTTTTTAAAACTCTCCAATAGACCTTGGAAGGATCCACCATGGATTGACTCAGCAGGTTCACTGCAAAAAAAATATCAGGCCTTGTGTTCACCAAATACATCAAGGACCCAATCAATTTGTTGTATATTTTACCACCTACAACATATGTTCTGGATGCATCCTCCTCCTCCCAGTTAATACCTAAAGGAGTATTAATGGGTTTTCAACCTTGCATGTGGAATCTCTTAAGGATATCAGAGGTGTATTTCCCCTGTCCAAAAAATATCTCTACATCGCCTTTCCAATCCTCCAATCCAAGTAAATAGTGCGTCATTCAAATGTCCTCCATCTCAAAATATCTTTCAAGGTCCTCCTTGCAATCCGTGATCAATTTTTTATTTCTTTCCAGAATCAATTCGACAACATAAAGAACTAAGATGAGCAGACTACCATATACCATGGTGTAGTGTAGGTTGGCATCTTCCTCACTCTGAGTGAAGCATAATCCTCTAAGATACGAATCAATGTGAGTGTACCATGCTATAGGTGCATGCTTGATCCCATAAAGAGCTATCTTCAACCTACACACATGTGTGTCTGTGTTGAAGGTATCAAACCCCTTTGGCTACTCAATATATATCTCTTACTCAACCACTACATTGAGAAAAGTTGTCTTGACATCCATCTGGTGGATCCTCCACCCCAAATGTATTGCCAATGAAATTATGGTATTGAAAAATGAGTACCTTAGCATTGGGGGGAAAGTCTCCTTATAAGAAATACCCTCAATATGTGAGAATCCCTTGGAGACAAACTTGGCCTTGTACTTCTCCGCACTACCATATGTTGCATGCTTCACCTTATACAACCACCTAGAGGCAACAAATGATTTTCCCTCAGGTCTAGGAACAACCTCTCGAACATAATTATTCATGATGGAGTTATACTCCTCCACCACGGCATCCAACCAAACATGCTGGGAAGCTGGATCATCAAAATAATATGACTCATAATATATCAATTTTTTCATCATTTCCATGTATATTGTGTATCTATCTGGTGATATGCACTGTCTCTACAAGGAACTAGGAGTTCCAACCTATTCCTGAGATTCCTACACAAATTTATCAATCAACTTGGTCCTGTTCCTCCCTTCGCTAGGAGCACTGTGTGAGTCGGTGTCTCCACTCATTCTTCTTTATACTCCTCATCATGCGGTGTCTCCACATAATTATCCTAGAATGTCCTTTTAGCCTTATGTAAGGAATGACTCTACGAATTTCACTGAGGCTCCTCCTCAGTAGCTAGCATCTCCTCATATGGTGATGTTCTCACCTCTCAATATAGAGAACTCCTAGTGGATTTCTCCTCATCAAATCTCACATCCCTTCTCAAAAAAGAATTTTTGAGAGACGAAATGTACACCCTATAAACATGATGTGTCTCACTATAGTCCACAAATATTCCTAGGTTCTTGATCCTACAAATTTGTAGAGATTATTGATCTATGAATGGTATGTATGCATACAATTTAGCTCAAATGCGTAAGATACTAACACCAATATTATGAATTGAAAGTGAATTTTTGTATAGGTCCAAAAATATTACGAATTTGTAGAGGTTCTTGATCCTAACACCAATCTACTTGACTTGTCGTAAAGAAAAATTCTTGAGGTAGGCCTTCCCTTTGTTGAATATTACATCATACCCTTGGTCTTCAAGGACTGCTACCGAGAAAATGTTTTTCTTCAATCCTCAAACATGAAAAATTTTGTTGATAAGGAGAAGGGAACCATAATCCCTCTTAAATTTTAGTGTACCAACTCCTTTGCTCATTTATCTACCATCCTCTCCAAGATCGATAAGGAATTGCATGTATTTCTCCTCCAAACTACTGAAGAAATATTTATTCCTTGTCATGTGGAATAAAGCCCCTAAATCAATGTACCACACACTACCTCAAACTAATATTTCCATTCAAGCTATCAAAGAGAAATCCAATTCTAATTGAGAAGATAGTGTGTATCCTCTTACTAGTGTTGCAATATTCTTGTTGTATTTCTTGTTTGGAAATTTTGTTGCATAATGTCAAAACTCATGACAATGAAAACACTTGATATTTCTAATATCCTTATTTTTATTGCCTCCATTTTGGCTAGATTCGGTCTTTCCTTGGGCATTATTTTCATTGTATTTCTTCCCTTTTCCAGCTAAAGCAAAGTTCTCCTCATCATATGTTCTAGTTGAGACTCCATCCCTTGTGCTCGTCATCTCTTCCTACACAAGATATGACCACAATATCTCCCAATCGGGGGGCTTATATTTTCCATTCACAACATCTTGGAAACAATGATAGAATTTTTGAAGCCCAATAAGAATAATGCTCACGAGTTTTTTCAATGGAACTATCTCTCCAACACATCCAAGTTCATCCCTCGATAAAACCTGGATAGAGATGTAACAATGGGATCATTCTTTCCCATTAAAATGCTCCTCAATTTTTCCTTCAAAGAAATTTTTATGGAATCACTACTAATTTCAAATATTAGTAATGGACTTCCACATCTGGAATGTTGTATCCTTCCCATGAAAAGTTGGAACAATATGGTCTTTGAATCCTTCTAGGATCATCCTCATAGATTTGGCAATGTCCTTCCATTGAGTTAGTTGTTGTGCATCTGATGCAAGAGGTTTAGGAATATCAATATTGATGTATTCCAAAACACCATTATCATATAACACAACCTCCATTCTATCCTTCCATGAACATGAATTCAAAGTCCCTTATAGGTCATGCTCTGTCCTCATACCATAGAATGACATTATCCCTGCACTTGTACAATTCCTGCACTAAATGATCTTCTCTTCAATTTTCTTTGAATATAATAAAGGAAGTCAGTATGTATCTTGTTTTATTATCTAATACTGTGTAGTAAATCCTTGAAATATTTCAACTTCTAATGAGAGAAAATTGATCACAAAAGACACAATATTTCTCTTCCAAAAAAAACCGCGGAAAAAAAAAAAAAACAATGAATAGAAACATAATCACACATAGAACACAAAATATATCTATGGAAACCAATTGGGAAAAACCTGATCCAGATTTATGAAGGAAAAAATTGAAATAAAAATATGAACAGAATCATACAGATACAACAACAACAAAAAAAAAATTCATAAATAACAAAGTACTGAAAAATGTTTACATGCATAATGGAAATAAACTAGCTCACGAGATGGTAATTATCATTGAGAATATATGTGGTGGTTGCATGCCTTCTGAACTATGTTACAATGAGGCTCAAAACCTTATTTAGTATTGAGAAACAATGGAAAACCCTAAACATCCAAAAACCTAACCCTAGGAGATGAAGCGCCAAAAGTATGTGTGCCCCATTGGGGTAAATTGGTACATCAACTTCCTAGGGCCTTAAATTTGGCATGCGATATCTATTTGACATGAAAAATACATTTTTAGAAATATATAGTTGAGGACTACAAATTTTGACTACAACCCCTACTCGTTTTCGAAAAGCACATCATTTAGGGCCATAAAACGGCTACAGAAGTTCAAGACTTGAAAAATTCCAAAAAGAGTAAATTGTAATAATATTAAGGAAACTAAAGGAAACAATGTTGGGGGTCCAAGTGGAATAGGTGGGTGGACACCACTATCTACTTGGATCAGTCCTCCCTCCTTAGGAAAAACATTTCCCCATTACATTGAGTGCCTCCATGAGATGGGGAAATTTTTGTTGAACTTGCTCCTTGGTGAGCCAATTTCCCTGGTGTAAGAGTTGGATAGCTTTGAAAATTTGATACAGTTGGATGCTATATTTTTTAGTGTTCTTGATCTGTGTTTCCATGATATGATCAGTTGCAGAATGCTAAATGTAGTCTAAGTTGAGCTATATTGGTTTCAACTGCTCAACAATGTTTGATGTTTACAACAATAGTGGAAAGTATGGATGAAGTCGATCCACATTGAACACTAGATGCAAGCTAATGAATTATGGAAGTCTAAGCTCAAAATTAGTATCTCCCATAAAATTGGTGATGGTGTAAAGCCCATATCCAAGTGTTATGAGCTTATGATGGGCTCTGGTAACACATTCATTTTGCAAATGCAACCAGACTTTATCGCTCATGTAATATTCCCAAATTTTCACGTGATATTTGGAAAATTAGAGTTCCTAATAAACCTAATTAATTAATTAAATAAAAGGGTGGAGGGAACCATAGTCCTCAATATGAAAAAATATCCACTTTTTATGTGTGAATGTGGATTAATTAAGCTTAGATCTACATAACGAGGTAGTGGAGCCACTACTAATGTGAATGGAATTGGAGATCATGTCTCATTAATGAGATAGATAATGGAGGTTGATACAGTCAACGAAGATCTTGGAAGTGATAAAACAGAAGATCATGGGGCATTCATGATGAAGTGATGGATGATGTTGTGCAATTAATGCACACATGATGGAGAGGGTGCACATTTCGCCTAGACATGATGGATGACTTGGAGAGACAACACAGTCAAACATGGAGGATCTTTTCCACATGCACAGTGAAGTTTAGATGAGGGCCAAAGCATGGGAAGGCTCCAAAAATATATAAAGCAGATGAAGGAAACAATGCAGGTAGGCTATTGATTATTGAATTTGAGGTCCGTTTAGATCTGGAATTGTCATGTGACATTCCATTTCTTTCTTGGGTTGTTTAGTAAAGACTGAAAGTGTTGTTTAGCATAGGGTGTTCCTGGTCAGGAATCCCTCCTCTTTCATTGAGTGATAACTTGGAAGAGTGTTGTAATTCATTCTAAGTCAGGCATTGGTGCCACTTATTTTTTCCATCATCTGCAGAACATCTACCTTCAGGAATTACACAATTTCTGGAGATCGGTTTGGAAGGTGGAGGTTGTCCTTAGTATTTCAGCTGGAGAACTAGTGTAGGATTATTCGTATCACCTTAGGCTTGAATATCAGCATTCCCAGGGCTTCATTTCAGATCTGTCATCAGGCCAAAATTTATTGACCTCCTAGCAGCAGTAATTCCATCCAGAATTACGATGTCGATTATTGTATATCCAAACAAGGAATGAAGTTGCTAGAATTTCAGCTACTAATCTTATGAGGGATCATCCCGTCACCTTTCCATCAGTATTTCCATCAGCATGGAATCTATTGCAGCATATTTCAGCAGGCATAGAGCCTCTCTCTCCTTTGCAGCGTAGTTTTTATGAGTAGCTATGTAGCAGCAGCTGCAATCATCATTGGAGGATTGAGAAGCTAGATCTAGATCTTCTAGCTTGTAGATCTGAAGGAGGGATTAGCCCTTCAAGCTTAGATCTGATCTTGTGACATATTTCAGCCATATATTTTTCAATCTAGCTTTAGATCTGTAATCCCAATAGATAAAGGATCAAACCCTAGGATGGTGATTTTCCAAAGTTGTAGATCTGTAAAATCCTTTCTAGGTTATCTTGGGTTCCCATCACATTGGCCAGATCTTGAATCTTGGCATCATCAAAGCTCATAAGTTCCGTAGATCTGCATTTCCTCTTCCATCATTTACATGTATATCAGCAGCAGAAGGGACATCACATTATTTCTTCTGTAAGCTCACAAGCTTCGCAGTTCTAGTTTTTATATTCCTAATTAGCCCAAGCTAATAGGAATATTCAATTTCATTTTTATTTTCATGTTCATGAATAAGATTGTAAGGGAGGATCAATAAAATCCTAAAAACTATGTAATAAATCAATGCCCAATGTGAACAAGGCTAAATTAGGGCTTCTTTTATAAGACCCCTTATGTGTGAAAAAGGTTTGTGACAATTGACTAGGTCAAAAAGACCTTATCTACAGTGTTGTCTAAGTGCAATGTACCTCCTAAATACTTAGCACAGATCTAGAAGGAGGATGCACATGTGAAAGGAGCTAGACCTTTGAGATGGTTTAGGGTTTTGCAAGACTTTCATCCTATAAAAGAAAGAGGAGAGAAACAAGAAGATGTTGTTCAAGATATTCAGAAATTAGTCTCCTTAGACTAATTTGAATTCTCTAGGTTGTTTAGCATAAGAATAGTGCTTCTTAGCACTGGGTGTTCCTGGGCGGGAATCTCACCTCTTTACATAGAGTAGCTCTTGGAAGATTTTTGAATTTCTCATCCACTATCTGGAAATTTTCCAAGCTTCTAATTCCAACTGCAATGCATATCCTCTTGAGGGTTTGATTTCTTTTGTAAGAAGCAGCAAGTGGAGCTCTAGATGTATTTAGACCTAGATTTTTTTGGGGAGTCTCTTCTCATGGAGTGTGTCTTTTAACCTCCTGGAAGAGTGCCTCTCCTGTTGGAGCATAATTTCAGATATTGGTATTAGGCCATATCATATTCCAGAGCCTACTGCACAGTTACCCTTCCTAAACTGCATAATCTGCAAGGAAGAAGTTGCAGGGTGATTTAGCTATCTCTTGGGAGAGAGATCTCTGGTGTTGGGAATATTCCCTCACAGTGGTGATCCATGTATTGGCCAACCAATCCATATACCTTCCAGATCTGATCTATTCATACATGTATTTACTTCATAAATTGTGTAGAAATATGTAGATCCGCTGCATAAAATTTTAGATCTACTCCATATGCTTCATGATTTGTTGAAAACCCCAAGGGGTATGTAAAATAGGGACATTCTAGTGTATAGATCTCATATGGATATAATAATTTGTACAATGATATTTCCTAGATCTTATTTTTAACCTAAAGCTATTGTAAGCTATATAAAATAACTATGTGAAGGTTTTACAGTGAAATACAATTGTTGCAGCACCTCTTTTAGAGGGATTTTCTCATAAAAGTCTTCATTTTATCTCTTCTACTATATGAGTAGTTTTGTGTAACTGATTTCATAATATTATTAAAATATTACGACTAATACATTCATAAAATCACGCTACCTGAGCTTCAGTAAATTTCTGCATACATTAAGTCATGGGAAATGAGGGTTTTTAAGCCTAGTTGAGGAAGGAGGAATTGTTTAACTTCGCTAGACTTATTTTTTTGAGCTTAAATTCGGATAATAGGTCCCTCATGACCTAATATAAAATAATCTCCCTCCATTTCCCTTATTTTTACGCAGAACTCTGAATACATACGTTTTAGGGCCTAAATCATCACTTTTTCCCACCTTTTGTCTATAAAACGTTGTATAAAGCTACTGATGCATATTTTATTGAAGGTTAACTGATTTTAAATTATTTATCAGCCATATTTATGTAGCTCCACATTGGTAATAACTCAGATTATTCCCAGTAGTGTAACTGTTCCAGATTTGGAACATTACAGTGGTATCAGAGCTTGATCTCTAGCATGGCCTGTGAGATCAATATTTCAGAAGATATAGATAAGAATAAAGAAAAACCTAATGCAAAAGTATGGTTACACTGAATACACAGAGGAGAATGGCCTACACCCCTTTTCTGGAAGACTGCAGAGAGAAGAGTTTTCAGAAACTCTTCATGTACTGAAAGGAGAAATCAAGGGAATGGAGAAGGGAGGTCATTCAGATCCCTATGATCTTAAAATCCCCAGCATTCATTATAATGTGTGTGATCATTCAGCCATGCAATCAGATCTACAATGTTGGAATATGCCTACTTTCTTGTCAAAGGAAAGAGGAGGAAGAATAATGACGGAAGAGGAGATCTCCCTGCTTCTTTTCCAGACTTTGGAGGGTATCAAAGAAGATTTTAAGGAGGTAGAAAGGGAAGATTGCAGAAAATTTCTAAAATGGTTTGGAGATGAAGCAAGCCCTAGCTATTGTCATGAAAGGTGTGAGCATTCAGCCACACATGTATATCAACAATGCAGTTCATTACCCACATTCACTACAAGGAGAATGGATGAAGTAGATGAGGCCATTGGAGTAGCAGCGCTGCAACTCAAAGGTATGGCTCATGATGGGTGGTTTTAAAATTCTATTTCTTGTTATCATGCAAATATAAAGGCATATGATAAATTCACTAAGGGATTTATGAAGAAATTTGATGAAAATCAATGTGAACCATCATGTATCAAAACATCAAACACTTTGCATGCATTGGAGGAGACCGTGAAACCAACTCCACTCCTTATTTCTAAAGGGGATAAGAACATGTATGATGGCTTTCTAATGGCAATATCAAAATCGTATGAAGGGCCCTCTTCCACTTGTGATGACATGGAGATACCTCCTTCAAGAGATGACCAAGATCTAAGGTCTCTCATTGATGATGATGCATTCTTACACATTGATGAAGAGGATGAGCAGAGAAGGAATACCAACGTTGTACCATTAGAAGAAGAAGAAGGGCAGAAGGATCAGCATGAGGGGATGATGAGAATTCACTCTTATCTATTTCAAAAATTTTCTACACAAAGGAATAAGACTACTCTGAGCAGATAAGAGAGGGAAAAATCAGTCCACTTCAGATTTTGATGCCTCATTACATGGAGGTATTCCACCTGGGAGGCCACCAAATTTAGATTTGGTGAGAGAAATCTTGCCTCTTGGCTCACCATTCTTAGATTCCAAGGAGGTGATGATTTTGGAGGATGACTTTGGCATGGGGGATGTCAAAGTAGCAGGCAGAAGCATGAGGAGAGCTTCATATGCTAGATCACCAATGTTGTCTCTTGGGAGGATTGATGCCTATTGGAGGTCTCAACTATTGGTAGAGTACTCCAAAGATCTTGGTGCATGCATGATTCTTGATGACCCGGATGGATATGATAGATACATGGTGGATGATGTGGTCATCTATTCCTATGGAAGGATCTTCTTGACTAGATCTTCTAGTCTCAAGGAGAAGCTGCTACATGCAGCACATGTGGACTTCTCTTCTATGCGCTTTGATAGATATTTCCATTTGATGGAGGAGTTCAATTGGGAGGGTAGCCAGCATGACATATTTCAGCATATGGATAGATGCATAGCCCAACTGGTAATGAATAGGAGGTCACAGCCACTTCCCTACTCATTGGAGGTGAGGGAGAAATTCCACTTGAGCCATTTTAGCTCAAGATCTCAAGTGCATGATGGAGGAGGTATAATTTCACATTTTGTATTATAGTTCTCTTCCTTGTTTGAGAAGCATGATGTATCAAGAAGATTTGTTTCTTCTTTCATATTGTATAATGATGTACTTGCAGCCTTTTGGAGCACTGAGATTGGCTATCTCATTGGTGGTTTGTGGTGGATGCCACATGACTTTTGGTGTGCACCATTGACACCACTTTGTACCTTCATGTTTATATTTTGTAATATGATTGTGGTAGAAAACAAGTGGCTAGAAGAGCACTTTTTCTTGTTTTATTTGATGCAGGCCAAGGATGCACTGCACTAGTTCCATGAGAGGAACTATGATTCACTCTCTAGTTGTCATTTGGCAACCTGATTTCATTGTATTCTGCTTCCATGTATTGCTGATATGTTTATGCTCATGGGAATATTTGTTTGGAGAGTGGGATATGAGTTGAATATGCCCATTGGGAGTATAATTTTCCCTACTTTTCATGATGCATGTTTCAGGAGAAGCAATGGGAAATCCATGATTGTTAAACTACATCTCTTTTCTTCATGTGGGAGAAGCCATTTGGAGAACTTGAGTTTTTGGAGTAGGCACTTCATGGTTCATTTGTTTGCTGGGGTAGCTTGGGCCACTCTTTAAGGTCATAATACTTCAGCCCAAGAGCAGCAACAACCCCATACTTATCATAAATGGAGAGAGAAACCACTTGGGTGGGAGGATCCAATCTCTCCATGTAGCCCCAACACATTGTCTGAACGAGGGGTTGAGGATATTTTTGAGCTAACTAGATTGGCTCACTTCATTTGGATGATAGCATGGGTATGGAATTCACTCATTGGGAATAATATTCCCCATGTTCATCATCACTCCTACCTTGGGGAGGCCATTGAGCAACAAAG
Source organism: Pinus albicaulis (assembly GCA_034641835.2). Lineage (NCBI taxonomy): Eukaryota > Viridiplantae > Streptophyta > Pinopsida > Pinales > Pinaceae > Pinus > Pinus albicaulis. The sequence continues at coordinate 951,600,414 of CM076578.1, forward strand.
AGATCACCACTTGTACCTTCCATTTTCTCATTATGTACACTTTGCTATCTTTCACTTGGAGGGAATCATAGGAGGAAAGATTCATTGCATATCATTTTCAGCCATGGTGGGATCCATTGATGAGGCCACAAGAAGAGGAAAGGAGAATTTTTGCTCTACCTTGCAGTTTCTTGAGGACAAGCAACATTTTGAAGGGGGAGGACTGTAATATTCCTAATTAGCCCAAGATAATAGGAATATTCAATTTCATTTTTATTTTCATGTTCATGAATAATATTGTAAGGGAGGATCAATAAAATCCTAAAATCTATGTAATAAATAAATGCCTAATGTGAACAAGGCTAAATCAGTGTTTCTTTGATAAAACCCCTTATGTGTGAAAAAGGTTTGTGACAATTGACTAGGTCAACAAGACCTTATGTACAACGTTGTCCAAGTGCAATGTACCTCCTAAATACTCAGTGCAGATCTAGAATTAGGATGCGCATGTGAAAGGAGCTAAACTTTTGAGATGGTTTAGGGTTTTGCAAGACTTTCATCCTATAAAAGAAAGAGGAGAGTAGCAAGAAGATGTTGTTCAAGATATTCAGAAATTAGTCTCCTTAGACTAATTCAAATTCTCTAGGTTGTTTAGCCTGAGAATAGTGCTGCTTAGCACTGGATGTTCGCAGGTGGTCTTAGTTCCCAAATCCACCTCAGGCTGAAATAAGGCAAAATAAGGACAACACCAAACCACGCTCAGCCTCGTAGCTAGCCCTACGAGGACAGGAGAGGGCTCTCTCCGGTTAAATCTCGATGAAAAATGTTCAAAGGGGTTTGAGATGACTAAAATGAACACTGATCTTAGGCTAGATAAACAAATAGGAGGGTTTGATATTGATTTTTAGGGGCTTTTGTTGAGAAAAAAAAAAGGGAAAAACAATTTTTGGGCTTGGGGATGAGGCGAGATCTTGCAGAGTTCAAGTTGGGGCAGGGTAGGCAATGGCTTTGATGTCTTAGATCAAGTGAATGGATGGAAAAGACTGTTGAGGAGCTGAAGAGGGCAAGAGAGTACAAGTATCCTCTTCAAATTGACGAAAACATATAAAATTAAATAAAATTCTGAGGCAGAGCACCAACAAATCAATGAATTCTACCTCAAATACTCATTTGTTTAATTCAGAAGCATAGAGAAGGGAAATTGCATACATATAAAATTAATGAAACTTAAAAAAAACATGAGAAGAACATCATCAAAACTCAGAAACCGCAAGGATCCCAACAAGTGCTGCAAAACTCTGGTCTTTCCTTTGCCAAAAACTGAAAATGTATGTAGAATGAGGTGCCAAACTTTTCCCAAGTATACAACCCTGAAAATGTCTCAGAAAATAAAATATATAGACAAGTATAACCCCTTCCCATGCCTCTAGGGGTCGAGCTCATGCTTCTATGAGCAGTTTGAACCAATTCTAAACATAGAGCTAAAATCTAGGCAGCCAAACAACTTGCCTCTATAAGCTAGGAAACTGATCCATTCACTTGATTTTCACTTTTTAGTGAATGAATCATATAGAACAAGTAAATACATGCAAAAATTACATCATGTTTACAAAATTACATCAAGATAGATCAATCGTCTCATGAAAAAGTAAAACTACTCAAAACTGGTCGAATTCCTGAGCTGGAAGGTGAAAAATAGGCTGAATTCCTCTATGCGCCGCGCTCAAAAGCTCTATGCGCCGCGCTACTTTGGACCTGTTTTTGGAGCACTTCCCAAATTCAAAATCGATCTCATGATATCTCGTTGGAAATCCCTGGATGTCTGCTATCCAACCCAAGTGGAATTTTTCAATTTGGAGCTCATTTTCCCCTACAAAACTTCAATCTCCCAAAAGTACTTCCTGCTGGTGCAAAAGGTGGAAAAAAGGTGATTTTCATGGTGTTTTTGGCCCTTAAGACCACCCATAATTTGATAAAATGTCCTCGTAGGGCTAGCTACGAGGCTAAGGTTGGTTTGATGTTGCCTCGAGCCTCGCCTCTTTATTTTGTGGGCGAGAATCGACGCTAACGAGGGCGGAAAAACTTTGTTTTACCAACCAAAATTTTCAAAATGACAAAATATTCTCCAAATTTCACACAAGAATTTGGAGTAGAAGATCTCCCATCATGTCTCATGCTCAGACGAGGAAGCTTCATCAAGATTCGGAGTGGATCAGAAGCCTCTTTCAACGTTTCGGTGCCACCTGGCCACCATCACCAGGATCTCTATTTTGCACAAAACGTGTCTCTGAATACCAATAGTGAGTATTCATGTGTCTGAGCATGTCTTTGTCCCTATTGGCCTTTCCCAAGAGCTTCTCTAGATGAATTTTGACCTGTGTGATGCAAGTCTCTCGCTCAATCGGTGTCATGTCACCTGGTCTCTTCTGAGCCAATGCACGACCTTCACGGATTTGCCGCAACTCAATGAGTGTGTGCTGATCCTCCAGATGTTTATTACGCTGCTCTGAATAATGTATAAACCACTAATATCTCTACAACTTGACGGTCAAAGTGTCAATCTCAGCCTTTTGTTCCTGGATGATCTCTTTCAACTTCGAGCTAGGAGAGCTCGCATCAACATCGATCAAAACAAAATCAGTATCTTGGCCTCCCGAGGGGCCCTCATTGTGCATAGGCATCTTGCCTATGTCCTGAACCTGTACCTGTGCTGATGTAGAAGGTGAGACCCCTTCCATGCCATGTGGAGATAGTACTCGCACCGTTGATGAAGTCAATGAGACCCCTTCCACCCCTGGTGGAGATAGTACTCGTCGTGCTGCTGCAAATAAGGCTCTGGTACCTCTCTGATATGTAACTGCCACTGGCGCATTGATAGGCTCAATCTCAGGAACATAAAACTGGTGTGAAGGCTCTCCCTCATCATGAACTATCTTGGGAGGAGGCTATGGCACTGCAAAGAAGTCACGGGAAATGAAATCATCCCATGCGATGCCCTGCTGTGCGAGCTGATGTACCACCATGATCTTGATGAGCGCGTAATGGTAAATGTTGTTATGTTGCTGCGCTGGGGTCTTCTTCTACACAAGGACCGTCATCCGCTCTATGTTACGGTACATGAAGTATGGAATTCTCATCAACCGCACTCTCGTGAAATGCATTAACAACTGGATATGATACGCATACAAGCGTGAAAAGCACCCCTCACAACTGAAGTACCTAATGATAAGTTTCATCAATGATGCATACTCATCCTTTAGAAACCGGAATGCAAATACCCTACCCAGCTGCCTCAAATATCCAGGCCTGATGTAAGGCTCATAATATGCTATATCCAACTGCTGTCACTTATTCCACTCTCCACCGATTTTTGGTATTCCGGTCGCCTCAGAAATAGTCTCTGGTGACAAAGTGAAATTCACTCCAGCAAGGTTTACACGACCATTATGCAAATGTAGGACAAATAGGTGAGCTAACTCATGATGATGTTGAGTTCGGGCAATCATCTCATAATACTGGAAACATGACTGATGCTGAAAACAATCCATTGCAAGCGGGCAAGCCTGCAATTGTGTCAAATAAGTGGGTTCTTCCCTGACATGCCTGCCACTTTTGTGAGATATCCTTGGAACATTAAGCTCGGTAGATGAATCACTGTTTTGCTCATACCCCTGCTCATATGGTGAATCGGTCTTTGACATGGTGCTGAAATGTGTTTGTCAACTGTGTGCTTGGTTGATTAGAAAATGAGCAATTGGTGTATTTGTTTCAATGCCCAAATGTGTCACATGAAATGAGAGGCTGCAAGGAAGTGTCAAAGTGAATACAATGGACTGTCAACCGACTTTGGAATGGACAGAAATTTACTCACTGCTTTGGAAAACTTTGAATTTAGACTCCTTTACAAATGATATGGGACTGGGTGATAGTGATGTGACTTGTAGTTTTGAGGGATATGTATAAATGCAATGTCACCTCGAATCTTTGGTAATCAAGATTTATCAATGATATGAAGTGGTGGGAAACAATAGGATTTGGGAATTTAAAACATGGGACAAAAGGTATAGGGATATGAAATAGTGGTATAACAATGGGACTGTGTTATAATGTGACAAAACTAGCAGTGACAACAATGATAGTAAATGGCAAGAGCATACATATCAATGAAATAAGAGTTTAAGCACCAAAATTCACATTTTGAACCCCCTCCTTTTAAACCCTTGGGAGCAGACTGCAATAGAGGTATAGGGCTTATCCTTGCACCATTCAAACACTAATATATTTTCTTTTAAACCACGACACCACATCTTAAAATCATTGAATGAGCTTGGAAAAACTTACTTGGAGAAGATAGCACTGAACCAAATCAAATTTTCATCGGGCGGAATTGATTTTCGGCCTTAGGGCTCTATGCGCCACGCGTAGACCCAATGCGCCACGGCCTTTGGGTGCATCACGCCTTTGGAAATTTTCACTGTCACTTTCAGCCCAATGTGCTGTGCCTCTTTCCTATGCACCGCGCTACTATTCTCACACACAGTCGGCCTTCACTCAAACACTATTTGCTCTTCAACTTTCAAAACACGATTTTTCTATGAGATTTTGTGAATATTTCCTGATGAAAATGGTCTAAATATCTTTGAGAAATATCTTGCAAGAGGTGGCTTTGATTTTTACTTCTCCAAAAACCCATTTTGTAATCTTCTTTTTCTATTGGCACTTTTTCATTTAATGAACTCTGTCTTTTGCTTTTCACTGACTTTCTGAGTTTTAACTGATGAATTTAGTTGATTTTTTTTCAAGGATGTTGGCATTGATGTTTGGCAAAGGAAAACCAGAGCCTGCTTTGAAATCTTCAAGACGGAAAAATACATGGTTATTACAAAGATGAATTCGACAATTTCTTATTCAAAACAGAGTTTTGAACAAGAAATTTCCTCTCGAGCATGTTTAATGATAAAAATTTTGAATTGAAAACTTATTGAAATCCTCCTCATGGCCTGTGGGAATTTATTGAACATGTCAAAAGACTAAACCCTAGACTCAAAAACAAAAAGACCCTTTTTGACCAAAATAATCATGTATGACTGTGAATGACATGAACTGAACTTTGATAAATTTGGAGGAGTTTTGACCAGCCCAGCAGGTACAAGCATGAGGGAAAACAAGAAAACCAAACTCTTCCGTCAGTCAATGGCATGCCCCTAATGGAATGTAGATGAATGAGTGGAATGAGACGCCTAAACAATGAAATTCAAATAGAGAAATGATCTCTGATGGAGGGCTGTAAAGACTGACTCTAACAGGCGGTAATTCCACCTCTTTCCATAGAGTAGCTCTTGGAAGAGTTTTACATTTCTCATCCACTATATGGAAATTGGCCAAGCTTCTACTTCCAAATACAATTCAGATCATGTTGAGGGTTTGATTTCTTTTTTAAGCTGCAACAAGTGGAGCTCTAGATCTATTTAGATCTAGATTGTTTTGGGGAGTCTCTTCTCATGAAGTGTGTCTTTTAACCTCCTGGAAGACTGCCTCTCCTGTTGGAGCATAATTTCAGATCTTGGCATTAGTCCATATCATATTATAGAGCCTACTACGTAGTTACCCTTCCTCAATTTTTTAATCTGCAAGGAATAAGTTGCTGGTTGATTCAACTATCTCTTGGGAGACAGATCTCCGGTGTTGGGAATCTTCCCTCACTGTGGTGATCCATGGATTAACCAACCAATCCATTTACCTTCCATATATGATCTGTTCATACATGTATTTACTTCAGAAATTCTGCAGAAATCTATAGATCTACTACATAAGATTTGAGATCTACTCCATATGCTTCATGATTTGTTGAAAACCCCAAGGGGTATGTAAAATATGGACATTCTAGTGTATAGATATCATATGGATCTAATAATTTTTACACTAGTAAGTCCTAGATCTTATTTTTAACCTAAAGTTGATGTATGCTTCATAAAACAGCACTGTCAAGGTTTTACAGTGAAATACAATTGTTGCAGCACCTCTTTTAGAGGGATTTTCTCATAAAAGTATTCATTTTCTCTCTTCTATTGTATGAGGATTGTTGTGTAAATGATTTAATGATTTTATTAAACTATTACAACTAATACCTTCAGAAAATCATGTTTCCTGAGCTTTAGTAAATTTCTGCATACATTAAGTCATGGGAAATCAGGGGTTTTAAGCCTAGTTGAGGAAGGAGGAATTGTTTAACTTAGCTAGAATTATTTTTTTGAGCTTAAATTGGGAGAATAGGTCCCTAATGACCTAATATAAAATAAAATCCCTCCATTTCCATTATTTTTATGTAGAACTATGAATACATACATTTTAGGGCCTAAATCATCACTTTTCACCACCTTTTGGTCTATAAAATGCTGTATAAAGCTGCTGATGCATATTTTATTGAAGGTTAACTGATTTTACATCATTTATCAGTCATTATATAGCTTCACATTGGTAATATCTCATATTATTCCCAATAGTGTAATTCTTCCAGATTTGGAACATTACATAGTTCAACACCATTGTAGGGTGATTCTAGGCCATCTTTTGGGCTAGATATACTCATATTTTGAAAATTGTGTAACGGATTCATCTCCTATATAATAAAATGGCTTAGCTTCTCTGAATATTCTGATGTTGTCTCTAGATTTATTGTTTACTTAGTTGCATTTCTTATATTGTGTTTAAGTATTATTGGATTCTCCCTTTTGGGATATTACAGTGGTATCAGAGCATGATATTTGAATTAGCTTGTGAAAAAATCATATTTTACATCAAAATAATAAGAAGATAGATGATATCTATCATTAAGGAGGATAGTTTTTCCACTCATCTCTTTAGATCCAAGCAAGATCTGTGTGGGCCAGAATTGTGAATTACGGATAAATCATGCTTCCCTAGATAGGTGCTAGTCTATAACAACAGGTGAAAGACTATACAACTATATTTCCTAACTCAGAATAGATACATAGAGAGGATTGGAGGCTTACTTGATTAGTCGCTTCCAAATGGTTCCTTTTGTCACTTCTGTTGCAGCTTCAAATTCAAGTGGTTTGTGTAGAATGCTTCCTACAAGAAAGAACACTGAAACAAAAACATATGTAATAATATTGATATCTATTCAAGCTATTAGCTAAATCAGTAAAGCATAAACCATATACATCAACCAAGATCTTTCAATATGGAAAATCAAAGTCAATACAAATGCATATAGGGAAAAATAAGCAATATTCTTTATTGATGATAGAAGGAGAGGTTACAACCTAGTGACTAATTTGAAGTGACCTTACAGCAATGTTCCCAAGCCTCATCATAGTATAAATCTCTCCAATAGCAGCTACACAAATCTAGCTCTCAATTGAAAATTCTCCATAATTTCTCTACTCAAATTCTTCCCTCTCAAGCACTTAGATCTGTGCTCAATTTATAGATGAACTTTAGGTTGTTTTGCAATCAATGACTTTCCAATAATAGGAACGACATGTTTCCAGTCATGTAGATGTCAAATGGACACTTGGATCTGAAGCTTGACACATGTGAAATCTTCTAGAACGCACTGGCCAAGTGGAGATTCTGAAACAATGAGAATTTCCCTCTCAATGTGACCAATGCACCTATGAAAGTCAGGAAGTGCTTTGCAGAGCATCCTTGAATGGGGCTACCTGCATATGCAACAAACTTAGGCCCTTGAGAGCCTATTTTGGTGAGCTCTCATATGCTATATAATAAGCTTCAAACCTTGGAAACCTTTGCTTGATGAAAGTCTTGCTTGATTTGTCTTTTTCTTTGTCTTAGGGCATGTAGCAACTAAAATGATAGGGAATGATAGACACTTGCTCACTAGTCTTGGAGATGATGTCCAGTTAACTAGGTCATTGGTAATGGTGCCAAAATTTCCCTATAATAATCTCTCCAAGGAGGTCAATCAAATGAAGAGAGAAAGGCAAAGGAAGGATCCAAGAAGAATATTTGAAGAGGAAGGTCTAAGCACTTTCTATCAACAGAAAAAAGGATCAGAGAATCATAGATCTCCTCATAGATCTACGATGCCCACTTTCTTTGAAGAAGGAGATAGGTATAGAAATGAAGAAAGAAGAGAACCTGAGACTCATGAGACTCTGAGTTTGTATCTTGTAGAGTACAGGGAATGGTCTAGATATTTCAAAGAGAGTCTAACTCTCCAAGAATTCTTTAAACTCAAAGAATAAAGAAGATCCTATAGAAGCAATAGAAGGAAGAGGCACAATATATTTTATTTTCCTACATTTGATGGATCTTCCTCAAGCACTGTTAAGGCTTGAAGGAAAGAGTTAGATACATTTTTCATGCTACATCCTGTGGCTGAGAAAGAGGCTGTCCAAATTGCAGCACTTCATCTCTTAGGTGAAGCCAATGATTGGTGGTTTAGTCACATGGAGCATGCAAAGGTGAATAAATATTCAGATTTCTTTCACAAGTTGAGGAAGAAGTTTGATGTGAAGAAGACAGAGATGTGCCACAAAGAGAAATTTCCTAAGGAAGCAAAGGAGGATGTCATTCTTGGCACTCTGGATAAGAAGTCACTACATTCACCACCAGCTGTAGAAGTACTTGCATCTAGAGAAGAGACACTTGCAACCTTGCAAGATAGTCTTGAGCTCTTGACACATAGAGTCCCATGCATGATTCAGGAGATGCATGAGGAAGAGGAGGAAGATTCCAGCGCTGGTATATTGGTACAAGAGCAGCCATTTCTCTTACCAGCAATTGGAGACACCATTGACCCGACTAGAGGAAATCTTGTGTTCTGTCAAAAGGTTCCCACACATAAGTTGATCCAAGGTATGCATACACACTCATCACCTATTGTTTCAGTAGATATTATTGAAACTTATGGGGACATTCCATCAGGGCCAATTCATAACCAAGGGTTAGATCTATATGTTGATTTGAAGCAGAAAAATATCACAACACAGAAGACCCTTGATATAATCAAGGAAGAGATGAAAATATGTCCCATTTTTTCATGGATGGACTACATTCAACCTTTTGAGCTAAAGTGTAGAGTTTCAGAAGAATGGATGAGCATGATCCTATGTACAATGACTGGTTATGAGATTGGTATTGTACCTTCCTTTGAGACAACATATGTATTACCCTACAGATCTATAACACTGTCACTTAGTAGTAGTGATAATGAAGAGGCCCCATTATTCTTAGATAATTCTAAAGGTAGCTTCACTCATGAAGAAATGGAGGTTAAGATGATGAATGGTAGACATCTTGAGATGAAAATATTTTCTCCTTTCTTGATGACACTTTCTCAATGAGCAACTCATAGCTCAAAGGGAGACTTCTACCTGACACAAATCTAGAACCTCATTGTTTTTTGAAGGCCATGGATGAGAAGAAGGTCTCATTAAGATACATCATTGGAGGTGAACTTCAACCTTTCATGGAGTGCAAGGTTCTTCAATAGTTTGAGGAGGTTGGTGTGCTACAATGGGAGGATACCAATTATTTTCAGAATGAGATCCATCATTCACATTGGGATGAATGGTTGATGAAATGGAGCAAGGGGTTGCCAAACCACTTGTAGATATATGATACAGGCCAGCAAGAAGCATGGATGCACTGGTTGCTCTTAGGTGATTATGGTTACCACTCAATGAGTCATAATTTTTTGATTCATGCCTTACAAATCACTGGCAGAATGCAAAAGAAGAAGGCATGGTCACTTTGGTTATTGATGGAAGATTTTAGACATCACATGTTATATATTATGTCCATGTATTTGCTCTTGTTTGGGATATGTCTCATGTATTTACATGTATTTCTGTTTGGGATGTATCTCATGTTCATGTATGTAGTTGGGGTTGGGAGAAAGTATAACTCTCACATGATGTGGCATAAGGGAGCTTGTTTGTATTATGTTGATGAGACATTTTACATGTCCACTACTATATTGTTGCTCCATGACTTGCACCATTCTAATGTAAGGTGGCAGGAAGAATCCTTGTTGCTATGGTTAATATTTGGAGAGTATGGGTTGAATTATTCTCATACATTGCATGACATTGTTGGAGGATGGAAAAAATGGGCCTTACAATGTTGGTTTCTGTTGGGTGGTTATGGTCATTGTACATGGTATGATGATGATGTGATGGGGCAGAAAGATGCCTTGTTAAGGTGGATTCTCTTGAGAGAATATGGACACTACATTTGGTACAATGATGATGTGGTATGGCAGCAAGAGGCATTGTTGCGGTGGCTTCTATTGAGAGAGTATGGCTCTCATATTGTCATTGATGATTTGGCTTGGCAACAAGAAGCATTGTTGTGGTGGCTTCTTTTGAGAGAGTATGGCTCTATTACTTATTTTCATGATGATCTAGCATGGCAGAAGAAGGCTTTGATGCATTGGTTGTTATTAGGAGAACACGGTTTGACATTTTTCATGTTTTCCCATATGTCTCTACTTCTTTTTTTTCACTATGATGATGTGATGTTTGATTCCTACATGGCCAACATGGCTAATGATGAGGGCATTGATGTATGTAATCTACTCTATTTATCATGGGTTAGAGGGATAGCTCATGAGTTGGGAATTTCCACTTTGGGAATGAACCACTTTATCTTATGTATCTCATGTATAGAGGAGAACTTTGATCATCATATGGTTGCCACTTGGAGATTCATTGATGAGGAAGGGTATATAACTTTTTAGTTGGAGTCCATTCTAGAAATTCTAGAGAGGCAGCTTTGGAGCTGGACATGCATGACACATTGTGACAGATGGGAAGGCCTTTTACATGAGGATGCCATTTGGAGGGAGGATGTTTGCTGTAGCATCCACTTGTTGCAGTTTCTTGAGGACAAACAACATTTTTCCGTAGAGGACTATAATATTCCCAAATTTTCACTTGATATTTGGAATATTATAGTTCCTAATAAACCTACTTGATTAATTAAATAAAAGGGTGGAGGGACCCATAATCCTCAATATGAATAAATATCCACTTTTTATATGTGAATTTGGATTAATTAAGCTTAGATCTACATAATGAGGTAGTGAAGCCACTACTAATGTGAATGGAATTAGAGATCATGTCTCATTAATGAGATAGATCATGGAGGTTGATATAGTCAACTAAGACCTTGGAAGAGATCATACAGAAGATCATGGGGCATTCATGACGAAGTGATGGAGGACGTTGTGTAATTAATGCACACATGATGGAGAGGGTGTACATTGCACCTAGACATGATGGATGACTTGGAGAGACAGCGCAGTCAAACATGGAGGATATTTTCCACATGCACAACATAGTTTAGATGAGGTCCAAGGCATGGGAAGGCTCCAAAAATATATAAAGGAGATTAAGGAAAAAATGAAGGAAGGCTATTGATTATTTATTTTGAGGTCTGTTTAGATTTGGAATTGTCATGTGACATTGCATTACTTTCTTGGGCTGTTTAGAAAATATTTCAAGTGTTGTTTAGCATAGGGTATTCCTGGTTGGGAATCCCTCCACATTAATTGAGTGATATATTCGAAGAGGTTTTTACTTCATTTTACATCAAGAATTGGTGCCACTTATTATTTCTATCATCTGCAGAACATCTACCTTTAGAAATTATGCAATTTATGGAGATTTGTTTGGAAAGTGGAGGTTGTCTTCTATATTTCAATTGGAGAATCGGTGTAGGATTATTCCTACCACCTTGGGCTTGAAGATCGGCATTACCAGTGCTCCATTTTAGATCTAGAATCAGGACAAAAGTTATTGACCTTCTAGCAATAGTAATTCCATCCAGAATTACAATGTCCATTATTGTAGATCCAAAGGAGGAAGGAAGTTGCTAGCATTTCAACTAGTAATCCTGTTAGGGATCAACCCCTCATATTTCCATTAGTATTTCCAGCAACCTGAAGTCTATTGCAGTATATTTCAGCAGGAATAGAGCATGTTTCTCCTTTAAAATACAGTTTTTATGAGCAGTTGTGTAGAAACAGTTGCAATCATCATTGGAGGATTGAGAAGCTAGATCTAGAGCTTCTAGCTTGTAGATCTGAAGGAGGGATCAACCCTTCAAGATTAGATCTGATCTTGTGATATATTTCAACCATATATTTTTTAGATCTAGCTTTAGATCTGTAATCCCAATAGATAAAGGATAAAACCCTACGAGGGTGATTTTCCAAAGTTGTAGATCTGGAAAATCCTTTCTGGGTTATCTTGGGTTCCCATGACATTGGCCAGATCTTGAATATTGGCATCATCAGAGCTCATAAGCTCCCTAGATCTGAATTTCCTTTTGCATCATTTACATGTATATCAGCAACAGAAGGGACAACTCAATATTTCTTCTATAAGATCACCAGTTATGCAGTGCTAGTTGCAACACCATTGTACGGTGATTCTAGGCCATCTTTTGGGATAGATCTACTCATCTTTTGAACATTGTGTAACTGATTCATCTCCTATATAATAAAATGGCTCAGATTCTCTGAATATTCTGATGTTGTCTCTAGATTTATTTTTTACTTAGCTTTAGTTCTTATATTGTTTTTATGTATTATTGCATTCTCCCTTTTGGGATATTACAACTTGCCTGAAATTTATGGGGTACCCGATGTTGATCATGTAGTTTTTTTTATTTAGGATTGGATTTCTCCAGGATGTCATGGACCTGATGGAAGATGAATTTGATGCACTCAATAAACTCAGTGGCTTTATCAGCTTCAGACTGAACATGGGAATATTCTTCTTGTGTAGTTGCAAAAGTCAGTGCAACATCAAGGAGACATAATTGTTGAAATCCCATGCCCATTTAAAATGGATTGTGTAAAGTCGAGCTATGGAGAGATTTTTTATAGTTTTTTTTCATGTAGGGAAGATTATCATCCCATTTCCCTATATTCTTAGAGTTCTACATGCATATTATGTGCACAATCATCCTATTGACAACCTTTGTTTGAGCATCGGTATGGGGGTGGAATGTCATGAACTTGGTGAGCTTGGTTTCCAAAAATTACCAAAGGATCGACCAAAGTGCGCTTAGGAACCTACTATCCCAATCTGATATAATGATCTATGAGATCCCAAAATGTACCCAGACTCGCTCAAAGAAGAGTTTGGTATTGGCCTTCGATGTGATATTGTTCTTGTAAACAACCAATATGGCGATCTCAGAAAATTTATCAATGACCATAAATGCATAGTATTTTCCATGCTTGGTAGAAGGAAGCATAGACATATATCCCATGGAGATGGATTCTTGGGATCGGTTAGGATTAGGAAGAGGAGTATATAAGCCTTGCTTCTTAATAATTAGCTTGGCGATGACACATGCAGTGTATGATTTGATGTATTTTCCAACATCCTGTCAGAGATTTGGCTAATAAAAAACTTATGTAGTATAACCACAATTTTCTCCACACCAAAGTGTAACATGACCTGAATGTAACGCGCCTCCCAAATAGGCTTGGAACACTTGCTTGAAGGAACAAAAAGGTGGTCCAGGTAGCATAATAATGCAACCTAGATGTGGAAGTCCAAACTTTATTTGCATTCATTAGCATCTCGTATGTGGTGGTGAACTCAAGATCATTTTTATATAGTTGCAGCCATCGACAGGTCTCATGGACACAAGAGTTGAGAACAGTGGCCAGTCTTGCAATGAGTGGCCGACTTAGGTAATCTAAAACATGATTGGTGTTTCTCTTCATGTATTTTATATTCAAATGTAATTGTTGCAAATTTGTGGACCAATTCTGATGGTGACCATTCTACAACTTCCCTTGGGTATGTATAAATGATAGGGGCCAGCGATCTGTGTGGATGACCATTTCCTTCCCCAAAATGGAATGTTTCCATTACCGAAAATCCCGCATGACGAAATAAATATCCTTATCATAGGTGGGGTATTTCCAAATTGTGTCGGAAAGTGTCTCACTGTGATAGGCCATCAAATTCCTTTTCTAGGAGATAATTTTACAAATGGCATATTCATAGGCACCTATCATAATTTCAAATGGTTTTTGTAAGCATGTAAATGTGAGTATTAGTGCATACCATAGGCGGTGCTTCAACTAAATAAACTCCTTCTATTGGGACTCAGATCAAAAATTGTTTTATTTCGCTCCGCCCTTGGTAACTTGAATCAAAGGCCAAGTGATATGAGAGAATCCCAACAAAAACCTTCGATAAAAATTGGCAAGGATCAAAAAATTGTGAAGCTTTGTTAGAGTGGTTGGGGCTAGCCAATTATGAATGAATTGGATATTAGTTGGATCCACATGCATGCCTTTCTTATTAATGATGTAACCCAAATATTGGACTTGGCTCATGTCAAAGGTGCATTTCTCCAATTTGGAACATATTTTGTGTTGTCGTAGGGTTTGAAGGACCTATCGAATGTGTTGCAAATGATATTCTCAACTATTCTTGAAGATGAGGATTTCCTCTAGATATACAACCACGAAAAATTTGGTAAAGGGAATTAATATGTCATCCATAAACCTCATAAAAGTTATACGGGATCTTGTCAACTCGAAAGACATGACCAACCACTAAAAAAGGCCCTCGTTGGATTTGAAGGTGGTATTCCATACATCTATGGGTTCTACTGGAACCTGGTGATAACCAGAATTTAAATTGATTTTCATGAAGTAATTGACCCCTTTGATCTGGGAAAGAAGCGCATAATTTTTTGGGATTGGATACCTATTCCTGACAGTGATTTTCTTTAGCTCCTGATAATCAATGTAGAGTCTGTAGGTCCCATCCTTCTTTTGTACCAATACAATTGGGCTCCCACAAAGTCAGTAACTTGGTTGAATGTACCCTTTTCGCAGCAACTCCTAGATCTACCACTTGATTTCTTCATTTTCCAAAATAGAGTGACGATATATTGGCCCATTGGGTTTAGGTTCTTCGGAATTATGATGGATCAAATTCTTGACCTGACAGTGCAAAGGTACCCTGATGGGCGAGGAGAACATGTCCCTATATTATTCCATGACCTTATCCACCTATTTTTGTTGCATGGTGAAACCCTTCGCAGGGGACATGGATGTAGCCATGATATTTCCCTTATTTTGAGAATGAATAAAAAAGAAACAAATTTCGCAGGCTAGGAGATTATCTTACTTCATTTCTTTGCAGAGATCAAAGAGATAGAGGTAGGCAAGGTTACCTCTAGTATTCTTTATAAATTACTTCCCAAATTAATAATAAAAATATGAGGCATAAATTGATACATAACATAACTCTTCCACAAGTATGGTTGGTCTAATAATACATCACAAACTTCAAGAGGATCGACATCACATAGTACCTCATCTGTGAAGGGCTTGATGTTGTAGGGAAGGTGACACTATTGGTTGACATGAATATATCTTCCTTGGTGAAGCCATCTGATGGTGTACAACTAAAGGTATGGTGTGGTCAGTAGGCCCAACTAATTCACTACCTCTACTAAAATGAGGTTCCTTTAGCTCCCAATGCGAATAAATCACTCTAGCAAAGAACCCTTCACCCACATCTGCAAGTGGAAGGTACATACCCCTTCGTATGGATATTTGGGCTCAATATTTTGGATCTTGGTGGTGTAAATAGTGGCATCGGTATCTACATCAGTAATATGATTCCATTTTTCATTATCTTTGTCAGGTTCTGACTCTGAAGCCTAATCTGGGCCACTAGTGTCTGCTTGGCTTGACACTCAATTTTGTTGTGAGTGGGGCTCTTCTGGAACTCACATCACTTTCTTATGTCCTTATTTGTATTCGTGGTGTTTTTCTTTGGTTGCGGCTTCGGTTGGTTGCCCTAGGTCACCCCACTGTGTATTTTTCCTTCGTTTTGTGGTTTCAGGGTGCTCTTTCCTTACTTCTAATTCACAAATCCAAAGTTGCACTTATATTGTTTAAATTTTTGTTTAATCTTGGCAGCGTATCAGTATGATACACCAAGAGATAATATTTCTAGAAACTCCATTTCTTCTTGGATGTCTTTCTTTAGGAAACCGCATAAATTGATGACCATATGTCACTTAGAGTCTTTGATACCCAACTTTATACATAGAGTATGAAAAATATTTGTGATATCATGAACATCTTGGTCCCTTTGTTGTCATAGTGTGGTCCAATTGATGTACTTGTACTCATCTCTCCCCACAAGGTAATATTGTTCCTTGACATCGTCCTGGAAATATTTCTAATAAGGGGAAGATGTAAATAGAGGGGGTTACTTGGCCATTTTATCATAGTACGTTTCCCACTAATCCTTGACATGGGGAGCAACCTTAAGCAATGTAAAAATAATATTCTCCCTATTAGAGAAAATATGGAGAAAAAATTAAAATTCCAACATATTCAACCATTTGTCTAAAACATTTTCTTATATTTTTCCTTCAAATAAAGAGATATCGAAGTTTACTTGTACCTTTAAGGGGGTGGTGCCTCTGAAGTGACTGTTAGATGAAGATGCGCCATCGGTTGGCATATGCTGAATGATATGGAAAAAAATTTCTAACATTGTCTTCCTTTGTCGCTCAAGGGATTTTTTGAGAAATAGTTTGAAAGTATCTCTTGCTCCCTCATATTTATTTTCTTCTTCCATGGGAGGCCATTGGGGGTGTTGAGACCGAACTTGCAAAGGTTCAACTAGTTCGAGCCTTAAATCCTTATACATAGAAAAATAGAGAAAGAGTAGACTGCTCTGATATCACTGGTCCAAATTTATGGAGGAAAAAAATTAAATAAATATATGAATAAAAACAAAAATATACAATGTGTTGGAACGGGGCTTCCTAAGCTGTGAATTTTGTATAATATTTTATAGTTTTTGTATTAAATAGTCTAACATAGGGGTTTTTGGGTGGTTCAAAGCCTCGAACGCATTATAATGGGTCCAAAGGTATACCTAGAGTTGCTAGTGTAGGCTATATCGATATAAATAGATGAATAGTTTGAATCTAGAGGTAGGAAAGAATTAAGACTAATGATATGTGTGAATTGTTAGATCTGTTTTGGGCTGTTTTGGGTAAGGACTCATGTTAGTTGTGTGCATGGAGATCCTCAGTAATTTTGTGTGTAGACCTCACTAGGCTGTGTACACGGGTTGGTTTTGGTTGTAAGTGGATCTGAATGTTAATGAATGTGAAGTATTGTTAAAGTATCTGTGTGTTATCTAGATTAGTGATGGTTACTACTGAAGCGTATCTGTGATGGTTATTTAGCTGTGAATATATCTGAGTTTTTCATAAGTGTATCTTTAAATGCTCTATGATGGTATCTATTGAAGCTACAAATACTTCTATGCTATATGTTTATGCTGCAATTGAATCTATAGTTTTTTTTATGATATTATGTGCTGATAATTGCTAATATGCACCTGGATGGGAGAGTATTGATTAGATCTATGAACGATAATAGATCTGTTATGTTTAATAACTGACTATACTGATAAAAGTCTGTGAATAGACTTACTCTGTGCAAGTTCGATAAGATGTGAACACAGATCTACCTCACTTACCTACTCTCTCTCAGAGTGTGGAAACCTAGTTCCAGCACCCTCCCATATTGCTTCGGGTGAGACTTTGGCCTGCACAAGTAGGTCATTACTGAAAGGGCTAGTATTATAGGGATTTTTTGGAAAACCTTAACCTCCGAACCTGGGTTAGGACCCCTCAATCCAACACAATGAAAAAAACTTCAATTCATTAATCACAAAGTTCTGAAAACTATTTACATGCAAAATGGAAAAAAAAACTAGCTTAGTCGATGGTATCATATCTTTGAGAAGAGATGTGGTGGCTAAATTCCTTGTAAACTATGTTACAATGAGAATATAATGCCTATTTTTTATTTATAAACAATGGAAAACCCTAAAACATCTGAAAATATAACCCTAGTAGATGAAGCATCAAAATTATTGGGCCCCGTTGGGGTAAATTGGTACGTCAACTTCTCGAGGTCGTAACTTTCACATACAATATCTGTATGATGCACACTATACCTTGTTACAAAGATCTCTCTAAGGACTAAAAATTTCAAATCAAACCCCATGTCAGTGTTTAAGGTGTTAGGGTCCTCTAATAATATTGATCATAATTTTGAATTAACTAAGTTAAGTCTTGTAATATTGTACATACCTTTTCTTTATGCAAATGTTTTCCCATATTAAAAAAAATGAAAGGAGGGTATGTCCTAAAAGAATAATCAAAGGACCAAAAGAAATAAGTTCAAAAAAGGGTATAAAGTATGAACCCCACAAAAAGAAACAAAAATAAATTCTGAAAGTGTTGCACATTCAAATGCCACTACTCTTAGTTTACTTTACTTGTGCAAATAAAATTGTGTGCAACTTGTCCAAAATGCCACAATTCATGATGATCATACAATCTAATATGGATCTTTCATGTATTTAAATTTCTTGACATGATACTTAGTAAATAAATATCTGACCAAACCTTTTAATCTTGGCAGATCAGTAGTTATGTAAAGAATAAAAATGAACTTATATGTTTAATCTGAGCCATTGGAGGATATAAGGCTAGAAATAAGTTATTTTTCTTATCAAAATAAAATAAAAGGGTTAGCAAGCTCAAATGCACCCAATAAAGGAAAAAAAAAAATGTTAGGGTAAATAAAGGGTTGGTAGAATATTTTCACAAGTTATGGAAAGCATCATTTGGTTTATCCCTTATAACTAATATCTTTCTAAACACACTCCCCTTGCTAAAAACCCTCTTTCCACCCTTGGAAGTAATTTCCCATTGTAAAGTCACTTTCCCTTTCATAATATCCCTTTAACATTATTATAAATCCTTTTCCCCCACTAAAACCCCTTCCCCTTGACTAAATCCGCATTATTCAAATAAAACAACCAAACCCACTTTTACATAGTTTAACGCACTTAACATATATTGGGCCCCACTTCATTTAACCCCTCCCCGATATCATTTTAAACCTCCTACTTAATATATTTCATAAACCCCTCATATGTATTCCCTAACCCATATTTATATTAAAACCCTCCACTATATTATTTACCCCTTCCCTTATCTAATCTCCCGACCCCACATCTTTGAAAACCCCCAACTCATCCAGCCGCTCGATCATCATTCATTATATCTAATGACTAATAAGCATTTTTGCACCCTATGATGTCTGACATTTAAAACCAATGGGGGGGGGGCGGGGGTGTGAAATGGGTGGTTTTATACACCCCCTCCCCTGCCACGTGGCACTCCAAGAGTTTATCACAGCCCCTGATCCTAAAACTTCCAGTCCGCTTTTTTTTTGTGCGATAAACCACCAAACTGCTTCCACTGCATTGCGATGAAACCACCACTATTTGAAATAAAAATTCACGCCATATAATAACCCCAACGTTCAAAAACAATAAAACCTTACTACTTAAATATTATTTGACTATTTCTGTTTAAATTGAAAAAAGACCAAAAATGCCTTTACCAGCCAAGGTTAAAGCCCGCAGCCGCCTCAACCCTTCTTCAAACCAAATTCACCATTTTCCAGGTAATCCTAAGTACCCGAATCCATCTAATTTTATTATTAACTCAATAATTAAACAAATTGATTGCTTCCTAGAGCATTCAGACTATAAATGCTCTTCAACCCCTAGTGTTAGATGTCGATCACACCCGTTTGGCCGATAAAGACTTCAAAATCAATGATACTATCACTAATAACAACCTTTTGGAGCTCCAATGTTGGAGCCATGATAAATTTGTTGATCATGCAGATGATATCCACCTCTGGGACTCTAATTTTCACAAATACATATTCCCACAGACCAATAAATTCCCTGAACTCATCAGACTGTGTCAAATAAGCTATTTTCCCAATGAAAGAGATATAGTTACCCCAAACCAAGAAATCCTTTTTACAATCACTTCCCAATCCATCAATTAGATGCTACATATTTAACCACAACCAGAGGGATTACCTTTCTCAATTTAAATCCTTACTGAAATTTACTTAAAGCTATACTTCCCAAAAAGGTTCCAAATCTTTCAGACATTCCTCCCTCCATTAGTAGAAAATCCTAAAAACAATCCTCCATACTTAGCTTCCATGTTTTTTGAGAGAACTAGACAAATTGTTACCATGTTGTCATGTATTTTAGGATATTTCATTGATGAGCATATATATGTGTTACACAGTAATTTGTCACCGTCGCTGCAATTCCCCATCCCGCACATTGGAGGGTCTTTCCTATGACCTGTGAGCAGTAATATAACCTAAAACCACTTTCATGGCATCCCCCTTGAAAAGGACAATCATTCCTCTGAAGAATTTTTCCTTTGAAAATCCCTAAAAACTGATCTTTTTTCCTTGGCGTGAGTAGCCAGTTCAACCCTCGCGCCAATGGGTAAAATCCACCAAAGAGGGCGTGACAACTGGCACTCTATCCCAATGTATTTCTCGCGCCAAGCTTAATAAGGATTTTTTTTTTTTAATAAATGGTGGAAGTTTTATTCCAACAAACTCCTGAACAAGTCCCTAAAATGAGTTGGGAGGTTTGGATCCGGATCTCCATGTAGGGGAGGTGGTTTTCCACCTATCATGAAAGCTTCCTTGAGGATAGGGCAAATCCCAGAATTGTAGGGATCCCAACTCCCCTTCCACCATCTATATAAGCTTTCCATTTTCCCTTATCAAGCTAGTCCTAGTAGTCCTAATAGCACTAGAGAAGAGTTGAATCTGTAGCAAGGATACTATCGCCAGACAGACTATGAGAGCCAAGCCGAAGATAGAGAGAGCTTTGTCCCATTTCCGACAAGCTTCATTGATACATGATCCCCTGTCGACCCCACCAAAGGAAGATACGGTGTCAGAGCTTTGGGTTATATATTTCTTTCATTATTATAATGATAAGCGACTTTGATTATGGTTTCATTCATGTGTCTTTGTCTTTGATGCAATGAATTACATCCTCTCTGACTGATGTATGGTTACAAGATTTAGATTCCATGCTGTGTATCGTTGTGTTTCTTCACATGTGTGCAGGTGATCGGACGTGTTAAGCGAAAGGATCGTGATATGCCAAAGCAGAGGATGTGAAGCATCATCCTTTCTTCAATGACAATTGCGTAGGACCTGAGGTAGGAAAATCGTTATGTTTTGTCATTTTTATAACTAGAGACCTGCGTCACTGCGTGACTGATTGTTGCTAGACCCGATCTGGGCTAGTAGGGATCGCTTCTGTCTGAAGAGAGGATTTACCTCTCCAAAAAAATTTCGACTCCACTGGTGACTTTGATTGGAGTTTGTCTTGTATGTTTCGGTTGTTTTTGGCTTATGTCTACTTGATTTGATCTTTTGGTCTGTTTCCTTCTGGTGTAAAACCTCTGTTCAGCCCCCACCATACCTGATCTACTCTTTGTTTTCTCTTTTTAATTTTTGTCCTTAGTAAACTTGATTGGCGCTTCTTTTAACCTGACAGTCATTCCAAATGGCGCTTGTTGCTAGTTAGACCCCCACGCCAACCCTATTTTGGCGCTAGATACAGCCAAACAATTGTGCCAACCCTGTTTGGTGTTAGGGTTTACTTGTTTTTGAGCCCTCTGAGTCTGATTTTTTATTTTGGTGTTGTTTTTCTGACTTTCTGAGTACCTTGAAGTCCTTTTTTACTGTATTTGACCTCTATCCTCCGGTTTTTTGCCCTCTACCTTTATTTTTACATTCTAGCCCTAGGGCATCTAGGTGCTATTATGCATTGAGCCTCCCATGGGAGTTTTTGGTTTTCTCTTGTTCAGTCAACTTCATTTTCGCTTCCTTGCATTCATTTGGTTGGTTTTCATTGTATAACTGCAGTATTTGAGTGATTTCTCTTTTGTTCATTCAAGTTTATCTTTGTCTCATTTCGAGCCTAGATCACAAGGTTTGTATGAGTCTTTTGGGATTCCTCTTTGATTTGAGGGATTTATCCATCAGTTTGAGCTCCGATTGTGTGTTTTACGTTGAGTGAACTTGCTTGTTTCTACTCTTTCGCTATGATTTATCAAATTGGTCTCTTTATTAGTTTTTCATTTCGTTTGGTGCATTGTGCTCTAAGACATTGAAAAAGAAAAAAAAAAGTATTTTGCTTTTGATTAGTTAGTGGAAATTGAAAGATTTTCTGCATTATTAGTGTTATATAACTCTAAAGGAAAAGTTTTAGTTTCATTAGCATGCATTAGAGACATTAGTGGTTGTTTTCTGATCATTTTTTTATTGTTTGAAAAGCTCTCAACCTTCCCGTACTTACCTCTTCATCGAACAAAGTGATATATTGTGGCATGTAGTGTGCATTTTGAGGGTTCTTGAGACATGACATTCGGTAGGGCCTAAAATTGAAACATAATTGAAGATAAAATCTAAAATTTATTCAATTTACCTTAAGGAAGCATTGAAACATTAACGAAATATTAGAGGTCAAGGCTAGTGACGTGTTCCAGCGTTTTTAGACATAGTAACTGTCATTCGCCTCTTGGCTTTAGAAAACACTAGTACGGACTTGTGCTCCCCATACCATTGCGTATATAAAGGGAAACCCCACTAGGTTGCCATCCTTTATCCGTAGGAAGCCGAGTCTACCGCCTTATACCCATGATACACTAGACACAGCATTCAAGGAGATTACCTGCACATACATCAAGTCCTTGGTTGATTTCTCTTTCATTTTTTAACCAAGGTGTATATGGAAGTTCACGGATATCTGGTACACCCATCTGCCTAGATTACCAGAGTAGTCCTTTCGATCTTTTTTGACTCATTAAATTTGAAAATATCATCAATTGCTTGTCCTTTCACACTTTTTTCCATTCTGAAAGCGATAGAGTCACCTTTTGCCTATTTCTCGACTCTTAAAAGATGAAACAACAGAGTTGTGTTTCAATGTTTTAAAAAATTAACTGCTCACGAAATATTCCCGGTTAAAGTTAGTTTCCTTAGGGTGTTGCGTTGAGTTGTTTCTAATGGGAAATTTTCCAGAGTTCACCAACCAAGGAGTCCCCTCCAATGGGAATCCTGGTCATTTTCCTCCTTTTGGGAATGTTTGTTCTCCTTATATGGAAACATTGTCCCTTCCTGGGTTAAGTGTTGCGTTTCCTGTTTGGTTGTTCTCAACCTCCGTGGTCCCGAATGTCTCAACTACTATTCAATCAGTTCCTCCGCCTAAGCAACATCATGTTGATTCTAAGGTGGAACTCTCCCATTCTTCACCTGTTTCTGCATCCTCCTCTTCTACTTCACTTGGTGAAAGTCTAGATTCGAGTAACCAGGTGGCTAAGAAGAAGAAGTCTGATAAAGGAGAGGCTAGCTCTGCCACTATTGCGCCTGAGAAAACATATACTCTTGATAAATCTTCCAACCTTCCATGGAAAGTCAAATTCCCTTGCATTTTGTGTTAGGGAATCCATCTTCTTCGAGATTGCCCTGGCATTACCAAGGTGCTCAAAGTATGGTCCAATGGTCGTCTATCATTGCCTTTGGCTTCCGAGAGTCAAGTTGGGGGCACGTCTTCGGCTACTACTGGTAAAACTCTTAAGAAGCATGATAAGATTACCAATCTGTGTAAGTTGTTTGAAGGGCACCATGCCATTCAACTTTGTCCATATATGGATGAAGCCAAGCGAGTTTTTTAAAACTCAAATATTTCTACACCATGCCTCCCGGCTGGTTATAAACAGCTTTCTTTGAGTCCTCCACCAGCTGATCCTACGGTTGGTCAAGAGTCATCCTTGGTCAATCCCAGTCCCCTGGAAATTCAAATTAACAAATGCATTCCAGACCAACCTTTGGTCATGGGATCGGTTGAGCTAGCCACGTCTACGAGGCACTAGGTATTTTTCGTGGAGAGCAGATCTCATACCCCTCATGTTCTTCTTGTCTCTTTAAATTCTTCGGACTTGGAGAAAGATCTCCTGTCCCTATACCTCAAGAAGGTGCTCCTCTGCCTCCCGTGATGGAGATCTCAGAGGATATCCCTCTCGCCTTCTAGATGGAGGTCATGGAGGATGCTCCTTCTTCTATCGTAACACTAGGGAAAGACCTTCTCGGTTCGATGGTAGCCCCTCCAAGTAGATTGGTCACTTCCTTTGATTGGAATTGATTTCTGGGATACCGCCTTCCATATTATATGCCTTTCGAGATAACGGTATAGGCCTTTGGTCTGGTCGTACCCAGCACCATTATAGATGAAGGCACATCTGTTAGTATTTTATCCTCAATTACTTGACAAGGTTTCAGTTTGCCACCGCTTGCACCTATTACACAGAATCTGTTGGCATTTAATAGAAGAAATAGTCAACCATTAGGGATCCTTCCAAGGTTACTTGTTACTTTGGTAGGTAAACCCATCCAGATGGGCGTGATGGTTGTTCCAGGCCCCTTGGATTTCAATCTGCTCTTGGGGCACGATTACACCTATGCCATGGGAGAGCTTGTCTCCTCCCTTTTTCATGTGTTCTGTTTTCCACATGAAGGATGGATCGTGACCATTGCTCAGCTTTAATTCTTTGGTCCTGAAGTGGAAGCTGGCCTGCCATCATCCCTTCCTAGGTTTTATCCACCCATTGTATCTGCCCCACCACAGGTCAACTATGTGGCTACCTAACCCATGCTTGTACTCAGTGATGATGCCATCGTGCAAAGTGTGCTAGGGGCATTGGGTCCTGATTTCTGAGATTTTTTTCTCCCATCTAGTGTGGAACTCTTGGAAACCATGACTTCTTATACATCATGATGAGTTGTCTTCGGAGCGTAGTTCCTCTTCTTGTGTTAAGCTTGTTAAAAAATGAAGCAAGGTGTTCAGAAGATATTTCATCTTCTTGTGTCAAGCTCCTAAAAAAATGAAACAAGCTGCTATGAGGACAGTTCTTAAGTGTGTCAACCTCGTTAAAATAATGAAACACACTCTCGTTCAATTCGAGTTTTGTTAGATTTTTGTCAAATCTCGTGTGTTTTGAACCTTCACTCCATTTCCTATGAACTGAATCTTGGGGGGAATGTACCTCGAATTGAGACACCATGCTGGGGGCATGCCCATTTTCCTTATCATTTCAAGCATAGTTTACATTTGTGTTTTAATCTTGTATAAAAATAAAACACATTTCCAGGCATAGTTTGCATGTGTGCTTTTAAGCTCGCATAAAAATAAAATGTTTGGTGTGATGAATTTTTGAACTTTTACTTTTCCATTAGATCATTTTTTATGCAGATTATGCAACTAATGCATTATATAACATTGTGTTAGACATTTGCGTAACTTGTAAAAACATCATCATATGTGAAAAATATCCATCCAGAAATAGAGATATATATGTCGAAATGTTTGCAGTTTTTGTGCATCACATAAAATCCAAAAAATATACATGTCTGTTTTAATAATATTCGGAGGTCTCTCAAAAATTTGCAAATGAAAAGCCCAGATGACTGATCAACATGGTGCTCATGGTAGCATGTCACTGCCCGCACTAATCGCCTCAGTAAACGATGAAGGTGACTAGGCACCCCTACGATGTTCCTATGATAAGCCATAGGGACGTCTACTAGGTAATCGTAATTTGGGATCCCATGGGTGATTCCCTCCAAGTTCTGAACTAGCTCACTTGTAATGTCCCAAATGGGGACATTTCTACTTCATCAGGAACATCTTAGATGTTCCTATTTTTTTCCACCTCCTGGACTATTAACAATCAACAATGAACTATTTTAGAGATTGAATGCAGGGGCATTTACTGCATATTTCACCTTCACAAGGAAGGATGAGATCTAGAGGCTACCTAGCCCTCTAGCAGACTCTGCCAATAGAACATGTCAAGAGCTAATAATTCCCTTCAAGGAATTTATGCACCAGCTGTCCATGAGGATGCTATATAAAGAAGCCCATGTGAAAATAAGGCAATCCAATGTTAGTATGCCTTGGAATACATTTGATACAAAGTCCCTGCAGAATATAAGCCCAAAGAAATAACCTTAAGTAGATTATTCAAATCTCCCACAAGAATCTTCAGCAGCATGAAAACTTCAACAAGTAGCAGTAGTGAAACAATGACTCATAGAATATGAGAAAAGTATAAATCTGAGATATAATATGCAGCATCAAATGTGATAAAAATCCCTTGAGGAAAATGCCTCTCAAGGTAAGCTCAAATCAGCCTCAATAGGGAATGTACATGAAACAAGAGAATACACTGCTACATACATCCAACTACTCTCTAACTGCGTAGTCTATGAGGGAAAATGACTGCCAACTGATATATATGAATTGATATAGAAATACAAGCTCAAATAAATATGGGGGAGCAATATCTCAACCCCAGAAAACTTTATTACATCAATCCTCCAAGGGATTGGCTAAAATACATAAAACTAGAAAATGTCGGAGTTGCAGTATAGCTGCTGCAACTCAATAATAATACAAGAATGGAGAAGGGAAATAGATGCTGAAATGAAAATGAAACCTCCTCCAATGATCTCAAAAGTGAAGGAGCTGATCTCCTTCCCGAAGATTTCACTCTCTAGTGCACAAAATGATCTCCTGCTACAAACCCTCTCAGATAATAATGATGTAAGAGAAAGGGACTGCATTGGACATGAGAAGAAAAAATGGCCCAATTACAAGATCTGCAATGAAAGGCTTTGGAATCTCCTTTTCTGATCTCCTAGAGGAAGAGATGGCTTATCCTCTACAGAACAACTCTGGAAGTGAGATGGTGATGGTCCCTTACTACAACACTAGCAACTCCAGTGTTCTCTTGCTGCAAGAACAACACAGTAGCTGTAGATGACTGCTTTGGCCTCAAGCCATGATGTGAGGAAGATGAAGTACAATCTCTCCATGGCCTCCCACGGAAGAGAAGGGCATTCCTAAATAGGAATCCCTCTTGTGCTAAACAGCAACAAGTTGAAGAGAGCTTCAACTTTGAATTCTATCTCCAAAACTGATCTCCACAATGCTCTCCTTCATATTTTATGCAATGTGTGCATGGACCCCACTCAAATTATGGTTTCTCTCATTTTAATTTCCCTCCACTCCAACTACACAATATTCTTGTGCAAGCTTCCCCTCTTAGGGTACGTTGTTGACTTTAGTCAACCATGGTTTAACTCACTTGCTTTTGGCCCCTTTTCACACTTGGCTACTATCTTAGCCACTTAAGTGATTTTTTTCATCTTAGGAGTGTTTATTAAAATGCTACATTGGGTTCCCTCACCCATTTTATTCCTTTTATTAAAATAAAAGCAAGATTAAAGTCCCAAATACTTTATTGAAAAATTTGGGACATTACAGTCCTCCCCTCCCAAAAATTTCTTGTCCTCAAGCAAGGGGAAGGATTAACTACAAAAAGGTCCTCCACTCAAGGCATGGAGTCTGAAATATCCTCCTGTAGATCCTCCATCCTCAATCAATCAAGAAAAATTAGTCACCTTCCAACTAGGCAACTCCTGAAAGTACTCCTCCACCTTGTGCTCATGAGAAATAGGTGGGCTGAATTTATGAACTTGGTAAGCTTCATAGCCTACCCCACGCTGTCCTATTCTCCACTTAGGATGTATGCGGGCTGAAAGCTGAACTTGGGTTGCAATAGTGTTGCCTTCAAGAGGAAAAAATGAAGTCTAGATCCTCAAAGATCTCTCCTCCAATGCTGTAAATCAAGCTGGCCCAAATCATCTCATATGTGATGAGTTGGAAGTCATCCACATATGGCATCCAAACAACATATGGTCCACCTCATTGGAATGTTAGAAAATTATATATTATGGAGCAATGCAACACATAAAATATGCAGAAAAAATACAAGCACACAAAACACATAAAACCGGAGAGACACAGATATACGTGGTTCACCCAATTTGGGCTACGTCCACCCCGAACAACTAGTCCTTCCTTTCTATTATCCAGCAAAAATGAAGAGACAAAACCTATAGCAGATCCGTTGTAATATCCTCTGTTCTCTCTCACAGTCTCCCTCTCTGTTTCTCGCTCCGAGAATACACACATACTACACATCCGCAATACAATACCCTCATATATACAAGGCGGTTTCCTTCTATGGAAAAAAACCCTAATATAAACATAGCTTCTACCTTCAGATCATTTTCCTAATGAACGGCCCAGATTGACTAGAAATTACTAGACTTTTACAAGGAAATTTTACATCTGTTTTTAGCTTTGGGGGCGCTGCCCCCGAAAACCCTTGCCAAGGGGGGTTCTGAAAAGCGTTGTCACCCCCCCCCCCTAGACACCCCACGGAAACGATTAATTACGGGCGGTGTTGCCGCCCCTTTGAAGGTATAGGGGTACAATGCTGTGATACAAAGTAAACAAGATAATCAGGCTCCACACCCAACAATCTCCCACTTGGAGACTTATTGTAGCAACTACATCACTATTTCATTTGCTAGAAAATGACTCCTCTTTGGACCTGGCTATTCCTCATCTTCATCATCATCCTTGAAGACCAATTGAAATTGAGCACATTCTTAGTTTCTCCCTGGTTAAAATGTTTGTTAGCATATCTGCAGGATTCTGGCTACTTCCAGCTTCAACTCTCCTTCTTCCAATATTGACCGTATGAAATGGTACTTGAGATGTATGTGTTTAGTTCTAGAATGAAATGTTGATTTATTTGCAAGATGAATGGCACTTTGGCTATCACTGTATAATGTGCCCATATCATGCTTCTTACCCAATTCACCCATAAACCTTTGTAACCAAATCATTTATTTACTAGCCTCTGTAGCAGCAACATACTCGGCTTCTGTTGTTGAAATTGCAACAACAATTTGGATTTTTGAAACCCAACTGATAGCTATTCCACCTACAATAAATACATATCCTGTAGTGCTCCTCCTGTTATCTCTGTCACCTACCATATCTGCATCAACATATCCCTGTAGAGCAATGTTTGAACCACCAAAGTATAGTGCTTGATTTGTGGTACCTCTCAAATATCTGAGAATCCATTTTACTGCCATCCAATGTTCTTTTCCTGGATTATTCATGTACCTGCTTACAACTCCCACTGCATGTGCAATATCAGGCCTTGTGCAGACCATTGCATACATTGAGCTTCCAACTGCAGATGCATATGGAACTTTAGACATATATTCCATTTCTTCGTGGGTCTTGGGGCACATCTCCTTACTAAGTGTACTAACTGGTTTTGCATTCTGCATATTAAATATTTTCAACACCTTTTCTATGTACTCATTTTGAGACAGTGTTAATTTGCAATTTTTCTTGTCTCTAGTTATCCTCATACCAAGGATTTGTTTTGCAGCTCCCAAATCCTACATTTTAAAGGAATTTGCCAATTTTCTTTTGAGCACATTTATTTCCTGCATGTTAGATCCTGCAACAAGCATGTCATCTACATAAAATAACAATATAATATAGCTGCCATCATTTTTCCTTTTTAGATAAACACAATGATCAGAGTGACATCTATTATAACCTTGTTCAGACATAAACTTGTTAAATTTTAGATACTACTTCCTTGGAGCCTGTTTTAAGCCATACAAGCTCTTCTTTAACCTGCACACCAATTTTTCTTTCCCTTTTACCTCATATCCTTCTAGTTGCTGCATGTATATCTCTTCCTCCAAATCTCCATGGAGAAATGTTGTCTTTACATCTAACTGTTCAAGATGTAAATCTTATGCTACTACAAGACTTAAGATATTTCTGATTGAATTCATCTTAACAATAGGAGAAAATGTTTCATCAAAATCAATACCTTTCTTCTGTGCAAACCCCTTCACCACAAGTCTAGCTTTGTACCTATGCTTTCCTCCATCTTCTTCCTTCAGCCTGTAAACCCATTTATTATGAAATACAGTTTTACCTATAGGCAACCTGACCAAGTCCCAAGTCTGGTTATGCATTAAGGATTCCATCTCTTCTTCCATGGCTAGCTCAGACTTCTTCCTGCTTTCAACCTGCATTGCTTCTTCATAACATTCAGGTTCACCAGAATCAGTCAAAAATAAATAATATAATGAAGGAGAGTATCGTTCAGGGGGTCTACTTATCCTGGTAGATCTTCTAACACCACTTTCAGGTGTTTGAGGTGCCTGTTGCTGTTGTGGTGGTTGCTGCTGCTGTGACTGTTGATTATTATTATTTTCAGGCACCTTTACTTTTTTAGTTATCTCATCAAGAACCATGTATTCCTTGCTTTCTTTTTCCTGTTTCTTTTCCTGCAACTGATTCTTATACAAGACCTTTTCATTGAATATTACATCTATGCTCCTAATGATTTTGTGATTTTCATAATCATATAAGCGATAACCAAAATCATTAGCACCATATCCAATAAAGGTACATTTCTTTGATTTTCCCTCAAGCTTTGTTCTATTTTCTTTATTAATATGGACAAAGGCCTCACAACCAAAAGGCTTTAAAAAAGAGTAGTTTACCTTTTTACCTGTCCATGCTTCCTCTGGAATACCACCATCCAAGGAACTTGAAGGCCCTCTGTTTATTAGATAAACAGCAGTATCTACATCATCTGCCCAAAATTGTAAAGGCAATCCTGCATGCAATCTCATGCACCTTGCACGCTCCATGATTGTTCTGTTCATCCTTTCTGACACACCATTTTCTTGTGGTGTTCTTGGAACTATCTTCTCTCTACGAATTCCATGCTCTGAACAGTACCTATCAAACTCTTTGTTGCAATACTCACCTCCATTTTCTGATCTGAGACACTTCAACTTCTTTCCTGTCTCAATCTTAACCAAAGCTTTCCATTTCTTGAAAGTATCAAATACATCAGATTTATTCTGAATACAATAAATCCATGTTTTTCTGGTTGCATCATCAATAAAAGTAACATAATAATGAGAGCCATTGAGAGGTGATACCTGAGTAGGTCCCCATAGATCTGTATGCACAAGCTCCAATTTTTCGCTCTTCTTTTCTTTCCCAACTCTGAGAAATCTGACTCTCTTTTGTTTTCCATAAATGCAATTCTCACAGAAATCCAAATCAACATTCTTCAAACCTGGAAACAAATTTCTTGAGTGAAGAATCTTCATTCCCTTCTCACTCATGTGTTCGAGCCTATGATGCCATAATGCTGCATCTACTCCTTTGGAAGTTAAAGCATTAACAGAGTTAGAAATACCATTGCATAAATAAAATGTACCAACCTTTTCACCTTTTTCTATTACCAGCACTCCTTTGGTGACCTTCCAAGTTTTATCTGTGAAAGTTGTCACACAACCTTCACTGCCTAATTGCCCTGTTGAAATCAGATTTTTCTTCAGATCTGGAACATGCCTTACCTCCTTTAGTAGCCATTGGTTTCCATTTTGTTGTTTTATAAGAACTTTACCCATTCCAACAATCTTACATGGTTTATCATCACCCAAACGAACTTGTCCAAAATCTCCTTGAACATAGTCATGAAAATCTTTCGTATCAGGTGTGGCATGGAATGAAGCCCCTGAATCTACAACCCAAGAATCAGTAACATTTTCAAAAGAAGGAATCAAAGCATCTTGCAACACATCACCTGTCACATTTGCTTCATGATTTTTTCTTGCTATGTGTCTCCTTCATTTCCCTTCCGAGATCTACAGTCTTTCTTTAGGTGTCCTTTCTTTCCGTAATTCTAGCACACTATCCCCGATCTGCACTTGGATCTGCCTTTCCTTGATTTACTGCGATATCCCGAGCTCTTTCCTCTTTCCATTCTTCTTCCCCTAGACTCTACACTCAAAGCATTACCTGATGTCTCACCGAAGCTTTTCCGTCGCATTTCCTCGCTAAGGATAGCACCAGCAACATCATCAAACTTTAAAGTACTAGATCCAGAGATAGAGTTACTAATGGCCATTACTAAACCATTCCAACTCTCTCGCAATGAGCACAAGAATAACAGAGCTCTAAATTCATCATCAAATTTTACCCCTACAAAAATTAATTGACTGGTAACTGTATTAAATTCATTTAAATGGTCCGCAACAGATCCACCTTCTGACATCTTCATATTAAATAGTCGTTTCATAAGAAATACCTTGTTTGAGGCCGAGGGTTTTTTATATAGTTTCGCCAACGTTTGCATCAAACCCTCTGTTGTTGTTTCCTTCGAAATATTGAAGGCAACTGACGCCGCAAGACACAACCGTACTCTTTCAAGTGCCTTTCTATCGATAATGTTCCATTCCGCGTTTGTCATGGCCACTGGCTTCTTTGTTTTTCCGCTCAATGGTAGGTATAGATCTTTCTGATATAGATAATCTTCCATCTGCATCTTCCATAGTGGAAAGTTTTGGCCGTTAAATTTCTCGACCCTAAACTTACCATCTTCCGCCATTGCTCCCACTCGAACCAGGAATCCTTCTTTCCTGCGAGTTTATCAGCCAAATACACCTTCGGCTCTGATAACAGTTGTTAGAGAATTATATATTATGGAGCAATGAAACACATAAAATATGCGGAAAAAATACAAGCACACAAAACACATAAAACCAGAGAGACACAAATATACGTGGTTCACCCAATTTGGGCTACATCCACCCCAAACAGCCAGTCCTTCCTTTATATTATCCAGCAAAAATGAAGAGACAAAACCTATAGCAGATCCACTGTAATATCCTCTGTTCTCTCTCACAGTCTCCCTCTCTGTTTCTCGCTCTGAGAATACACACATACTACACAGCCATAATACAATACCCTCATATATACAAGGGGGTTGCCTTTTAGGGAAAAAAACCCTAATCTAAACATAAATTCTACCATTAGATCATTTTCCTAATGAATGGCCCAGATTGACTATAAATTACTATACTTTTACAAGGAAATTTTACATTTGTTTTTACCTTCGGGGGCACTGCCCCCGAAACCCCCCGCCAGGGGGGGACTCCATAATGTCGTAACCGCCCCCTCTAGACCCCCCAGGCAGAATTTAATTATGAGCGTTGTTGCCACCCTCATTAAGGTACAGGGGTCCAATGCTATGATACAAAATAAACAAGATAATCAGGCTCCACACCCAACAATCTCCCACTTGGAGACTAATTGTAGCAACTCCGAAAAGTGCTGCCGCCCCCCCCCCGCTGGACCCCCCACGACAAAGATTAATTAAGGGCAGCATTGTTGCCCCTTTGAAGGTATAGGGGTCCAATGTTGTGATACAAAGTAAACAAGATAATCAGGCTCCACACCCAACAGGGAAAACACATGGCTGTACATGGTGACCATATCATCTCTCATACTCGTCTTGGAGCATGTGATGCAAAAGAATGGAGGTCTTCTTCTCCCAAAGGGCACATCCACCAAATGAGTTTATCCCTCCTCATGACACATTTGGGGCTACTACTGATATATGGCTGAAATAAATGGCCTTCATGAGAGACCCAAGCCACCCCATCAATCATACAATCCATGAAATGCCTCCTCCAAAATTTTGAGCTCTCCAAATAACTCCTCCCACATGAAGGAACGAGATGAAGCGTGGAAATCATGGGATGCCCATTACTTCTCCTGAAGCATACAACATGAAAATTAGGGAGAATCATACTCCCAATGGGCATCTTCAATTCATTTTCCTCCTTCAAAATGATGCTTCCTCTAAACAGTGTTCCATCAACAACATGTGGAAGCATAAACTTATGAGAGCAAGGAAGTGATATTTGGTCCCATGCATGGAACCAACACAAGGCATCATTAGCCTACCTCAAAATAGAAAGTAACAAGTTTCTTTTCAGCCACTTTTTTTCTACCACATTCATCCTGCAAGATATGATCATGAAAAACAAAATTTGGTGCCAAAGGTGCACACCAAAACTATGTGGCTTCCCCCACAATCCATTGTTAAAATAACCATAATATTTGTTGCAATTGACCATAAGTATAGCTGAAAATAATGTGCAAGAAAGAAGGATCCTCCTTGATATAACATGCTTATCATAATAATAAGAGAGCACCAAACATAGAGAAAATGGTTACCTCCCTCATCAAGTACTTTGGCCTTTGAGCTGAAAATGGCTCCAATGAAAAGTCCCCCTTACTGCAACATAGTAGGGGAGTGGTTTTGCCAACCATCTCATCATCCTTGGGCTATGAATCTAGCCATATGCTGATATGCAACCATTAGAAATCCTTCCCAAGTGGACTCCTCCATCAATGAAGAATATGCATGAAGATGCATGAAAGAAGAACCCAAAATTTCTGCATGTAGATTCCTCTTCTTATGCTTGTGCAACCAAGCCAAGAAAGTTAAAATATAGTAGGAGTTCTCTCCTCCTTTAATCCTTCATGCTCATCACCTACATGCCTACAAAATACATCACTTGTGAAGTGTCTTGGAAGACACTCCATCAAGTAACTCAAGCTCTCAAGTGACAGCGCTGCTGGCCTTTGGAGTAGGGCCACTGTCATCTCAAAGCTTCCCTCTTTGACATGAATCTTGTCAAAGATTCCTCCCATCATGCTGCTGCAATGTAGTGCTCCTCCCATGAAGAAGGTGTTTCTTGGTCATCTAAGATCAAAGAGCTATCCTCTTGCACTATGTAGTGCCTCCTCTTGCTCCCACAACATGCAACAAAATCTGAGCAACAATAATGTTTGATGATCCCCTATACTTCCAACATATCCAATATGAAATGGTAACATAATGAATGGTAAGAGAAATTCCATCCCATCATGATGCACCCATGCTCTCCTCTTTGTTCATCAAGAGTAATAATTGTGAAATGATCCTCCATGATATATTAAACTCATGCATACATTGGAGGGATTTTGGAAGAACCTTGCTACAAGAGTCTCCTCCTCAAGTGTGTTGGCTACCTCAATAGTTGAAGGTGGAGGCTACTTCTCCATGGATGTAATAGCGCTGGAATGTGCCTCTGGTGGTGAGGGCTCCTCCCTCCTTTGGCCAAATATTCTGATAAAGATCTGAGAAAAGTCAGCAAGAGTAGACACCCTTGCATGCCTCCCATGGCTGAACCACCAAATTATTTCCTCTTCTGCTGAACAAGTGAAAGATAGAGTCTCATAGGAAGTGCATGGTCCTTCCTCATCTCCTTCTTCTATTTTCTCAACCTCCTTGGAGAGGTTCTTGCTAGACCCAAAACTGATGAGATTGATTTGATATTTTTCATCATCTCTGACCTCTTCTTCTCTAAAATTTGAACTTCACAGGCTGAGCCAAGTTCGAAGCTCTGATACCACTGTAATGTCCCAAATGAGGAAATTTTTGCTTCATTGGGAACATCTTAGATGTTCCTATTTTTTTCCACCTCTGGGAGTATTAAAAATAAACAATAAACTATTTCAGATATTGACTGTAGGGGCATTTACTGGATATTTCACCTTCACAAAGAAGTATGAGATCCAGAGGCTACCTGGCCCTCTAGTAGACTCTGCCAATAGAACATGTCAAGAGCTAATAATTCCCTTCAAGGAATTTTTGCACCAACTGTCCATGAGGATGCTGTATAAGGAAGCCCATGTGAAATAAGGAAATCCAATGCTGGGATGCCTTGGAATACATTTGATACAAAATCCCTGCAGAATATAAGCTCAAAGAAATAACCTTAAACAGGTTACTCAGATCTCACACAAGAATCTTCAACAGCATGAAAACTTCAACAAGTGGCAGCAGTGAAACAATGACTCATAGAATATGAGAAGAGTGAAAATATGATATATAATCTGTAGCATCAAATGGGATACAAATCCCTTGAGGAAAATTCCTCTCAAGGTAAGCTCAAATCAGCCTCAATAGGGAATGTACATGAAACAAGAGAATACACTGCTACATACATCCAGCTACTCTCTAACTGTGCAGTCTATGAGGGAAAATGACTGCCAACTGATATATATGAAATGATATAGAAATAAAAGCTCAAATAAAGATGGGGGAGCAAGATCTCATCCACAGAAAACTTTATTACATCAATCCTCCAAGGGATTGGCTAAAATACATAAAACTAGAAACTGTCGGAGTTACAGTATAGCTACTGCAACTCAATAATAATACAAGAATGGAGAAGGAAAATAGATGCTGCAATGACAATGAAACCTCCTCCAATGATATCCAAAGTGAAGGAGCTGATCTCCTTTCTAAAGATTGCACTCTCTAGTGCACAAAATGATCTCCTCTTGCAAACCCTCTTAGATAATAACATTGTAGGAGAAAGGGACTGCACTGGACATGAGAAGAAACAATGGCCCAATGCCAAGATCTAAAATGAAAGGCTTTTGAATCTCCTTTGCTGATATCCTAGAGGAAGATATGGATTCTCCTCTACAGAACAACTCCGGAAGTGAGATGGTGATGGTCCCTCACTGCAACACCAGCAACTCCAGTGTTCTCTTGCTGCAAGAATAACGTAGTAGCTGTAGATGATTGCTTTGGCCTCAAGCCATGATGCGAGGAAGATGAAGTACAATCTCTCCATGGTCTCCCAGGGAAGAGAAGGGCATTCCTAAACAGGAATCGCTCTTGTGCTAAACAACAACAAGTTGAAGAGAGCTTCAACTTCAAATTCTATCTCCAAAACTGATCTCCACAATGCTCTCCTTCATCTTTTATGCAATGTGTGCATGGACCCCACTCACATTATGGTTTCTCTCATTTGAATTTCCCTCCACTCCAACTACGCAATATTCTTGTGCAAGCTTCCCCTCTCAGGGTACGTTGTTGACTTTAGTCAACCATGGTTTAACTCACTTGCTTTTGGCCCCTTTTCACACTTGGTTGCTATCTTAGCCACTTAAGTGACTTTTTGCAACTTAGGAGATTTTATTAAAATGCTACATTGGTTTCCCTCACCCATTTTATTCCTTTCATTAAAATAAAAGCAAGATTAATGTCCCAAATACTTTATTGCAAAATTTGGGACATTACATCACGCCCCTCGCCCTGAGGTTCATAGGTGAGAGGGGTCCTCCGTGTGATGGGCGACATCCCGGCGGGCCTCTCTAGGCCAACATCTGCATACACATAGGATTGTTTGTTAGAACATGCATGTATACCAAAAAAAAAAAATCATAAAATACAAAAAATCAAAAATAGTCTTACCCAACTCCTCATCCTAGTCTTCTCCCTCCAGGAGTGGAAGATCTGGGTCTCTCGTGAAGTTAGTACCAGCATAGGGCTAGTCCTCTATGACGATCAGCTGTCGCCAAAGTCATACAAAGAACTCGGGCCTCCATGACATTTACTGGCCCCCTCCTGCTCTGGGCATCAATGGTTCCCATCGAGCCATCCTTGGCTCTCTCAACGGTGGATCTGTGGCTATCTCCCCCTGGCCCTGGAAGATTGGTAAATGTTCAAGGATGAACGATACCAAGATAGATCTATACCCAAACTGCTTCAGTTTGGTCTTCTTACACTTCATAAAATGTCCTTTGATATTCATTGTTACAGTAGTGGCCCAATTTAATAGTGTCAGATTCATGCAATCTGATGCTAGGAGGAGCCATGTTTTAGTAGCCTCATGCGGTGCTTGCAACCTCGTAGCTCACGTAATGGTATGGAGCACCACTCTGAGTGCTAGATCAGAAACTGTATGGATGTCAACCTTCCCACTACCTAATCCGGTTCGTGCCCCTGGGCACATTCTTTCTATTACCATTGACATTTTTTCACCAGATGACCTAGTACTTGTAAAAATTGGGACTGGACCTCTACGAGACAATCTAGTTATGAATTAAACATTGGATACTTCAAGCTCCAACACTTGGTCTTGAAGCCTAAAATTCTCTTCGTTCTCGTCCCAGATACTGATCAAGTATTGCAACAATTCAGGTTGTGCCCTGAGACATGGTGTGAATAAGAAATTTTTTAAGCCACAATCCCAGAGAGCATTCATGCATTGCTCGTTCTCCATGGCCATTTCATATTCTTCACTATGCTCCCTTTCTTTCCATTTGATCACCATTGTGGCTGTGTACCTACAACAAAATGGTCATAAACACTTCATTAGATCCCTTGAATAGTCAAAAATCCAATTGATTGGTTCATTTTTTGTAAAAATTGAGCGGAAATTTAGGTTGCGCCCTTGGCGCGACTGTTTGTTGAAAGTCGCACCAACTGGCGTGACCCCTTTGCAAAAAGAACCCAATTGGCGCGAGTCCATGCTTGATACCCACGCCTATTGGGCGAGCCCTAAAATTTCAAATATCCCCTCAGGGATCCAAAATCACAGTGGAATTCTATAAAAAAATGGATTAAAACATAGATAAGAGAAGCGCCTCTTACCTAGAAAAAATGAGAACAGAAATGATGCACTGGATCATCCATAATTGTCGTCGCAAGTTCGCACAGGAAAAACTCACTATTGCTCTTCACAAGAGGTAAGAAGTAAAAGTAAATATGTTTTTACTATTTTTGTCATATTTATAACTTTTCAGGATCAAATTAGGCTTTGAAGGTTATTTTTCCAATATTTTATTATATTTTGTCGAAAAATGGGTTTTACACTTGCTTTCTTTTGCAGCAACAAGTTTTCACGTGACTAGGATGACGATGCGAGTTGTATTTTATACTTTTTCAGACTCAGTAAAAACACGAAAAATTCACTACTCGAGTCATCTTTTAGCTCTTTTCTGACTCTCTAAACATGAAAATATTGTCGAGTCGCTTGTCATTTTGATTTCATTAAATTGGCTGCGAAACGACATCTACCTAGTATACATTTACCCATTTTTCGAGCTAGGATAGATTATTTATGAAAAAGGAATACCCTAGCCTATCGCGACTAGGAGGCCTTCTCAGACATAGTTTTCTACCCTTTTAGATCTGAGGAACTATCTATGAAAAGGGACTGTTGGATTTTACTTTTCCACTATCTTTTCAAACTCTCTAAACATGAAAAGACGCTGAGTTCTCCCTTTGTCAGACTCGTTAAAACCAAATGACATTAGATTCCGTAGTAATGACGATATGCAAGTTCCTCCTTCCTAGGGCTCATTAAATGTACTAGGATGGATTTTTCCGAAGGACAAACTTATATCACAAGCATATGCTATACCCTTCAAGCTTGTTTTCAAAAATAATTTTGGTACTCGCCAGAAATGGTGGGGAAAAATGAAACCTATATCACCGTCATGTCGGCAGTATGTCGCTCATGAAAATGGCACTTGTTTGCATTCGTGTCAGGTTAGGGACATCTCATCTCGTTTTCTTCTTGCCTCCATGGGTTTGGGTTATCCTTTTTGACCGCTCATCTTCTATTTGCCTCGTCATCATGAACTTAGATCATTTGATGTCAAATACTGCCAAGTCCAGTGTCGTGCCATTGATATGTTCAAGAGAAGTTGACCTCTGCAGTTCTCAACCTACCTCTGGTTCTCTACTGATCCTGATTCACAAATATTATGTTCCTCTGTCTTGTGTCAATGATGTGGGAAAAAATATGGCCCACCTTCGATCAAGGTCACTTCCTGTGTACTTTAGCTCATTATCCAAGAAGCTAATCTAGAGACTGCCTTCAGTTACCTTGGAGCTGCATGCCTCAATGGCGGGTTCTTCGCATTTGACGCAAGGTTTTCATCATTGGCCTTCGATCAAATGATTCTGTGGGTGTTCGACACTAGCTCACTGTTCACATTCCATGGATTGTACCTATAGTACTTTGAGGGCCATTGCCATTATTGGTGGTTCCCCTCACATCTGTTAACGGCTATCAACATTGGCTGGTAATCAGATGATGTTCTTTCATGTTCAACTTCAGCTCACTTATTCACATTCTATAACTTGTACTCATTTCGGGTCGAGATGCAGTGCAAGACCCTGCGTTTTGTCTGATGGAATCCAGGATGTGGATTTTGTGGATCATCATGATTGGTTACATGACTCATTGATTAGATGGTTGTGACCATACCTGAGTCTATTTACTGATCCATTCTGGATGGCTGTGTCCATACCTTGGATCCTGATTATTGTATACTCTATTAAGGACGGTTGCGCCCATATTGCATATCATGTATTTTAGATATCAGTTGTACTTGTCTACGCAGGGTTTCTGATGGTAGTGTTTTCAGTTGGGCACGTTATCATAAAGCATTTCACCCCTCTCTCTCTCTCGGGCCTCATGCTGGAGGGGGTATTTGTTACACATTAATTTGTCACTGTCTCTGTAATTCCCCATCCTGCACATTAGAGGGCCATTCCCATGACTTGTGAGCAGTGACATAACCTGAAACCACTTTCATGGCATCCCCTTTGACAAGGAAAATCATTCCTATGAGAGAAATTTTCCTTTTAAAAACCCTAAAAACTGATCTTTTGGCCTTGCACGACTAGCCAGTTCAGCCCTCGCTCCAATGGGGAACTGGCACTCTGTCCCATTGTCTTGTTCACGCCAAGATTAATAAGGATTGTTTTTTAAAAATAAATGGTGGAATTTTGATTCCAACAAACTCCTGAATGAGTCCCTAAAATGAGTTGGGAGGTTTGGCTCCAGATCTCCATGTAGGGGAGGTGGTTTTCCACCTATCATAGAAGCTTCCATGAGGATAGGGCCAATCCCACAATTGTAGGGATCCCAACTCCCCTTCCACCATCTATATAGGCTTGCAATTTTCCCTTAGCAAGCTATTCCTAGTAGTCCTAATAGCACTATAGAAGAGCCGAATCTGTAGCAAGGAGACTATCACCATATAGCCTATGAGAGCCAAGCCGAAGAGAGAGAGAGCTTTGTCCCATTTCCAAAAAATTTCATTGAGATGTGCTCTGCTGTCGACCCCGCCAAAGGAAGATAAGGCGTCAGAGCTTTGGGTTGTATCTTTATTTTGTTATTATAATGATAAGCGACTTTGATT
Source organism: Pinus albicaulis (assembly GCA_034641835.2). Classification (NCBI taxonomy): domain Eukaryota; kingdom Viridiplantae; phylum Streptophyta; class Pinopsida; order Pinales; family Pinaceae; genus Pinus; species Pinus albicaulis. The sequence goes on from CM076578.1 coordinate 951,641,198, forward strand.
ATGGTTTCATTCATGTGTCTGTGTCTTTGATGCAATGAATTACATCCTCTCTTACTGATGTATGGTTACAATATTTAGATTATATGCTGTGTATCATTTTGTTTCTTCACATGTGTGCAGGTGTTTGGATGCACTAAGCGGAAGGATCCTGATCTTCCAAAGTGGAGGACAGGAAGCATCATCCTTTCTTCAACAACCATTGCATAGGACCTGAGGTAGGCAACTCGTTATGTTTTGTCGTTTTTGTAACTAGAGACATGCATCACTACATGACTGATTGTTGCTAGACCCGATCTGGGCTAGTAGGGATCACCTCTGTCTGTAGAGGGGATTTACCTCTCGAACAATATGCATCTATTCTTAGTTTCCTATCCATATTTTTCTGAGGTTAGCCTCCAACTACAACCTTCAATTTTTCCCAATACCTAGCAGATGCCATGCATGATCAACTAGTCAAACTGCTAGAAGAAGGAGTATTCAAATACTCCTCTATTTTGTTTCATATGTTTATATATTTCCAATTAGAAAGGTTTGTATTTAGCCTCCAAAAATTTGACACAGAGGGTAATCCCCAATCTGTTGTCTTTTAGACATCCTTGATGAGAAAGGATTCCATTGAATTTAGCTTAAAAGAATTCATTAATTATTTTTTTATCTAGTTTTTAATATGATAAATAGTAACATTTAGCCTAGAATAAGTGAAGAGATAGAAAAGGTCTTATAGTTTTCAGAGCAGAGCAAAATAGGAGATTGGTATTTATACCATAATCATACATAAATCAGAGAGTATGGAAGCCAACTAACTCCATACAAGCTTCCCAAATACCTCCCAATGAGGATATTTGCTTTAGAATACATCATACATTTTTTGAATTCAAATGAGATCAATTTCCTTTCAACTAAGAAGAAAACTCAATTTAAGATAAAAAACCAACTAGGCCTTTTATATGCAATAGTAGGAATGCTGGGAAGGAAGAAAAAAAGTGTTTACAAAAGTTCAATTTCAATAGAAGTTTTAAATGGTAATATGACCCCTTGGGTATTATAAGTAAATTAAGAGTTAAGTTCAAATTGAACCCTTTCATTCCTTAGTCAAAGCCTGAAATTGAAAAGTACTCCAACCAGACAGAGTGGTTTGAAAATACTTTACAAGAGGTGGAGAAACAAGTTGATACTAGTTCTGTCCTGATTACTCCAGCCCCATAGGACAAAAATTCGAAAAGGGCAAGAGAGGAAGGCTCATATTCCGAAGAAATTACTTCTGATAGTAAATTCAAACTTATGTATAGGAAGAAAACAAAATTAAATCTAGTGATAAAGTAGGAAGAGATAGTTGATACAGTGGAAACCATTGAAACAAATATTGTTGTTAGAGATGATGCACCTCTAACAATTTCAGAAGAAGCAGATCAGCCATCAACTTCAAGTGCACAAATTATTCAAAATAAAGATAGTTCATAGGTTTCATCATCTAGAAAACCAGTTGAAAAAGAGAAGGATATCATGGAAAAATACAAAGAAATTAAAATTATAAATGAAGCATTAAAGGTTGTAACATATGCACAGTATTGGAAGAAAACTCCTAGTTATCATAGTAGGTTGCTTTCAGCTTATGACCTCAAGACACGGAAGATGCAAATGACATTTCTATAGCCAAAGGTGTAGGATCCTAAAACTTCAACAGATTATACGAAAACAACCTTTGAAGTTCCTACCAAGGATGTACATCCAATTGACCAAATTGAGTTTCACAAACATGCAGGAGAAATGATTTATTCCACCATGACACACAAAGCTTTAAGTGTCCATAAGTTATAGAATTCTCTAGAAAATATAAAGATACAGTGAAAACTAGAGAAAGCTTCATCACAAGCAAAGGATAATAGGATAAATTCACTTGAAGATTTGATAATGGAAGTTGGTTATAATCCAAAAGATATCAAAGCAACAGAAGAACTAATAAAGAAGAAGAATGAAGACATAGTTGCACTGAAAATATAGCTAAAGTTACAAACTACAGAGCATCCACAAACCAAATATGTTTTGAAAAATGATAATCAAAAGGATGAAATTATGAATCTTATCATCCAGTTAACAAATCAACTGAAATAAATGGAAAAGCATGTGCAAGAAAAGGAATCCAGGATGGAAGCAGTTCCCAATATTGCTATTCCTATAGCTTATACATTAGCTCCATTGTCTACAACAAATATAGTATCAACAGTAGTTCCAGTACCAACAGCAGTTCCATCAAATACATCAACAACAACATTAGCAGTACCAATAGCCCATCCCATTGATGAGGCCAACAAATTGATCAAGGCAATGCAGGATATGTCAATTCAAACAATTGAAATCAATAAGCTCAAAGAACAAGTGAAGAGTTTAGAAGATGGAAATAAGTTGGTAGAGGTAATGTATCAAGCAGAAGCATAGAAATAAAATAGATTGAATGAAATAATCCACAAGTTAGAGAAGGAATTATCACTAAAAGAGCCTTTAGCCCAAGAAAAACAACAATTTTGGGCCAATATCATTAACTCAATTAATGATATTTTTCCTTCCATATAGATTATATTTGAACAGAATGACTTGATAAAGGATGTTGGTAATGCAATTCAAAAGGTCAAAGTAGATCTTGGAAAGAAACCAAAGGAAGCTTCTGAGATAATAAAACTCCTTAATTATAAAAATAAACAGGAATTGGAAGAGCTCAGGATATCTGACAAAACAGATACTATCTTAGAGGTAAGAAAGTGATTTCCAGGAGAAATCTAATGATACAACTTGAGGAAAAATTTCAAACTATGGAGCTTGGAGTGAGTAGGTTTATGAACAAATTTGATGTATTGATACAAAAAGGTCTATCTAATCCCTTAGTAATGAATGATAAAATAATCAGACATGAAGACTATGATAAGAAGATGAGGGGAGTAGACAAAGAAACTTCCAACAGTTTAGCAATGAAGGGAGTTCCCACATGTAAAGTACTCCAAAGTTTAGAAAATTTCTTTTATATCCAGCATGAGGTAAATCACATTTTTGTGAATAAACCCACATTTTCCGAATATACAGAGGGAGATGAAATTTATTGGAGGATTATGAAAATCAAACTCCCAGATGAAGAAATGTGGGAAAAATGGTGTGATTTACTATGACAGGTGAAATAAAATAAAGATGAAAGACAAATGAAATAAATAAAGCATGAAAGAGTAGACAACATGAAAGAAGGACATATTAAAGAAACAAGTAACAACAATCAAAGAAAAAAGGGACAGATTTCAGTCAGTTACTAGGTGTCACTATCTTCTTGCATGAAGATATTTTATTTCCTTAAATAAATCCTAGTTAGTTGCCAGGGTATTTTTTGTAAATTTTTGTATAAATACTTCATTATTTCGAATTATTGAGTGTCGATTTATGAATATTTCTATAGTTGATTGTTCTACTACCTGAGGGTTATTGTAGCATTTCTAGTTGATAGACATGACAAGTAATAAAGGAATTCCTTTACAGGATTCATGTGTTGAGCTATCTCAATGAAGCATAATTTCAATTGTTCATGTTATTTTCTTAGGTATTCCATAAAATTTAATGTGTTCTAAATTTGAATTTTATAAATATAATTTTATTGCAGAATTTGTTTAATTACACTCTATTTTGAACTGTTATACATTTCTATGTTTTCTTCTGATATTCGGTTTAGAGAATTCTTAATTTCCCTCTGATTCCAATTGACCTCCTTCACCTTCCTTCATTATCTATTTTAAGGAATTCTTAATTGCTCCTTGATCTTGATTGAAATCCACTTCACCATTCAGCCTTGAGATATGATTTTGCTCAGTTATCCTACCCTGTAACACTTCCTTTATAATTTTCTTATGTTTTGTTTTCAAGGTATATTGACTCCATAGCCCAATGGAAAATGGAAAAGCACCTATCCATCTAAATCAGTAATTCCAACAAAAAATAAAAATCAACCCAAAACAAGCATACATAACTAGCCTAAAATTTATTAAACAAACAAAGTTAAATCATTAAGATAGAGCCCTCTCTAAGCATTAGGAAGGCTAGGTCCTAATCTCCAAAAGTGGATGATAGTTACCTCTGATATTTTGTTTTTAATGCACATAACAACTCTTGGAAAATTTTGGAGTGATAACATAAGGTTTTACGCATTTTCCAAAAAAATAATCTCTTATGGCCTCAAAATGGCTCCGGAAATTCAAGTTCTGAAAAACTTCCAAAAATAGTAAATTGTGCTATAGTTAAGGAAACTAAAATAAATAGTGCTAGGGGTCCAAGTGGAATAGGTGGGTGGCCACCAGTATCCACCTGGATCAAAACCCCTCTTTCTTGAATGAACTAAGAAATATGATCTATTACATAGAATCTTATTCAAGCCTAAAGGCCCTTGCAATATTGATCAACTCTCTACAAGACTTTCCCAACACTTAAGAAAATAAGGACTAATAGGAGCTCCTATTTCCTAGTGAAAATATGCCAATAAAAAATTGTAATTTCTCATATTTTCTTACACAATTCCCAAGAAAAAATACTCTTCATTGATCCTTAAGCCTGCACACCAAAACCTATTATACAATAATTATTACAATTGTGCCCTCATCCAATCTCAATAGGCAATTCAAATTGCATGACCTACTAGGCCTAAATTTAGTAGCTAGTGTAGTTAACTTAGAGTATATTGAGCTAACAGAAATTCAACTACTCAACTAAACTCATGAATATCTCTATTCTAGAACTAGATATCACTTAATTGAGAGAAATTAGCATTAACTCCACCATATAGTTATTTTTAGCTATCAACTAGTCCACAACCCATTGCATTCCATCTCACTATAATTAATTGAAAATAACTCACTGATAGGCCACATCACACATGTTAACTGGAATATAACTAAAGAAACTATGATATTTAATTTGAATTGGCATATTTGACTAAGTCACAAGTCAAAGAAGCCATTCCTTGCTACATTTTCAACAAAAATTTCCAAAAGAACTTGCCACGTGTCCACCTCCTATTTGACCATGTCACTGTTGATGTCATCATCCACCTGTATTACCACCTCTGTACATGAGCCAATCAAATTACACCACCTGTCCTTTTTTCAGAAAGGATCCTGAGACTTGGTTTTGTCCCATTTTTATTTATAGAATTTATAAGGGTCCCGACCTTTATTGCGCTCCTCTTCATTTTTTTGCCATGTTGCTAGGCCTATTTCAAAGACTTCTTATGGAAAATTCGTTGATGGTTTTCACACCCCCATTTGATATTTTTGGTTTGGAGTAGTGGGGGGCAGGGGTGCACAATTTATATTCATTGTCAGTCTGGGAAAAATCACCCATTGCGCGACACCCCCCCTGTTACACCATTTTTTGGTCATCTAACCTATTATCATTAGATGGACCCAAGTACACCATGTAAGACCAATTTTACCCTAAGTAAAATTGCCTTCACTATGTTAAATAACTTAATAAATCACATTTATTAGGTTGTTTATGGTCCAGGTCAGAAAACCCCAAAAGGAAATATTAAACAAACCTATATTTGTTTGATTTTCCTCATGGAATAATTAATTAAACCATAATTTAATTATTATTCCTTACCATGTTTAACCCAAAACAAAGAAATTAATTAGATAAACTTTATTTATATTATTATTTTCTAGAACACTATTTAAATCTTATTTAGATAATATTCCTTGTTATATATGACCAAATCACCCACAAATAATTAAATAAATCATTATTTATTTGATTATCTTTCAACCACTTCCCTTAAACGATTAAATAAATCATTATTTATTTGATTATCCCCCAACCACTTCCTTAAAAAGATAAATAAATCATTTATTTATTTATTTTTCACTAATCAAGGGATTTGACCCAAGTCAAACACCCTTTCCCTCCAACAAATATAATAAAATATCCCATAGAGGTGGATCTAGATTTGGTTAACATTATTTTAATCATGCACCAAGATCTAGAATGACCCAATATTTTGTTATAAATAGGAGGGTTTTCCCCATCATTATTCACCTTTTGTTGCCTACTAGATCACTCTGGATCTATACACTTGGTACCTTTTTTCTATCATTTGCTGTGTGAGCTCCCATTGAGCTCCTTTCTTTGCATTGGGTTTTCTACACCAACAAGAGAGAGAAAGCTTAGATCTGAAGTGATGAGGACTTCCAAGAACCCATCCCACTGAGGAGAACTGGATACGCCTTCTTGTTTTCCTCCCAGGTGCCCAATTAATATAAAAATTATTTTAAAAATTGTTCTTGTCTTGTCTATTGGTATATGGAGCAAACCCTTGTTTTTACCGCTTAATGTCTTTCCATGCATAGATCTGGTGTTTTGCAGCTCTTTTCTTGTTGAACTAACCGCAGATCTGAAGATATTGGCAGTCATTTCTGTTGTTAGGGCTATTAGTTATGCGTAGCTAAAGTGGTCCTTTTTCTTACACTTCGACAAAGGATTCAAACTAACAAATGGAAACTCCAATACTCATGTTTTAAATTACTTATCACGTCGTTTTTCATATTCCTGCATATCCAGCTACTTCAGACCCTAGGGTTTCTTTTCAGCTTTTTTTTTTCCTATTTTATGTTCTTTTTCTCACATAAAACCCTAAAACATTAAAATTTCTAACTTCCGCGTGTTTCTGGCCCTATTGCACAGGTAATTGACATCAGCCGCAACTGAGATGGCAACTTTTCTAAAAATCTGCCGCCGAGACACCCGGAGCTTCAGGTCGCACTTTTCAGCCCATAACCTCGACTGACTTCCAGGTCGCACTTTTCACCTCAATTTCTCGTGACCGCATCGAAAAACAGTCGTGACCCGCGACCTCGCCAATTTTTTAGCTATTTATCCGCAATTTTTCCGGGTTTTTCTAAAGTTTCCCCCCCGTCGTGTTTTCCAGCCTCTGTCTCAGCCCGCCTTGACCAAGTTCTGATCTTTTTTTACTCATCTAAGTGGGAACCTAGCCCCCTAGGGCTTTAGTAGCCTCCACTTTTTGTGGAAGAGTTTTAGCTACTTCAGCCGTCTGTTTTTCAAAGCTTCAGCCTCCTTTTTTCCAGATCTGTTACCTCCCTTTTAGATCCTTTGAAATCAGCTCTTCTACCTCTCAAATCACCTCTTGAAGATTTTTTTGGATCTACTTTTAGGGCCTCCTCCTTGCCCCTTCTGCTTTTTGCTGATTTCCTCCTTTTTTCTAGCCACCTTGCCTCTACCTCTTGGCTGTGATATGCACCTTTTTTCAGCAGCTTTATCCTTTAGATCCCTATCCCTTTTGACCATAGATCTATTGGCCTCTTTTTAAGTGTTTTTTGCCTAGATTTTTTTCCTTTTTTACATTAGTTTTGAGTGACCCATATTCTTGGGTTGAATCGATGTACTAGTAGCTGTTATTTTTCTGTTATTTCAGCATTATATACTGTTCTCTGCAGATTTATTTTCAGATACGCAGCACACTTTTTCTCTTACTCTAAAAACGAAAAGGGTTTAAAAATTAAAATTAACGCATGCCACACACTCACCCTAAGCGAAGAAGAGCCTGGTTTACACCGCCAGGAAAAGACTTTAAAATCAATTGACACTGCACCTATCTGCCCTTGTTTCGACTTGATTCTGCACCTCCTTGCCCTTGTGGTCATTCTTCTTCCCCTTGTGCCTTGTTTGTTTTGTCATCATTGCGCCCCCCAGGCGCACTTCCAGGAGACTTCTTGGCCTTCACCCTCAGTTTCCGGTCGATCGACCTGCTCCGTCCCGCCATCGTCGAGCCAGTCCTCCTCTCAGTCTGCACTCTGACTCCTCTTCTGATTCATTGGGTTCTCCTTTTACTTCTGGTTCTCCCCCTGTCACCTTCACTATGTCGGTTCGAGGGCCTAGCGCTAGCGGTAATCCCGGCCCTAATGCAGGAGCCACTACTAGCAGAACCGCCACAGGAACTACCTTGGCTGCGCCCTTGCTCCCCTTCTTGGCAAGCCTCAGCCTCCCCGATTTAGACCGGTTGATAAATGACCCTATACACCATGACGCTAGTTGGCTGCTATGCCGACAAAGCTCTCTTCCGACATCCCAAAGTTTGAAGGCCGTGCTGGAGAAGATCCTTCAAATCATGTTCGATCTTTCCACATGCGGTGTTCATCTACCTCCATTACCGATGACTCTGTTCGTCTTCGATTGTTCTAATGCACGCTTACAGGCGAAGCTTCTAAGTGGTATGTTGATCAGCCCACTTCCTCCCATACCACCTTTGCAACTCTTGCCCGGGCTTTTTTATCTTACTTCCAGCTTCCCCTTCGTTATGACACTGGTATCGAACTGGCTGCTAGCTGATGTCTGTGACCGCAACTATAAATCATGTCCGGGAATGGCGGAGAAGAAAGAGCCTATGCTTGATCTCCTACCTTGAAGATGACATCTACATGGATTGGTTCCTTAGATCTCTCTTGTCATGTGAAAGATGCGCATCCACATTTTCCCCATAAAACGAAGATGCCCTCGAAATGACGTTCGCATCTTTCTTATTTGATCTGCGCTCGAGCCGGTGCGATCATCTTATCCTCACAGTCTCCCGGACGATGATGCCCCACCACACGAGGGCACCTCATACCGGCAGTAGTATCGTTGGGTCTCTCATCCATCCACTCAACCTCTCATGAGCTATGGTTTTCCTGGGGGAGGGGGCACCACTTCCTGCACTTCTCCCCCTCCCGGTAGCACGCATCCAGGACACGGCATGCCTCATCCTTTTGCCCAACCTCTTGCTTACCTCAATGTTGCCCAACCTAACCATTACCCTTATCCGCAGCCTGGTGCACCAGCTCCTCTAGCATATGCACTTTTGCCTCCCTTTCCTTCTCAACCCCTGCAACAGCAGTCCCCGCCCCCTCAAGAGCAGGTGGATGCACAGCAGGGATTCATGGCTACCCAAACACCTGATGGACAGGTGGCCCCTCAACCTTCCCCTTCTGGTTCCTCCAATTACCAAATCCTCATGATGAACTCTTCTCCACCTCCAAACGTCGACCTTAACCTTCAAACTCGGGCCCCTTAGTACCCCAAGCCTCCCGCTCCGTCTGTCACCGAGTCACCTTCTTTAGGTTCTATAGAGTCTCTTTCGACATCCAATGGTCCCTTGCCTATCCCTCAACCCAACGTTGAGGTTCATACCAATATTCCTAAAGGACCATTACGCCGAAATGATGCCTCTGGTCGAGCTGCTCATTCGTATAGCATAGTAGATGATTTGGCGCAATCTCCTGTTGCCATTTCCACATTGGAACTCCTCCAATCGTGCCCTTCCCAAAAGAAGGCTCTGCTATCTACCGTGGGTGCTGTAGATCTTGCTGATGACCAAATGATTGTTTTTGACGCCCATCAATCAGAATATCCTCCTCTTCCTACTTCCTTCGCCTTCCAAATCCCAGTCAAAATTCGGAATGCCAACGTTTCTCGATGTATAATTGATGAGGGGGCATCCACCTGTGTGATGTCCGCTTCGATTTGGAAGCAACTCGGATCTCCTGAATTAGCCCCTTCCACGATCACTCTTAGAGCGTGGGATGGCCACTCCTCCCAGCCCATTGGCCTCTTCCGTAATTTTCCTATCACTCTTGCGGGCAAGACTGTTTGCGTTAACGTCAAAGTCATGGCCTTTGCAATTGCTGTTCTCTTGGGGTGACTACAACTATACCGTAATACTGCTTTGTTCACTTTATGAGTTTTTCGAAAGATGTTTTTTTCCTCACAATGGAAAGATAGTCTGCCGACCAGTTGACATATCATGAGCCAAAATCTCAGACCTCACCTGAGACGACTATCTCTTCTGTAGCCAACAAGCAAATCGTCGATTCCTTGACCAGTGTCTCTCCTGGCGTCTACAAAGACTCCTCCTTGCTCGGTACCTTCCCTGGTCTTCCTCCTTCTCCTATCTCTGACCCCAGCTCATCGAATGTTTCCATGATGCAATCGTCTCGGGCTGCTCTCAAGCAACCTGCTTCGGCTAGTCCGCAACCATGGTCTCCGCAACCTGCTCCTAGCCCTTCACCTGCAGTTGGTAGTCATGAGCCTCTTTACCATCTTGGAACGGTTCCTCCAAGCCTTAGCCATTTAGGAGCCGTCCCACCTGGCCATTACCCCTCTGGTCAGATACCGTTCCTAGCTCCCCCACCAGGAGTGTACACGGTACCTGTTATGGCCACCCTCTCTCTTCCTAACCTAACCCTTGGGATCCCCATATGGTACCTTGATCCTCCAGCCCCAACCTTACCTGGTCAACCCAAACCTTATATTGCTTTGACCCTGGTTCAACCGGTCCCCATGACTTCTCCCGCTGCACTAGTGCCTCAGTCACCTCAACAGGAACCACCTCTTGTTGCCACCGCTTCGGGTAAGAAGGGAAAAGCTCGCAAGGGGGCATCAAAGGAAAAGGCTGCCCCGACAAATCCAGCCCCTCCTCGACCTCCACACCATACCATCCAGTGTGCTTTGTTTGATGTTTTCGGTTACGCCACCCATACCTGTCCTGAATTGCTTCATCTCAAGCCCATGGTTAATGTCACATTTCCTAAGTCCACGGTCCCGGAAGCCTCTGTTCCTTCCGCGACCGCGGCCAAGAACCCCACGACTATTCACACCAACCACCCTTGTGCTTTGTGTGATCTCCATGGCCATTACACCCATCTTTTTCCCCGCCTCGAGGACTTCCGCACCTCTCTAGCCGCGATCCACCAATTCGAGGCCAAGCGCAATGAGTCCATCTCTCCCCTATTTGCGCATTTCTCTTCAGCAGAACTACCAGACATGACTGCTCCCATTGACATTCCCCCTCCTGATGTCGAGATGACGGAGCCTTCATCCACCATTTTTTACCTATCATCATCCATGAGACCCTCGGGGAACATTCCCTCTGAATCCTCCCCTGTTGTTTCGCTTTACCTTCCTTCGGCAATCATCTTGGGCTCAACATCGGTAGATCCTTTATCTACTTACTCTTCGGTCACCCCTTGTGACGATGCGCATGTGAACCTCTCTTCTCATGATGATTGGATGTATGTCTCGGTGGTATTTCTTCCACCGGTCACCCATCTTCTATCGCCGATGACGACATTATGAAAAAAAAATCCCCACCCACGACATTATCTATTCCCCTTACATCGAACCCATGCATTCACACCACATCCACCTTGTGGCCATTACATTGAAACCAATGTTTGGGTAGGGGAGCACCCAGTAAGGGGAGCACCCACATTTGAGAGATAGAAGAAATTCTCCACAACTCTCCTAGTGTATCTGGTCGTGTTGACTTTAGTCCCAGTATTCTTCCACATTTAGAAGAACCTCTCGAGTCCCATATCACTTCAGATCACTCCAGGGATGATACCCCTTATCGTTCCCTCATCTTACATCAGCAACCCAGTCTCTTAGACATTATTGTTGACCAACCTATCACTTTTCTATGAGAGCATCAGATCATTATCTCCAAATTCTCTTTTTGGGATAGTGACACCAAGTATGCCAACTCGGAAAATTAAAGTCCATTTGATCCCTATATGCAGTACCAAAAGAGATTGGTAATCCTCCATTTCCTTTCTCAAACTGCATAACCATAACGAGAACAAATGGCACACCAAATCATTTAAATGTGTTTAGATTCCCCTTTTTCTAAATACATTTCAGCATGACCACACCATGCTCGGGGACACCTATACCCCTTAACCATAACCCTCTTCACCTCATTTTTGGAGAGGAGGCTGTCTTACCAATCGAGTGTGAAATCCCTTCCCTTCATCTGGATGTTTAACTTCTCCCTGACACCCAACCTATAGAACAATGACTTATCATGCCTGAGCATGCCTCTGAAGACCGCCGTGTTTCATTGCAAACAATGGAAGCGGCCAAGAAACGCACCAAAGCTCAATATGACCAAAAATTCCAGCCTCGTCCTTTTCACAAAGGCGACCTTGTTCTAGTATATGACCAAGCCCATGATGTCCTTGGTCACAGGAAGTTTGACTCATTATGGCTAGGCCCTTACGTCATCAGTAAGGATCTTGGTAAGGGGGCATACCTTTTGGAGGACTTTGAAGGCAATCCTCTTCCTAATCCTCACAAATGCACTCTATCTTAAGAAATATTACCCTTAGCATTTCCCTTCTGAGATGCGTGTTTTATGTTCTGTTAGATAGCCAGCATATTTTTCGTAATTTCATCCTTCGCCAGGACATATTTTGTCCAAGAAGGATCACTTCACCTCTCCGTCAAATCAAACTTCCTCACTTACGACACTTTTTTTCCTTTGGGGCTACTTCGCCTCCATCTTTGGTCCATGTTCGTGTCGATTTTTGTCATGAGTCCCCACCTTGTACTCATGTTTTTATGGTCCCCCATTGGGCCTTTACTATGTGGTAGCACCATCGAGTCGCCCTTGTTTAGAGCATCCAAGTTGAGTCATCATCGCATTCATGGAGTCTATCCCGAGTCCATTTGTACCCCGCTATAGCCCTCCATCCTTCATTGATTGGTCTCTCTCTTGTGTCGCACTTTATGACCTTCAGTCCCACTGTCCACTATCCCTTATGATACTGTGCCAGTCACTGCCATGTCATTCACGCCCTTTATGCTCTAACAAGGGAAGTCGTCCATTCACTACTCGGTCCTTTCCACTTCACTATCACCATTAGTGTCAGTCTGTCTGTCGCTCTACTATTTTCTCTCGTGCCTTAGTTGAGGATATCTCATTGCCTCACCTACGGCGGACCTCCTTCTGTCGACATCAGCACATTTATTCCAGAAGCAGGGTCTAGAGGGCGGTGTACCTTGGTTCCAGCTTCCACTCTTGTTTGGTGCCTCGGATCAGGCAGAGGGATCTCTCACTTCCCTTTGACTTGATTGCTTCTCCAGCTCCTTTCAGCATGATCGAGATTCGTATACTGGACAGTCCAGTGACCCAGCAGCAACTCTTGATGATTCCCGGGCGTGTGTGAGATGTCTCAGCCCTCATGAGGGGGTGGCCCTGCAGGTAGCCCCCCACATGCCCGGATGACCTCTTCATTGCAGCCTTCGATGCAGCTCCATATATTTGATGATGTCGGCCTTAGCCGCTTGCAGCGCCTCTTTGATTTTCATGTATTAGTCAGATTTTGTGAGCCCTTCCCCGCTTATAGGGGGCATTTGGGTTGTATTTGTATCTCATGTACTCAGATATTATTGTATAAGTCCTGGCTGTTATCCCAGGCACAGCATGTATGTGGGATCCCTCATTGTATTTCTATCTGGCTCATGTTTATGTCGGTTGTACTTTATGGTTCGGTCCCTTGTTTACTGGACACACTATTCTTTTTTACTTTGTCTCGGCGGGCATAGGTATGCCTCCCCCGCCGCCTTTAGCACAGGTACCCTCTCATAAAAAGAGACTTGTTGCACCTGCGAGTCTCGTCTCCTCAGGGTCTAGTTCTTTAGCACACTCATCTACCTCACATTTCTCTCTCTGACTTCCCTCTTGATGTCTGGTGATTGAGTTCTTACAACGTACTTCGGTCATACGATTTGCTCCTAACACTCACACGCTGGGGGGCAATCTGTTACACCATTTTTTGGTCATCTAACTTATTATCATTAGATGGACCCAAGTACACCATGTAAGACCAATTTTACCCTAAGTAAAATTGCTTTCACTATGTAAAATAACTTAATAAACCAAATTTATTAGGTTGTTTATGGTCTAAACAGGAAACCCCAAAAGGAAATATTAAACAAACCTATTTTGTTTGATTTTCCTTATGGAATAATTAATTAAACCATAATTTAATTATTATTCCTAGTCATGTTTAACCCAAAACAAAGAAATTAATTAGATAAACCTTTATTTATCTTATTATTTTCTAGAAATAATTATTTAAATCTTATTTAGATAATATTCCTTGTTAAATATGACCAAATCACCCACAAATAATTAAATAAATCATTATTTATTTGATTATCTTCCAACCACTTCCTTAAAAAGATAAATAAATCATTTGTTTATTTATTTTTGACTAATCAAGGGATTTGACCCAAGTCAAATACTTTTTCCCTCCAACAAATATAATAAAATATCCCATAAAAGGTGGATCTAGATTTGGTTAACATTATTTTAATCATGCACCAAGATCTAGAATGACCCAATATTTTGTTATAAATAGGAGGGTTTTTCCCATCATTCTTCACCATTTGTTGCCTATTAGATCACTCTGGATCTATACACTTGGTCACATTTTTCCATCATTTGCTGTGTGAGCTCCCATTGAGTTCTATTCTTTGCTTTGGGTTTTCTACACGAATAAGAGAGAGAAATCTTAGATCTGAAGTGCTGAGGAATTCCAAGAACCCATCCCACTGAGGAGAATCGGATATGCCTTCTTTTTTTCCTCCCAGGTGCCCTATTAATACAAAAATTATTTCAAAAATTGTTCTTGTCTTGTCTATTGGTATATGGAGCAAACCCTTGTTTTTACTGCTTAATGTCTTTCCATGCATAGATCTAGTTTTTTGCAGCTCTTTTCTTGTTCAACTAACCGCAGATCTGAAGATATTGGTAGCCACTTTTGTTGTTAGGGCTATTAGTTATGCGTAGCTAAAGTGGTCCTTTTTCGTACACTTCGACAAAGGATTCATACTAACACCCCCCCGTCAAAATGCAATTAAAACTTAAACATGCTTGGGGCCCTACAACTCTTACGATGTGTTAGTGAGGGAATGTTGCAGGAGATTTGTCGTCAAACTTTCCTATTATTTAATGGTCACCTTGGCTAGTTTCCTCTACTAGATTTGGACATATACCAAATTTAACTCCAACTAAGTACTTTTTCCATTTTAAATGTGTCTCCTTTGACTTTTTGGGTTCTTATATTTCACTGGCCATAACACACAATCCAGAAGGCCATTTTCATACTTAGTTATAAAACTATAAATATATTTTATATCTCTATCCATCTTATTGCGTTCCAAGTTCTCCTATGGTGATCTATTGAACTATAAATGCCTTCAAATTTTCTACACCATTCTCCATTAATGTTGATATTCATTCTTCTTTTTGTGCCTAATGATGAACACCTGTTATCCTGAACATCTTTTGCCATCTATTGCCATCAATGAAAACATAATTCTATCATTCCCCCCCTTTGTAATTGATGGAAACAACTTTATCAAACAAAACAACCTCATGAAAACCAAATATGATTGTTTGTCAACAAATCTGTCCTTTGGATGTTGCTCCCCCTATGATGAACTTCTCTTGTGTTGTAATTCTACTGTAAAGTACTGTTGTGATTCTTACACACCATGAATTCTCCTTGGTTCTTTCTTTTATTTGATCACTAATGCCCCTCCCCCTTTGAATTCAATGGAAAAGTCAGCAACATGCTACCCCTGTCAACAATCATCCTCTATCTTATTGATCCTATGGACCTGATAGCTTCATCTTGATATTTTGAAGGTATACCGACCACATTTATTCATCTTGGAGGAAGAGATAGTGGAGGAAGGAAAGAGTAAAAACTCCAAATATTTGTCTCAAATACTCAAACTATTCTCTTGGAAGAGGTTTGGTGAAAATATCAACAACCTAGTCTTCTGTAGGAACATACTCCGACTTCAAAATTTGATTGGAAAATTTCTCTCTCAAAAAATGGTACTTGAATGGAATATGTTTTTTCTTTGAGTGAAAAATAGGATTTTTTGACACTTTGATGGCACTTGTATTGACCCAAATAATAGGAATAGGTTGATCATAAAAATTGTAGATATTGCAAGGTCAAATTCATCCACGATAATTGAGTGAAACAAGAGGTTGTTATAATATATTCTACTTTAGCTATATATAAAGTGATGGAAGCTTACTTCTTGCTCAACCATGGAACTACACATTCTCCAAGAATAATGCACCACCACTAATTCTTTTCAATCATCTACATCACCTTCCAAATAAACATAAATATAAATAGTTAATGATTTTTTTTTATCTCTTTGGTACCACAGTCCATAGTCCATTGTAGTTATGGGATATCTGAGAATCCTCTTTGCTACTGGAATATAGATTTTTCTAGGGGTTGATTGTAATCTTAAAACAATACCAATGACCTACATAATTTCTTGTCTTGAAGCTATCAATACAATATGATACCAATGATATATTTGTATAAATTCTAGTCCACTTCTAGTGCTTCATCAGTCTTGCTAAGCATGCATCTTGTAAATATTCGTGTGCTCACTAAAAAGCATTCCTCCATGAAAAAATTCTTCAATACTTCCTTGAGATACTTGATTTGTGAAATTAAAACCCCTTTGGGGGTCTATGCAACCTGCAATCCAAGGAAATGATAAATTTCTCCAAGCATATACATCTCAAACTTGACCTTCATATCTGTTGCAAATTTCCATGTTAAAAAATATGAATCACTAGAAAAAATAATATCATCAACATAATTAACCGCCACTATGAGATTTCCATCCTTAGATTTGACATATAAATTATTTTCAGCTGCACCTATTTTGAATCCACACTTGAGTAGGCAAGTATCTAACTTGGAATACCAAGCCTGAGGGCCTTGTTTGAGACCAAAAAATGCCTTCTTAATCTTGGAAACATAATCTGATTTATCTATTATATGAAAACCATATGCTTGTTCTATATAAATTTCTTCCTGTAATTATCCATTTAAAAAATAGGATTTGACACCCATATGATATATTTTGAGCTCCTTGAAATAGAAAAATGGAAAAAATATTCTAATAACTTTTAAACGAGCAATAGGAGAAAAAGTTTCATAAAAAAGAAGTCCTTGAATTTGAGAATAGCCTTTGCATACCAACCTTACCTTATTTCTTACCACTTCTCCATAGTCATTTAATTTATTCCTAAAGACCCATTTCATGCCAATGATGTTCTTGTTTTTTGTTCTTCGAACAAGTTCCCATGTATGATTTTTCTCAATTTGGTCCAATTCTTCATGCATATATTTTAACTAATTTTCATCTCTACTAGCTTATGTAACATCCTTTGGTTCCTCAATTGATAAAAAAGCTACATGTGCTTGCACATGGGGAATAATAAACTTCCTTATTGTATGAACACCTATATTTAATTCACCAATAATATGGTTAGATTGGTGATATGTTTGCACATACAATGAAGGATATTTGGATTGATGACTGGAAGGCTCTTCATTGTATTCTTTTGAAGGTGGCTTACATCCTCCTTATTGTTGTTTACTTGTTTATTTCAGTTGGTCTTTACTGGTTGTTTGTCTTGAAAATCAACATATTCATTCACTTATACATCAATACAACCAACAATCCTTTTGGTATTCTTATTATATAATCTATAACCTTTGTTTCGCTAAGAATATCTGAGAAAAATTCCTTCATTGGCCCTTGCATCAAACTTACCAAGCTTGTCATCATTTATTTTGATGTAACATTTGCTCCCAAAACCTTTTAAATGCTTAATAGTTGTAAGTTTTTCACACCAAAGCTCATCGGGATTTTTTTCACTCCCAAGTCTAAAATGAGATTTATTTATTATCACCATTGTTGTGGGAATCTCTTCAGCCCAAAATATATGTTGAACTTTTCTTTCATCCATCATAGCTATGGCTAATTGTCGTACAAATTTGTTTACTCTCTCTACAACGCGATTAGGTTTTGGAGTCTCTACAATTGTGAATTACCTATTAATTTCATGCTTCTTGCAGAAGTCATCAAACTCTTATGAAGTAAAATCACCTCCATTATCAAACCTTATACTCTTGATTTTGCAGTCAAATTCATTTTCAACCATAACTTTGAACTCTTTGAACTTCTCAAAAGCTTATAATTCTTGTCCAGGAAAAGAAACCTACATCATACTACTATAATGAACAATAATAAGCATGAAATATAATTTACCTATGGGTGATTGTGATTTTGATGGTCCACACAAGTCCATGTGTACCATCTGCAATGGATTTGATAATGATCTCTCCTTAGATTGGAATGACACTCGAGTTTTCTTACCTAATTAATAATATTTGTGAATCGTATTCTCTGGATTTGATAGTATGGGTAAATCCTTAACAACATTTTCTTTTCTCAACTTGATTATCTGATCAAAATTCAGATGTCTAAGTCTCCTATGCCACAACCAAATCTCATCAATCTCCGATAAGAAGCACCACCTTGTTTTCTCTTTCAGGACATTAACATTTCTATTTATTCTCACAACTTAAACCACTATTTCACCTGTGCCAACCTACTTGATTTTTAAATTAGCATTTGAATTAAAAATTACATCACAGTATTTATCACACATATGAGACACACTAAGCATGTTAGGCTTCAACCCGTCGACATACAATATGTTGCTAGCTTTACGTTTTCCATTTTATAGAATAACAATTCATTTTCCAACAATCCTACTAGGTGTATTTTTACCGAATGTTGCATTACCATTTTAAACTAGTTTCCATGTCAAGAACTTGATTTTGTATCCTGACATGTTCCTAGAACAACCATTGTCCACCTACCAGTGACTAACTTCATTTTTAGCATATAAAACGATTTCATATTTCTTTTGTTTCTCCTTTTCTTTCCATACCTTAGGATTTTGTTCAATTTTCTCAATAAGTGGTTCATGCATCTTCTCCTTGAGCCTGCAATAAACTAATATATGCCCAAAATTTTGACATTTAAAACATTGAACCTAATTGCTCAAAGGAGAAAAATAATTTGTATTCTTGGTTCTAATTTTTCCTTTGTCTAATATATTGACTTCTTCTTCTTGTTTTGAGTTTCCTGTAGGATAATTTCACTTTACATTTTTTTTTCATTGCCATAATTAGTGCAAGTGAAACAATAACCTCGAAAATAATTAGCATACCTATAAAATTGTCTTCTTTTTGTTGGTTGGACTGATTTTCTAACTTCTTTTATTTTCTTTGTTAGAATTTTTGTTTTGCTGTTGCTGATGGTTTTTTGACTATTTTTTAGATTTCATCTTTTTCTTTTGTTGTTTCACGGTCCTCTATTTTGTAGCTAGCATAAAGGTGATAATTTTCTTACCCTTTGATTCTACTGTTGCACTGGATTTAGCTTCAAATCCAAGACCCATTTTATCTCTGGAAAATCTCTATGCTTCCAAAATATCATTTAGATTATCAGTCCCTTTTCCAAATATTTGATTAAAGCTCAGCTACGTTTTTGTATTTTCTAATTATTTCTTCAGAAAAAAACAATTTCACCTTCTATCCTTTCACAAGCTTGATTTTCTCATTCAATAACTGATTTATGGATTCTTGAATCCTCTTAACTTCTTCAATTTGTAAGAGTAATGGTTCAACAAATTAAAACTTTTATTTTATCATTGACTCCTTCTGATATTTATTTTTCTTTCTCAACATTTTAATTTCTTCAAGTGCACTTACCAAATCTCCTTCTAGGTCTGCTTGAGGCTCTTCATCATCATAATTGATAGCTTCAACTTGCAGGTTTTCTATGGCCTTCAAAATGAATTATTTTAGGCTTTCATCATATCTATCCTCATCTGAGGATTGGTTGGATTCACTTTCAAAGGAGACGTCTTCTTGAACACAGAGACCCATTTTTTTAGCCTTCTTTCTATATTTTTGAACTTTTATGAATTTTTCTCTTGGATCATAATCATTTTTCTTCTTTTCAAGACATTTTGAAGCATGGTGACCAACTTTACCACAATGAAAGCACTTAAAATGTAACTTAAATTTATATTTACCTAATCCTCTCTTAAGATTCCTCACAAAATTGGCTTCTTATTCACCTAATTCACAATATGATTCACCATGCTCTTCCTTGGGCTTCTTATCTACTTTTAAGGATGATTATTTTGTTATAGGCTTGCATTTTATATTCTCATCTCATACATAGTGAAGATGCCAAGTAATTGGTCTAGAGTGAGAGTGTTCAGATTAGTCATTTATTCAATGGATGGAACCTTGGGATTAAATCTATGAGGAAGAGATCTCAACACATTTTTAACTACTACAACTTTATCTAGCTTCTCATTGAGGCCTCTTATGTTGTTCACAACCTCATAAATTCCTTAAAAATATTTTTCAATATATTCAACATCATGCATCCTCAAAGACTTTAATTGCATTCTAAAACCTTGAAGTTTATCTTTCTTTACCTTATTGTCACCTTCATAAAAACTACTCATATTGTCCCATATAACTTTAGTAGTTGTACAATATATCACTTTGACAATCTATGATTTAGGTAGGCCAACAAGAAGTTCATTCATGGATTTAACATTGCATGTGAACTCCATTGTTTGATATTCAGTAATTACTACTAGAGAATTTTTATATTCCTCTTCCACAACATCCCACATATCAACCCCAAGTGATTGAATTTAGGTCTTCATTCTTAATTTCCAAAATACTTAATTTGTTCCAATGAACATAGGTGCCATGTTGGTAACTCCTCCTTCTTGGTTTTCCATGGTCCTTGATATTTCTTCCATCTATTAAACTGATATGAAGTAACTTTCCTATGATACTAATTGTTAAAAGCGAGGACAGTATTGAGAGCGGGGGTGAATTAATGTTGTAGGAATTTTAAAACTTTCTTCAACTTAAAATTATATTATGATATCATAATGAAATGAAAAAATTAATTCATATGAGCATGAAAAGAAATAATATTAGTAACAGAAGAAATACAAAATTTCTTCAAGCTATTCTTCAAATTCTTCAAAAGGCAAGCTAAAACTTGTTGTTAAAAATATATGTGGCTACAACCAACATGAATCTACAAATCCCTGATTTATCAACTACAATTGAATGGAGCTACAACCCCAAATATTTACCAACACCTATTGGAAAGAGCTAGAACCCATGATTTGCAAGCTACAACATGCTTGACATCAATGATTTATTTTTCATCCATTTTCACACTAGAACCATGAATTCCAAAATAAATTAATTTTCCTCTCAAAAGCTCACCAACAAACCTTCAACAATATATGATTACTGAAAAATATGCCATCCACAACAAAAAATTCTATGCAAATTGCTTAATAAAGTATTCCTATAAATAATCTTGAATTATTATTTTTAGCATGAGAATTTGGTTAACTTCACTGGAATCCATGCACGAGTCTTTAATTTTTCCTTTATCTTGTTTATTGCAGTCTTATCAATCTTCTAATAAAGTTATCAGGTTTTTATCTAATATTTAAAACTCAAACTATGATTTAAGGTGCTAATTTTGTCTATTATGGAACTTTACAAGGCTTTACAATGACTTTAGATATAGTTCTGCTCTAGCAGTTTGCTAAATATAGAAAAACTGCCAAAATTGTTGCCAATATCGCCCATGCCACCATATTTGGCATTTAGCCCCCGTAAATTTTTATTTTGACCCCTTTTGGCTCATAATTCCAAGCATTGTAACCACGCCTTGGTCCTTGAGTTCTTAAATGTAACTTTTGTTCCTTTTCTACTTAAGCTTCATGCCCTCAGTTTTCTTACAAAGGACCAAGTGTCGACGCTTATTTCCCAACACCTTTATCTCGATGCCTTCTTTATGTTTCATATTAAACCTTTTGGGGCTATGTGAACATAATGATATATCTCATTGGGCCACCTTCCCACTCTTCTCATTGTTTTCCACTTTCACGTGTGTTTTCATCATGTCGCGACCCCATCCCCAATTTGATTCTCCTATGTGCTTCATATTTTACCTCCAACGTCAGCTTGTAGGGATGAAATGTCTAAGTGGGATCCCTCTTGCACCTATGAGCCAATCAAGAGCTACCGAAGATGAGTTGGCTCTCACATCTATCATGTCATTCTTATTCCTAGTCCTTTCACTTGCACCATTCAAACCTCCTAATATATGGCCTATGGGATGGCATCATTCTCACATCACCTGTATGACATGTTTCTCTGTGAGTTGTCCAAATGTCACCCAAAAATGGTTCTCTAAGGTACCTAAAAATTCCAAAAACACCTACCACATGTCCACCTCCTATTGGGCCACATCACTATTGATCTCATTAGCCACCTATACTACCACTTATGTACACGGGCCACATCACTATTGATCTCATTAGCCACCTATACTACCACTTATGTACACGGGCCAATCAAATTGTACAACCTATCCTTTTCTCAGAGAGAATCTTGAGACTTTGTTTTGTCCCATTTTTCTTTATAAAATTTCTAAGGGTCTTGACCTTTATTTTCCTCCTCTTCAACATTCGCCACATTTTTCATCCTTCTTCAAATACTGCTTATGGAAAAACCGTTGGTATTTTTCATGCCCCCCCACTTGGTTGTTTATGGTTTAGAGGGGGGATGTTCAATTCATCTTTTTCATCAATAGAAGATAGGTGTTTTGGGAAAATCTACCCATTACGTGACCCCACATGTGATTAAAGCTCTAGTGCATCTTGGGCTCCATAACTCCAACTATGTGTCGTTGGGGGAACATGGTAGGAGATATACCATCAAACTTTCATTTCTTTAACGATCACCTCTGCTAGTTTGCTTCGCTAGGTTTGGTCATATGCCAAATGTAGCTCCAACTAAGTTATTTTTTTATTTAAACTTTTCCTTTTTAATTTTTTTGGGTCTTATCTTTTATTGGCCATAACACACAATCCATAAGGCCATTTTCATACTTTGTTATACCATGGGAAGCCTATTTCAAGTCTCTATCCATATGATTTGGTTCCAACTACTACTGAGATGATCTGTTACACTAGAAATTCCTCTAAAGTATTTGCACCATTATCCATTAATGTTGATCTTCATTCTTCTTCTTGTGCCTAATCATGAACACCTATGATCCTAGACATATTTTTCCATTTGTTTCCATCAATGATAATACAACTACAAAAGCTCATATTTTATCATCTGATGAATCTCATATAATATATTCTCAGGAAACTCATGGGTTTATTCTAAGGAAACTCACATATCCATTCTGAGGCAACTCACACATATTAATGATGAAAAATGAAGGCCTTCTGTAAGGAATGTGATGGTTACTTGTTAGGAATACCAAAGGATTTATCTGAGGCATAGAAAGGTCACTTCTAAAGCTAAAAATAGTACATTTCTGTGGAAAGAAAAATGTCTTTCTAAAGTCAACAAGAGGGTATTCTCGAGGCATTAAAGACAAATTATGTTTTTTGGCATTATTAACTTGATTAGGGTTGACCTATTTGGACCTTCATTTGTCTCTCATGAACTGAATAACTATTTATTGAAAAATGTTGCTGGTATTTTCCCATGAGGGTTTTACCAAGGTAAATCTCTATGTTCCTTGTGTGGTTTGTCTCTTTATTTTCTTATTATATTAAATGTTTTATGGTTGATGTCTTCTATATATTTATTAAATGATGAATTAATACTTAAGAATATGAAGTGGATTAAATAATAACAAATAATTATCTATATAAAAGATACTGTAAATTCAAAAATATTTCTTATGGCATTTAACTATAACTTGTGATGCATATACTTATCAATAATTATTTTCATATATAATATATTTGAATAATATTGACTTAGAATTTATCTAAGTAAGAAGAATACTATAATATAACAAGAGTAATACAATATATATTATAAATTTTACTATTAGTGTATGTTGGCAAGTAGAAATTTCCTACCTCCAATAGGGATCTTCACCTCGTCAAGGTCCCAATTAGACCTTTATCTGTTTAAAGTGGTGATGTCCACCCATATGTGGGCCTGATTTCCCTTGAATGAATTTATCCTCAAAAAGAGACTTTCAAATATGCTTACTAAACTAAATTCAATCTAATCTAATGAAAAAAAGTAATTAATCTTAACTAAATGTACTTCATATTCTATGTCTAAACTATATCAATTGAGATGAAGAATTATTTCCTCTATCCTTATTGAGAGCATGTGAAAGATATGAATTGAATATGATATCATTAGATGTATTACCAAATTACAAAATTTATTCATACAACTTAATAATAATAACAAAAAACACATATTAATATATACTTAGTGAATAGTCACTGAAGATAATCATAGCCATGCCTACTAACTCTCAATATAGGGATCAATACATTTTTAACATGAGGTAAAATAGGTTGTCATATTAAGGAAACATTTATCATAATAAAACAACAATTATCACAAATACTTATTGATGATTTACTTAGTACATAAGTACACATAAACCATGAATAGGTATATTCATGTCTATCTAGATATCAATTTTCATCGAATATTCTCATAATTGAAATAAAAATTAACTCTTCATATTCTAACAAAGTGAAAAAATAAAGAAGCCAAACATTCATTCTACAACAAATATAAATATGAAAAAGAAATATAGAATGGGACAAGTAAATTTTATATTTCAATTATTTTAATAATGGTACTTAATATTTGAAATATCATAAGTCGAATACAACTAAATGTCTTTAAATTCATAAATAAATATCACCTTTACAACAATTTCCACTCATGAAATGAATGGGTTCATAGGTTTGTCCACTCATTAGGACCTATCCCCACAACCTGGTATCTATAGGTTGAGTTACACTGAGGCACTCAAGACTGGTATACAATGAATTAAGACTTCTTGGAAACCTTTGGCTCTGTGGGAGGCTTAGAAAAAATGGATGAAGAACTGCAAGACATAAATTCACTAATCTTCGATGAGTCTCGGCCCCACTAGGAGCACACTTCACTAACCTGGGATATACAGATGAAAGACATAGTCAACTGTCGAAACCTGTCCATTGTGGATAAAAAAGATGACCCAAGGAACATTAGTATCCCTGAATCGAAAGGCGATCACGCCGTGGCATGATGGACATTAATGACAGTGGACGTAACTAAACCTATGAACTTGAAAGAAGTCAACATTGGAACAAATAAGCAGCCCAAGTTGGACAAGATTGGGGACTACTGGGATACTGATACAGCAGGAAAGAATGCAAATTTGATGACAAAATATCAAGATTTTTTTCCTACAAAATTCACTGAATTGAAGGGAATTGTGGGGGACCTAGGGATAATGAAGATCACATTAAAACCAAATGCACACCCTATCAAACAACACCCTTACCAATCAAACCCCAAGTATAAGCAGAAGGTAAAGGAGGAGTTTCATGAGAAATATTTTATTATAGATTAAATAGACTTCTTCTTGATTTCTACTAGCTTTTATCTTCTAGGTATAAATATAATTAGGTCTGACATGTATGAATAATCTAGGTAAGAAAATGATCGAAGACCTTGTCAAAGAAGTTGTGGAGGAAAGGCTCTAACAACCCTCAAGATAGATATCCTTCAAATGATGGAAAAGATGTAATAAAGTTGGTACTACATGTCAGCCTCATAACAGTCATGTCGGCTTCCAAATAGTCACATTGGTTCACAATTCAGATTGTCTTATATGCAGGGGAAAACAATTATTTATACACACCCATGCTATGTAGAAAAGTATAGTGAATGTGGATTCATCTGTGGAAAATTGTGGATAAGTCTGAAGAAAATGTGGATTGCTTCTGAGGGAGGAAAGTGTCGATTCCTCTATGGATTACAGTGGTAAACAATGTGGGTTTATAAGGAGACAACAAGGATATCAAATGTGGATTTTAGAAGCTCTCAAATGCAGACTTCAGAGGCTGATTAAGTGCAAATTTCAGAGGTGAATCAATGCGTATTTCAAAAGGATGTGATAAGGGTTTACAACAGCAATAAGCAACACATCAACTCGGTATTGTGATGAATAAGTTGTCTCGGTTCAGTATGCTACATGTCTTGAGTACAAGACATGTCTACATGCAACATGATAGTCTACAAAGATGCTAAGTGATGGTTATATTTTGAAGTAAGTACATATCATATGTCAACCACCTAGATATAAGATTTCAGAGGAATTAATCTCAACAATATAATGTCACCTATATGCATGATGATGCTTGTTGGAGAGATGATACCATCAGTTAATATTGATGAAGAAAAGAAGGATGGGCATTGGAAGAAGACTCATAAGTAGTGAGAGGGTCTTGGACGCATTCATAGGTCAAGGGTCCGAGTCTTGGTCATGTTACTTGTCATTTGAAGATCTATAAGAAGAATTCCTTCCGGGTTTTCCTCTCCAAGAGGGAGAGGTTTTTGACTAGCTCTAGGAGCCTAATTCTTGTGTCTTGTGTCTTTTTATAATTGACTTGATGAAATATTTAATAAGATAATGAAGGGAATACATAAGTAACTAAATTAAGTTCACAAGTAATTATCAAGAAGAGAAATTTGAATTAATCACTAGATCTCCAAATTATCAACATGGAATCAAAGATAAGGTGCTAAATACAAAGGGCTAGTTGACAAGAAGACACTCAATGATCAAATTTGGTTTTCTAGAAAGCATCAAAGAAAAAATCAAATTCTACATTGAAAATTCAAATCAGTGAGCAAGGAAATCCTCAAGCAATCTCAAGAAGACTTTCGACCTTATTCAAAGAATCCACACATCGAGGAGGTAATCTTTGACATCAAATATTCTAGGTATTGAAGACATTGTTGAAAGACACATCATTAAGCACCACCCACTACTATTGAAGACACATTCATTCCGAAGTAATCCTTGATCATCAGGGATCCAATATCACCTACTTTGAAATTAATCTAAGAGGGAGTTCCTTCCATCGCCTTCATCATTATCAATATGGAAGCTAATAGAAGAAGAAAATCATATACTCAAGTATCTTTATGAATTCATATGAATCTATCAAAATATCTTCTTTTCAAAGAAAGCAACAAAATGTTTAGGGTTTCAAACTTTCCTGCATAGAAGACAAGGACAATGAAGTCATGCCAAATACATGAAAGGAGATATAAGAGCCCAAACAATTCTTATAGAATCCATAAAAGACTCTGTCATCTCCAATGTATAAAATCTATAATCATAAAAAGAATATATGAGAAATTGGTGGAGCTATTCTCTTTGAGTATTGCAGGAGAATCAATCTCTCTAAGATCAACTACATGAATGGGGAGAAGTAATGCCTGTCACTGATATGACTACAGTGGTGTTGAATGCTCTGCCAAAAGAATGGGGAAACTTCACTTCAAGTTTATTTGGGAAGAAAGAAGCCACACCATTCCATGATTTATGGTATCTATGTAAAATGGAGGAAACAAGATTAAAAACCAAAGTTGTTATAGGATCAAGTGAAGGGAATAAATCCTTTTCAACCATGTCCAAGAAGAAATGAATATTCGGTAATTTCAGTCCTCAGAATAGAAAAATAAATATGGAAAAAGTACAGTTCTTTGGATGTGATTAACTTGGGCATTATAAAAGAAATTTTCCTTAATATGAAAAGGAAGGGAGAAATAAGGAAGAAGCCCATGTATCAAAAATAAGGGAAGAACCTGATGCAAAAAAATCTAAGAATGAAGAAGCGAGGGATATCTACTATGATTGAGATCATCTTCTCCTTTAAGTGATTTCTGTTGGCTGTAAAATTGTATAATAGGAATATATGTACATTGATGGAATCGTGATAAAAAAATTGTAGGAGCTCTTGGTGAAAAATCTCTGAGAAAAAACTCTCTAATAACATTATTGATGGAAGGCAGTCATCAAAGATCAAGGGTCATCATGAAAACAAAACTATGGAATGTGATGACATATTGATGGAGCAGGTCAAGGGAATGAAGCTCTTCATTTCTATAAAAAATACTATAGGATGACTCAAGGGAGAAAGTATGAGGTGTGTATATATTTATATGATGACACTGGATGTTGTGAAGTCATGTCATATTCTTGCAAGTAATGTACTTCGATATTTACAAGTATGATCTATGGAGGAGAATCTCTTACAGTGTACTGATAGATGAAATCAACATAATATATCCTCATGTGGAATATGAGGTGGCTGTATATGGACAAGGAACTATAAATTGGAAGTTATTGGGAATGAATATGTGCAGAAAGGAAGAGATAATGAAGTGCAACCACGTCAAGAGGAAGTTATCATCCAGAAACCAAGGAGATGTGATTAGAAGATCTCTTGGGAGGATATGTAGACTCTGACAAAATTATGGTAAACAAGAAGACCCTTGACAAAGAATATCATTAGGAGATGTTCCAATCTGAATAAAGGATGTCGATGCCTACAGGGAGATGTCATTGTGAAATATCATCGCTGAGGTAACTTTTGTTTTAAAAGTTCATATGTATATGTTTATCTGGTTGAATTTGTGCAGGGCTGCTAATCATGAGAAAGGATGTATGATCCTTGGAGATGGTTTGAAGGAAAGCAGCATGGCATAAAGTTGGACGAGATAAGAAATACTAGTGAATCACTTTCAGATAGTGGACATGACTCGTGATTTAATGTGATAGAGGATATATGCCCTATGAAGCCAAAAGTTGAAGATTCCTCAATATCGAAATCCATGACATCGAGGGGACGAATTCTTCATGAGTAGATGGATTATTTTTGGAGGACCTTGGTTGAGAGGGATCATAGCGGTAAGTTTCTTACTTGGAAGAAACTTGAAGTATGTCCTTTCTGAGTTTATATGGAGTGATGTATGTTATTCTCTAATACATGTGTCATGCACTAGACTAGGACTAACAACCGTAAGTCTTAGTGAAGGCCATGTGGAGAGAATGGATAGACACATCACTCTGGTATTCACCTGGAAGCAAAATGGAGGATTTGATAATCATATGGTATTATATACTCTTTGAGAATGAGATAGGGCATTCAAGATAGGAGTATTCGAGGATCAATATTCTTTGAGGGTTGGCTACCAAATAGAAGAATAGTCCAAGAAGGCAATACTTTGGGAACACTTGGGTGTAGTATGTACCTTGGATAGAAAATGACTATGGTATTTATAAGTCATGTGTCTCGCAAAATTTTTATCCCATTGTCTCATTAAGAGATGGGGCTATTAGTCAAGGCCTTGCACTAGGACAATGCTGGTTGATATGATGCTATATATATGCAATTACCAATCTAAGTATTATTATGAGATTCTTCAGTTTGAAAGTGACCATGTACGTGTATGAATATCTCTCTATTTAAGAGGGAGTGTTGAAAAGGTGTAGCTAAGATTAGTCTTCATATTGAATATGTAATTATTTAATTATGTAAAGAATAAGACAAATATAATAAAATGTATATTTGTTGTACTTTCTTCATGGGCTTCACGAGCAAGATTTTATTATATAATAAATATAATTCTTCTTGATTTCTTTTAGGTTTTTGTCTTCTAGGTATAAATATAATTAGGTGTCATATGTATCAAGAATCTAGGCAAGAGAATGCTCCAAGACCTTGTCAAAGAAGTTTTGGAAGAAAGGCTCTAACAACCCTAAAGATAGCTCTCCTTCAAACATTGGAAAATATGTAATAAAGTTGGCACAACATGTCGTCCTCATAATAGTCATGTCGACTCCAAATTAGTCACATTGTTTCACAAGTTAGGTAAACTTATATGCATTGGAAAAAAACTATTTATAGCCATCCATGTTGTGAAAAAAGTACAGTGAATGAGGATTCATCTGTGGAAAATTGTAATATTCCTAATTAGCTTTCAGCTATTTGGAATATTAATTTTTTCTTTTGATAATAGGATAGGTGAATAAGTGGGTAGAGAGACCCATAAATATCTTTAGTAGGAATAAAACCACTTCTCATGTTAATTTGGATCATTGTATCAGTTGTATAAATCACCTTGAGGTGTTAACAGGGGCTAAAGCATGTGTACAGGGTCAAATTTTACCAAATCAACATTGTTGTTATGGAGGTAGTGGAGAGTTAATGGAGGACAGTGTAGTCATAGAGGAGGAGTGTATGTATGAGACTAGATTCTTTAATGAGTGGGACCCAGCATGAGGAATCTCACCAAGAATATAAGGAAGAGAATGGAAGCCATAGAGGGCATTCAAAATATTGATATTGTATTGGTATTTTATGAGTTTTTTGCACACTTCAACTGTTTAGCTAAGTCTGCTTTGATGTTTAGCACAAGGCTGTTTCCGAGTAGAAATACCACCCTCATCCTCGAGGGACTTTGAGTGCCTACTTAGGAGATGTTCATTGAGCATCATTTCCACTATTTGGCATCAGGCCAAGCTTCAACCACCATGCACAATTCAATCTCCTTTAGGTTTGTGTTTTTTTACAAGGCAACATCAGTGGAGGGTTAATAGACCTAGTCTCTGAGCTTGTTTCCAGTGAGGGGAGAAGCCTTTCATCCAGGAGGCTAGCAAGGAATTTCCTTGAGATTTACTCCACCATCCAGTATCAGTCCAAGTAGAAACATTCACCCACAGTGTAGTCTCCTCCAGAAACTGTGTTATTTTGTAGTGGGAGGTTAAGTACCCAAGTTCTTGACCCTGTTTTCCAATGAGGGGAGTAACCCTTCATCCAAAAATTTTGTGAGGAGGGATATAAAACATTTTCATATCATACTAGACACCTCCCAAAAGTGATCTAGTTGTAGAGCATTATTCAACCCTAGGGCCACATTTGGTACATTATGCATTTTGTGTATTTCCGGAAACCCTTTCTAAGTTGTCTTGGAATAATGCTAGAGAGCCTAGATCTTTGATCCTGACATTTTCTAAGAACTATATCAGCAGATCCATGTATTTACATTTCCAGCATTATTTAACCTTAATATAAATTGCATTTTCTTAGCCTCCATCATTCTTGTATAGTATTTTTTATTCATATTTCATGTATTGGGTTTCTATAGGCTTGTTTTTACTTGCTTGAGTGTCTTTTTCCTCAAGATATTGTATACATTTGCTGCTATAATGTTCAATAAAATGGGTATATGATCTTCTCTCATTTTATGTGTTTATATATCATTGAATTTTCCAGTTTTATTTTCTATATTCCTATCTTTTCCCTTTTTGGATATTACAGTGGTATCAGAGCATGATTGAAGCCTTAACTAAGGAATTTTAGATCCATAACAAGAAGAGTACCCCATATCACCTGCAATAAAATGGCTCAGTAGAAGCATTCAACAATATTTTGGAGCACGCCCTTACAAAGGTCTGCAATAGCAATTGGGATGATTGGGACATGCACATCCCTTCTGTACTATGGGCTTACTAGATGACATGTAAACAATTGATAAGAAAGACACCATTCAAGATGGTCTATGGGCTAGAAGCTATCATTCCCATGGAGTATATTGTCTCTATTATATTCATTGTGACCTTCACTTGCATGGCTGAGATTGATATTATGGAGGAACAGTTGGCGCAACTCATTTCATTCGAAGAAGATCGCTTCATTTCTAACTTCCACCAACAGGTACAAAAAGCATGCGAGAAAGCTTGGAATGATAGGAACATCAGGAAAAAAGTATTCAATGAAGAATATTTGGTGTTACTCAATGATATTCTATTTGTGTGCCACCGAGGTAAGTTCAGAAAGGTTGGGATCATATGTTTTAAAGAAGATCACTGATGGTGGTGCGGTATGCTTGGCCACGTTGCGTGGGGATGAAATTCTCGGAAAATTCAATGGAAGTTACCTGAAGTCGTAAAGAGACAATCCAATGCCTACCAAATGACTATATGTATGGAGTATCGGAATTAAAGGATATTTTTGTAGAAGGAAAAAGAGTGCAGGCAAGTGTGCTAGAAGCACGGGGGTAATGCGTAGGTCAGAAAACTAGCTGTTGGAACTGTGTAGCAAGGTGAAAAAATGAAATTACCATTTGCAGGAGCGGACTAGTTGTTGGAAATATGATGCAGAGTGTTGTCCTTGATGGCAACCCACTTGATGAAGATGATGGCAACCTAATTAATGAATTTGTTCTTGATGCTTGATGAGTTTATTAATGATGTAAATCTGATGTTCTACAAGTAGCTCAGAAGTACCAGAGAAAGAAATATCAGTAAGGGCCAGAACAATGATGAAAAGTGTGTGACATAAAGCATACGCGGGTTTGTTTAGACGAAGTAGCGTATGTACATGGAAAATTACGTGCTAAGTCGCATATGCCTAATTGCGCTTCAAATTTTTAAAACCAGGGGTTATTACCATGGTATTGACCCATTGTATTGAGCGTTGGTTTGTCCATTTGATCCCGTCCAGGAATACCATCGGAAGTAGTGTGGTTTTGGCTAATGGTATTGAAAAAGGGTAAACCTATATAAGGAGAAGAAAATCATTATGCAAGGGGTGTGCATGAGTTTGGGTTTGAATGAATACTTCACTCTGAAGTATGTCTATATGGAAAGGGTAATAGTTTGATGATAGATCTGAATTTGTGATGCACCTATGAAGAAAATGATGAAGAAAGAAATCTAGATCTGAAATGTATTTGTATCTTCTAGATCTCTTTATGGAATGTCTAGATCTAAGATGAGGCGAACATCTGTCTGAAGTGAAGGGTTAAATATAAACTGAATATCTGATCTGAAGAAGTATGCTGCTCTGTAATGATTGAAGATCTATACGCTAGTTTAGTACAACAGAAGCACGTATATACGCGGGTTTTATAAAGCAAAAGCGCGTATGGGTAGTAAAATAATTTCTGAAGTATGTGCAGAGGAATACGCGGTTTTATATGAATGAATGAGCGTATATACACGGGATCAGTAAAAGGAAAGCATGTATGAAAACTAGGGTTTTGCTGAAGTATGAAGCATGAAATGTCTGATCTGTTCTGTTGTGTTAATGTTATCTGTTAATGATGTATTCTACAGATCTGGGTTGTCTGAATTCATAAGTATCAGTTTTTATGTATGATTGAGCTTAAATGTGTGGAGTGGGTCCAGTCTGAAAATATGATGAAACGTGGCCTGCAAGTTGTGTTCTAAAGAAAGCTTTTGGATCTAGTGTGAAAATTGATGAAACGTGGTCCATAGAGGTGCTGAGGGTTGTAGCCTTCAGTCAGGGGGTTGTAGCTCCCTTCCAGGTGAGGCTGGTAAACGAGAGCAGGGGGTTGTAGCTCCCTTCCAGGTGAGGCTGGTAAATGAGAGTAGGGGGTCGGAGCTCCCTTCCAGGAGAGGCTGGTTTACGAGCGCAGGTGGGTGCCTGCATACTGGTATGAGTCTGCGCCAGTACATTTTTGTAGGGTCTTTTCTTTATAATAAAATATTGAAGGCTGAGCAACGACAACGGTGGTTTTCTCCTGACTTGGGTTTCCACCTAAATTCCTAGTGTTCATGTGTGATGCTTATGTGTGATGGTTTATTCTGTTATTACTGCACATGCTTACTGTTAAATAAACATCATATGAATGAATGTTGCAAAGATCTAAGTTAATAAATATCTGCATAATAAGATCTCTGTGCATACGCATGTTTTATTAAGGATATCCGTGTGTATACGCGAGTTGGCTTCAAGAAAGTAGCGTATCGATTTTGAAGTAAGGAAACGTAAAAGGTTTTTGAGTAAGTCCTAAATACTGATTCACCCCCCCTCTCAGTATTTTTCCCAACACTAGTTGCATTTAATGAGGCAATCTCAGAATATTTTTTACTGTGCCCTTAGCAGTAAATGGAAATTAATGGTAATTAAACTATTTTTACTATGGGTGGATTATAATAAGGAGGTTGTGGTTCTTCATTGATCCCTTTACCGTTTTAACATTTGGCACCATGTGCTCATCTATAAGCTATGTTTTCCTACCATTTTTGTGTTCTGCATGTCTTGTCGTGAATCCCTTTTTGACAGAACTAACCCTGAGTTTCATATTCCGAGCAAGAATGATGGCCACCAACCCTACAGAAGAAATTTTGACTTCCCTCACGATGTCTATAGAGGAAGTATTAGATGAGGTCTGAGAAGTAGTTCCGGACATGGAGGAAGTTGCATCCACTCTGGTGAAGGCAATGGGTAAGGGAAAATTGTCAAAGTGGGCTACTTCTAAGCCCCACACCTCTTTGAGGAATGTTTCGTCTCCCAGAAAAACTTCCAAGCATCGGTCCACGAAGGGTGACACGTCCAAAGGACCGATGATTAATGAACCACTGCAAGTAGATCTATCTTCTTGGTGGCCACCATATGTTAAGCCACAAAAGCCTTCAATGTGTAAGCCAAGAAACCTTAGTACAGTATGAGACTTCTTGTAGACGCCATTATGCCCTCAATATGTCCCCGTGGTTGGCTAAATGCACAACATGCTCCCTGAAATGAATTTTGATGATTATGATCTCGCCAATGAAGTAACATTCCTTGATCTAGGCCCAGAAAATTACCTGAAATGCGTATTGTATGATATTTTTCTGAAGGTATAGCCGATGCGATAGCCATGCAGATTGCACAATACGAGAGTCCTCAATCTACTACGGATCCCCTATTTTCGGTGGTATCCCATCACTAGCCTGTGCATTCGCAAATTGTTTTCCTTGGTCCATGATGGCACACTCTGGATTCAAGGAATAATCCCAATCGATGTTGCACTGATCCATTGGATCACCAGCCTGCCTATGAGGGGGCCCCATTCGATGAAAGGATTTGGTAAAAGCACCGAGTTGAAGGTAGAAAATGAGGTAAAGGAAATGTATGTGGTAGAACGGGACAAGCGGGGCTTTCTGGTCTAGACCATCAATGACCAAATGGTGTGGGTTTGCACCCTTGTCTTGGGATGTAAGATTATGAAGAAATTCTGGCCGAAGACAGTCCTGACACATGTCATTTCCTTGGTGGTGCAACATGAAAAACGGGTGCTATATAACTGGTCACAATTTCTCTGTGAGCAACTTTTGGACAATGCGCGTGAATCACATGAAATGGGGAATCCATTCTATTATCCATGGCTTCTATTGTTGATTGTGTTAGTAGCATGGGAAACCCTAGAGGATACATTCCTTCCTGACACTGAGCTCAATGTCTACGAGGGGGCACATTACACAGATTTATGGGACTCGATGAACGAAAAGCGGGTTGAAGAAAACAAAATTTGCTAGGTTCTTTTTTCCAGCACGTTGACGGAGTCTATTCATTCCTTGCCATGACTCTCATCTGACGTATATGAGAAGTATAAGAGTGTTGCATTGTTTCAGGTAATAATTCACCACATCATGATCAAGGCGCATAAGAGCCCCAGTTGGTATCGCTTACCCTACATGGTTATGGAAGCGGAGGTTGACTAGGTCGTCGCCTCATGGCTGAAGTCATGGAAGATTGCGCTGGGCTCTGAAAATCCTATCACACCATCCACATCTTGGAAATAAATAGCCTCAAAGGAACCCCGAAAGAGACAACCTGGATCCACAAGCCACAATGCCTAAAGATATCACTGAGCAACACACGGAGACGGGTAGAAAATATCAAGAAGATGAAGAAGACCTGGATGATGACGACGATGTAGGAATAGACAAAGATCAAGAACTGTGTTGTGACCACACGGAGGTATACCCCAGTGGGTTGGATGGGCTTGGAGGAGATGGTGCAAAATCCTTGCCTGAAATCAATTGCGGAGGAGAAACTTATAAGGGGTCGCGCAAGAAAAGGAAAGGGTCCAAGACAGGTGGAGAAGAGGAGGTTACTCTGACTAAATATGACCTTGAAAAAATTTTCAATGCAGTTGACATGGTGTTTGAGGACCAATGGAACACCATGGAGGTTCAGCACAAGGCTGTGGTGGAATCCTTGTAGTCTAGCTTATAGGTTTTGTAGCTAAAGGCTGATACCTTTCAAGCGATCGTGGATCAAGAAAGGCTAGTTCAAGCAAGCACAGATCAAGTGACGCTGGTACAAATGAGCCTGCCATCTACAAAAATCGTTGCAGCCACAGGAAGTAGAATCTGCACCCTTCCAGCACTACATTATCTCTAGATCTAGCATATTTATGCATGCAAATCCACTCTTGCTCTGAGGTCAGCCTCGACCTGGCTAGGTTGCCAAGTGGGCAGCTCCACACGTTTCACATCTTCATTTCAACGGAAATTCAGGATAGGGAGGTGCACACCCAGTAGTAGGTTAGTGAAGCTGAGTAGGTTGTAGCCACCAAAATGATAGAGTCTCATTTGGCTCAGACAACACAACAGGTAGCCTTAGCACAAATAGAAGAATTGGAAATTTCCATAGAAATGCTATGCGGTGAGATTACTGATATCGCGATCCTGACCTCTACTACACCATAAGCTAAAGTAGAGGGCCTAGTCGCAGCTCCCAAAGCTTCATGGTCAGAAGTTCACTTTATAAAGGCAAAGTTCGAGTAGTAGCTTGAGACTCCCCCGGAAGTGCGCACAAAGTGAGCGGCTACTATCCAGAACGTCGTGGCTGTCATTTCACCATCTGTCATATAAAACATTTTCATATCAGACTAGACACTTCCCAAAAGTGATCTAGTTGTAGAGCATTATTCAACCCTAGGGCCACATTTGGTACATTATGCATTTTGTGTATTTCCGGAAACCCTTTCTAGGTTGTCTTGGAATAATGCTAGAGAGCCTAGATCTTTGATCCTGACATTTTCTAAGAACTATATCAGCAGATCCATGTATTTACATTTCCAACATTATTTAACCCCAATATAAATTGCATTTTCTTAGCCTCCATCATTCTTGTATAGTATTTTTTATTCATATTTCATGTATTGGGTTTTTATAGGCTTGTTTTTACTTGCTTGAGTGTCTTTTTCCTCAAGATATTGTATACATTTGCTGCTATAATGTTCAATAAAATGGGTATATGATCTTCTCTCATTTTATGTGTTGATATATCATTGAATTTTCTAGTTTTATTTTCTATATTCCTATCTTTTCCCTTTTTGGATATTACAGTGGTATCAGAGCACGATTGAAGCCTTAACTCAGGAATTTTAGATCCATAACAAGAAGAGTACCCCATATCACCTGCAATAAAATGGCTCAGTAGAAGCGTTCAACAATATTTTGGAGCAGGCCCTTACAAAGGTCCGCAATAGCAATTGGGATGATTGGGACATGCACATCCCTTCTGTACTATGGGCTTACTAGACGACATGTAAACAATTGATAAGAAAGACACCATTCAGGATGGTCTATGGGCTAGAAGCTATCATTCCCATGGAGTATATTGTCCCTATTCTATGCATTGTGACCTTCACTTACATGGCTGAGCTTGATATTATGGAGGAACAGTTGGCGCAACTCATTTCATTCGAAGAAGATCGCTTCATTTCTAACTTCCACCAGCAGGTACAAAAATCATGCGAGAAAGCTTGGAATGATAGGAACATAAGGAAAAAAGTATTCAATGAAGAATATTTGGTGTTACTCTATGATATTCCATTTGTGTGCCACCGAGGTAAGTTCATAAAGGTTGGGATCATACGTTGTAAAGAAGATCACTGATGGTGGTGCGGTATGCTTGGCCACGTTGTGTGGGGATGAACTTCTCGGAAAATTCAATGGAAGTTACCTGAAGTCGTAAAGAGACAATCCAATGCCTACCAAATGACTATATGTATGGAGTATCGGAATTAAAGGATATTTTTGTAGAAGGAAAAAGAGTGCAGGAAAGTGTGCTAGAAGCACGAGGGTAATGCGTAGGTCAAAAAACTAGCTGTTGGACCTGTGTAGCAAGGTGAAAAAATGAAATTACCATTTGGAGGAGCGGACTAGTTGTTGGAAATATGATGCAGAGTGTTGTCCTTGATGGAAACCCACTTGATGAAGATGATGGCAACCTAATTAATGAAGTTGTTCTTGATGCTTGATGAGTTTATTAATGATGTAAATCTGATGTTCTACAAGTAGCTCAGAAGTACCAGAGAAAGAAATATCAGTAAGGGCCAGAACAATGATGAAAAGTGTGTGTCACAAAGCATACGCAGGTTTGTTTAGGAGAAGTAGCGTATGCACGCGGAAAAGTACGTGCTAAGTCGCGTATGCCTAATTGCGCTCTAAATGTGTAAAACCAGGGGTTCTTACCATGGTATTGACCCATTGTATTGAGTGCTGGTTTGTCTATTTGATCCCGTCCAGGAATACCATCGAAGTAGTGTGTTTTGGCTCATGGTACTGAAAAAGGTAAAACCTATATAAGGAGAAGAAAATCATTATGCAAGGTGTGGATGAGTTTGCTTGAATGAATACTTCACTCTGAAGTATGTCTATATGGAAAGGGTAACAGTTTGATGATAGATCTGAATCTGTGATGCACCTATGAAGAAAATGATGAAGAAGGAAATCTAGATCTGAAATGTATTTGTATCTTCTAGATCTGTTTATAGAATGTCTAGATCTGAGATGAGGCGAACATCTGTCTGAAGTGAAGGGTTAAATATAAACTGAATATCTGATCTGAAGAAGTATGCTGCTCTGTAATGATTGAAGATCTATACGCTAGTTTAGTACAGCGGAAGCGCGTATATACGCGGGTTATATAAAGCAAAAGCGCGTATGGGTAGTAAAATAATTTTTGAAGTATGTGCAGAGGAATACACAGTTTTATATGAATGAATGAGCGTATATACACAGGATCAGTAAAAGGAAAGCGCGTATAAAAACTTGGGTTTTGCTGAAGTATGAAGCATGAAATGTCTGATCTGTTCTGTTGTGTTAATGTTATCTGTTAATGATGTATTCTACAGATCTGGGTTGTCTGAATTCATAAGTATCAGTTTTTATGTATGATTGAGCTTAAATGTGTGGAGTGGGTCCAGTCTGAAAATATGATCAAACGTGGCCTGCAAGTTGTGTTCTAAAGAAAGCTTTTGGATCCAGTGTGAAAATTGATGAAAAGTGGTCAATAGAGGTGCTGAGGGTTGTAGCCTTCAGTCAGGGGGTTGTAGCTCCCTTCCAGGTGAGGCTGGTAAATGAGAGCAGGGGGTTGTAGCTCCCTTCCAGGTGAGGCTGGTAAACGAGAGTAGGGGGTCGGAGCTCCCTTCCAGGTGAGGCTGGTAAACGAGATTAGGGGGTCGGAGCTCCCTTCCAGGAGAGGCTAGTTTACGAGCGTAGGTGGGTGCCTACATACTGGTATGAGTCTGTGCCAGTACATTTTTGTAGGGTCTTTTCTTTATAATAAAATATTGAAGGCTGAGCAACGGCAGCAGTGGTTTTCTCCCGACTTGGGTTTCCACCTAAAATCCTAGTGTTCATGTGTGATGCTTATGTGTGATGGTTTATTCTGTTATTATTGCACATGCTTACTGTTAAATAAACATCAGATGAATGAATTTTGCAAAGATCTAAGTTAAGAAATATCTGCATAATAAGATCTCTGTGCATATGCATGTTTTATTAAGGATATCCGTGTGTATACGCGAATTGGCTTCAGGAAAGTAGCGTATGGATTTTGATGTAAGGAAAAGTAAAAAATTTTTGAGTAAGTCCTAAATACTGATTCACCCCCCCTCTCAGTATTTTTCCCAACACTAGTTGCATTTAATGAGGCAATCTCAGAATATTTTTTACTGTGCCCTTAGCAGTAAATGGAAATTAATGGTAATTAAACTATTTTTACTATGGGTGGATTATAATAAGGAGGTTGTGGGTCTTCATTGATCCCTTTACCGTTTTAACATTTGGCACCATGTGCTCATCTATAAGCTATGTTCTCCTACCATTTTTGTGTTCTGCATGTCTATTCGTGGATCCGTTTTTGACAGAACTAACCCTGAGTTCATATTCCGAGCAAGAATGATGGCCACCAACCCTACAGAAGAGATTTTGACTTCCCTCACAATGTCTATAGAGGAAGTATCAGATGAGGTCTGAGAAGTAGTTCCGGACATGGAGGAAGTTGCATCCACTCTGGTGAAGGCAATGGGTAAGGGAAAATTGTCAAAGTGGGCTACTTCTAAGCCCCACACCTCTCTGAGGAATGTTCCGTCTCCCAGAAAAACTTCCAAGGAGCGGTCCACGAAGGGTGACACGTCCAAAGGACCGATGATTAATGAACCACTGCAAGTAGATCTAGCTTCTTGGCGGCCACCATATGTTAAGGCACGAAAGCCTTCAATGTGTAAGCCAAGAAACCTTGGTGTAGTATGAGACTTCTTGTAGACGCCATTATGCCCTCAATATGTCCCCGTGGTTAGCTAAATTCACAACATGCTCCCTGAAATGAATTTTGATGATTATGATCTCGCCAATGAAGTAACGTTCCTTGATCTAGGCCCAGAAAATTATCTGAAATGCATATTGTATGATACTTTCCTGAAGGTATAGCCGATGCGATAGCCATGCGGATTGCACAATACGAGAGTCCTCAATCTGCTACGGATCCCCTATTTTCGGTGGTATCCCATCACTAGCCTGTGCGTTCGCAAATTGTTGTCCTTGGTCCATGATGACACACTCTGGATTCAAGGAATAATCCCAATCGATGTCGCACTGATCCATTGGATCACCGGCCTGCCTATGAGGGGGCCCCATCCGATGAAAGGATTTGGTAAAAGCACCGAGTTGAAGGTAGAAAATGAGGTAAAGGAAATGTATGTGGTAGAACGGGACAAGCGGGGCTTTCTGGTCTAGACCATCAATGACCAAATGGTGTGGGTGGGCACCCTTGTCCTGGGTTGTAAGATTATGTAGAAGTTATGGCCGAAGACAGTCCTGACACATGTCATTTCCTTGGTGGCGCAACATGAAAAACGGGTGCTATATAACTGGTCACAATTTCTCTGTGGGCAACTTTTGGACAATGCGCGTGAATCACACGAAATGGGGAAGCCATTCTATTATCCATGGCTTCTATTGTTGATTGTGTTAGTAGCATGGGAAACCCTAGAGGATACATTCCTTCCTGACACTGAGCTCAACGTCTACGAGGGGGCACATTACACAAATTTATGGGACTCGATGAACGAAAAGCGGGTTGAAGAAAACAAAATTTGCTAGGTTCTTTTTTCCAGCACGTTGACGGAGTCTATTCATTCCCTACCATGAATCTCATCTGACGTATATGAGAAGTATAAGAGTGTTGCATTGTTTCAGGTAATAATGCACCACATCATGATCAAGGCGCATAAGAGCCCCAATTGGTATTGCTTACCCTACATGGTTATGGAAGCGGAGGTTGACTAGGCCATCGCCTCATGGCTGAAGTCATGGAAGATTGCACTGGGCTCTGCAAATCCTATCACACCATCCACATATTGGAAATAAATAGCCTCAAAGGAACCCCAAAAGAGACAACCCTGGATCCACAAGCCACAATGCCTAAAGATATCACTGAGCAGCACACGTAGACGGGTAGAAAATGTCAAGAAGATGAAGAAGACCTGGACGATGACGACGATGCAAGAATAGACAAAGATCAAGAACTGTGTTGTGACCACACGGAGGTATACCCCAGTGGGTTGGATGGGCTTGGAGGAGATGGTGAAAAATCCTTGCCTGAAATCAAGCGCGGAGGAGAAACTTATAAGGGGCCACGCAAGAAAAGGAAAGGGTCCAAGACAGGTGGAGAAGAGAAGGTTACTCTGACTAAATATGACCTTGAAAAAATTTTCAATGCAGTTGCCATGGTGTCTAAGGACCAATGGAACACCATGGAGGTTCAGCACAAGGCTGTTGTGGAAGCCTTGAAGTCTAGCTTATAGGTTTTGTAGCTAAAGGCTAATACCTTTCAAGCGATCGTGGATCAAGCAAGGCTAGTTCAAGCAAGCACAGATCAAGTGACGCTGGTACAAATGAGCCTGCCATCTACAAAAATCGTCGCAGCCACAGGAAGTAGAATATGCACCCTTCCAGCACTACAGTATCTCTAGATCTAGCATATTTATGCATGCAAATCCACTCTTGCTCTGAGGTCGGCCTCGACCTGGCCAGGTTGCCAAGTGGGCAGCTCCACACGTTTCACATCTTCATTTCAACGGAACTTCAGGATAGGGAGGTGCGCACCCAGTAGTAGGTTAGTGAAGCTGAGAAGGTTGTAGCCACCAAAATGAAAGAGTCTCATTTGGCTCAGACAACACAATAGGTAGCCTTAGCACAAATAGAAGAATTGGAAATTTCCATAGAAATGCTATGCGGTGAGATTACTGATATTGCGATCCTGACCTCTACTACACCATAAGCTAAAGTAGAGGGCCTGGTCGCAGCTCCCAAAGCTTCATGGTCAGAAGTTCACTTTATAAAGGCAAAGTTCGAGCAGTAGCTTGAGACTCCCCCAGAAGTGCGCACAAAGTGAGCGGCTACTATCCAGAACGTCGTGGCTGTCATTTCACCATCTGTCATGTATGGCTCCTCCCTACTCGAAAAAGCCATAGGGTTATGGACCTATGTATAGATATATCCTTTAGTTAAGAAAATAAATCAGGAACTATGCATGAAAGAGTAAGAGTTTAATGACTTACAAGAATTTATCCCTACCCTTATCCCTACCCATAGAATGGCACACCTTCAGACCAGCCAGGTGTTGCAGAGTGAAGTGGAGGCATTCCATCATCGGAAGAAAATCGTCACCGATCACATGAAGCCTTGGGAGGAAGAGGCCATGCAGCTCTCTCAAGTTCTTGATGTTTCCATTCGCATCTTGAACTAGACATTTAAAAAGGTCACTTCGGCCACTGAAGGGCCCCCATCAGAACAATTGGTCCAGACC
The DNA here is from genome assembly GCA_034641835.2 of Pinus albicaulis. NCBI lineage: Eukaryota > Viridiplantae > Streptophyta > Pinopsida > Pinales > Pinaceae > Pinus > Pinus albicaulis. The sequence goes on from CM076578.1 coordinate 951,683,760, forward strand.
ATTGAGAGCCCTGCAGACCAAAGTGCAGGTATCTTTCCACCATTTTCTACAACTATCAAAGATCGAGCTCAAAATTAAGACCCCACTACCATGTAGAAATTTGAATAATAACTAAATTATTCACCAAGATTATCCTGATTACACACTATTTAAGCTTCATGCATAATACATAACCTCTTCTACAATTGATCATCAATTTGCGGAATTAGAAGCAGTCGCATGCGCACATTAAAGCATAATCAAGCACACATATAAACATAGTATGTAATGGGGAAAGCTTACAGCTGAAAACCCCCAACTATTTGTATATTATAATGATAGATAACATGTAACAATACATAGCACAAACTCCTCACAAGCTCTCAGCACTATCTCACATGCTACACACAAACTAGCTCAGATATGAACAAGTCACAAGTTCACTTCTCTTCCAATTGCCCCACATCTCTACTCATGCGAATCCAAGATGAATAATGATGAGATCCAAGTTCAAATCCCAATCTTCTTGTATCAAGGCAATCCTCATCGGGGCAATCTCAATCAATGTGCAAATCTCATGCACACCTATAGTCACAACCGATAGTAGACTCACCCTTTCACCCACCTCAACACTGTCTCATATCGAATCGTCCATGCACCGAGTTAATCGATGTATTCTTTAGTTGATTTATGAGTTAATAATTAGTGAATTAATTAATAATTAATTCATACTCATCATCACTAGTGTATTTATCATTAGGACTAAATACAACTAGTTCTAACTAAGTTAAACTCGAACACAAACTCCATCAACTATCTCATCAACTCCACCAAACTCCTCACATGAGTTCTAACTAAATTCAACCATGCAATAGCTCAAATAACCCCTAGAATAGTGTAATCTTTTCCGTCGCCCACATGCCACATCCGTAGCTCGAACCGAAGTGCTCCAAGAGGATAAGATAATGTTTATAGTCCAAATATTATTGTTTTATTTAATATTTCGATCGATCTATTTGAATGGAAGCCCAGAATAGACTTACCAAAGATGTCTAAAAATAGAGGTCCATATATTTTTACCAACTTGACCAAACATCCACAAATAGCATCCTGGAACTCATAGACCATGATCCACATGTCTAAAAATAGACATAGTCTAAAAATAGACTTTGCGCCAAAAATAGCCTGCGGGCCCACTTATTGAAGGCGACTTCTTTTCACTAAGATCCATCATCTTGTTGCATTCTCAACACTCCCTCTCAACAAGATATGGATTATCTGCAACCCTTATCCTACCTCTTTGGTATTCGAATTTTCTCCTGGTGAGTGCCTTCGTCAAGATATTAGCATCCTAATCCTCCGTGGGAATGTATGAAATTAACATGATCCTCCGCTGCACACAATATCTGATATGATGGTACCTGATGTCAATGTGTTTGGATCTATCATGAAATAATAGATTATCTGAGAGTTTAATGCAACTCTGTTTATCACAATAAATCACAGTAGGCTCCAAATGCGACCCGAACAACCCGACTAGGATCCTCCTCATCCATATAGCCTCGCATGCAGCCAATCTTGTTTCCATATACTCGACCTCTACTGAACTGAGTGCCACGGATCTCTGCTTCCTACTGTACCAAGAAAATGTTGTCGACCTGATACTGAAGATCCCTCCAGATGTGCTCTTTCTGTCCGTTGGGCTCCCTACCCAATCTGCATCCGTGAAGCCACACAACTTCACCTCATCCTCCTGTATGTACCACAATCCATATCTCGAGGTGCCTCTAAGATAGCGTAATACATGCTTGTCTGCCTTCCAGAAGAGCTTGGTAGGCTTAACCATAGCTTGTGAAAGGTGGTTAACAGCATAGCATATATCGAGTCGTGTATTGACCAGATACATAGCGACCCCACCAACTGTCGATAGACAGTTGCATCCACTACCTCCGCTGAAGTAGCATCCTCCTTCCTCCAACCTACAGGAAGAGGAGTATCAACAGGCTTGCAGCCATGCATGTTGAACTTCTCCAATATTTCTCGGGCATACTTACCACGAGAAACAAACAGTCATCCTTTGCGCATTGCCCGATTTCAATCCCGGGGAAATTGCGAAGGATACCCAAGTCCTTCATCTCAAACTCTCTTGCGAATCCTCCTTGCATGAAAGTCTCAACTGACTCATCACTAGTAAAAATCAAATCATCTACATAGAGTACAATGATCAACAACTTACCCTACACCACAATCTGGTATAGGTTCGGATCCGCCTCACTCTTGGCGAAACCAAGTCCTGTGAAATAATTGTCTATTCATGTGTACGAAGCACGAGGTGCTTGTTGCAGCCCATACAATGCTCCTTTGAGCCTGCACACATGCGACTCACTGCTGAAGATCTCGAAACCTTCAGGTTGCTCTATGTACACGTCCTCCTCAATGACTCCGTTGAGGAACGTAGTCTTCACATCCATCTGATGGATGTGCCACCCCATCTGTGTTGAGAGAGCTAGGATCGTCCGTATGGAAGAATACCTTGCGACAGGTGCAAAGGTCTCCTCATAATCGATCCCCTCTATCTGTGAGAAGCCTCAAGCAACAAATCTTGCCTTTTACTTCTCCACACTCCCGTCAGCTGCCTACTTCACTTTGTAGATCCATCTCGAACCCGCCACTTATTTCCCCTCCGGCCTCGGGACAATCTCCCATGCACTGTTTCTGACAATCAAATCATACTCTTCCACCATGGAATCTACCCATGCGGGGTCCTCCACAGCTTCCTCGAAAGAGGATGGCTCTGTCACGACACATTTTCTCACAAGAGCCATGTATCTAGTGTACCGGTCTGGTGACTGTCTCTGTCTGCGCTGTGCTGTAGGTGGTCCTACAACCTTCTCTACATCTTCAGCCAGTCGCTCAGCTTCTATAGTGTGCTTGCGCCCTCTGATGGTTGGCGCTGCATGAGTGGTCTCTCCCACTCCATGAACTTCCTCTGGTGGTTGATCCACATCCGGAAGCTCATCCTTAGGAACTAATGGCTCCTCATCTGCATGCAAGTGTGGCTCCCTCTCAAGCGAACACTTCATGGATTTCTCTTCCTGAAATTTGATATCTCGTCGCACAACAGTCTTGCGACTGTCTGGAAGATACACACGATAGTTGTGGGGCGTATCGGTCTTATCCCAAATATCGCCTCTGCCCGGTTGGCTCCAGCTTCTTCCTGGCATCCTTCGTCACATGAATGTAAACAGGTGAACCAAAAATCCTCAAATGGGAAATATTAGGCCTCTTACCAGAAAACGCCTCCTCGGGTGTACTCATGCCAAGTATCTTGTGAGGACAACGATTCTGCACATATATTGTAGTATTGCATGCCTCCGCCCACAAGTGAATGGGTAGGCCCTGATCATGAAACATTGCCCATGCAGCACCCACGATCATTCTGTTCTTCCGCTCAGCAACCCCGTTCTGCTGTGGGTTATGAGGTGCTATGAGCTCTCTTAGAATTCCTTCTGCACTGCAAAAGTCCTTGAATTCGCCAGAGATGAATTCACCACCATTGTCGCTCCTTAGAGCCTTCACCTGCTTCCCCGATTCTTTCTCAACCAGTGCCTGGAACTCACCGAACTTTGAGTATGTCTCGCTCTTCTTCTGCATGAAGAAGATCCAGCACTTACGAGAAAAATCATCAACAAAAATCACATAATACCTGTGCTTTGCTGTTGAAGCTACTGAGAAAGGTCCACACACGTCTGTGTGAATTCTCTCAAGGATCGTCGTGGCGCGAATATCCTTCTCGTGAAAGGTGGCTTTCACAAATTTTCCCAAGGTACACCCCTTGCACTAATCTGACTGCGCAAGAGTGCCCTTAGGAAGCCCAGTAGAAATCTGTTGCAGTATCTTCAAAGCTCCATGGTGAAGGTGGCCCAATCTCCGGTGCCACAGCTCGCCATCATCTCGGCTCACCACTCCTTCTGCCTTGCATGCCATTGCTACGCAGCCATCTACTTGCAATTGATAAAGGTTCTTGACTCAAACCCCTATCTTCTGGGTTTCTCCAGTTGTCTTACTGTGCAGGAAAGCCTTTTCCTTACTGAAGACAACATCATATCCCTTGTCTTCTAACATCGCAACAAAGATCAGATTCTTCTTCAATCCCGGAACATGCATCACTTTACCTTCAATACGGAAAGTTTCACGAATCCCTCTCAAAGGAAATGGTACCGATACTGGTCGCACTGTATCTACCATCATCGCCCATCTCGATGTGCACTCCAAGATCTTTCTCATCCAGATCAGAAAACAAATCTCGATCTCCTGTCATGTGAAAAGACGCACCATTGTCCAAGAACCAAACTGAACCCATAAAACTTGATACCAAGCATGCAATCAGCAAAAAATCTAGCTCAAACTGTGAGGCTAAGGCTTCTCCCGCTGCAGATCCAACAGCCTGCTTCTTTTTCTTCTTCTGCGGACAATTTGTGGCATAATGTCCGTGCTGGTGACAGTGAAAGCACTTCACCTTGGACATGTCCTGTTTCTTGCCTTTCACACCGGAATGAGAATCTTTCTTGCTCTTCCCCTTCTTTGCTTTGGCAGCCAAAGCACAATTTTCTTCATCAGATGCCTTTGATGAAGATCCATCCCTGGTACTCTGCCTTATCTCCTCTTGCACAAGATCTAACCAAAGTCGCTCCCATATTGGCAATTTCTCCCGACCATTTACAGAGTCCTGATAGGAGTGCCAACTCTTCGGAAGCCCAAGGAGAGCCAAGCTCACCAATTCCTCATCATCTATAGTCACCCCCACACTTCCCAGCTCATCCCTGCATTGGATGAACTTCGTGAGGTACTTGGGCATACTATTGCCTTTCTCCATCTTTATGTTTCTGAGTTTATCCTTGAGCGCCAACTTCCTCTGGTCACTCTTGCTTTGGAATAAATATGTCAATGCTTTCCACATCAAGTATGGAGAAGCTTTACCATCCAGTCTGGACATAATGTGATCCTTCACGCCCTCCAACCAAATCCTTTGACATTCTGCTGTCTTCTTTTGCCAAGCCTCAACTTGAGCAGCATCAGTAGGCTTTTGGACTTCATCATCTATGAAATCCTTCAGCCCGTTGTCATCTAACACCGCCTCCATCCTGTCCTTCTATGCAACATAATTCGAGCTGCCCTCAAGGGCATACTCCAATCGCAATCCGTTGAAAGAAATTTTGACTTAGACACCAAGAAAACACTGCTGCAAATTCGAATTCCACCAGCTCAAAACTCAACCGCTTCTGATCTGTGAGAACAAATTATTTATAGCACAGAGATCGACTGTAGGGGCATTTACTGGAGATATCACCTTTCAAAGAAAGGATGGATCCAGAGGCTACCTGGCCCTCGTACAGACTCTATCTACCGAAATAAAATGTAATCACTGTAATAGATCCGATGATCAATTTCGCTCCGATACCATGTAGAAATTTGAATAATAGCTGAATTATTCACCGAGATTATCCTGATTACACACTATTTAAGCTTCATGAATAATACATAACCTCTTCTACAATTGATCATCAATTTGCGGAATTAGAAGCAGTCGCATGTGCACATTAAAACATAATCACGCACACATATAAACACAGTATGTAATGGGGAAAGCTTATAGCTGAAAACCCCCAACTATTTGTATATTATAATGATAGAGAACATGTAACAATACATAGCACAAACTCCTCACAAGCTCTCAGCACTATCTCACATGGTACACACAAACTAGCTCAGATATGAACAAGTCACAAGTTCAAATCTCTTCCACCTATCTGCCTGCATCTACTGCACAATCCAAGATGAATAATGATGAGATCCAAGTTAGAATCCAATTGGCTTGTACTGTGCAATCCTCATTGGCAATATCATTCAATGTGTATGCAAATCTCATGCACAGCTATAGTCACAACTGATAGTAGACTCACCCTTTCACCCACCTCTAACACTGGTCTCCACTAAATTGTCCATCCACTGAGTTAGCTGCAGTATTATTTAGTTGATTTATGAGTTAATAATTAGTGAATTAATTAATAATTAATTCACACCACTCATCACTAGTTTATTTATCAGTTAGACTAAATACAACTAGTTCAACTACGTTAAACTGAACACAACTCCATCAACTGTCTCATCAACTCCACCAAACTCTGCCACATGAGTTCTAACTGAAGTAAACCATGCAATAGCTCAACTAACCCCTAGGAATAGCGTAATTCCTTCTTTTAACTACATGTGCCACATCCGTAGCTCGAACTAAAGTGCTCCAAGAGGATAAGATAATGTTTATAGTCCAAATATTATTAAGAGCTAATAATATTCGACTGATCTATTTTTAGACTGGCAGTCTAAAAATAGACTTCACCCAGTATGTCTAAAAATAGAGGTCCATCTATTTTTACCAGCTTGACCAACCATCCACAAATAGCACCCTGCAACTCATAGACCATGATCCATATGTCTAAAAATAGACATAGTCTAAAAATAGACTTTGTGCCAAAAATAGCCTGCGGGCCCACTTAGTGAAGGCGACTTCTTTTCACTAAGCTCCATCATCTTTTTGCATTCTCAACATACTAGTGTGACTCAGGACAAGTCACAAGATTGTTTTGGGGGCCTATTGGAGTAGGGTCCCCTAATTCTGACAATGTTTCCATATTTTGTAATAATTTAGTCTTGCACGGGAGGTTTGGGGCAGATCAAAACCCCTCATGAATTTTAATGGGTCAAAAGGGTAGATCAAGTGGTAACACAGGATAAATAGTATAAATAAGTGAATAGATCAAGTTTAAGAGGTCAATTTTGTACTTAATACTGAACATGGATAACAGATATGGATAAGTTGTGATAGTTTTGGTGCGGATCAGTCTGGGTATAAAGATCCTCCTAGTTGTGTGCATGGAAACCTTAGTCCTACTATGTGTCGACCCTGCTGGTTGTGTGCACGAGCTGTTAAAGTGTTTTTATGAAGGATCTGAATTGATTAGTAATAAAGAAGTATTGTTGCAGATATCTGAGTACTTTATGCATCTATTGGTTATGTTATGAACATTGTTGTATCTTGTTTCCGATGTATGTACTGTCTGCACTTAGATCTCTTGCACAACTATGGTTGGGTTTATATGAATTCTAGTGGGTAGATATGATGGTATAAAGCTCTGGTATGATGTGTTAAGGGTTAGTACTTAATTTATGCTCATTGCGTTAACTTGCACATGATAATCTACATACTTGACCTAACTCTATCTGTAAAGGGTTTACTGGTTAAGGCTATTGTTGCAAAGGTTTTTTTAAGGCTCTTCAGGACCCACATCATTCCAAATCTCTCTCATGGCTTGGAAACCTGGTTCCAGCACCCCCCCATACTGTTTCGAGTGAGACTTTGACTTGTGCAAGTAGGTCACTCAGAAAGGGCCAGTTGTAAGAGGGTTTTATTAGTTAACCTCATTTCCGAACCTAGGCCAGGACCCTTCAAGCCAACAATAAATGTTTATCGAGCCTGAAAAAGAGATAAAATACAACTCTTTTATATTGGAAATAATCACCAATAGTGTGAAAGTCATGTTACTACAGAAAAACAATAAACATCACTGATATCAATGAAAAATAATAAAATAATGGCCAAATTTTTCAAAAATCTATAAATAGACCAAAAACTAAATTCATTTCACCTTTTTAGTTTAAGAAGAGTATTTTGTCCATTTTCCCTCTAAAGTTAAAATAAATGGTGTGGCCAATCCAAGACAACATTCATTGATCTGTCAGCATCAGGTAAGAGCTCTAAGCCCCCTCTTCATTTTAAGTCCATTCATTTATCATTTAGTTTTAGAAACATGGAGATGTATGTTGAAAAACTGTAACTAGGATCGGTCTTCATATTGACTATGTAATTATGTATTTATGTAAAGAAGAAGACAAAGATAATAAAATGCATATTTTTTGTACTTGATTCATGGGTTTCATGAGAAATATTTTATTATAGATTAAATAGACTTCTTCTTGATTTCTACTAGCTTTTATCTTCTAGGTATAAATATAATTAGGTGTGATATGTATGAATAATCTAGGCAAGAAAATGATCGAAGACCTTGTCAAAGAAGTTGTGGAGGAAATGCTCTAACAACCCTCAAGATAGATATCCTTCAAATGCTGGAAAAGATGTAATAAAGTTGGTACTACATGTCAGCCTCATAACAGTCATGTCGGCTTCCAAATAGTCACATCGGTTCACAATTTAGATTGTCTTATATGCAGGGGAAAACAATTATTTATACACACCCATGCTATGTAGAAAAGTATAGTGAATGTGGATTCATCTGTGGAAAATTGTGGATAAGTCTGAAGAAAATGTGGATTGCTTCTGAGGGAGGAAAGTGTCGATTCCTCTATGGATTACAGTGGTAAACAATGTGGGTTTATAAGGAGACAACAAGGATATCAAATGTGGATTTCAGAAGCTCTCAAATGCAGACTTCAGAGGCTGATTAAGTGAAAATTTCAGAGGTGAATCAATGCGTATTTCAAAAGGATGTGATAAGGGTTTACAACAGAAATAAGCAACACATCAACTCAGTATTGTGATGAATAAGTTGTCTCGGTTCAGTATGCTACATGTCTTGAGTACAAGACAACAATGACTCGATGCTGGTCTACAAAGATGCTAAGTGATGGTGCTAGTTTGAAGTAAGTACAAATCAAATGTCAACCACCTTAATACAGCAGTTCGGAGGAATTGTGCTCAGCAATATAATGAGACCTATATGCATGATGATGCTCATTAGAGGGATGATACCATCAATGCAGATTGATTAAGAAAGGAAGAATGAGCACTGAAAGAAGACTCATAAGCAGTGACAAGGTCTTGGAGGCATTCATAGGTCAAGGGTCTTAGTCTTGGTCATGGTACTTTTCATTTGAAGATCTATAAGAAGAATTCCTTTCGGGTTTTCCTCTCCAAGAGGGACAGGTTTTGCCTTGGCTCTAGGAGCCTAATTCTCGTGTCTTGTGTCTTTTGATAATTGACTTGATGAAAGATTTAAGAAGCTAATGAAGGAAAGGCATAAGTAACTCAAGTAACTCGACAAGTAATTATCAAGAAGAGAATTTTGAATTAATCACTAACCCTCCGAAATTCTCAACATGGTTTCAGAGCTAAGGTGCTAAAGACAAAGGGCTATTTGACAAGAAGACACTCAAGGATCAAATTCAGTTTTCTAGAAAGCTTCAAAGCAAAAGTCAAAGTCTACATTGAAAAGTCAAATCAGTTTGCAAGGAAATCCTCAAGCCATCTCAAGAAGACTTTCAACCTTATTCAAAGAATCCACACATCGAGGAGGTAATCTTTGACATCAAAGATTCCTGATATTAAAGACATTGTTGGAAGACACATCATTAAGCACCACCCAAAACTATTGAAGACATCTTCATTCTGAAGTAATCCATGATCATGAAGGATCCAACATCACCTACTTTGAAATCAATCTAAGAGGGAGTTCCTGCCATCATCTTCAACAAGGAAGCTGATAGAAGAAGAAAAGCATCTACTCAAGTAAGTATCTTTATGACTTCAAATGAATCTATCAAAATGTCTTCTTTGCAAAGAAAGCAACAAACTGGTTAGGGTTTCAAACTGTTTTGTATAGAAGACAAGGACAATGAAGTCATGCCAAATACATGAAGGGAGATATAAGAAGCCAAAGGATTCTTACTGAATCCATAAAAGACTCTCTCATCTCCAATGTATCAAATCTAGAATCATCAAAAGGAATATATGAGAAATTGGTGGAGCTATTCTCTGTGAGTACTGCAAGAGAAGAAATTTCACTGAGATCAACTCCAGGAACTGGGAGAAGTAATGTTTGACATTGAGATGACTACAGTGGTGTTGAATGCTTTGCTAGAAGAATGGGGAAACTTCACTTCAAGTTTATATGGGAAGAAAGAAGCCACACCATTCCACGATTTATGGTCTCTATGTAAAATGGAGGAAACAAGATTGAAAGCCAAAGCTGTTACAGGCTCAAGTGAAGGGAATCAAGCCTTTGCAGCCATGTCCAGGAAGAAAGAATATTGATTAATTTAGTCCTCGAGAATAGAAAAATAAATATGGAAAAGAAATCTGAGTTCTTTGGATGTGATTAACTTGGGCATTATAAAGAAATTTTCCTTAATATGAAAAGGAAGGGAGAAATAAGGAAGAAGCCCATGTGAGAAATAGGGAAGAACATGATGGAAAGAAATCTAAGAAAGAAGAAAGTGTAAGATATCTACTATGATTGAGATCATCTTTCTCTTTTAAGAGAATTTTGTTGGTTGTAAAATAGTATGATAGGAAGAAATGTATATTAATAGCATCAATATAGAAGCATGGAAGGAGCACTTGAAGGAGCATCACTTAGAAACCTCACTAATAACAACATTGATGGAAGGAAGTCATCAAGATCAAGGGTCATCATGGAAAAAAAACTATGGAATGTGATGACATATTCATGGAGCGGTCAAGGGAATGAAGCTCTTCATTTCTATAAAAAATACTATGGATGACTCAAGGAGAAAGTATGAGGTGTGTATATATTTATATGAAGTGACAACTGGATGTTGTGAAGTAATGTCATATTCTTGCAAGTAATGTACTTCGATATTTACAAGTATGATCTATGGAGGAGAATCTCTTACGGTGTATTGATAGATGAAATCAACATAATATATCCTCATGTGGAATATGAGGTGGCTGCATATGGACAGGAACTATAAATAGGAAGTTCACAGGAATGAATATGTGCGAGAAAGGAAGAGATAATGAGGTACAGCCACGTCGAGAGGAAGTTATCATCTAGAAGCCAAGAAGATGTGACTATGAGATCTCCTGGGAGGATATGTAGACTCTGAAAAAAGTCTGGTAAATAAGAAGACCCTTAACAAAACATATCATTAGGAGATGTGTCAATTTGAATAGAGGATGTCGATGCTTACTGGAAGATGTCATTGTGAAAGATCATCTCCGAGGTAACTTTTGTTTTAAAAGGTTCATATGTATATGTTTATCTGGATGAATTTGTGCAGGGCTGCTAATCATGAGAAAGGATGCATGATCCTTGGAGATGATTTGAAGGAAAGCAACATGGCATAACGGTGGACCAGATGAGAAAGACTGATGAATCACTTTCTGATTGTGGACATGACTTGTGACTGAAAGTGATGGATGATCTGTGTCCTATGAAACCAAAAGTTGAAGATTCCTCAATATCGAAATCCATGACATCAAGGGGAGGAAGTCTTCATGAGTAGATGGATTGCTGTTGCAGGACCCTGGTTGAGAGGGAGCCGGGTGGTAAGTTTCTTCCTTGGAAGAAACTTGAAGTATGTCCTTCCTGTGTTGAGAGGGAGTGACATATGTGATTCTCTAATACATGTGTCATGCACTAGACAAGGACTAACAACCGTAAGTCTTAGTGAAGGCCATGTAGAGAGAATGGATAGACACAACATTCTGGTCTTCACCTGGAAGATAGAATGGAGGATTGGGTAATCATCTAGCATTCGATACTCTTTGAGAATGAGATAGGGCATTCAAGATAAGAGTAGTCAAGGACTGATATTCTTTGAGGGTTGGCTACCCAAGAGAGGAATAGTCCAAGAAGGTCATACTTTGGGAACACCTAGGTGGAGTATGTACCTTGAGAGACAATGACTATGGTGTCTATTAGTCATATGTCTCGCCAGCATTGTAGCCCATTGTCTCATTAAGAGATGGGGCTGTTAGTCAAGGCATTTCACTAGGACAATGCTGGTTGATATGATTCTATACACATGCGATTACAAATCCAATTCTTCTTATGAGATTCTTCAGTTTGAAAGTGACCATGTACATGTTTGAATACCTCCCTAGTTAAGAGGGAGTGTTGAAAAGTGTAAGTAGGATCAGTATTCATATTGACTATGTAATTATGTATTTATGTAAAGAAGAAGACAAATATAATAAAATGTATATTTTTTGTACTTGCTTCATGGTTTTCATGAGAAAGAATTTATTAAATATTAAATATACTTCTTCTTGATTTCTATTAGGTTTTTGTATTCTAGGAATAAATATAATTAGGTGTCATATGTATCAAGAATCTAGGCAAGAGAATGCTCAAATACCTTGTCAAAGAAGTTGTGGAAGAAAGGCTCTAACAACCCTAAAGATAGCTCTCCTTCAAACATTGGAAAATATGTAATAAAGTTGGCACAACATGTCGTCCTCATAATAGTCATGTCGGTTCCCAATTAGTAACATTGTTTCACAAGTTAGGTCGACTTATATGCATGGGAAAAAAACTATTTATAGCCATCCATGTTGTGAAAAAAGTACAGTGAATGAGGATTCATCTGTGGAAAATTGTAATATTCCTAATTAGCTTTCAGCTATTTGGAATATTAATTTTTTCTTTTGATAATAAGATAGGTGAATATGTGGGTAGAGAGACCCATAAATCTCTTTAGTAGGAATAAAACCACATCTCATGTGAATGTGGATCATTGTATCAGCTGAATAAAGTACCTTTAGGTGTGAACAGGGGCTAAAGCATGTGGACAGGGTTAAAGTTGACCAAATCAAAAACACCATCATGGAGGTAGTGGAGAGTTAATGTAGAACAATGCTGTCATAGAGGAGGAGTGTATGCATGACAGTAGCTTCTTTAATGAGTGGGACCCAGGGCGAGGAAGCTCACCAAGTATATAAGGAAGAGGATGGTAGCCATAGAAGGCATTCTGAATATTGATATTGTATTGGTATTTTATGACTTTTTGCACACTTCAGTTTTTTAGCTGAGTCTGTTGTGCTGTTTAGCACAAGGTTGTTTCCGAGCAGAAATACCACCCTCATCCTCAGGGGACTTTGAGTGCCTACTTAGGAGAGGTTCATTGAGCATCATTTTCACTATCTATCATAAGGCCAAGCTTCAACCATCATTCACCGTGCAGTATCCTTCAAGATTGTGTTGATTTGTAGGGCATCCCTTCATCCGGGAGCCTAGTAAGGAAGTTCCTTAAGTTTTATTCCACCATCCTACATATAGACAAGAAAAAACATTCACCCACAGTGTAGTCTCTTCTAGAAAATGTGTTATTTTGTAGTGCAGTTGTAGTGGGAGGTCAAGTACCCAAGTTCTTGACCTTGTTTTCCAGTGAGGGGATCAACCCTTCATCTGGAAATTTTTTGAGGAGGGACATCAGCCATTGGCATATCAGTTTAACCATCTCCAACTAGTGTTCCAGTTGTAGAGTGTCATTCAGCCCTAGGGCTACATTTTGTACATTCTGCATTTTGGGTATTTCCGGAAACCCTTCCTCAGTTGTCTTAGAATAGTGCTAGAATGCACAGATCTCCGATCCCAACATTTTCTAAGCACTACATCAAGAGATCCATGTGTTTTAAATTACAACAACAGTAATACCCAAAAAAAATTGCATTGTCTTAGCCTCTTACATTCTTGTATAGCAATTTTTCTTCATATTTTATGTATTGGGTCTCTAGAGGCTTATTTTTCCTAGCTTGAGTGTCTTTTCCCTCAAGATATTGTATAAATTTGCTGCTCTAATGTTTAATAGAATGGATATATCATCTACTCTCATTTTATGTGTTGATGTATCACTGCATTTTCTAGTTTAAGGTTCTATATTCCTGTGTTTTCCATTTTGGAATATTACAGTGGTATCAGAGCAAGATCTATGGCTCAGCTTGTGGGAAATACATCTTATGCCACTAAAAGAAGAAGCAGGAAGAATAGATCCATAGTGATGGAGGGGTTAAGTTTTGCATCATTTATTTTTAGATCCATGAAGGACCTCTCCAAGGAGGTCAAAAAAATGAGAAGGGAGAGGCAAAAGGATACCTCAAGAAGGTTTCAAAATGAGGAAGGTCCAAGCACTTCCTATCGACAACAAAAGAAATCGATAATGCATAGAGATCCACAACAATCTACTATGTCCACTTTCTTTGAAGAGGAAGGTGAACAGAATGGATATGGAGGAAAATTAGATCATGAGGCTCTAAGTGATTATCTTGTAGAGTACAAATCTCAATCAAGGGCTTTCAAGGAGAATCTAAATCTCTAGCAGTTTGTCCAAATCAAAGAAGAAAGGAGACCCTCCAGCAACAATAGAGGGAAAATGCATAATAGATTCCTTTTTCCTACATTTTGATGGGTCATCCAAAAGCACACCAAAGGCTTAGAGGAAGAAGTTAGATGCATTCTTCCTGCTACATGTAGTAGCAGAAAGAGAAGCTTTTGACATTACAGCACTGCACCTTGAGGGTGAAGAAAAGGTTTGGTGGTTCATGCATTTGAAACATGCAAGAGTGTCCGCTTATGCAGATTTTACTCAAAGGTTGATCAAGGAGTCTCATAGAGGAAAATTGGAGTTAATTCCTATTGATAAATTTTCCGACATTGATGATAATTCACATGAGAAGCCAAGGGAAAATGTCATCACTATCACTCTGGAAGAGGAGAAACTTCCACCACCACTAGTTGTAGAGGTAATCACTAATATTACCTCATGTTCCATTTTTATGTTCCATATTCCTGTCTTTTCAATTTTGGAATATTACAGTGGTATCAGAGCATAATCTTGGCTCAGCCTGTGAGACATCACTACTATTTCATCATAAGAAGAAGAATATTCTCATAGAAAGGAGAATTTTTACAAAAGAGACAAAGGAAAGACTCTAATATCATGAGAAATGAAGTGAAAGGAGTTTTAGAAGCTTATTCTCCAAAATATGCATGATATTAACAGAGAATTAAGGAGATGAGAATGGAAATACATAAAGATTCCTCTAAAGAGTTTGTACATGAAGAAAGCTTCGGAATATCACATTATTGGTCTGAGCGTTCAACCTCACAATCACTTTCACAACACTCTACCATGCCTACATTCCAAGCAAGAGAGGAGGAGTAAGGAGAAACACAAAAGGAGGACACTCTCAGTAACCATCTCCTAATCTCAATCTCAGAGGTTCAAGGAGAATCTAAACTTCCAAGGTTTCTGCCAGATCAAGGAAAATAGAATACCCATTAATCACAGTAGAAGTAAGCGATGCATGTAGAATATTTTGGGTAGATTATTTCTGCCTACTTTTGGACGGTCACCCAAGTGCACAGCTAAGTCTTCGGTAAGGAAGTTGGACACCTATTTTCAGTTGCACCAAGTTTCAGAAGTGGAGGCAATTAAGGTATAAGAGCTGCACTTTGAAGGTAAGGCTCGTGATTGGTTGTTTCATGGTATTTTTACATTGAGTCATGCAAATGTAGCTACTTATGAATAGTTCACTAGGAGGTTAGTGAAAATATTTGATCAAAGATATTCAGAAACACCTTTGATTGAGCTAGCCAAGCTCAAGAAGTTAGAACCTTTGCATGAGTTGGTAGGATCCACTAGACCAACTATGCTCCATAATTCTATTGAGAAGTTTAGAGACTTGAAAAGTAATTTTTCAAGGGCAAGATCCCCCCTCTAGCAAGAGCTCTCTTCTCAAGCGGAAGACATGGAGATTCCTCCCTCAAGAGAGGACCAAGATGAAGGGTATCTTAGTGATGATGGGGTATTCTCCAATAATTATGAGGAATAAGAGGAAGATATGGAAAGAGATACCAACGCTATAGAACCAGGAGGAGATCCATCACCACATGGGCATGGAAATGGAGAAATTGTTCCAACTAGAGGATCCCTTGTATCCCTTCAAGAAGTTCCAAAGACTCTAACATATGGAGACCAGGGTACTATCCAGGAACAACACGTGTTAGTATTGATAGACAGTGGGACTAAGTAGTGGAGAGGGTTTTTTCCAGCATTGAATACATTTTTGAGGACATAAACCATGATAGATCACTTCTTTGTGGTCAATACTCTTGACACCAATATGATATGAGGTGTGTAGTGGTTGATTACATTAGGGAAGGTCACCACAAACTGGGAGTCTTTGCCAGTGGATGGAGAAGATAAGAAGCTATTAGGGGAATTTTGAGGTCTAAAATGGGCCTCCTAAGGAAATTATAAAATAATAGTGTAAAAAATCAAATAAGATTTGATGACATCATCAAATTTAAAAGGGAAAAATGGAAAAACTACTTTTTCAACTCATATTTTCAACTTATCTCCCAAAGTTTTTACTCAAATTTCGAGCGGGAGTACTCGTTGGATGCGAAATTTAATTCCCCATCCAAGGAGTACCCATGTTGCATACTTTCGATGGGTCCTACTACACGAAAAATGAGAAATACATAAAAAAAAACATGATTACAATCACGTTTTTTTATGTATTTCTCATTTTTCGTGTAGTAGAGTTCATCGAAAGTATGCAACATGGGTACTCCTTGGATGAGGAATTAAATTTCGCATCCAACGAGTACTCCCACTCGAAATTTGAGTAAAATTTTTGGGAGATAAGTTGAAAATATGAGTTGAAAAAGTAGTTTTATTATTTTATTATTTTTTAATATTTTTACCCTTTTATTTAAAAAATGGTGAATCATCCCCCATGGTTGACATCATCATCTTGAATCCTATTGGTTGTTATAAATTTTATTTTTGTTGTACATCTTTCTTATGAGGCCCATTTTAGACCTCAAAATTCCCCTAATGGATGGCCAACATCAGGTGATTAGGGGCATACAAACCTATCCATTTCAGGAGGTTTATGCACAGAATAAGGAGACTAATTTTTGCAATGGAATAAGGTACAAATAAATCCACTCAGATATACATTCTATTCTAGGAATTGATGTTTCATTACATGGAGGCATTCCACCAGGAAGGCCCCATGACTAGAAGATGATAAAAGTGTTCTCACAACAAGATGCATCATTCATGGATCTCGCTGAGGAAGGAGCCTTGGAAGAGGTTAGAACAACACAAAGAGCCTTTTATTGGCTCAAGGAAGGCATGAGAAATTGTCTGATATCTGCATTACCAGCTCTCCTTGAGCTAGAATATGGTGATTCAGGGTGTTGTATCTCCTAGAGGCAGCCTTGAGTTGTATAAATAATAGTGCCTAGGACATCTTAAATGCAAGGAGCATATGACTCAACTGATTGTATTTGAAAATGTTAGGCTCTCATCCTACTATCACTCAGATGAATGGTTTTAATAAGGGTGGAACCAAGACCCCACAGTTAAACACAACAACTATGAAAACTGCAGACACTTAGTATAAACCACAATAAGTAAATGTATCAGACAACTTTAAAACATAATGTTGTAAAGGGGGCCGACTTCTAAAATGAACACAAAGATATCAAGTAATATGTGGGCGACGACTGTGGCAGAAGATGTAGTAATATATTAACTATTACGGGCTTATTCAAGGATAAGAATCCATATATACTGGGCCTATTCAGAGATAAGAATCCATATATCTGGACAAGTTCAAAGAAAATAATCCATTGTAGTTAATATCGAAAGAATGGTTAAAGATATAGAAAATGAAACAAAGTATCCTGTCTAAGCCTATTTAAAGCACTATGTATGAGTAAATATGAGTATCTGTAGTGATAAATTCACATTTAAACATGGGATCACTTACATTCCAGAGCATTAGATACAAGAAATGTGGAGAGATGTGAAATGAAAATTTGTATTAAAAACAAAGAGAAGGGTTACAAACTTTGAATCACCCAGAGCGGAATCCCCAATTCCAACAAAGCTTCTTATTACTAAGTCCCTACGAGATATTAAACACCAATTATCAAAATTCATACCAAATACATATAGAACACTCAAAATAGTGAGTCCTTTGGAAAATATGGAACCATTTCTTAGTTTTTTCTTCCTGTTTTTATAAACACCGATTCCTATCCGCGTGCTGGTATGTTGTTGCAGGTCTAAATCAAAACAAAAATGATGATGAGGAAAAACTTCCTCTCATCATCTTATAATGCAGGCCTGAAGCTGTTTCTAACTAAAATGTAACAATTGATTGAACTGAAAGTAAAAACTGCGGGAATAAATATGAATATTTCACCCTAAATGAAAAAGTGAAGAGAATATACGGTAAAAATACCACACAAGCCCCGTCATGACTTATCATTGTTTTTTGATGAAGTGGAACCACTACTGCTTCTGGTGAAAGAGATACCGTTAGTCGTGGGAAGGATTGTTCTTCTGCGCTGGAGCATGTAGTACTGCCAGTAGTGGAAAAAATGGCCTTCTATGCTGGAGGGTCCCATAGAGTAGCTAATGGTCATGATCCATTACCTTGGATGTGGAGTTTCCTCTCTACATATTTTTCTCTACTTCCGGGGTGTGGAGAATTTTCATCCTCGGCCTCGAGCCGCTACGATTGGCTATGAGACGACCATGTGTACATTAAAAGGCCATTAAAATCTGCACAGACAACAGACAAATTAAATAAATCCTGAAATGAGGGGTTTGACTACATTAGATGGCTTGGGTAAAGGCAGAGGAGTAGTTCGGAGGTAAAGAATGCAGCAGGAGAATTTTCATGGAGAAAACAGGGTTTAAATATGATTTGGTGCAAAGCTTATGCAAAAGCCAGTTTTAGGGAAGACCAAAGTTGTTTTCGTGCAGGCAGAAGGCGGTAAGCGGTGTTGGGATGGAGGCATGCAATACGGTTAGGTGGGCGACGCGTGTCCTCATAAAAATCGCCCATTTTGCATCGGAGTTGCGAGTTGGGGAAATGCTATGAAATGAATGCAAAAATGAATGGCAGCCATCCAATATGGGCAATCCAGATCAACTGCTGCAAATGCACGCGATGGACGTACTTGCACGGTCAGGTGGAACTGGCAATGATGTCAGGATTTACCCACAGAAATGCTATCTCAGGTCCCACTGTATGCTACGTCATCACCATTCCGAGGGGGTGAGCTTCCGCCTTCCCCCTGCCATCCTTGATCCCCCCGGAACTCTTCACGCGCCTTTCTTCATTTGACTACTCAAAGCATGGGCGGTTCTCTCCCTGTTCAACTATCTTGCACCTTTATCCTCCTTTGTTTCATGTAAATATTACCGCAAGGATAGAATATGTGTATGATGCCTTGTCCCCTTTTTATATGGATTTCCATTCACAACAACCCATTCGCTCCTTTAAGTATTTCTCCCTTTTATGATTTCGAGTGATCCCCCTTTATAAGTTTCTTAGGGATAAGGTGGTGAATGATATAACAACATTGGCTCAATTTTGGGACGAAATGCTTGTCCTCGAATGTGTCAAGAACTCTACAGACCATCTGTTATCCTCTCTCTGTGAACACGACTCTTTGGCACCTTCTCTTATTTCTTCATGACAACTCAAAATAGCAAACATCATAATAAAAGAAACTAAATAATGTACAATATGATACAACAGACCTTTTGACTTGAATCAACACTGGAAAAAGGGTTTTAAGAATTTCCCATTAACAGGGGCATCTAGAAAATCACCCTGCAAATTTTCCAATCTGAAGGTGTTGTTTCCTCCTTCTTCAGCAATTTTGAAAGGTCTGAACCATAGAGGGTCAGAATTTTCGTGTTTTCCTTTTACAACCCTTCTTATATCCCATCTTAGCACCACATCTCCGACCTGCATCTCTTTACCTTTAGCATGCTGATTGAACAAGTCTTTCGACTTCTCTTGGTACTCAGTAAATCTCTAATTTTCTTGACTTTGAGTCTCCTCCAGCTCTACTAACTGATTCATCCTTCTGGTAAGATCATTTGGTTCCTCTTAACAGTCCTACATGAACCTAGCCACAGGTAAGTCCAATTGTATCGGGAAAACCACTGCTCTACCATAGACCAATTCATATGGGGATTTTCTTTTTGACCTCTTACTAGTGATTTTTTTTTCCCATAGTGCAAACTTGAGCTGAGAATCACAGTTCTTCTAGTTTTCATTTATGGCCTTTTTCAACGCCCTCGCCAAGGTTTTTTTTGAGGATTATGCTAATCCATTCCCTTGTGGATAATATGAAGTAGAGTGACCTAATACAATATTATATTGTTGGCAAAAATTTATGAATTTGACAGACTTAAAAGCCTGAGCATTATCTGTGACAATCTTAGCAGGGCAGGAAAACCTTGAGATGATGTTATATTCCATGAACTTGATCACCACTGTGTCTGTTGCATTTCTTGTTGGCATGAATTCTACCCATTTAGTGAAGTAATAGGTGGTTTTTAGTATCCACTTCTGTTTCCCACTTGAGGTAGGATGAATTTTTCTGATGAAATCGATTCCCCACTGTTGGAAAGGTTCCTCTATGTGCACCGGGCTCATAGGCAAAGGTGCGAACTTCTGCCTTTTATAAAATTTCTGACATTTTTCACAGGCCCTTAACTGAGCATGAACATCTCTGAAAAGTATGGACTAGAAAAAGCCTTCTTTCAGAACATTGTGTGTTGTGGCCCTCCAGATGTAGTGGCCCCCATAGATGCCCTCATGGAATTTGGTCATCACTTCTTCTATTTCATTTTCTATGAGACATAAAAATAGTATGCCCGATGGGTCTCTCTAGTACAAATGACCATTTTCTATGATGAAATTTTGAGATTTTAATCTCAACGTCCAGTACTTTGTCTTGTCGCAGCTTGGAGGACATCCAAGATTTAAGAGGTACTCTACAATTTATTTGTACCATGGACTGAGGAGGTACTTCATATGTGTTTTTTGTGTATAGGTTTCTATTCCACACTATTCGTCTGCCCTTTCAGGATCTTCATTGGCCACCATGGACAAATTTATCCCCAAAGCCTAACCGTTTGATTCGGAAAGGATCTTGGCTAATCCTTGTCCCTTTATTAGCTTAGTGGGGCATATTTCCAACTCATACTCCTATATCTTAGCTATCCATTTTCCTCTCTTTCCATCACTATCTCCCTGAATCAAGATGTATTTTACAGCCGTTGTAGGTACAAATGCAGTTATAGCTGACTGCAATACATACATCCGAAAAGCCTTCAAGGATTTTACCAAGGCACAAGCCTATTTCTCTACGATGTTATATTTTAGCTTTGCATCTCGAAGCACTTGGCTGAACAAGGTGATAGGTTTCTCATGCCCCTCCTCATTCTTCTGCAATAATACTGTTGTGATAGTGTGGGGAGATGCAAACAAAAATATCATGAAGGGTTTCACGTAATCAGGTCCTGCTAATATTGGGGCTTATGCGAAAGAATTTTTAATTCTATTAAAAGCTTCCCATGACTCAAGAGTCCATTTTACCTCATTATCCTTCTTCAGAATCTCAGTTATGTGCCTGACTATCTCTACATACTTGGTATGAATCTTCTCAAGTAGTTGATACGTCCTAGAAAAAGTTGGACCTCTTTCTTGTTTCTGGGCAGGGATATACCATTTATGACTTATACCCTTTTCGGATGATTATTTACCCCTGCCTTTGTTACAATGCGCCCCAACAGTTTACCCTCTTCTAAAGAAAATAGAGATTTTTGAGGGTTTAAATACAATCCATACCTATGGCACTTGTCAAAGGTTTTGCGCAAATGCTCCATATGTTCAACATCATCCTTTGAGAAGACTGTGATGTCATCCAGGTAGACCACCATGAATTTGTATTGTTCCCCCAAAAAAGTAATGTCCATGGCCCTTTGAAATGTAGCCCCCGCATTGATCAACCCAAACGACATTCGAGCGTACCTAAACGTTCCCCAAGGAGTAGTGAATGCGGTTTTATTTTGGTCCTCTGGAAGCACTGCTACTTGATTATGCCCATAAAATCCATCCATCATAGACATTTGCGAAGCTCCTACCACCTTCTACAATATATGGTCCATCTTTGGTAGTGGACAATTATCCTTCATAGATACTATGTTCAAGTTCCGAAAATCAACACACATTCTTATCTCTCCGTTCTTCTTTCGGACTAGGACCAAATTGGGCACCCATTCAGAATATATTAATGGCACAATGATCTTAGCCTTTAACAGTTATTTGATTTCCTTTTCTATGGAAGGAAGGAGTAAAGGGTTAATCTATCTTAATTTTTGTTTGTGTGGCTTAGCATCTCCTTTTAATGGAATCTTGTGCTCGATAATGATAATATCAAAGGTCCTAAAATATTGATAGGACCAAGCAAAAACTTCTTTATATGTCTGAAATAGCTTCCAATATTTCTCCTTGTATTCTTCGGGTACCTTATTAGTAAATTTCACAATCTTGGGATCGGTCTTCGTGCCGAGGTTCAGGTCATCTACCTGATTTTCTTCAGCAACCTTACTTGGCTGGATTGGGACATCATTCTTATCAAATAGTCTCTCTAGAGGGACCATTCCTCTGGGTATTACATTCCCTTTGAGTTGCAACACCTTATGCCTAGCCATGGTATCCTGCCATTTATTCTGAGGAAGGTCCTCAGTCTCCTCCTTGCCAACATCTATGACGAAATTGGAAAATTCCCCAACGGTCTCCATGAATCTCTTCACTTTCACTTCATATTCAAACACCTTCCAGTGTTTGACATTGTCAGGGATGGAAGGACGGTAACGTACCTCTATCTCGTACCCTAGGAGGGGATTCTGAGGTGGCTGAAAAGTGCTTGCAGCTACTGCAAGAGAGTCTGCCATGTTGTTCTGGTCTCTTCGCATGAATTGGATATTAAATGCTAAGAATAAATTCTCTACCAAGTCCCATACCTCATGCTACACCATTTTTTGGTCATCTAACCTACTATCATTAGATAGACCCAAGTACACCATGTAAGACCAATTTTACCCTAATTAAAATTGCTCTCACTATGTCAAATAACTTAATAAACCACATTTATTAGGTTGTTTATGGTCTAAACAGGAAACCCAAAAAGGAAATATTAAACAAATCTATATTTGTTTGATTTTCCTCATGGAATAATTAATTAAACAATAGTTTAATTATTATTCCTCATCATGTTTAACCCAAAACAAAGAAATTAATTAGATAAATCTCTATTTATCTTATTATTTTCTAGGAATAATTATTTAAATATTATTTAAATAATATTCCTTGTTAAATATGACTAAATCACCCACAAATAATTAAATAAATCATTATTTAATTGATTATCATTCAACCACTTCCTTAAAATGATAAATAAATCATTTATTTATTTATTATTTACAAATAAAGGGATTTGACCCAAGTCAAATACCTTTTCCCTCCAACAAATATAATAAAATATTCCACAAAAGGTGGATCTAGATTTGGTTAACATTATTTTAATCATGCACCAAGATCTAGAATGACCCAATATTTTGTTATAAATAGGAGGGTTTTTCCTACCATTCTTCACCTTTTGTTGCCTATTAGATCACTTTGGATCTATACACTTGGTCACATTTTTCTACATTATTTGCTGTGTGAGCTCCCTTTGAGTTCTATCTTTGTCTGGGTTTTCTACACCAACAAGAGAGAGAGATTCTAGATCTGAAGTGCTGAGGACTTCCAAGAACCCATCCCATTGAGGAGAATTGGAAACATCTTCTTGTTTTCCTCCCAGGTGCCCTTAATACAAAAAATTCTTTCAAAAATTTTTCTTGCCTTGTCTATTGGATATATGGAGAAAACCCTTCTTTTTACTGCTTAATGTCTTTCTATGCATAGATTTGGTTTTTTGAGCTCTTATCTTGATCAACTAACTGCAGATATGAAGATATTGTCAGCCACTTTTGATGTTAGGGCTATTAGTTATGCGTAGCTAAAGTGGTATTTTTTCATACACTTTGACAAATGATTCATACTAACAACTGGCGACTCCACACGGGTTTTCAATTACGACCGCTGTCGTTTTTCATATTCCTGCATATCCAGCTACTTCAGACCCTAGGGTTTCTTTTCAGCTTTTTGTTTTTCCTATTTTTATGTTGTTTTTCCCCTATAAAACCCTAAAACATTAAAATTTCTAACTTTCGTGTGTTTCTGGCCCTATTGCATAGGTGACAGACATCAGCCGCACCTGAGACGACAACTTTTTCGGAAATCTGCCGCCGGGACACCCGGAGCTTCAAGTCGCAGTTTTCAGCCCAGAAACTATGACCTGGACTCCAGGTCACACTTTTTGGCCCATTAACTACGACCTGGGTAGCGGAAAACAGCCCAAAAACTGTGACCTGAGTGAAAAACAGGTCAAAAACTGCGACCTGGACTTTTTTCTGAAAATTTTCTGAAATTTTTTTGGGTTTTGTCTGAACCTCTGTCAGGGTTGTATAACCTCCGTCTCCACCCGTTTAGACCTATTATTGCTCTGTTTTACTCAACTAAGTGGGAATCTAGCCCCCTAGGGCCTCAGTACCCTCCACTTTTTGTGGAAGAGTTTTAGCTACTGTAAGTGTCTAAATTTTTAGAGTTTTTAGCCATTTCTTTTTCAGATCTGATACCTCCTTTTCAGATCCCTTTTAATTATATCTTCTCCCTTTCAAATCACCTCCTAAAGTTTTGTTTGGATCTACCTTTAGGGCCTCCTCCTTGCCCCTTCTGCTTTTTGCTGATTTCCCCCTTTTTTCCAGCCACCTTGCCTCTGCCTCTTGGCTGTGATTTGCCCCTCTTTTCAGTGTTTTCTCCTTTAGATCTCTATCCCTTTCAACCCTAGATCTATTAGCCTCTTTTTAGTGTGTTTTGACTATATTTTTTCCCTCTTTTAGATTAGTTTTGAGAGACCTGCCTTCTTGGTATAGATCGATGCACTAGTAGTTGTTAATTTTCTGTTATTTCAGCATTATATACTGTTTTTTGCAGCATTATTTTCAGTTATGCAGCACACTTTTTCTCCTGCTCTCAAAATGAAAAGGGTTTAAAAATTAAAATTAACGCATGCCACACACTCACCCTAAGCGAAGAAGAGCCTGGTTTACACTGCCAGGCAAAGACTTTAAAATCAATTGACACTGCACCTTTTTTCCCTTGTTTCGACATTGTAATCACTTGATTCTGCACCTCCCTGCCTTTGTCGGTCGTTCTTCTTCCCCTTGTGTCGTGTTTGTGTTGTCACCATTGCACCTCCAAAGCGCACATCCCGGAGACTTCTTGGCCTTCACCCTCAGTTTCCGATCGGTCGACCTACTCCTTCCCGCTGTCGTCGAGTTAGTCCTCCTCTGAGTCCGCACTCCGACTCCTCTTCTGATTTATTGGGTTCTCCTTTCACTTCTGGTTCTCCCCCTGTCACCTTCACTACGTCTGGTCCAGGGCCTAACGCTAGCGGTAATCTCGGCCCTAATGCTGAGACTACTACTAACAAAACCGCCACAGGAATACCTCACCAGCGCCATTGCTCCCATTCATCGTAGGCCTCAGCCTCCCCGATTTGGACTGGTTGATAAAAGACCCTATACACCATCAAACTAGTTGGCCTGCTATGCCGACAAAGCTCCCTTCTGACATCCCAAAGTTTGAAGGCCTTGCTGGAGAAGATCCTTCAAATCATGTTCGATCTTTCCACATGTGGTGTTCATCTAATTCCATTACCGATGACTCTGTCCGTCTTCGGTTGTTCTAATGAACGCTTATAGGGGAGACTTCTAAGTGGTATGTTGATCAGCCCACTTCCTCTCACACCACCTTTGCGACTCTTTCCCACGCTTTTTTATCTTACTTCCAGCTTCCCCTTCGCTATGACACTGGTATCAAACTTTTGACTTCTTTCTGTCAATCATCTACGACCCGCTTATCCGATCATGTCCAAGAATGGCGGAGAAGAAAGAGCATATGTCAATTCCCTACCTTCGAAGACCATGTCTACATGGACTGGTTCCTTAGATCTCTCTTGCCTCCTATCAGGAAAGATGTCGCATCGCATTTTCCCCAAACTGAAGAAGATGCCCTCCAACTGGCATTACAATATGACTTGATCTACGCTCAGACAGGTTATGTTTATACTGTTCTACCTGATCTCCCCAGACCCGGTGGTGTCAATGCACCGGGGGCACCTCATGCTGCCGACGGTATCGTTGGCGCTCTCTCTCATCCATATGCCCAACCTCCCATGGGTTATGGTTTTCCTGGGGGAGGGGGCAGCACCTCCCGCACTTGTTCCCCTCCTAGTAGCATGTATCCAGGATATAGCATGCCTCCTCTTTTGGCCCAACCTCCTAGTCACCATACTATTACCCAACCCCCTTATTATTCGTATCTACAATTTAGTGCTCCAGCTCCTCCAGCATCAACACCTCCGCCTCCCTGGCATTCTCAACCCCTGCAACAGCAGTCACCACTCCCTCAAGAGCAGGTGGATGCACAACAGGGATTCGTGGCTACCCAACCACCTGACGGACATGTGGCCACTCAACCTTCCCCTTCTGGTTCCTCCAATTACCAGATCCTCATGATGAAATCTGATTCACCTCTAACTGTCGACCTTAACCTTCAAACTCGGTCTCGTCAGTACCCCAAGCCTCCCACTTCGTCTGTCCCCGAGTCCCCTTCTTCAGGTTCTATAGAGCCTCTTTCGACATCCAACAGTCCCTTACATATCCCTCAACCCAAAGTTGAGGTTCATACCAAGATTCCTAACGGACCATTACGCCGAAATGCTGCTCCTGGTCGAGCTGCTCATTCGTATAGCATAGTAGATGATTTGGCGCAGTCTCCTGCTACCATTTCCACATTGGAACTCCTCCAGTCATGCCCTTCCCAAAAGAAGGCTCTACTATCTACCATGGCCGCTGTAGATCCTGCTGATGACCAAATGATTGTTTTCGACGCCCATCAATCCGAACATCCTCCTCTTCCTGCTTCCGTCACCTTCCAAATCCCAGTCAAAATCCGGAATGCAAACGTTTCTCAGTGTATAATTGATGAGGGGGCATCCACCTGTGTGATGTCCACTTCGGTTTGGAAGCAACTCGGCTCTCCTAACTTGGCCCCTTCCATGATCACCCTTCGAGCGTGGGACGACCATGCCTCCCAGCCCATTGGACTTTTTCGTAATTGTCATATCACCCTTGTTGGTAATACTATTTGCGTTGACGTCGAAGTCATCGACACCCCTCTAGACTACCAAATTCTATAGGGGCGAAGCTACACCCATGCCATGTCTGCTATCCCATCCACGATTTTTCACAAGATGTCTTTTCCTCAAAATGGAAAGATAGTCACCATCGACCAGTTGACTTATCATGAGCCAAAGTCTCAGACCTCCACTGAGACGACCATCTCTTCTGTAGCCAATAAGCAAACTGTTGATTCCTTGACCAGTGTCTCTCCCGGCGTCTATAAAGACACCTATTTGCTTCGAACCTTCCCTGGTCTTCCTCCTCCTCCTGTCTCTGACCCCAGCTCATCGAATGTTTGCATGATGCAATCGTCTCGGGCTGCTCTCAAGCAACCTGCTTCGGCTACTCAGCAACTGCGCTCTCCACAACCTGCTCCTAGCCCTTCACCTGCAGCTGGTAGCCCTGAGCCTCTTTATCCTCCTAGAACAGTTCCTCCAAGCATCAGCCATTTAGGAGTCGTCCCACCTGGCCATTACCCCTCTGGTCAGATACCGTTCCTAGCTCCCCCACTAGGAGTGTACGCGGTACCTATCATGGCCACCCTCTCTCTTCCTAACCTGACCCTTGGGATTCCTGTCTGGTACCTTAATCCTCCAGCCCCAACCTTGCCTAGTCAACCCAAATATTATATTGCTTTGACCCCGGTTCAACCGGTCCCCATGCCTTCTCCTACTGCAACAGTGCCTCAGTCACCTCAACAGGAACCACCTCCTGTTGCGACCGCTTCAGGTAAGAAGGGAAAAGCTCACAAGGGGGAATCAAAGGACAAGGCTTCCCTGACAAACCCTGCCCCTCCTCGGCCTCCAAAGCATACCATCTAGTGTGATTTGTGTGATATTGTCGATCACGCCACCCATACATGTCCTGCATTGCTTCATCTCAAGCCCATGGTTAATGTCGCGTTCCCTGAGTCACCGGTCCCGGAAGCCTCTGTTCCTTTCGCGACCGCAGCCACGAACCCCCAGACTATTCACACCAACCACCCCTATGCTTTGTGTGACCTCCATGGCCGTTAAACCCACCTTTGCCCCCGCCTCGAGGACTTCCGCACCTCTCTAGCCGCGGTCCGCCAATTCGAGGCTAAGCGCAATGAGTCCACCTCTCCCATATTTGCGCATTTTGCTTTGGCAAAACCACCAGACATGACTGCTCCCATTGACATTCCCCCTCCTGATGTCGAGATGACGGAGCCTTTGTCCAACATTTTCTACCTATTATCATCCATGAGACCCTCGGGGAACATTCCATCTGAATCTTCCCCTGTTTTTTCGCTTGACCTTCCTTCAACGATCACCTTGGGCTCAACATCGGTAGATCCTTTATCTTCTTACTCTTCTGTCACCCCTTGTGACGACGCGCATGTGAACCTCTCTTCTCATGATGATGATTCAGGTAGCTTTGCCACGTCAGGTGGTCTTTCTTCCACCAGTCACCCCATCTTCTATCACGATGACGACATTATGGAAAAAATCCCCACCCCTGACTTTCTCTATTACCCATTACATCGAATCCATGTGTTTACACCACATACACCTTGTGGCCATTACATTGAAACCAAATGTTTGGGTAAGGGGGAACCCACATTTGAGAGACCAAGAGAAGCAATTCTCCACAACTCTCCTAGTGTATCTGGTCGTGCCGACTTTATTACCATTATTCTTCCACATTTAGAAGAACCTCTAGAGTCCCATATCACTTCAGATCACTCTAAGGATGATACCCCTTATCATTCCTTCATCTTACATCAGCAACTCCGTCTCTTAGACCTTGTTGTTGACCAACCTATAGCTTTTCCATGAGAGCATCAGTTCATTATCTCAAACTCCTCTCTTTGGGATAGTGACACCAGGTATGCCAACCCAGAAACTTAAAGTCCATTTTCTTCCTATATGTAGTACCAAAAGAGATTGGTAATCCTCCATTCCCTTTCTCAAACTGCATAACCATAACGAAAACAAATGGTGCACCACATCATTAAAATGTGTTTAGATTCCCCCTTTTCTAAATACATTTTGGCATGACCACACCATGCTTGGGGGAACCTATGCCCCTCAACCATAACCCTCCTCAAAATCG
The DNA here is from genome assembly GCA_034641835.2 of Pinus albicaulis. Taxonomy (NCBI): domain Eukaryota; kingdom Viridiplantae; phylum Streptophyta; class Pinopsida; order Pinales; family Pinaceae; genus Pinus; species Pinus albicaulis. The sequence continues at coordinate 951,712,815 of CM076578.1, forward strand.
AATTTCTTCACTTACCACACTCATACTAGGGGCACCATTTGGCCTCCATACTTATCTATGCTCGTGTTGATGTTCGTCATGAGTTACCATCTTGTACTCATGTTTTCATGGTCCCCCATTGGACCTTTACTGTGTGGCAGCACCATCGAGTCACCCTTGTTTAGAGCATCCAAGTGGAGTCATCATCGCATTCATGGAGTCTATCCCGAGTCCCTTTGTACCCCACTATAGTCCTCCATCCCTCATTGCTTGGTTTCTCTCTTGTGTCGCACATTATGGCCTTCAGTCCCACTGTCCCCTATCCCTTATGATATTGCGTCAGTCACTGCCAATTCATTCATGCCCTTTATGCTCTAACAAGGGAAGTCGTCCATTCGCTACTCAATCCTTTCCATTTCACCATCATCATTTGTGTCAGTCTTTCCGTCGCTCTACTATTTTCTCTCGTGCCTTAGTTGAGGATCTCTCATTGCCTCACCTATGGCGGACCTCCTTCTGTCGACATCAGCTCCTTCATTCCAGAAGACAGCTCTAGAGGGCGGTGTACCTTGGTTCCAGCTTCCACTCTTGTTCGGTGCCTCGAATCAGGAAAAGGGATCTCTCATTTACCTTTGACTTGATTGTTTCTCCACTCCAGCTCCATTTAGCATGATCGAGATCCATATGCTTGATGGTTCAGTGATGCAGCAACAGCTCTTGGTGATTCCCGGGTGTGTGTGAGATGTCTCAGCCCTCATGAGGGGGTGGCCCCGCAGGTAGCCCCCCACATGCCCGGATGACCTCTTCATTGCAGCCTTCGATGCAGCTCCATATATTTGATGATGTCGGCCTTAGCCGCTTGCAGCGCCTCTTTGATTTGCATGAATCAGTCAGATTTTGTGAGCCCTTCCCCGCTTATAGGGGGCATTTGGGTTGTATTTTTATCTCATGTACTCAGATATTATTGTATAAGTCCTGGCTGTTATCCCAGGCACAGCATGTATGTGGGATTCCTCATTGTATTCTTATCTGGCTCATGTTTATGCCGGTTGTACTTTATGGTTTGGTCCCTTGTTTACTGGACACACTATTCTTTTGTACTTTGTCTCGGCGGGCATAGGTATGCCTCCCCCGCCGCCTTTAGCACAGGTACCCTCTCATAAAAAGAGACTTGTTGCACCTGCAAGTCTCGTCTCCTCAGGGTCTAGTTCTTCAGCACATTAATCTACCTTACATTTCTCTCTTTGACTTCCCTTTTGATGTCTGGTGATTGAGTTCTTACAACGTACTTCGGTCATATGATTTGCTCCTAACACTCGCATGTTGGGGGGCAATCTGTTACACAATTTTTTGGTCATCTAACCTACTATCATTAGATAGACCCAAGTACACCATGTAAGACCAATTTTACCCTAAGTAAAATTGCTCTCACTATGTCAAATAACTTAATAAACCACATTTATTAGGTTGTTTATGGTCTAAACGGGAAACCCCAAAAGGAAATATTAAACAAATCTATATTTGTTTGATTTTCCTCATGGAATAATTAATTAAACAATAATTTAATTATTATTCCTCATCATGTTTAACCCAAAACAAAGAAATTAATTAGATAAATCCCTATTTATCTTATTATTTTCTAGGAATAATTATTTAAATCTTATTTAAATAATATTCCTTGTTAAATATGACTAAATCACCCATAAATAATTAAATAAATCATTATTTATTTGATTATCCTTCAACCACTTCCTTAAAAATGATAAATAAATCATTTATTTATTTATTATTCACAAATAAAGGGATTTGACCCAAGTCAAATACTTTTTCCCTCCAACAAATATAATAAAATATTCCATAAAAGGTGGATCTAGATTTGGTTAACGTTATTTTAATCATGCACCAAGATCTAGAATGACCCAATATTTTGTTATAAATAAGAGGGTTTTCCCTACCATTCTTCACCTTTTGTTGCCTATTAGATCACTCTGGATCTAAACTCTTGGTCTGACTTTGAGCCATTATCATTGTCATATTTTCCATTATTTGATGTGTGAGCTCCCTTTGAGTTCTATCTTTGTCTGGGTTTTCTACACCAACAAGAGAGAGAGATTCTAGATCTGAAGTGCTGAGGACTTCCAAGAACCCATCCCATTGAGGAGAATTGGAAACATCTTCTTGTTCTCCTCCCGGGTGCCCTTAATACAAAAAATTCTTTCAAAAATTGTTCTTACCTTGTCTATTGGATATATGGATCAAACCCTTCTTTTTACTGCTTAATGTCTTTCTATGCATAGATCTGGTTTTTTGCAGCTCTTGTTTTGATCAACTAACTGCAGATCTGAAGATATTGGCAGCCACTTTTGATGTTAGGGCTATTAGTTATGCGTAGCTAAAGTGGTCTTTTTTTGTACACTTCGACAAAGGATTCATACTAACACCTCATTTCTGTAAGCCCTCAATCATGGGTGCTTATCTTGACATTGATTTCTTACTTGTCTCACCACCAGTTCTAAATCTCCCAGAACCTTCAAGCTCTGAATATTCATACTCTTTGTTGTTTTTAGACCTAGAAGCAAGTTTTCATATTCAACCACATTGTTCGTGGCTTCATACTCCAATTTAAAAGATAATGGGACCAGCTGCCCAGTAGGGGAGATCAGGAGAATCCCAGATCCATTCCCTTCCTTTGAGTTGGCTCCATCAAAGTGCAAGGTCCAAACCCCACCTTCTTCATTACTTGAAGATTTCTTAGTCTTTACTTGATAGAAATATGGCTCCTACAAATAATCTTGGTCTTATTCAAGCATTAGACAAGAGAACTCACCCGCTTTGTTGTACACCAGTGAGTTTACTGAATTATCAGCTTTAGTGATCATCTTCACAAACCTTGTTTCCCAGTTTAATCTCTTTTCTTGACCTCTTTTGGAATTGAAATAATAGATATTTTTATATGGGTGAGTGATCTACAGCGCCAATTTTTCCATCGCTGACAGGGGCAGGATGTTATGAGATGCTCCAGAATCCAACATACATTTATGCAATAACAGGTCATGAATCACTAAAGAGACATAGAAAGGAGGAGTTGAAGCATCTAACTCCTCAACATGAGGATCGAACATGACCATAGGCCTTTCTTCTTGGAGGTTTAAACTATCTAGGATTGGGGTTTCTCCTTGAGGAAGCATGAAAGAAGACACATGATACTGTTAGACTGGTTATTTCAGGAGTTCAGTCATGGGGACTAGGAATTTAATTTTTTCCAGTTGTTTTTGAAGATTAAAAGTAGAGGGAGACTTCCCTATGAGACTTTCCTTTGGCTCTTTACTCTCAACTGGAGGTTTTTCTTCCCTCGGAATAGGTTTAACATTTATATTTGGACTAGAGGCCAACTTAGAAGAGGAAAGAATGGAGTCATTAGAATGTAAAGGTTAAGTTATAGGTCTCTTACCTTTATCTCCAACTTTCTGAACAATTGTATCCTTCTGAGGCATCTCCTCTTCTTGTTCTTACATGCATGTCCTCTTGCTAAAGGACCTGAGATCATATTTTCTATGAAAATGTGCTTGCATGAAGTCTACAAATTGCTTACAGTAATCATCGATCTCTGGATCTTCACCAACACTTGTCTTTTCTTCTTCTTCTTGCAAGGAAAGCTCCACTCCTTCACTTTCTTGTAAAGAATACTCAACTTCATCACCATTTGACTAAGCAAGATATTGATCATCTTGCCCATCGGGCATGTCTTCGACAGGGCCGTCCTTCTGCCCTTCTAGATACAGCGGGGTTTGTATGTGGTATTGTTGCTCCTTCTGATCTCTTTGTAATATTTGCAAAGGAGGCTTTCTATATTGGGGGTTAAATCCTCTGTTTGGAGCAATTTGGAATGGCTTGGAGGATGAGTTCTTTACCTTGAGCTCAAGCTTCACTAGCTTGCTCAAAATGTTCTTGATAATTTTTCTCATCTCCTCTATTTTGTAATCTGCTACCTCTCTATCTTGACCGGAGGTATATGCTTCTTCTTTCCCTCTCCATCTAGCATCATGGTCTGACCTACCTTTTGATTTACCTGTAGAAGCAAAGTTGGTTTCCACTTCCAACGCATCGGTCCGGGCTTCATCTAGTGTAGCAGACTTCCTTTCTCTTAAAGAGAATATGAATTCCGACTCAAAGGATGCTACAAACACCACTTTAGCAGCGATCTGGTGAGGCTTCATTTCAGCTAGGAGACTTGCATATAATTTATTAAACCTCTTGATGAATTTGGATATACCTTAATTATGTCTCAAGTGCGTTGAATTATGTAAGATAGTATCCATGGTCCTTCTTCTCTCCCCATTTATTGATAAATTCATTTTCCATTTCCTCCTAGTTAGTAATGGAGCGGTCTCCCAAGGTCTTGAACCATTTTCTTGCCTCTCCATCTAGAGACTGGAAAAACAACCTCAACACCACATCCATATGTTCAACATTGAAATTCTCTACGAAGGCGCATAAAACTTCTAGGTGTTTCTAAGCTTTAGTATCATTTTCTCCATTGAAACGAGGTAGGATCTTTAAATAATCCTGAGGCATGACGTTCAGGATCTGAGGCAGTGCCAGGGGGCATATTTGTTCAGTAGGAAACCAGGAACAATCAGAGGTTGTGGAGGTGGCGGGAGATTCTGATGTGTTAAAGGAGGTGGTGGAAGAGAAGTATGTATGAAAATGGGGATATATTGAACAAAGTCTTGAGGGGCTGATTAAAATGCTGGAATATGAGCAGGGGAAACCTCTATGACTTCTTTAACTTCTTTGGCTTCGGGAGTGGGATGTAGAAAGAAGCTAGATGTATCTACAGATATAGCCTCATCTTTTACTTCAATATTTTCTAGGGATTGGTTATCAGAAGTATAATCAAAGGTTCTTGTAGTAGAACCATGACCTTGATCTTGAGATAATTAAGAGGAGGATGGAGAGTCTTCCAGGGAGAATCTGGGAATATCTGTATAAGCTGGTTGTATTTATCTCCAACCTCTTTCGTGAAAAAACTTCTCTGGATCAAACACTAAAGGTGTTCTCAACTGGGATGCATTTGACCTCAGGTGTGGCTTTTGGGAAGCCAGGACTGCAAATAGATTTATATTTTAATGACAATGGAGTCGCTAAGGTGAGGGATCTACAAATCCCAACCCTTCATGCTCACCTATTCTGAAGGGTGGATTAATATTTGTCGAGGCCCAGGGATTTATCTCTTCAAATTCTTTCCCCAGCAACGGTGCCAGAAAGATGTTGTAGCTCCTAGAGACAACCTTGAGTTGTATAAAGACCAGTGCCTATGACATCTTAAATGAAAGGAGCATATGATTCAACTGATTGCAGTTGAAAATGTTAGGCTCTCATGCTATTATCACTTAGATGAATGGTTTTAATAAGGGTGGAAACAAGACCACAAAGCTAAACAAAACTATGCAAATTGCATAAACTGAGTATAAACCACAATAATTAAATGTATCGGACAGCTTTAAAACAAAATGTTGTAAAGGGGGCCAACTTCTAAAATGAACACACAGATATCAAGTAATATGTGGGCGATGACTGTGGAAGAAGATGTAGTAAGATATAAACTATAATGGGCTTATTCAAGGATAAGAATCCATATATACTGGGCCTATTCAGAGATAAGAATCCATATATCTGGACAAGTTCAAAGACAAGAATCCATTGTAGTTAACATCGGAAGAACGGTGAAAGATATAGAAAATGAAACAAAGTGTCTTGTCTGAGCCTATTTAAAGTGCTATGTATGAGTAAATATGAGTATCTGTAATGATAAATTCACATTTAAACATGGGAGCACTCGCATTCTAGAGTATTAGATACAAGAAATGTGGAGAGATGCGAAATGGACATTTGTATTAAAAACAAAGAGAAGGGTTACAAACTGTGAATCACCCAAAGCGGAATCCCCAATTCCAACAAAGCTTCTTATTACTGATTCCCTACGGGATCTTCAACATAGATTATCAAAATTCATACGAAATACATATAGAACACTCGAAATAGTGAGTCCTTTGGAAAATATGGAACCTTTTCTTAGTGTTTGCTTTTTGTTTTTATAACCACTGATTCCTATGGGTGAGAAGATATTTTGGGAAAATATCTTCTTTGCATGATGGTATGATGTTGGAGGTCTAAATAAAAATAGAAATTATGACGAGGAAAAACTACCTCTCATCATCTTACAATGTAGGCCTAAAGCCATTTCTAATTGAAATGTAACAATTGACTGAACTGAAAGTAAAAACTATGGGAGAAAATATGAATATTTCACTCGAAATGAAAAAGTGAAGAGAATATACGGTAAAAATACTACACAGGCCCCATCATGACTGATTATTGCTGTTTGATGAAGTGGAACCACTGCTGCTGCTGGCGACAGAGATACCGTTAGTTGTGGGAAGGACTGGTCTTCTGCACTAGAGCATACGGTACTTCCAGTAGTGGAAAAACTGGCCTTCTATGCTGGAGGGTCCCATAGAGTGGCTAATGGTCATGATCCATTACCTTGGACGTGGAATTGCCTCTCTTCATATTTTTCTCTGCTTCCCGGGCATGGAGGATCGTCATCCTCAACCTCGAGCCGCTGCGATTGGCTATGAGACAGCCATGTGTACATTAAAAGACCATGAAAATCTGCACAGACAGCAAACAAATTAAATAAATCCTGCGATGAGGGGTTTGACTGCTTTATATGGCTTAGGTAAAGGTGGAGGAGCAGTGCGAAGGTAAAGAATGTAGCCGGAGCGTTTTCATGGCAAAAACAAGGTTTAAATATGATTTGGCACAAAGCTTATGAGAAAGGTTGTTTTGCGAAAGACCGGAGTGGTTTTTGCACAGGCGAAAGGTGGTAAGCGGTATTGGGCTGGAGGCACGCAATATGGTTAGGTGGTTGATGCGTGTCCTCACAAAAACTGCCCATTTCGCGTCGGAGTTGCGAGTTGGGGAAATGCTGTGAAATGAATGTGAAAATGAAAGGGAGCCGTCTGATCTGGGCAATCCAGATCAATGGCTGCAAATGCACACGATGGACATACTTGCACAGTTGGGTGGGACCGGAAATGATGTCAGGACTTACCTTACCGTTACATTCACAAAGCCAGTTGTCTCCGTGGTCAAGCTCGCCAAGCATTCTGGCGGGGTCTTGTAGCAGCTCTAAGCTCGTGGCCATCACCCCACAGAAAGGCTATCTCGGGTCCCACCATATGCTATGTCATCACCATTCCAAGGGGTGAGCTTCTGCCTTCCCCTTGCCATCCTTGATCCCCCCAGAAATTTTCACGCTTCTTTCTTCATTTGACTGCTTGGAGCATGGGCGGGTCCCGCCCTGTCCAGCTGTCTTGCACCTTTATCCTCCTTTGTTTCATGTAAATATTACCACAAGGCTAGAATATGTATATGATTCCTTGTTCCCTTTTTATATGTATTTTCATTCACATCAACACATTCGCTTCTTTAAGTATTTCTCCCTTTTATGCTTTCGAGTGATCCCCTTTTATAAGTTTCTTAGGGCTAAGGTGGTGAATGATATAACAACACAAAGGTAGATGATGACACAAGCATCGTGCAAAGGGGCTACTCCATATCCTTGGAGAATCAGAAGATAATTCCAAACAAGAAGGAGTCTTCCATATATGACAAAGGGTTATTTGCACTCTTGCATCCATTGGACAAAATTTGGAAGTTTTTGATGGGCAATGGCTTCCAAGGGAAGGTTTAACCCCAAAAAATTTAGCCTTATCTTGGGCAAAAGCAGCTGCAAGGGAGGCAGAAAAAGAGGAGTAGAAGAACTCCGGGATGTGGCTTGGGCATGGAGCATGTCAAAGAGGGGAGCTATGAGGTGTCATGGTGCTTCATTATAGAAATTAGTAGCACTGTCATTGAGGAGTGTAGATCCATATTGAGAGTCCCAGCTATTGGTGGAGTATTCCAAGAACCTTTTCACATGTAAGGTTCTTGATGGGAAACTGACATATGGGAGGTATATAGTGGTTTATGGAGTCATATATTACTAGGATCAGATCTTCTTCACTAGAGACTCTAAGCTCAAGGAGAAGATTCTATGTGCAGCGCATGAAGCACTCCTTTCTGGACACACATATCTCATTGGGACTTATCAAACCATCATGGAGAGATTCTCATGGGAGGGTTTCAAAGAGGATGTGCTCTAGCATATCACAAGGTATGTGGTTTTCCTGATGAATGAGGAGGAAAGAAACCACCTTGCAAGGTTGTTTCAACCACTTCACCTTTTGATAGAGAGGTGGGAAGGTTCATCTATGGACCTCTTCGCCCACTTGCCAACAATATATGGTAAGGATTGTGTCTTTTTTCTTATTGGTGATCTAACCAAGTATTTTCATTCCTTTTCCATACATTTGCAGTACATTTCTCCACAAGAGTGTAAGCCTCTCTTAGGAATTCATGGTCCTCGTGGGACTACAGTCAGTGATGGGAATGGCCACTTCATAGAGGGCTTTGAGCAAGAATTTCTTGGTTTTGGTCACACTCAATTGACACCAAATACCCTTTTCAACTTCCAAGCTTATCAAAATCTAGTAGCAGCAAGCAAGTGGTTAGGTAACAACTTATCATGTCATGTTTTGAGACAGCTAGAAGCAGAAAAATGCTGGTCTGATTTGATGGACTGTTGTCACCATCCAGTATGTCATATGAAATTTATTCTATTTTTCCTTTGGATCCCATATCATGATGACATTCTATTCACTATATGTGGAATAACTTGGGAAAGAGAGGTTCCTGAAACCAAAGAGTGGAACCATGAGAGTCTGGATGCCTTTTTTCTTCTTGAGGACAATATTGTTGCAACCCCAAAGCAGCAACAACTCCATACATAGCACAAATGGAGAGAGAGACAATGTGGGGGAAACAATTTGGCCTTTCATTTTCAACCATGCAACCCCTCTACATTGCAGAAGCAGGGGATTGGTGAGTTCTTCTATGAGCTACCCAAGATGATCCATTTTGTTTGGATGATAACATGGGGATTGGAATCTCTCATTGGGATTGAGGCCCCTAACATTTTTTATCTCTCATGCCTCAAGGAGGCCATTGGAAAGCATGTATTTTTTCCCCATAGATCTTCCACTTCTTTATGATGAGAGCCATTTGGTTTATTTACCAAAGGCTAACCTGCACACTTGGGAGGATCAAATAGGAGACATGTTGTTTGGAGAGTACCTGGCTCAGTGGTGGAGACTATTACATGAGGAGGCTACAAGAGGAGGAGAGGATATTTTGTAGTATCCATCCCTGCAGTTGCTTGAGGATAAGAAACATTTGGGAGGGGAGGACTGTAATATTCTAAATTAGCTTTTAGCAAGTTGGAATATTAATTTTTGTCTTTTCCATTTGGATGGATGAATAAGAGGGTAGGGAGAACCATAAATCTCTCTAGTAGGAATAAAACCACTTATAATGTGGATGAGGATCATCATATTAGCTGGATAAAGCACCCTCATGTGTGAACAAGGGCTAAAACATTTGGACAACATTAAAGTTACCATTTCAACAATGCGGTCATGGACGAAGTAGAGCGTTAAAGAGGAAAACACAGTTATGATGGAGGAGTGTATGAATGAGAGTATCATATTTAATGAGTGGGACCCAGGGTGAGGACTCTCACCAAGTGTAAAAGGAAGAGGATGGTAGCCATAGAAGGCATTCTGATTATTGATATTGTATTGGTATTTTATGACTCTTTGCATGCTTCAGCTGTTTAGCACAAGGGTGTTCTTGAGTGGGAATCCCACCATCATTGTCAGGGGACTTTGAGTGCCTACTCAGGAGAGGTATATTTAGCATCATTTCCACTATCCAACATTAGGCCAAGATTCAGCCATCATCCATAGTGGATTATCTTCGAGAGTTGTGTTGTTTTCTAGGGAAGTAGCAGTGGAGGAGGAGTAGATTCAACTTCCTAGCTTCTTTTCCATTGGAGGGATCAGCCCTTCATCCGGGTGGCTGGAAAGGGAGTTCCTTGAGAATAATTTTGACATCTGGCAGTAGGCCAATTAGCTACCATAATCTATAGTGAATTTCCCTTCAGGAATTGCGTTATTTCAGTGAGTAGCAGCAATGGAGGGTTTAGTGCCCTAGTTGAGGAGTTAGATTTCCAGTAAGGGGATCATACCTTCATATGGGAGATCTATTGGAGGAGTTCTAGCTATTTATACATCATATCAGCCACCTCCTATCAGCTATCCAATAGCATTTATTATTCATCCCTAGAGCTGCATTTCTTCATTTTGTATTTTGGGTATTTCCAGAAACCCTTTCTGGGTTGTCTTGGAAATGTGTTTGGGGGCCTAGATCTCCATTCCTGGCACTCTTTAAGCCTTATATTATTGGATCCATACATTTATGTTTTCTATATACAGTTAATTTCACTGGGACTACACTGTATTGGTTCTCTGACATTTTGTGTAGCAGTTATATTTCATGTTTTGGAACATTTAAGCATCGGATGCTTCTTTTGCCTAGTTTGAGGGACTTGTTCCCCAATATATTGTACTTATTTGTTGTTGTTATAATTAATACAATGGATTTATCATTGGATCATGTTTAATTTATTGATATTCACTGCATTTTTCCAAATTTATATTCCATATTCCTGTCTTTTATGTTTTTGAATATTATAGCACTAGAAGAAGACCCATAAGCAGTGAGAAGGTCTTGGAGGAAGTCATAGGTAAAGGGTCTGAGTCTTGGTAATGGTACTTGTCATTTGAATATCTATAAGAATAATTCCTTTCGGGTTTTCCTCTCCAAGAGGGAGAGGTTTTTCCATGGCTCTAGGAGCCTAATTCTTGTGTCTCGTGTATTTTGATAATTGCCTTGATGAAATATTTAATAAGCTAACAAAGAGAAAACATAACTAACTCAAGTAACTTCACAAGTAATTATCAATAAGATAATTTTGAATTAATCACTAGCCCTTGAAATTCTCAACAATGGGGGGGGGGGGGGGGGGGGGATTTCAAACTCAAAAATCGTTCGTGACCAGAGAAATTTTGAGTTATCGGGGTTGTGGTGGTCGCGTTTGGCCCATTAGGGAAGCGCACCACGAGCGCGGAATTAATTCAAACAAACGCATTGTAGGCGGGAAGTATTTTGAAACATGAAATCTACCTATCTTTGTGGATAATTTCCAAAATTACTCTGGTGAAAGATCTTAAAATTCCTTTTAAACATGTTTTGCAGGTGTTCTCCTTAAAGATGTCGATTGAATGGAAAGAACGAGGCCATGAGGTGGAATACCACCAAGCACTATAAGATCAAAATTGTGTAAATGCATTGTGCAATTGTGGTTTATTGAAATTATTCCAAACGTCAAGGTTGAGAGCTCAGTTGGAGCTGCTCTAATATTCTATTGGTTTATGGGATGTGGACTGACAAATATTTTTCATCAGGGACCAAGAGTTCGAACTAGATGTGATGGACATCTACTTCATTACTAGTTTTTCCAAGAGAGGGAAGTGAATCCAACTCTCTAGATCTTGCGTAGGGGGGTGAGAGTACTAGCATGCTCATCCAGAGATACTACCCTGAGGCTCAAAAAACTAATAGTGGGAAGGTAGATATTTCATCTATCATGGTGCTTCCTTTGCGCACATTTCTTCATTGCATAACTAGAGTGGCAGTAGTCTAGTCATTGCATGAGAAAAATAAATCTCATTTCCAGTACACGGTAGACTGTCTGGCCTTAACAATGTTTAACTGGTGTGAGGGGTTACTAGCCAATATGAAGAGCGAGTTGACCAAGTGCAGGGTAGGGTGGTTGAAATTATTCAAGTACAGGTCCATCCTGTTGACCTTTTTCTTAGAGAGAGTACCATTTTTTCGGTACCAATGGTTGGATATCCATGACCTAGCCCTGAGGGACCCGAGGTTGATGAGGTGGTGCAATATCATTCCCCGATAGGGTGGGGAAAAATAGATTTGTTTCCCGAACAACCTTTTTTGGTTGGCTGAGTCGTCAAATTATCATAGTTGAGGACTATGCATATGCCATCATCAACTTTAGAGGATATTTGGATCTACCCATTTAACTAGGCACACAGTGGACCGATGCAAGTAAAAATTGTTTTTTTAACATTTTTTACTTCTTGAATGTTTTTTTTATGTATTCTGAAACATGGACTTATGATGTTTTCACAGATATTGGTCCTCAGAGATCACCTGTTATGTCACCGATTGAACGAAGGGTAGCCTGCCCGGTAGAGGACGCTCCTTATGAGGAGGGAGTAGATACACTAGCCGAGTTAGAGTAAAACCTAGTTTACCTTACAAGAGGCATTGCAGAAAATGGTACCTTTGATGAGATTCCCTTGTGCCTTCAACGACATACAGTCGGGGTACCAGGCAGACTATGTATGTTACTCTGATGAGTGATTTGAGCAATCACCTGCTACCATGATAACCATGTGGGCGGATAACAGCCTTGTCTTTATATTTTTGGTACTGATGTAGGCTCAAAGAGCCATTTTTGTAACATAACACATATTTTGAGATTTTGGATGTAACACACTTAATATATATATACATACATATACATATACATATACATATACATATACATATACATATACATATACATATACATATACATATATATATATATATATATATATATATATATATATATACATATGCATGTTTCTACAACTATTTGTGTATCATGATGATGTCTTCGTTTTTTAAATATTGCGCAAACATCTATCTAATACATAATTTTCTAATGTATCTGTTAATGTGTTTAAATGCCTTGGAATATGTTGACATGTGATAAAATGAAAATGTCTTTCCAATAATATAACACGCAAATAAATATGCAAAATTTGAGGATTTTGCACAAAATAATGGCCATTTAATTGTAACACAACGAGTTGTGAGTGTAACTTAACAACCAAATATCTAATCTCAAGATCAATGGCATTCGATAATAGCTCGATTACTGTACTATATTTGACAATATTTTCATTTTTCCGAATCAAAAAAATACCTTGCAAATTAATCAACTCACCATCAGGGGAAAAGAGTGCCCAAGCTATGCAAGTCAGGTTCTATGCACTATGGCAAGTGCCATAAACAAAACCAACATAATGATTGAAAGACATATGCAAACCAAGTGGAACACAATGTGAGAAGAGGAAAAATTTCTGCAAAATAAAAAATCACACCAAAAATCAACTCAAAGCACACTAATCAATAAAACACTAATGTAAAAAGTATCACACATGATTATGCGTAATATTTTTTTAGATAGAGACCATTTCGGGTCTCGGCCAATGGATTGCCTTCATAATCTACTAGCTCATAGGATCCTCATTCCAATACTCGTTGAATGATATAGGGCCCATGCCACAATGGTTCAAGTTTTCCTACTCCCAATTTAACATGCGCTTGGTCATAAATTAGGACCAAGTCACCTTCAGAGAAAACACAAGGGTTGACAAATTTGTCATATTGAACTTCAACTTGTATTTTATATTCTTCAATAAATAAAGCAACAAGCCTATGGGTCTCTTCGAGATGCTCGAGGTACAACAAATGTTCTTCTTCTGGCGAAGTACCAGGAAGTAGTTCGAAAACTAACTTTAGAGAAGTAATCTCACACTCAATCGGGAGTGTGGCCTCTAGACCGTACACCAATTGAAATGGTGTGAATCCAGTGGAAGTCTTATCAGAGTTTTTGTATGCCAACAGAGATGAAAAGAGAAGGAGATTCCAACCTTGTTTGTGCTTCCCAATGGTGCATTGATGCATAGTCACCAAGACTTTGTTGACAGCCTCAACCTAGCCATTGGCCTATGGATAATACTGGGTGGAGCTATCATGACGTAACCCCAGCTTAGCAGCAAGCTCTGTCATCATATGTTTTCGAAAGTGAGAGCCATGATCAGGGAAAATATCTTTCGAGACACCAAACCGAGCTATGACATGATTAAATAGGAATTGCACCATAGTTAGACCTTCATTATCATATGTAGGCATCACGCTGGTATATTTAGTGAAATAATCAAGTAAAATGATAATATAAACATGCCCCCCGGCTGAGCGAGGGTTACAGGTCATGAAATCTATGCCCCATTTCACAAAATGTTTGACAGTCACAACTAGGTGCAAGGGTGAGGGTGGGGCGTGCTCTATCCAAGATTATATATGGGATTCATGGCATTTTCGTACAACAACAATGAAATATTTAAAAATAGATGGCCAAAAATACTTTATGCGAAGGATCTTTTGGGAAGTAGCATAGCAAGACATGTGACCACCACAAGCCCTAGAGTGGCATTCATTGAGACCTTTCACAACTTCCTTGAGATTCAAACATATATGGAGGACAAATTCAATAATAGTGCGATATAGGGTGTCTCCAACGATATGGTAAGGTTTGGACTGGTAGCGAATCCGTCGTCGCTTAGAGTACTGCGATAAAACTGGCCAAAAAATTTGTGTTTAGAGATAGACAATGATGTCTCCATACCATGGTTAAATATTACTAATGATAAAGAGAGTCTCATCAGGAATGGACTCATCAAGAGGAATGGGATCATCCGCAGTCGAGAGATCACAAATCAACTCAGCAAAGCATGAGGATTTATTAGCATTAACAGTAGTGAATTCTAAGTCGAACTCTTGAAGCATGAAAATAAATTTCAAGTATTTTTCCCCAAGCAATTGATGTGGGGTTGAAATAAGAAATCACCAAAATTTTGAGTAGGAGAATGTTGTGACAAAAACACTGAACAAAATGGACAACAACCAACACGAGTTTCTTTACATGAGTGTAACAGGTATAATTATCAAAGAGATTGCAGCTCAAGTAGTACACTATGTGCTCTTGACCATCATCATTATCCCGAACCAACATCATACCATTAGTGTTGTCAGTGGTGGCCAAATACAAGCAGTAGTCATGATGATAATTGGGAGGATGCGGTAGCTAAGCATTGACGAGGGCTTGTTTTAATGCATCGAAAGATCTTTGGGAAATTTCGTCCCATAAAAATGAGATTCCCTTTTTCAATAAGAGAGTAAATCCTTTGGCAAGCTCAACATAATTCAATACGAAATGAAAAAGGAAACTAGATTTCCCCTACAAAATCTACAGTTGATGGATAAAAGATAGAGGAGGAAAATTGATGATTTCCTTGAATTTAAGATGATTGATGCGGATTCCTTCTATAGACACCACTAAACCCAGGAGACGATCGGATTCAACACAGAAGATGCACTTACGAGTATTCAACTTGATATTATAGCATCGACCACAAAGGAAGATAGCTTTAAGGTGTTTCAGGTGATCTCGACATTTCGCAGTGTAATCTGGAAGGTCATCAAGTTATTACTAAACTATGTGATTAATATCATGAAAATCATATGACATAGATGGGAAATGCTTTGAAAATACCAAATGACTGAGAACCTATACCTTCGAAAGCTTCCAAGGTATTTGGGGATTGACTCAATGAGTGTTGGGTATGTGTTATATTCTTTCCACGACTAGTCCCACGCGGTGTACGTTGCGCCGGGCGTAGCAGGGGGGTCACAGGGGGGGCGGCAGCCCCCCCTGTCGGGGTCCCGGCGAAATTTTTTTGTGTATGCGGTCCCACTCATATGCGGACCCACCCATGTTTTGTGCATGAGTTTGCACATGGTTTTGGGGTTTGATGGTTTTCAGCCCCTGGTATTTTGTAGATCGGGTCAAGGGAACTACGGTTATGTTCTAATCCAGGGTTAATGGATTGGGGTTTATGTATGCTTCGGCATGTATATATATGTGTTGTAACACTAAAAGGATCATAATGAAAAATCAAGCTGGTCATCCCAATTTGGGATCCAGGGGAAAATCTCTGTGTTTATCTGTTTTATGTTTTATGCTCTCGCTATTGTTTATTTTTTTTATAAGATTCGTGTGTATATAATTTCTATTCAGGGTTAAAACCTACATTTGGTATCATAGCTGTTTCGGCTTCAAGGGGACGCCTTGTTGAGGGTTTTGCCCCTGCCCGTGGTAGACCCTGTTCAGTGGGAGATCTGCGGGATCAATTCTTGCAGTGAAAGAAGATGGCGAGGGGTGGAAAGATAGATATCGAGAAATTTAATGGTCGGAGTTTTGAGTTATGGAAGATCAAGATGGAGGATCTCGTTAGTGGATAAAGATCAAGGATCACGAAGAGATCCAGTGAGGTATTAACGGCGATGTCGATGAAGACCGGAAGAAACCCGGATCAGGCTAAAAGCACAATACGGTTGTGTGTCTCAGATTCAGTATTATTGAATGTATCTGGGGAAGCTATGGCGAAGACCTTGTGGGAAAAGCTAGGGACTTTGTACCAATCTAAGTCTCTGGTGAATAAGTTGTTCCTACGGAAAAAGCTGTATAACCTGAGGATGAAGGATGGAGACTCGGTGACAGAGCATCTGAACGCCTTCAATACTCTGGTAAGTCAACTGTCATCTGTTGATATTAAAATCTCAGATGAAGATAAGTGCATCAGTTTGTTGTGATCTCTACCAGACTCGTGGGACAGTCTGGTTATTGCAATAGGTAGCAATACAACTACCTTGAATTTTGATGACATTGTCTCAGCCTTGCTGTCGGAGGAAATGAGACGGAGAAATATGGAGGGTCAGAATGGAGATGCCTTATCTGTACGAGGAAGGTCCCATAATAGAAACAAGAATAAGGTTTCGAGTGGGAGATCTAAATCTAGAGGGAGATCTAAATCTCCTGGAAAGTTTGTAAAGGTGTGCTGGAAATGCGGAAAGGAAGGACACTACAAAAAGGAATGCAGATCTAAAGCTCCTGAGAAAGGAAAGGGATCTCATGAAGCTCCTTCTGCAGAGGCAAAAACCACCTCGGATGAAGGTGGGGATGTGTATTTGGCTTCTTCTTCAAATACACATGTAGATCATGAGTCATGGTTGATTGACTTAGGTGCATCTTTTCACTTCACTCCTCATAGGGAGTGGTTCTGCAAGTATGAGAAATATGATGGTGGTGATGTCTTCCTAGGGGATGATAGGAAGGCCAGAATCATCAGACGTGGAAAGGTCAAGCTGAAGCTGCAAGGTGGGAGGATTAGAACACTTCTTGGTGTTCTTCATATTCCTGCATTAGCCAGAAATTCGATTTCTGTAAGCAAGATGGATGATGCGGGTGTAAAAATAGTGTTTGAGAAAGAAGCCTGCAAGATGGTTCGGGGAGCACTAGTATTAATGCGGGGAGTTCAGATTGGAACTCTGTACAAGCTACAAGGTAGCACTGTTATTGATGGGTGTAAAATTTTTGTGGTTCCTGAAAGTGGAGCGGAAAGCCTAGCTATCTCTGGAGAAAAGACCATGCTATGACATCAAAGGCTTGGACATATTGGAGAGAAGGGCCTTCAGATACTGCATAGAAATGGTATGGTAGAAGGTATGTCTAATTTCTCTCTGGATTTCGATTTCTGTGAACATTGTGTATATGGGAAGCAGAATCGGGTGAGTTTTCCTTATGGTGCTAAGAGGGCGAACAAGATATTAGAACTTGTGCACAGTGATGTGTTTGGACCTGTGTCAGTTCCATCACTGGGAAAGTCTGTGTACTATGTTTCATTCATAGATGACTTCTCAAGGAATACATGGATATATTTCTTGAGGAAGAAATCTGAAGTCTTTGACAAATTTAAGGAATTTAAGGCTCTGGTGGAAAACCAGACAGAGAAGAAGATAAAGGCGCTGAGGACAGATAATGGTGGGGAGTTCTGCAAGAAGGAATTTGAAGAGTTCTGTAAGAAGTGTGGTATAGCACGGAAGAAAACTACTCCATACACACCTCAGCAAAATGGAGTTGCAGAAAGAATGAATAGAACGCTAATGGAAAAGGCAAGAAGCATGCTCAGTGGTACTGGGTTAGGACAAGAATTCTGGGCAGAGGCAGTGGAGACTGCATGTTACTTAGTTAACAGATCACCTTCATCAGCGTTGGAGGATAAGACTCCACATGAGGTATAGACTGGTAAGAAACCCTCTCTTTCACATCTAACGGTATTTGGATGTGATGCATATGTACATGTTCCAAAGGAGAAAAGGACCAAGTTGGATAATAAATCTGAAAGGTGCATCTTTATTGGGTATAAGGATGGTTGAAAGGGTTACAAGCTTTGGAACCCAGAAACAAGGAAGGTTGTGTACAGCCGAGATGTGGTGTTTAGAGAAGTGAAAGATGTTGTTAAACATGAAGTCCTACCAAAGGAACCTGAGAAGATAGAGTTTGAGCTAAAGGAGGATGAATCGGACTCTACAACAGAAGAAGACTCAGAAGATGAAGAGCCACAAACTCCATCTTTGAGAAGATCAGTTCGGGAAAGAAGGCAACCAGAAAGGTATAGTCCATATGCTTTCTGTTCAGGTTTTTCCTTAACTATAACTGATGATGAACCCAGAACTGTCAGGGAGGCAGTAGATTTAGAGGATGGAAAACTGCAGCGGGGAGGCCATGGTTGATGAAATGGCATCCTTGCACAAAAATGAGGCATGGGATGCGAGGTGGGTTAGGAGTGGAAGGAAGCCCATAGGGAGCAAATGGGTGTTTAAAAAGAAGATGAATGTAGAAGGCAAGGTGGAGAAATACAAAGCTCGGTTGGTAGCAAAAGGTTATTCCCAAGTGCTAGGAATTGATTTTGGTGATATTTTCTCTCCTGTTGCCAAAGTTACTTCTATTAGATTACTTTTATCTGTTTCTGCTGCATTTGATTTTGAGATAGAGCAGATGGATGTGAAGACAACATTTCTTCTCGAGGATCTAGAAGAGGAGATCTACATGAAGCAACCTAAAGGATTTATGGTGAAGGGTAAGAAAGAACTGGTATGCAGGTTGAAGAAGTCTCTGTATGGGTTAAAACAGTCACCAAGGATGTGGTATCAGAAATTTGATACCTATATACGGGGACTTGGCTTCACCAGAAGCAAGGAGGATCACCGTGTTTATTTTAAATTAATTGGTGACCGTGTTATTTATTTGGTATTGTATGTGGATGATATGTTGTTGATTGGAAATGACAAAGAAATTATCCAAGATTTGAAGACCCAACTATTCTCCAAATTCGACATGAAGGATCTTGGTGCTGTAAACTATATTTTGGGCATGGAAATTAAGAGAGATCGGGCAAAGAGGAAGCTCTGGTTAAACCAGAGGAAGTATGTCGAGACTATATTGCAGAGGTTCAATATGCAGGATAGTAAACCGGTGAATGTTCCTATTCCTGTAGGTGTAAAGTTGTCTGCTGAACAGTGTCCCAAGACACAAGAAGAAGAGGAGAATATGTCCCGTGTTCCATATGCAAGTGCAGTGGGTAGCCTGATGTATGCAATGGTTTGTACTAGACCAGACATTGCACATGCAGTGGGAGTATTGAGCAGGTTTATGTCAAACCCAGGGAAGGAGCATTGGACGGCAGTGAAGCGGGTTTTCAGATATTTACGTGGCACTAGTGATTATGGCTTGTGCTACCAGGGAAGACCAGGATTGGAAAAAATGTTGGACATTCGTGGTTTTTTTGATGCAGACTGGGCTGGAGATCTGGACCAAAGAAGATCTACAAGTGGGTATGTGTTTAGCCTATTTGGAGGTGCAGTCAGTTGGATGAGTAAAAGACAGACTGTAGTGGCGCTTTCAACTACAGAGGCAGAATACATAGCAGCCACTCATGCAAGCAAGGAAGCAGTTTGGTTGCAGAGATTGTGTTCAAGTATGGGGTTGGTACATCAAGCTATAAGGATAGAATGTGATAGCCAAAGTGCAATTTTCTTGGCTAAGAACCCTGCTTATCATTCAAAGACAAAGCACATTGATGTTCAATATCACTTTGTTAGAGATATGGTTGAGGCTAAAAGGGTGTTGCCGGTAAAGGTGGACACTTTGAAGAATGTTGCAGATGCATTGACGAAGTCTGTGAGCACTCAGAAGTTCTCTTGGTGTAGAGAAACAATGGGTGTTGAAGAATTGGCCAAATGAATAAGCTCTCTTGTGGCCCCCTGTGGAAAGAAAACAACAAGTGGGAGAATGTTGGGTAGTTGTTATATTCTTTCCACGACTAGTCCCACGCGCTGTACGTTGCGTCGGGGCAAGCAGGGGGGCGGCGGTGCCCCCCCGCCACCGGGATCTCCCGCGAAATTTTTTGGGTATGCGGACCCACTCATAGGCGGACCCACCCATGTTTTGTGCATGAGTTTGCACATGGTTTTGGGGTACGATGGTTTTCGGCCCCCGGTATTTTGTAGATCCGGTCAAGGGAACTACGGTTATGTTCTAATCCAGGGTTAATGGATTGGGGTTTATGTATGCTTCGGCATGTATATATATGTGTTGTAACACTAAAAGGATCATAATGAAAAATCAAGCTGGTCATCCCAATTTGGGATCCAGGGGAAAATCTCTGTGTTTATCTGTTTTATTTTTTATGCTCTCGCTATTGTTTATTTTCTGTTATAAGATTCGTGTGTAGATAATTTCTGTTCAGGGTTAAAACCTACAATGAGGGAGAGCCGATGGATTTCCAGCATGTGACATACATGATGTAGGTTGAAGTGCCTTCATCAATTACATTCCAATGAATTTTGATTCCCATGATGGTAACTTGAATAAGAAAATTCACCTGAGATGGGAGGCGCGGAATAAAATTCTCGAGATCAAAAGTAATGAGATTAGAATCCATGGGATCAATCCCTCCAATGGCGGAGAGAAGTGCCTTTTGTTGTGACGGACACACCTGAAGGACCTCCAAAGCCTAAATCGCCAAAGGTACTTGAGATATATCCTCTAAAATATTGTAGTGTTGTGTAGGTATCACATTTTAATTATAGGATGATTTCCGAAGAATACCTTTTGGGGGTGGTCGAACGATGGAGTCACTACCAGGTTTCTCAAGCTAGAGAGGACCAGAGGTGGGGGCGTAGAAGAGGAATAGTGATTTGTAACTTCTGATTCCATAGTAGACTTGGATGGATTGGGGTAGTATTTAGATCACATATTAATGAAAATGGGTTATGTTCCAGCCATGAAAACATGAGAGTTTCTAGACGATTGAGCTTGATCTACCAGTTGCATCTATTGAGAAGGGAAATGTTATTTCAAAACAACTGGATTCCCAGGTGTGCCCTTCATAAGATGGGAAACTTCGGCACACTGAGGACAACCCTTAGTGTAATGATCATCATCACATATTAAACAAGGATATTTGGGCTTACGTGTTGAATAATCGTCATTAGGTGACTTCTTCGAATCCTATTTAGGGTTGTTGGATTTGGACTTTCCTTTACCCTTTTTCATACCTTTCAAGGATTTATCTACTGTGGTAGATTGAACATAATTTACCTCAGAGTTTTTACCAGGATTCTTCTCATTTCTCGAAGGACTGGGGGGAGTAGTGGCAGTAGTGGATTTATACTTTGAACAAGTTTTAGGCACACTACTATCAGTATGAGCCACTGTCTCGATAACACCATCCATCGGAGGCATAGGAGGAGACTGAGATGATGCAGGATCAGTTGAAGGTTGAGGCACGTCAGGAAATAACTCATATAGATTCCTAGATTAGGAATAACACAAACCCGGGTATTGAGCTCTAGTGATGACTTCCTCTTCTATGACACACCCACCCATGGCAAGATCTTTAGCAATCCTGGAAATGAATGATTTCATAAACCATTCATTCAAAAAATGATCGGGAATTTTGAATTTTATGAGGTGACAGTGATGCCAACATTAATGAATGTAATCTAAAATATGAGTAGAGGTTGACTGCTTCAATGAGGTAAGAAGGTGGGTGTCGGTTTCATACCGGATAGGTAACTATAAATGAGTAAGGAAAGCCATATCCAAGGAATTAAAATCAAAGAAAATGCCTCGAGGGAGTTCAATATACCACTTGGTCATAGTACTGGTCAAACTACACTGGAAAATACAAAGACAAATAGAATTTTCGACCCTATAATTAGAAGAGCACCAGAAATGATACATAATAGCATGGGTTTCGGGGTCGTCTCCATATTTTCCTTCAAATTTTGGACAATCTCATGGAATTTTAGTTGGAATTGGTGGCCAATGCAACTGATTTTGGATGGGTTCATTTGTAAGCTTTGAAACACCTGACAATTGCAACATAGCCAGGAATGGCAAGGGTGGATGATGAGGAGAAAAGGGTTAGCGGTTCCAACCTGGTTGATATGGATTCTCCCCCTAGTAAGGAAGATTCAGTCTTGAATATGTATACTTCCCCATTTCTAATAAGGACATTGTTTCAGGTACTTCTGAACATAGGGATCTTATTGGGGTTTTTTATAACACCCCTGCAGAATTTTAGGTTGTGGACCTTACTGGATGAAGGGTCTAGGGTGAGGTCCTTGTTGAACATGAGGTCTAGTTTGTGGTCCCTGCTGAACATATTGTCCAACTTATGGTCCTTTCTGAACGTAGGGTTCAACTTGAGGTCCTAATTGGGCCTGTTGGTACTGAGGAATCCATTGATATTGAGCACCGGGTTGAGGCCCAAACTAGGGTTTCTGGTATTGACCTTGTGGAAATGGATGATATTGAGTACCAGGTAGATTAGGTATAGGACCAGATTGACCTAGAAGGAGATTCAGAACAGATTGGGTGTTAGAACCAAACTAAGGGTTCGTCACAACAACACTCACAGAAAGCTAGGGCTGCTAGACATACTACAGAGAAATGTTCAGCTGAGGAACATACTGATATTGTACGTTCGGTTGTTGAACATAAGGGATTTTAGGTTTCTGAACATACGAATATGATATGTTTAGTTGCTGAAGGGGTTGTTGAACCTGTAATTACTGAATGTGAGGTTGTCCTGCCCCAGGTGTAGGTCCATAATTCGACTGCCCCCACCCAAAAGGGGAGGTACGTAAAGAGAGTTAAAATTCCTCCCAGGCACGGATGAAACCCTAGATTGTCCACTCAATGGTGGAACTACAATAATCATAGATGGCGAGTAAGGGATAGAGGTTCCAAT
This sequence comes from Pinus albicaulis, assembly GCA_034641835.2. Taxonomy (NCBI): domain Eukaryota; kingdom Viridiplantae; phylum Streptophyta; class Pinopsida; order Pinales; family Pinaceae; genus Pinus; species Pinus albicaulis. The sequence continues at coordinate 951,735,875 of CM076578.1, forward strand.
CAAAACAATCATCTGTCCAATAGAGATTGTAGGTCAAAAAATTGGTTGAGACACGACAACCACATTTGAAACGAATGGGCCAGAATATGGAGGAATACCCATTGACCAAATGGGATCTAGGAATAAAGAAGTAGCACCGAAAGCTCCAGAAATAAGGTTTCCCAAAGAGGTATAATCCCTGTGGAAGCATAGATGCAATTTGACCGAAATGTATTTCATTCCCACTGCCTGAATCTTGAGGTGTAGAATTGAACAACTCTCTTTCAGAGGAAAAAACTGAGGAAGCATCTTCCGGGATGTAGGTGCCAGTAGTTTATTGAAGAGTGCCCTGAAGAGCGGTCATGAATGGAACATCATTAGTATTTGATGTCATTTCATCAGGAAATAACCAATGGACAGTAGAGAAAGATGCTATTGGAGAAGTGCGAAATGGAATTCTGAGTTGATCAAAAGCACTGTAAGCTTGTTAAGGTGAAACCATAATCGGATCAAAGAGCAGACTTTTAGGAAATATCATGAACTATGCCATTTTTTCGAGGATCCGACTCAGATTATTCTAATGTCATTTAAGGAGAATCATCAAGCGGTGGTCGAGATTAAATAGGTTGGACACTAATAACAATCTCGAGTTCAACACCTTATGCTTCAAGGGGACTAATTGGAAACTGAGGGACCTCGGGAGGAGTTCCTTGAGATCCTTTAGAGGAGGGAAGAGTCGAATTCAAGGATTCATCCATGATGACCTTTCAAAGAAAGATCAAAGAAGGAGGAGGTGGAAAATTCACAATTTACCAAGCAATAATGAGGTTGGATAATTGCACGAGTGAGATGTTTTCGTGGGCATTTAATTTTTGTATAAAAAAAAATAAAATAAAAAAGGGTGTGCTAAGCATAAAGGTTTACCAAGCATTCATGAACTATAATATACACCTTGGTGATAAATGATAGAAAAAATGACCAAGGACCTAATGTACTACAGCCAATCTCCCCAAATGTTATGTTCGATGTATCACATTTATAGGGTGGCTGACTCGGTTACCTATGGTAGGCTTGCAACCTAATGGTGTCTCCCCAAATATATGCGACGATATGTGGGAGTCCATTCCGTAGTAGTGTTTTCTAATGCATAACCATTTGATGAGAGTGCCCCAATTATACTCATCATACATCAATATACTTCCATACATCTGACGGGATATCACTCCTAGAATGTAACACAGAAACTTAGTGACAGCTCCTACATTTTACGATGTCGGAACATGTCTCTAGCCTAGACCACTAAATGTTCTCGTTAGTTCCAAATGTTCCTTAGGGTAAATTGAGTGAATTTTAATGTTGATCTTGAGTTAAGCTTCCAGTTTGGCTCAAAATCAATGTCACCTGAATCCTATGATGCAGGCTAAATGCAAAAATGGTCTAATGGGAAGAGATACAAGCAAAATTGAAATCAGGTCTAATGGGAAGAGATACAAGAAAAATTGAAATCAATGGAACAACAATAATGCCCCTCAAACTAGCTCAAAGCTACAAAATGCAATTCTTCTCAATTGAATTCACTTTTCCCAAAAAAATGCAACTCACTGAAAAATGAAAAATAATTCTCTTTTTCACTTAAGATGGACAAATGATATTTTTCTTTTTACTTTGAAAAAAAATGAAATAAGAAATGCAAAAAAATTCCTTTCACTTTCCTTTCAATTGAACATAAATAAAAATTTCTTTAAAAACACACAAATGAAATTATTTTTCACTCCTCTTTTTCAAAACGATAAAGACAAGCAAAATCAAAACTAAAATGAAAATCAATTTCAAGATCCTTTTGAATTTGGACAAAGGAAACACTCTTCTAAACTTGTGAATCAAATAAATTGTGATCCTTGACAATAAATTGAAGGTAAGCTCAGAGATGAAGTGATGACTAGTGCATATGAGAAATCACTTCGAATCAAGTCAGGAACAATGCAAAAAAGGTGTTTGAAATGGTGAAAAATATCCGAACTTACAAAAAAATCAAAGAGATGAAAGACACTCGCTCAGAGAAAATAAGTAAGTCAAATACACAACAAGGAGTTCATTGACATTCTATAGACATCCTTCAGGGGCCAGGACACACTAGAAAATCAAGGAGAAACCCTAACTTTTCCTAGGTTTGAGGTCAACGCTTCTGTGATAAGAAAAAAGGTGTTGAAAGGAAAATCAAAATGGTTGTACTATATGGAACACCATTGCCAGTGCTACTGTGTAAACAGAAAGCACGCTGGTCACTAAAAACAAGGAAAAAAAATGGGTTTCACATAAACATTAGACCTAACACATTGAAATGACTATCAAACCTTACACAAACAAACAGAGGCCTGAGCAAGCTTAGATTTTAGTACTCGGTCAAGATGATCCAAGATCAGTCCAGGAAGGAATGCTAAGAGGCTAAGCTCCCAACGGAGACACCAATATTTTTTTCAAGATAAATCCCCTCTCTAGACAGAGGCAATCTCTCTAGCCCTAGAGTGGGTCTAGTAACATGAGATACTTTCTAATGAAAATTCCTCTTAACTAACATTTAAAATGCGACAAGAAAAGAGATGGAAGTACCTTTTTCCCAATGCTATGTCTGAATTTGTTGATGATGACCATGATCCACGATCCTTTGAGGCTCGCTCCCTACCACTGATGGCACATGAATACTTGTGGATGATCAAGAGGCAACAACAAACATAATCCAATACATAATAACCATAAAAATTAGTTATATAGCAGATCAAGCAGTACCAAAATATTTTCATAAACAATTAGACATATATAGAAAGAAAACATCATATGTTTTATTGATAAATATAAAAGGAAGAGCTTACAACCTAGGCCTTGATGTTGGAGGCCTCCTTTGGTGAAAATATGATTCCTTCACTGAAGCTCTAAATCATTCCTTATCCCAAACACTTAGGCGTTATCGCAATGCAAGGATGCGAAGGAAACGAGAGTTCAGATAGCTCGACAATGACCAACCAAGTTAACATTATGGGAATTAGGGATATGAATTTATAGGAAGGTAGAAGAGGTTAGGAGCCCATGAAAGGAGGAGGAAGGCCCACTTTCTAAGGGATAAACCCCCATGGATGATATCAAAGCTCTTAAATCAGAGAGATTGACTCTATCACCATCATTTAACAACCAACTCGTCGCCCTAGAAATTCTAGAGGTCGAAGCTTCTCCTCCATTTCAGGAAACACTGCCACAAAGGGATCAGTGTGGTTTTCCAAGAAATAAGGCTGATGGCAGCGCTAAGCCAAAATTGTGAATATGACATCACACGAGCATGACACCATGAAAAGAGGTGATCTAGGAAACTAGGAATTTCACCAAGTTTCTCAATAATCTTCCAATGTTGTTTTCTTTAGATCTTCAGGGGATGTCTATAACTTATTTCTTCATGGTGGAACATTTCACAGGATCTATATTAGGGCATTTCAAGATAGAGGACGAGAAAATAAGCATGGTGAAAAATTAATGTGTAACAAGAAGCTCTCACTCTTTGATGTTTGAAAACCTTCACTATGAAGAGGTTCTTTGAATGTTTCAAAACTGAATTCCTTTTCTTGAATAGGTTATGGTTTGGGAATGGTATTGTATTTGAAATGAAAAATGGTAGAGTGTGAACCAAGAAGTATCACATTATGAACCACAAATCCAATAAATGTAACAATAAGCTTAACAATCATTATTAGTTGGCGCCATTTGGAATCAAATGAATATGAGATGTGATGATATGTTAAGTGTAAGACATTAGAATTTGCGGTGATTATACAAATATAAGGTTCAGCAAAATTATCAAAATATTATTATGTACAAACTTAATATAACTTTTAACATGATTACTTGTAATTATAGTGTTCTCGTATGTCACTTTTGAATAAGTTTTCATTACCTTCATATCCTTTGTATAATTAGTACTTCAAGTGATTCGTATTGGAAAGGACCTCTATGAAACTTATCATCGACATAAACTTTATGATTAAAAAAAATCATAAAATTATCCAAAGACATGATGAAATCAGTAATTTCAAGACTCCATCGAATGTTGTGATTACTAATATCATGGAATGTGTAATTTAATTTCTAAATCCTAGGTGGAGTAAAATTAATGCATGTATGCATTAGTGTACTTTATTCTAGTATTAAATCATTTTTGTTTATGTCTCTCTTCATTATCTTTCTTATCATTTTGGATATTTCTAGAAGAATAAGGTAAATAACTCTGACTTTCTTTTGAGGAGTATTTACGTAGAAAAATAGTTTATTGTTTTTTAGTGTACAACATTAAAACCCTAATACCCATGAAACTATGAAGGTAAAAAAAATCAAGTAAAACAAAATCGAATTCAAACTAAAGCAATATTACCAAAAATTTTATGGGATCCCATTTATTTTTGTTAAAAGATAAAATGGGATTTGATGAGGCCTCAAAAAATGTCGATGCATTGGGAAAAAGAAGTTATATCTGTTATAAATGCAATGGTTTATTGAAAACTAGATGATACGTTTCACAAAATTCTCAAGCATATTATAAGGTTTCATGGGTCTCACATAAGACAAACTTAATAGTATAGATCCAAAAATTTCGATTACTTAACAACTACTCAATATTTAAACAATGAATCCAAAATGAGAAGAACTAATTTATATTATCTTCATACTATTGAGTAGAAAAAGTATAGTTATGGAATTATATGATAAGCAAACATCCATTATGTGTATAATTTTCCTCTTTAACTCGACATTACTTCGTTTCTTATGAGTGTCCATAGCCCCAACAAAGATGTCTTGATGCCATACAAGCATAGTCGTACTATCGGTGAGCGCCCATAGCCTAAACAAGTTTACTTATAGTTCCAACACTTTCAAGTGCTTTCAACTCCCTCATATTAAATTTCACCCTTAGATTTTATTTATATAAAATTGCAATATGAAATTGGGTTAAGACAATGGGGTGGTACAAGAGATTATTTTTTTTAAAGAATATATGTAATACTTTACAATTTTGACCCCAAATGTTTTCTCTTTGAATATCAAAGTAGAGAGTTTATTTAATGTGGTGGGATAAGGGGCAAGACTCAAAGAAAATATTGGAATAGGCTCTCTTTTCTACTCAAGGAGAACTATTAATATTTGAAATATGTTAGTGGTTCTCCATAATCACTATTCAATGCAAGATAACTAAAACCTAATTTAGATGTTCTTAAATAAATAAAAACATTGTTTGTAATCAATAAAGTATAAATCTCACTTAAGTAAACTAAAAAGATTCCCCGTATAAATTTAAAAATATCATAAACTTAAAATTTTGAAATGAAATCAAATGAAAGAGAGGAAAGCGTAAAAAATAAAAATAAAAATAATGAAAACATTATTGCCAATTTATGAGATGTTTCTAGTCAGTCCTTTATTTAATAAAATAGCATAAATAATTCCAAAAGTAACAAAAAGTATAAAGAAAAATCCTAAAATAATTGCGCAATTATGATATTAGATTCAAAATATGAGAGTTTCATTAACTCAGTTACATGTAAAAAGATTTAAAAGAGTGAAAAAGTGATATGTAACTAAAGGTCAAATTCTTTCCCCTTACTCTCTTTAAAAATTATTTCTTCATAAACAAGACATTTTAAATATTTCATAACTAATTTCTTAAAATTTTAAATTAGGAATAAAAATATAAAGATTGAACTTGGAAAAAAATGTAAGCGAGATGATACATAAAAAAGATATGATAAAGGTAAAGTACCCTTGAATGCATCTTTATGATGAATTGTCTCCTGCTTGATGTAACTGCATTATTTGAGTTAGCAAAATAAATATAATCTACTTGTGAAAGAAGAAAACAAAAACAAAGATAATTAATTTACTTCTACAACTTTTCTAATATACTTTGATGATCAAAGCTATGTAAAATCAAACTTCCAATGTAACTAATTATATTGTTTTAAACTTGCAAACATATATACATCAAAATTTTGTAATAGAAGAGGAATTAATGTTGTATGAAGAAATTAAAGAATTTCATTATGTAGCATTCCATGGACTAGGAATAGTATAGATACGTTATATTTTATATTTTATAGGAAACTTTTCTTGAAAATACCTCTCCATCCACATTTTTATTTTATCATGAAAACCATTATGGTAAACATGAAACTATTGGAGGCCAAATATACTTGGGACATAAATTGTATATTCTTCCACTAATTCAAAAATTAAAACTCTCATACTAAAACATTTAAAATACTAGCATAAATTGTTAACTAGATGAAATATTTAAGTCATATATGCATTATAAATTATAAACGAAAATTCAATCAATAATAAACTATAAAAAATAAAAATATGTAGCCCTATATCTATTCTATAAGAAAAGAACATTCTTATTTACATAAAATATTGTGAAAAAATATTTTTCTATTGAAAATTCCATTTTATCATGATTTATACAACGTCTAATGTATAAGCATTGGAATAAATTTACAGATGAGTGTCAATCATGTGTGAAATATATTTTAAGAATATGTTGTGGAAGAGCCTTGGTAGCATTTATTTTCGAGATTGTAACAAGATCGTGAGAACCTCACATAACCATGGGTTGGATTGGAAATGCCTCATTTTATTGACAAGCATATCGAGACTAATATTATAAATTACCAAACAATAGTGATTTAACATGATCAAATGATGTGTATGATCTATGATCCTTTATTTCATAATGAAAATTGTTATTAATAGGATGGTAGTCATTAGATTCTTTCTTATGATATTGTAATATTCCTAAATTGGCATGCAGCTAATTGGAATATTAAAACCCAATTTTGCTTCCTAGTTAGGAGAAAAAGAGGGTAGGGAGACCCATAAATCTCTTTATGAAGAATAAAACCACTTCTCATGTGAAAGTGGATCATATTTTCAACTTAATAAAGCACCCTAAGGTGTAAACAGGGGCTAGAGCATGTGGACTAGGTCAAATTTGACAAAATCAACAACGTTGTCATGGAGGAGTGGACATTTATGGAGGGACAACGCAGTTTTGGAGGGAGATCTCATGCATGGAGATAGTGCCTTTAATGAGTGGGGTTTAGGGTTAGAAATATCATCACTTATATAAGGAAGAGGATGGTATCCATATGGAGTAGGTTATGTTTATGTATTTTGATACTTGATTATATTGTCTATTTAGACATATAAGCTTTCTTCAGCTATTTAGCTAAGATTGCAGTGCTATTTAGCACAGGGTGTTTCTGATCGGGAATCCCACCTCTATCCTTGAGAAGCCTCATAGAAAGATATTTTCACTATATTTCCACATTTAGGTTTCAGACCAAGTTTCAGTCTTGTGGTACAACGCAGTTTCTATTGAGAGATGTGCTGAGTTGTAAGGTACAGCAGTGGAAGATTGTATTGGGTGTTTTTTGAGCTAGTTTTGCAGTGGAGGAAGGTTTCCTTCCATTGGGAGACAAGTAAATAAGCCCCTTGGGCTTTATTGATATATTTGGAAATAATCCAAGGTGATTTTATCCCCTACAACGCAGTTCCAGTCCAGATCTGCGTTATTATAGTGAGTTCTTGCAGGGGTGAGTTCATTGCTCCATTTGGAGTGTTTGCTTTCCATTGAAGTGATCAAGCCTTAATTGAGAGTCTTTTTGGAGGATTTATTTTAGATCTACATAAGATTCAGCCACCTCCTTCTATGTGCTTTAGTTGTAGTGAATTTTCAGCCCTGGAGCTTTAGATCCACCATTTATATTTGGTGTATTTCCATAAACCCTTCTTGGGTTATCTAGGAAAAGTGTATGGGAGCATAGATCTCCATTTTTGGCCTTGTATGAGCATGATATTATTAGATCAATTTATATATATGTCCCAGCTATAGTATTAGTAACTAAAAATGTGTTGTACTTTCTTCAGTATTTTTTGTAGCAGTTTATTGCATGATTTGGGTGCTTTTGGGCATTGGAGGCTTCTTTTGCCTATCTTGAGGGACTTGATCCCCAAGATCTTGTACTTATTGTTGTTATACATAATACCATGGATCTATTGTTTGGCTCATATGTAATGTGTTAACATTTGCTTCTATTTACATTATTGTGAGCTATATTCCTGCTTTTCCCATTTGTGAATATTATAGTTGTATCAAAGCATAATATTGGCTCAGCCTGTGAAGACATTGCATCTATGTTATCAGAACAAGAAGAGGCTTCTCACAGAAAGGAGAATACTCACAAAAGAGACAAAGGCAAGTCTCCATTATTTGGAGAAATGGATGGAAAGAAGTTTTCAGAACTTCTTCTCCAAGCTATTCATGAGATTAACAGAGAAATCAAGGGAATGAGGAGGGAAAGACATAATTATCCCTCAAGAATATTTTCACATGAAAAAAGCTCCAGTTCTTCATATTATGGGTGTGAGAATTCAACTACACCATTAGATCTACAATGTGGTACCATGCCTACATTCTTGGCAAGAGAAGAAGGGGAAGGAGATACAGTAAAGTAAGAGACTCTTTTTTACTATCTCCAAGAATATGAATCTCAGTCTAGAAGATTCAAGGAGCATATAAAATTCCAAGGGTTTGTCAAATCAAAGAAGATAAAAGACCCAGTAACCACAATAGAAGAAGAGGGTGTATGTAGCACACTTTGGGTAGATGCTTTCTACCTACTTTTGATGGGTCACCCAAGAGCAAAGCCAAGGCTTGGGTAAAGGAGATAGACACATATTTTCAACTACATCAAGTTTTAGAAGAGGAAGCCATTAGACTAGTAGCACTGCATCTTGAAGTTAAGGCTTATGCCTGGTGGTTTTATGAATCTTATTCATTGAATAACACAAATATATCTACTTATGAAAATTTCTCTTGATCAAAGACATTCTGAAAATTCTTTGGGTAAGCTAGCCAAACTCAAGAAATTAGAGCCTTTGCATGATTTGGAAGGATCCATGAAACAAACTCCATTTCAGAACATTGTTGAGGGGGTTAATGATCTACAACATATTTTTCCAAGGGAAAAAGCCCCACTTCAGCAAGATTTTTCTTCTCAAGAAGAAGGCATGAGGATTCCTCTCTCAAAGGGAGATCACGAAAAAGGGTCTCTTAATGATGAGGTATTCTCCATTGATGAGGAGAAAGAAGAGGAAGAGTTGTAAAGATCCTCCAGCACCATGACAATAGGAGGAGATCTACCATTATTTGGAGATGGAGATGAAACAATTTTTTCAACTAGAGGATCTCTCATATCTTTAAAATAAGTTCCAAAGGATCTTACATATGAAGATCAGGAGCATCATGTATCTATGTTGATAGGAAATGAGACAAAGCAATGGAGGAAGTTTGTTCCAACTTTGAATATAGTCTTAGTGACACACACTATGATAGATCATTCTCTTGTGATAAAGACTTTTAACACCAATGAGATGTTGGGTGTACATGGGTTGATTACATTTTAAGAAGACACCTTAGACTGTGAGATCTTGTAGAAGGTAGGAGAAGATGAGAAGGAGGGCTGACATCAAATGATTGGGAACATACACACCCGTCCTTTTCAGGAGGTTTCTGCATAGAAGTAGGAGGATTATCTATGCAGTAAGGGTAGGGACAAATTAGTCCACTCACATATATATTCTGCTTTAGGCCTTGATGTTTCATTACATGGAGGCATTCCAATAGGGAGACCCCCTGATTGGGAGATAATCAAATAGTTCTCTCGACATGTTGCACCACTCATAGATCTAGGAGTAGTGGGAGCATTGGGAGGTCGTTTTACAACACTAAGAGTCTTGAGTAGACTAAAGGAGGAGGGAGACATTATCCCAACATCATCATTACCCACTCTCATATTAGATATTGCACTGAGAAATGAGCAAGAGAGGGAGGATGAAAGCCTTCCAATATGTCACTTTGGCATGGTAAATGTCATTGAGGAGGAAAAATACATGATATTCTTTCTATGACAGGTCATCAACGCTGTCACTTTGGAGGATAGATCCATATTGGAAATCCCAACTGTTGGTGGATTATTCCAAGGATGTTTTCACTTGTATGATACTTGATGGCTAGCTACAAGAGGAGGGATATTCAGTCAGAGATTAGGTCATCTACTATCATGGTAGGATCTTCCTATCTATACCTTCCAAGCTCAAGGAGAAATTACTACATGCAACACTTATAGATTTTATCTTCAGCCATACTTATTCCATGAGAGCTTACAACACCATCATGGAGTGTTATACTTGGGAAGGCCTTGAAGAGGAGATATATCAACATTTGAGAAGATGCATGGATCATGTGGAGATGGAGGAGATACATGACCCTTTGGTGGAGTTATCACAACCACCTCTTTCCTCTTTGGGAATGAGAGGGAATCTATCTATGAGCCACTCCATTTATGTGAGAAGAGTATATGGTAAAGATCTTGTTCTTATGCATAATGATTTATATGATGAATATTTGCATTACTTTACCATAAATGTGTAGGCCATTGTTCCAAGGAGGAGCATTATTCCTATAAGATTCATGGTCAAATTTTGGCAATAAACATTTTTGAGAATGGCCACTCCCTAAGAGGGTATAGGGAGATGATATATCATTCCGAGTGTGCGCCAAAGGCACCAAACATAACTCACCTTCTCAAACCATGTGAGAAGAATATGGCAGCAATTAAGTGGTGGGGAAACCAATTACCTTATCATGATCTGAGGCAGTAAGGAGATATATTGCACTGGTTCCACATGTGGGACTATGATCCACCTCCATTATTATATTTGGTTGTTTATGTATCACTGGTTTTGATCCCATATATTGATGATGTCCTTATTCTTTTTATGGGAATGATTGGAGGGAGGATGGAAGGAATGTATGTGCCATTTAGGAGAGAGATTCTCCATGGCTCTTATGTTTCGTATTTCTGGAAAAACATTAGACCTTCCATGATTTATACATTGGGTCTCTTGCTTCCTTATGGGATGAGCCATTTAGGTAACTTGAGCACTTGGGAGGTTCCACTCATGAGTAGATGGTAGGAGTTTTTCTATGAATTACCATGTTAGAGGGTGATTCATTTTATATGGATGATAGCTTGGAGGATGGAGATTCACATGGGAATGAAGATTCCTTACATTTTTTATATCTATTCTTTGTATTTTCTTGAGGACAACCAACATTTGGGAGGGGAGGGTTGTAATATTCCTAAATTAGCAGGCAGCTAATTAGAATATTAAAATCCAAATTTTCTTCTCAGTTAGGATAATAAGAGGGTAGGGAGAACCATAAATATCTTTATGAAGAATAAAACCACTTGTCATGTGAAAGTGGATCATCTTTTCAGCTTAATAAAGCACTCTAAGGTGTAAACAGGTACTAGAGCATGTGGAATGGGTCAAATTTGACCAAATCAACAGAGTTGTCATGGAGGAGTGGACATTTATGGAGGGACAACGCAGTTTTGGAGGGAAATTTCGTGCATGGAGATAGTGCCTTTAATGAGTGGGGTTTAGGGTTAGAAAGCTCGTCACTTATATAAGGAAGAGGATGGCATCCATATGGAGTAGGTTATGTTTATGCATTTGATACTTGAGTATATGGTCTATTTAGACATCTAAGCTTTCTTAAGATGTTTAGATAAGATTGCAGTGTTGTTTAGCACAGGGTGTTCTTCATAGGGAATCCCACCTCTATCCTTGAGAATCCTTATAGGAAGAGCTTTGCACTACATTTCCACATTTGGGTTTCATACCAAGGTTTAGTCTTCTGGTATAGTGTAGTTTCTATTGAGTAATGTGCTAAGTTAGAGAGTATAGTAGTGGAAGATTGTATTAGGTGTTATCTGAGCTAGTTTTGCAGAGGAGGAAGGTTTCCTTCCATTGGGAGACCAGTAAAGAAGACCCTAGGGATTTATTGATATATTTGGCTACAGGCCAAGGTGATTTTACCCCCTACAATGCAGTTCTAGTCTAGATCTATGTTATTTTATTGAGCTGTTGCAGGGGTGAGTTCATTGCTCCATTTGGACTGTTTATTTTCCATTGAAGGGATCAAACCTTTATTGAGAGAGTATTTTTGGAGGAGTTCTTTCAGATCTACATCAAATTCATCCACCTCCTTCTATGTGCTTTGGTTGGAGTGAAACTTCAGCCCTGGGGCTTTAGATCCACCATTTATAATTGGTGTATTTCCAGAAACTCTTCCTGGGTTATCTAGGAAAAGTCTATGGGAGCATAGATCTCCATTTTTGGCCTTGTATGAACATGATCTTATCATATCCATTTATATATATGTCCCAACTGCAGTATTAGTCACTAAAACTATGTTTTACTTACTTTAGTATTTTTTGTAGCAGTGTATTGCATGATTTGGGTGCTTTTGGGCATTGGAGGTTTTGTTTGCCTATCTTGAGGGACTTGATCCCCAAGATCTTGTACTGATTTCTGTTATACATAATACCATGGATCTATTGTTTGGCTCATATGTCATGTGTTGAGATTTGTTGCTATTTCCATTATTTTGAGCTATATTCCTGCTTTTCCCATTTGGGAATATTACAGATATATAAGATCAATGAGGAAAAATATCAAAATTTTTATGGGAAGAAGTTTTGATTATTTTTATATCCTATATGTAAATTGATATCATCGTGCACCTTATTTAATTTTGGTCAAACATAATGAAACTCTAAAGGATCTGAAATGATTTCCTAGGAAGCATAATGATTGAACATATTAGGGTATAAATAATAATTAGTAGGAGATGTAAGAAAATGAAATAAATCTCTTAAGGAAGCAACCTTTTTAAAGGGAAATTCTTCTTTTATTAGAATATCCATTTCTAGTTTCAATTTTGAAATTTGTGTATTTGTTTTCTCTCCTAGCATAAACTAAACAATGTGTTTTACTGAAATATTTGAACATAAAACATTCATCAAAACATGATCATGTTCATAGTTTAAAGGCAAAGGTAGTATCATGTCACAAGGATTCTCAAAACAAGGAGATTCATGAATTTATTTTGAAGGAGAATTAATAGTATATTCAATGATTGAATATATCAAGAGTAGATAGTGATTCTCATGAGTAAGCATATGATAAGATTGTTCCAAATTATTAGTTTTAATCTCTTTTTTTAATTAGTTTTTCTATTAAGTGATTGGAGACTTCTATAGTTATCCATATTGTTGTTGGAGAGTTTAGGAATAAACTGTGTAATTTTCTTGGATGGATAAAGACTATTACACATTTTATTCTGGGAATCTTGAACAAATGTTTTAGTATTTTATAATATATGATAACTTTCTTCCTTATTTAATAAAATTCATAATAGGTAAGAATAATTTATATGTAATTCTTGTAAGATATCATGTTATTCCTAATTCACATCTATTAAGGTGAAAAGAGTTATTAAAATTTTTTGTTCATCTACAACTTCAAAATTTTCTAAATCAACCTATAAATAAGTGTTAATGCTTGATTCATATTGATTAATAATTATTTTATCTTGTTCATCAGAGAGAGAAACTATGTCTTCAAACCATTTAATGATTGAAGGAAAATCATCTAAAGGAAATCTAGAGTAAAGATGAGTGAAACTTCTAGAAAAATATTATAACAATTCATCTAATTTCATCCTAAGATCATTTACTTATTCACATAATTTATCATAATCAAAATTGATAAAATCATAAAGAAACTCATCTATTAATTGTTCCAATGAATGAATTGATGCAACCAGCAACATTTCATACCACTTCTTAACTTAGTCTTCAAAATTTAGAGTGAATATCCTAGACATGACACCTTCATGAATAATATTATTAGATGTACAATTTTGAATGAATTGAAAAATATGTATAGATGCAAAAATTTCACACTCACCATCAAAATTTGTTTTTGAAAAGAGTTTAACTATCTTTAATGGAGTTCACAAGATGATTTTCTGGAAGCACATCACCAAATAGGGATTTGGGAAGGAACCATTAGAAATAAAAACTTTAAAGTGAAATCTCCATAGGGTAAGGTTGTCAGTTTTTCCTCCTAGTTCTAGTGCCAATTATTGACATGAAGAAATGTCCTACCTACAACATGGGTTTTTCACTTGATCAAGGTACCAATTAGGCCTTTATCCATTTGAAGTGGTGACATCCACTGGTATGTGGGTTGGATTTACCCTGAGTTAATTTCTCCTTTAAATGATACTTTCAAATATGAGTAACTAAGCTAAATTCAATCTAAAATAATGATATAAGGAAAACTAATAATCTAAATAAAATCTAGTTCATATTCTATGTCTAAAATATCTCGATTGGGATAAGAAAGTAGTTCCTATGTCCTGGTTGAGAGTGTGTGAAAGATAGGAATTAAGCATGGGATCGTAAGATATATTACCAAGTTACAAATGTAATTCAAACATATTAATAGTAATTACAAAAAATACATGTTAATCTATACTTAGAAAATCATGTTAATAACTGAATATAAACATAACCATGCATACTTGTGCTGAATATGGGGTTTAATGTAGATTTAACATGAGGTAAGATAAGTTTTTATATTATGGAAACATTTTCTCATAATAAAAAATCAATTAGAGAAAATACTTATTGATATTTACATACTAGTACATAAGTACAAAGAAATCATGAACACATATACTCATGTCTATCTAGATATCAATATTCATTGGATTAACTCATAATTGAAATAAATATTAACTCTTCATATCCTAACATTAGTGCAAATCAAGGAGTCGAAATTTAATTTTGAAACATACATAAATTTGAAAAATCAAGATAGAATGACACAAGTAAAAATTATATTTCAAGTATCTGAATAATAGTACCAAACTAAAATATCTAAAATCTAATGTCACTAGAAGCCTTTAAATTCATAAAGAAATATGGCGTTAACAATAACCTATTTAGCCCTTTTCTCTCAAAGTTTCCAATAACCTCCCCTCCCCCACAACCCACTTTCTCCTCTTGGTATTTTCCAACCAATTAAACATAATGCCTCTAGTATCTATATCCTTTTGAATCCTTTGTAAACTTAATACAACATCTTTTAAACTTATCTTAATTTTTATTTTCGAGAAAAAAACATTGCATAACAACAAATACATTCTTTATTTCTTAAGGAAGATACTTTGTTGACACCTCGGATGAATTTTAGTTTTCCTAAGGATCCACAATTTGACTCTAATGGAAATATGAGAAAAATGTAATGTTGTAATCTTAGTGATGAAAAAACTTGTGCCTTATCTCCTACTAATTGCATGCATATATGAAAAGTGTTAAATGATTAAGATATTTTAGCAACAAGGAAAATTTTAGGGGCTATTATTCAAAAGTGGGCTAATTTTCCATGCCTTTTCCAAAAAAAATATTCATTAATTTCCTTTTTTTCTAAAAATGATTTGCCCAAATTTTATAGTATAAAATTGTTTTACCTTGAAAATCACCAAAAATTTATATAGACTCTATATATAATTATTAGAAATTTGAATACTTTTACTAAAACATTGCCAAACATTTTACAAATTTCATATTATGTACTAGTGATATTCGTCAAAGTTTCTAAACTTTAAAATAAAGTTCCATCCTTAAAATTTTCCCTATTTAGAAACCTGGGTAAATACATTATAGAGTACAATTTAACTACTAAATTTAGATCATCTAAGACAATCGTAACTTTATGAAATAAAAATCATAAAAACTAATTTTTTATACTAAGGTATTTAGCGCTATTACTATTGCAAAACTTTTTGGGATTGAGAATATATACATTTAAGAAAAAATAGAAGGGGAAATCTAGATTCACCAACTTGTTTTTATTTTCTCAATTGTTTGTCTTATGTTCTTCACTAGCTTTCTAGCCTCTTTGCGTGAAAGTGTTGACCTGTATGTTTAATGGTGTTGTCATTAATGACAACATTTGTCTTTGAATGCTCTTAATATTTTTCTATGGATTGGATTAATTAGAATCTTGAATGAACAGGAAGCCTTGGAAGGAAGAGAAGAAAGCCCAACCTATGTGGTGTAGTCATGATGCCCCATTGTTTATGAGGAAAATGATTGGGAAGATCATTTTTTTATCACAATACTATCATGATTTAATTTTCCTCATCACATCGATCCCAATGGCTGGTGGCACCCCTTGTAGCTCCTAACAATTGAAGATATATTTTTTATAAATCTAGGGTAGAAAAAAGAGGTGATTTATCTAGTAATGAGAACTATTTGTGAATTATTTCTACTTATTTTTATTATATTCTTCTTTATATTTTATTATTATAGTATTATATTCATAAAAAAACTATCAAAATGTAAACAATAATAAGAAAAGGGGCACAAGATGTAGGCGATCAACTAGGGCCAAAACCTATCCAACTTGATAGGAAAACCCAAAAGAATTATTCTTCTTATAGAATCATCAAGTGACAAATTCCAAGACCAGGAACCTTCACCTACCAACCTCTCCAAGACCAAGTCACAATATTGCTTTGAACAATTCTTCTTCCTTGAGTCAACGCTAGACAAACTGCTCGCTTCACTTTAGATCTTGGCTTCCCTTCTAATTTATGCCTACTGACTCAGACTTGCAACTATTGGCCCCTTCAGAAACCCTGGTTGCAACACGTGTGAGGGATCAAAACTAATTTTTATCCCTAGATTCTCTTCTCTTAGATGAAGTCTCCTTCTTCTGCAATTTGAATTGTAAATTTACTTATTTTCTTCCTCAATTTGGCCTCATATGATAACTGTGACAACCCCAGCTTCTTCTCTAGTAGATAATACTACTCCTTCTCTCACATGTGAGAGCTATTAGCCCTAAAAGAGACCCAAAATTTTTTATCTCCTTATTCCTTCTTTACTTGGAGTGAGGCTCTTCTTATGTTATTCTCACACTTCCTCTTCGAATTCATATTCTTGAATGTGTGTTCTTCAAGTGAGGTTGATTCCTCCTTTATATAGTAGTTTTCCCATGAAATATTATTGCTTATGAAATTGTGTAGGACGACATCCGCTTCTCGAATGATCTTCATCTCTTTTTGAAGGCTAACATGAAGAGGTATTTGTGACAATGTCTTTTAGGGTTTGTGACCCAAATAAATTCTCTTTTTACAATATGTAACATGCCCAAATGGGTCTTCAATACATGACATTGACTCACTATACTTTATGATATAATGGCCAAACCTAATAAATTTCAATGGGAGATTGATCTAAAAAAAAATTTCGTGAGCATGAAACCCATGTCTCAAGCATAAAAAAAATCATTTTTGTTTCTTCTTTTCATCAATTACATAAAATCATAATTACACATGTCATTATGAAGACCCAACCTAGTTACATATTTCAACACTCCCTCTTAACTAGGGAGCTATTCTTCTTTAGCTTTGTTTTATTATAGTATTAAATTCATCAAGCAATTATCAAAATGTAACAATAATAAGAAAATGGGCACAAGATGTAGGTGATCAACAAGGGAAAAAACCTATCCAACTTGATAGGAAAACCCAAAATAATTCTTCTTCTTATAGAATCATTAAGTGAAAAATTTCAAGACCAAGAACATTGAACTACCAACCTCTCCAAGACCAAGTCACAATATTTCTTTGAAAAATTCTTCTTCCTTGAGTCAATGCTAAACAAACTGATTGCTTCACCTTAGATCTTGGCTTACCTTCTGATTTCTGCCTATTGATTCAGACCTGCAACTATTGGATTTTTTAGAAACCTTAGTTGCAACACGTGTGAAGGATCAACACTAATTTTTATCCCTTGATTCTCTTCACTTATATGGAGTCTCCTTCTTCTGTAATTCGACTTGTAAATTGACTTATTTTCTTCGTCAATTTAGCCTCATATGATGACTGTGACAACCTCAACTTATTTTGTAGTTGATAATACTACTCCTCCTCTCACATGTGAGAGATATTAGCCCTAAAAGAGACCCAAAATATTTTAGCTACTTCTTCGTTGTTTACTTGGAGTGAGGCTCTTCTTATGTGATTCTCACACTTCCTCTTTCAATTCATATGCTTGAATTTGTGTTCTTCAAGTGAGGTTGAGTCCTCTTTTATATAGTATTTTTCCCATTAAATAAGATGGCTTGTGAAATTGTGTAGGCCGAAATCCGCTTCTCGAATGATATTCATAAATTTCTGAAGGCTAACATGAGGAGGTATTTGTGACAATTATTTGAGGGTTTATGACTCAAATAAATTATCTTTTTACAATATGTAACATTCCTAAATGGGTCTTCAATACATGACATTGACTCAATATACTTTATGACCTAATGACTAAACCTAATAGCTTTCAATGGGAGTTTGATCTAAAAAATAAAATTCCTTGAGCATGAAGCCCATGTCTCAAGCATAAACAAATAATTTTTTGTTTCTTATTTTCATTAATTACATAAAATCATGATTACAGATGTCACTATGAAGACCCAACCTAGTTACATATTTCAATACTCCATCTAAAAAGGGAGCCATTCATAATCCATACAAGGTACTTGGACATTCTCAATATGAATAATTCTCATAAGAAGAGTTAGATTGGTAACCCATATGTATAACATCATATCATCCAATAGTGTCACATAGCAGGGCCTTGATTAAAAACTCTATCTCTCCACAATGTTGGCGATACCATTGATTTATATACACCCTCATGTTTGTCTGTCTCAGAGAATACCCCACCCAATTTTACTAAGGGTATGTTCCATCAAGACTATTCTTATCTTGGATTCTAGTCCTCAAATAATATTAGTCCTCTATGATTACTCTTATCCTAGATTCCCTACCACATCCTCAAATAGTATCGGATTCTAGATTCCTACCCAATCCTCCATTATATCTTCTCAAGTGAAGATAAGAATTATTTGTTTATCTCTCCCTCTAAAATAGGGAGGAAATACCCATTCCAGCGAAGGAATTTACCCATTACTATAAAAGGAATGTATCGAAGCTCCCTCTTAATCTGGGACTTGACTAGGGACATGCTCCCAATAGCTCTTTAGGTGGAGATCATTGGACAAAAAGCTACTTGTAGGACTCCTTCCTTTGATGTCATGATTTTTTATTATTTGATATGGAACATGAATTCCTTTGGGACTTCTTGTAGGGCACAGTCCATCCATCACTTCCATTCATGAGTCATGTCATACTTCATTTTATCAGAAAGTGATCCATTAGTACATATATGACCTTCCTTCATACCTTTCTACCTTCGTCACATCATGTTTCCTTCAGGATATTTCATCTTACCACATGAGTATTAGTTGTATATTACATATACAACTCTTCCTTTGGTATCCCTGCATTAACCCATTCAGATATTATTCAAAAATTTAAAAAAATGATCATAAAATTACCTTTGTGATGTTCTTTCATTATGACATCTAATTTCTTATATCAACATCCTGCACATATATTTCCCATGGAGATATCATAGTCAAATATTCCAATCCTTGGCTGTTGATTTCCTTCTTCGAAGTTGCATTTTTTATGATCTATTCCTTCCTTTGTTCACACATTTCCTTCCAGGAACTTCCAATCATATTTTCTTCATCTTTTTCAGCCACCTCATATTTCATATGAGGACATATTATGTTGATTTACTCTATTCAGTGTGTGAACCATGCCTTCATACATATTTCATAGGAGGATATCCTTTCTTTCGATCATGCTCTTGAGGTACAACACCCATTCATGATATCTGCAACCATATGACATGATTCTAGTTTATCAAGTACAATCATACATACCTCATATCTTTCTAAGTTTGGTCATCTAGTCTTCCTTTGGTAGCTTCCTTGATTGAAATAACTTAAATCCATTGACCTGCTTCACTTATTTTTTCATAATACGATAATCCCACGAACCCCATACAAGTTGGAATTCAAAATGAGACACTTTCTTCTTCTAGTAGGTGAACCTTCCAATGAAGATTCCATTGGACAATCTTGATTATCATCATTCTGCAAATTTGTCTTTTTGAATGATGTATGATGAGATCTATTCTAGATGATTTTTTTCCCCATAATTATTCCTTATTCTTATAATGAGGTTTCCAAGAGATACACCCTTCTATAGGTGGAATTCACAAAATTCTATTTAAACTATCTTTCATGCTTCCTTAAGATGATGTTACGAGCTCTTTCTTTCAATCATATGCTTCTATGATGCCATCTCCTAACATGATGCATCCTATCATTATTCTAATAATTCCTACCATGATATTTATAATGCTAACTAGAAAATTTGAAATAGAAGTTTGAAAAGAACTAGGTGAGGAAGGCTATGTCAATCATAGTAGAGTTCATTTACTTCCTCCTTCTTTGATTTCTTATTTTCAGGTTCTTCAACTTCTTCAGTGATATGGGCTTACTCTCTTCCTATTTTGTTGTTGTCCTTCGTAATTTTAGGACAATCCCTCCTATAGTATCCATATCCTTGACATCCATAAAATTGAACATTTCCCATATTATTCTTTCATTTCTGAGGACCTAATTTCCCAAAATTCCCTTTTCTTTTTTCCATAGCAGCATATGCTTTATTTTTCTCATTTGATTCTACATCAGATTTTTCATTCAACCTAGTTTCTTCAATATTTCATATTGACTATAGTTCATTCAATGCAGTAGCTTCCTTTTTCCAATGAATACCTGATGTAATGTTTCCCCATTTTTCCAGTAGTGCATTGAGTACTATGTTAGTCATTTCTCTATCAGACATTATCTCTCCCAAATATTGTAGTTCATCTCTTATTTCAGATATCCTCATAAATTATAAGGCTATTAATTCTTCTTCTGATATCTTATTCTCGTATATTTCTTACCTTAACGAGATTAGTTCACCTGCAGTACTTACGGAGAAAAACTCTACAATTTTTTCATATATTTCTTTTGATTTTTGTAATTTTTGATACATAGGGAATGAGGGAATCCTTGATAGATTCTATGAGAATAATGTGAGTCCTTACTACCCCTTTAATATACCTTGCAAGTTATTCAGAATGTTATTTTTCGAGTTTTTTTCATTGATCCCTTAACATTTTCTATGAGTTTCATATCTATTATTTTCTTCCATGCACAAAAATTTGAAGCCCCAACCAACTTGTTTCTTTCCTTGAAAAAAGAAATTTTGACATATTTAGAAGTACACATAAATATAATGACTTGTGAATATGCTTCTTCAACCTATTGGCTTCTTGAATTTGATGATGATATAGATAACAGAAAAAATTATTCTGGATGAATATATATTTTTTTAAAAGTGATCCTTGATTCCAGATAGGGGGAGATCACTTTTAATATTTTGATGATGCCAACTGTTGGAAATGTTGTCATTAATGGCAAAGGATCACAAAGGAGCAGCACCTAAATCAGCAATAAGGCAAAGTAGAAGACAAGGAACAGAGGTAGCAGAGAGCTAGCAGAGGAAGCAAAAGGAAAAGAATTAGTCAAGGAGAAGAGGAAGAAAAGGACAAGAATTAGTCAAGGAGTAGAGGCAGCAAAAGGACAAGAATTAGTCAAGGAGAAGAGGAATAAAAGGTAGTGAATTGAGAGGTTCAATAAGAAATTGTATGAGTTTGTGTGGGCATGTATGAATAAGACTCTGTAATGGCTCATATCCCCTTTATAATAATTTTGTGGTGACCGAATACATGGTGTAGTCTGGTCCGGGGTTAAAGGTTGGGAAATACCATTTACCCAAAACTGTATAGTGGAATTCCTCAAAGAGGAGACAATTATGTTGGAACTTGTAATCAAAGAAAATAGTTGTAATACTTTGCGCAAAAGGTGGAGGTCAATTTTTATGTAATCACGGTTAAAGGAGGCTCGATTCCCTTAAGTTCCTGAGCTGCTATATTGTGGAGGAAGTCGAAATCCTAGTCTCTGCGTGGAAAGTGATATTAATATAAACCTGTGTGAGTATTTCGAAATGGAAGTTGATGAAGTGTTATGGCATAACAGAGTATGAGCATAGTTTGAATATGAAAGCGAGAATAGAATCGATGGAAAGGCATGGTGCATTGAGGAGTTATCATTCTCTGCGTAACAATTGTTTAGGCCTGTAGAGATGAGTCATTGGTAATTGCAGTATGGACCAAGAAATGGTGTTGAGGAATTGCACATGAAAGTCAGAGTTCATATATATAAAAGCACTGAAGAAATAAAGCTGAGTGGAACCTTGAGCCGATAATGGAAACTGGAGTGAACAGTGAAATCGAGGAACAAAGAAACTATGGTTTTCGCATGGTCTCAATTATGGTAAGAAGTTTTGAAGAAAATAATGCGATATAGCTTCTTGACTGCCACGTGTCCATAAGAGGTTTATAAAAACCATTTATATTGCGTGATGTTGGGGAATTAATCCTCGTGCAATAAATTAACGCGATATTTATTTACATCCGTTGGATCGCCGAAGCGGATGCGATAAGCCTGCAACCGTTAGATGAGAAGGGTCGTTTAAGAGCTGGGCCCCACTCTTAATTTGTGTTGAGGACTATTGTTTAATGCAATTTTGAGGCTTATAAAGCTTTCTCATTAAGTTCACGGTTTATTGATGTTGTAACATTTGATTGGAGAGCTTCATATATTGGGCATTATGTTTATGGAATTGTTGTGGGTAAGTCTAAGGTATGCTATAATGAATTATGGGCCCGAGTGTTAATGGAAATTTGAGGAGTATACATATGGGGGTATATATATATATATATATATAGATATATATATATATATATATATATATATATATATACATGGTGTTATATATATATTATGTGTCAAGTCAAACCTTACAGGAATTAAACTGAGTATGGGGAACACATTAAAATACCTGGGTCCTCGAATATTAAAATCATATTAAGAGTTCGGCTCTTGAACAATGGTAAGTTTATAAAGCCATGGGTATATAAAGAAATGACTTCTGCACATAGCCAAAGCTGTCGACATTCAATAAAATGTTATTTTATCAAAGGTTAAGCCCAAATTGATTCCGTATGTGTAAATCGAATGAACAGAAGAGTGGGACCCTCATGAATCGCATCGGAGAAATGCATACCAACGGAACATGTTAATAATAGTCCCGTTGGAAATTGTGGACCTGATGGGCTTATAAACCATGATGGATATATGTTTGAGTTCCTGCATAACAGTGACTCATCAAAATCGGAGCATTGAAGCATCTGAACATTAGAACATTGGAGAATCGTAAATAAATGAATAGTGAATCATTGAAATCGGAGCATTGGAACATCGAAACATCGGATAATTGTAAATCAATGAACAGTGAATCATTGGAGCATCGGAGCATCGTATCTCACAACTAAAAGTTGTGATTGCGATTGATCGCAATCAGAAGTAGTCAGTTGCGATTAATCGCATCGACAAATAGATTAAGGGTTTAAAACATTTGATTTGAGTAAATATCGATATATTTTGATATATATTATGGTTGGCATGTAACAATAAAGTCATGAATATATGTGAGAACGATAAGCCGAGAACATTATTATATTAAGTTGCGATAAAAGCCAAGGGAAAAATTAAAGTGAGCTAACGTGAGAACCAAGTTGTAATTCGGTCAAAGAACTTTGAAACTGGTGATTGATATGTTGAGACCATTATATGAGGTTTTAATAAAAATCTGTTGACCATGTATGGATAAGCTACCGCTTACATTTATTCAAATTTCCAGCACAGGGAAAGAAAATGGAGAGGCATTTTTATATGCGCCAGAATCTGATTTTATTTGGGGTATTTAATTATATTTCTAGATCATCAGTTATATATATACAGTAGACACACAATCACAGTGAACAAGAATATGCACAGGAATGAACTTGACAAGTGTACAA
This sequence comes from Pinus albicaulis, assembly GCA_034641835.2. Lineage (NCBI taxonomy): Eukaryota > Viridiplantae > Streptophyta > Pinopsida > Pinales > Pinaceae > Pinus > Pinus albicaulis. The sequence goes on from CM076578.1 coordinate 951,759,769, forward strand.
GCACAGAAAACTAGAGAATATGCAAAAGACAGTGAATAGAGTATGCAGAACAGGTATATGACAGTTGCAGATACACAATTGTAGTGAATAGCAGAAGAAGGCATAACAGTTACCTGACAACAGTAGAAAATACAAATCCAGCAAAGCCAAAGGCCAAAAAATGGGCTGAGTGAAATTGTCTTTATGTAACTGAAAATGTGAATGTAAATGTTGTAATTGATTTTATATTGTTTGTGATGCATTGGCAAGTCTCTAGAGGAAAAAAAAACTCCCACCATAATATTGAAATTAATGCATATTGTTATATTTTTCTGAATGAGCGGGTGAAAGAAATGAGAAGGCAGAAGGAAAAGAGGCATGGATGTCCATTTCAAATTCCTTGAGGAATGCTAACAGTCATAAGGAAATCTCTATAAATGATATCACCTTGATATGCATATAGAGGTCAGAGAGCTTGGAGAATGTGGAATTGAGGTAGAGAAGATAAGAAGAAGGAGTAACAGAACGAGATGCTGTGAAAAGTTAGAGAATGTAGAGATGAGGCAGTGAGGTAGAGAAGAAGGAGGAGCTGAGCAAAGAAGGAGGAAGAGCTGATAGTGAATCTGAGAAGATGCTGAAATGATATAAGGCAGATATGAAGACTGATGCACAATAGTGAATATGGTACAGAATAGAGCTGATAACCAAATCAGAAAGTGTTTTTCTTTTGAAAGAGTAAGGAAGTTGGAGCTTCCCTATAAAGTTGTAGCTTGATAGATGTCAGTTGTAGCTAACTGAGGTAGGAGCCTCCTGTAGGTTTTAGCCTGCCGAAAATAGATGGGAGTTGATGCTTCCACATCAAGTTGTAGCTTGATAAAATGTCAGTTGTAGTTGATTGAGGTTGGAGCCTGCTGTAGGTTGGTGCCTACAGAAAATTGATGGGAGTTTGAGCTTCCTTGCAAGTTGTAGCTTGCAGAATTGAGGTAGGAGCCTCCTGTGGGTTGAAGCCTACAGAAAATTAGTGGTGAGAGGGAGTTGGAGATTTCCTTTGCATCACAACAATAATAAGATGTGTTTTTCTCACTTTATGGGTTTCGACTTATATCTGGTGTCTATGTGCATGATGTCTATGTGTTGATATGGTATATCTATTCTACTTAATACTTTCTGCTCACATATTAAGACTGCTGGTACACTATCTAATATGCTTATTAATTGCTGCTCACATATTATGTTGATCATGAAATGAAGGTGTTAATAAAGTTTAATGAAAAGTTTTTAAAGTCCATGAATGTGTTAAACTGATTCACCCCTCCCCCCCCTGAGTATAAATAAGGATTCAAAAATTGGTATCAGAGCCAGTTCCTTTGGCGTAAGCCTAACATCTTGAAGGAGATCTGGTTGAGTCATGGAATATCAAAATGTACCTGTGTTAAATACAAAAAAATTCCCTGAATGGAGAGATAAGGTTAAAACAGGATTATCGGCTAATGAACCTGAGGTATGGAAACTTGTATGTGATGGTTATTGCACAGACTCTCCCTCGGTGCAAGAACAACATAGGAATTCCAAGGCAAAATGTGTGATATTCAACAGTGTTCATAATAAGGATCTTGAGTTAATAATGGATTTAACCTCTGCAAAAGAAATCTAGGATAAATTGCATTTCATGCATGGAGTAGACACTAAGAACAACAGTGTCAAGAAGGAGAAGAGAATTAAGAAGAAGAAAACTTCAGGTCAAAAGGAAAAGATTTAATCAAATGAGGTACCTGCTAGTGTGAATGGTAGTAAGAACCATGAAGAAATTACAGCTGAAGAAAAAGCCAAACTTGACACAACCTTGACTAAAATAGAAAGACTAAAGAATGAAAAAAAATACCTTAAGACATTGGTTCAAATATGTGATGAGAAAGAATATGAAGATAAGAAAGAAATTATTGGCATGAAGACATAGCTTGAAGAAGCAAAGAAAGTAGAAGACACTCTGCTGGAACAAATGAGAGAGAAAATTCTTGAATGTGAAAAATTGGAAGAAGAATTAGTGAGCCTAAGAAAGAACTTAGAAAAAGCCCAAAGAGAGCTATTAATGAATACACCTCTAATGAAAGGCTCTGGACAGTTGGACTAGATTCTCAATGCTCAAAGGTCACCTCACATAAAGGCTAGGATAGGATATGAAGGAGAAACCAGCAAGTCCAAGGTTGAAGATAACAGGAACATCATTTTTTTAAAAGCTGTAAAGGAAAATGAAGAAACTCAGAAGATTCCTACAATAGTAGAAGCTAGCAAGAACATGAGTTGTAGAGAAACAAATAGAATCAAGCAGCAACATGAAAGGACAGAGAATGAGAGGATGAAACAGTCAGCTGAAAAAGGCTCATATGCTCATAAGGATGAACTAAATAAATTTGGAAGATGTCAAAGAAGGTTCTTTCCTCCTATGAGAAGTATCACTTGTTTCTCCCACCGCAAACCAGGACATGAAGCAGCACATTGTAAGACAAAGAGACTTAATGTTAACCAACAAAAGATGTATCAAATGAAAAGAACACCTCAAGCAAGCAAAGGGAAAAGACAATATTTCACCAGGTACACAAATCATTTCCATGGCTATTGTTATGCATGCAATAATTTTTGACATAAACTTGTTGATTGTAAATTATGTTCAAAGAGGGGAACAAAATATTATACTCCAACTCAAATGTACTTTGATAAAATAAGATGTTATGTATGCCTCAAACTTGGTCACAAAGAAAAGGACTATAAACTGCCATATATATTAAAGAACTCCAGACAGATGATGAAATCCAATCCAATTAAACAAAAATATGAATAAAAAAGGAGTACAGACATTATGATGAACCCCAATAGAGTATGGAAAGAAAAGAGAAAAGGGGAGCCTATCATCTCAATAACATAATGAATCTAGCATAGTCTCAGGGGGAGCTACTCTAGAAAACAAAACAAATATCCAAACAGTGACAAATATGAAGCAACATCACAAGGGGAGAGTAGTTCATAATTATTCCCCATGAGATTAATCTCAGAAGATCTCCATGTAATGAGAAAAACTATGAGATTAGGAAGGAAAAGGAAATTCCTCTAACAGAGATCTATAGAGGAAGAAGATCATCTGAAACACACAATAGCCAAAAAGGTAATAGAAGGAGAAAAAACAGCAAGCAGCCATGATGATAGAGGAAACCTTAGCAATGAACATGTAAGCTAAGAAGACTTCATCACATTAAAGTGATGATCACACTGTGCCTCATACTGCTAGAATTAACAATGAATCACATTAATAAGGATGAGTGCCTATCATCAGTTCATCACATATTTCAAAAGGTCCACTTGGTGGAATGCAGTTAAGTGAGTAATAAATATTTGAGTAATCAGCCCATGAAGCTTCATAGAAAATAAATTGAAGATGTCTTCCTGAAGATTTGTATGTTAGAACAATTGAATTGAGTATAAAACAGCAATGATTCTAGAGCATTCCTAGAAAGGAACATGCAATGGTTTTCCTTGGAACAGAATGTCAAAGTAAGTAGCAAGTTAATGATGCCAAGATCTAATTCAGTATATTGATGGTTGTTGGTGTGAACAGTGAAAATATCAATAGTAGAAACTATGGGTTCATGTGAAAACTAAAGTGAAATCTCTGCATATTTTATCAAAGTAATATCAATTGGTACTTGGTACAAGCAACATGCCTATCGACAGAATATCAAGTTTTATCATGGAGAAACAGTAAGGTATAGGTCCTCAGGTTCAAAGGATTATGGCAAGAGTACATCAAGCATAAAAGAGTCAATGAAAAGGCTAAAGGATCAATATTTTTGTTTACTCTTGAAACATTACATTGAGCATTGAAGCAATATTTTTTTCTCTATAATTGAATGCCTTTCGTAAGTCAGCACTTATATATCTCCAAGGCCTCTGACATGGGATTAATCATAAACTGTGTGAATTTTGGTTGCTGAGACTTCAATCAAACAACTTTAAGTTGTGTGGAAGATCATCATGATAGAACAATTGAAATATCTGAAGTATGAAGGACTATTTGATCAGTAAAGAGAAATTGACCATTGACATACATACCTCCTTATGTCATGAAGAAAATTGCATGATTGATAAGTGAGTTTGAATAATACATTGAATGTGTCTAGCCTCAAGGGTTTGTTCTTGAAAGTCTAGTGCAAGCAGTAAAGTTGGTATTTGTTCTCTTAAATTGAAAGATCACCTAATCTCACAATAAGTTGTAAACTTTGGTTTGATTCATTTTTCACAACAACAATAAGGACCTTTCAGCTATTAAATGTAATATCATTATCAACATCCTAGCTCATATCATCACCAACAGGCAAGAAAAGTGAATCATAGCTATAAAAGATATATTGGCATCATTATCATAATTGAATAGGTGTGGTACTGCAGATGTGTATTGCAGAAGAAGACATACTCTAACTACAACTTCCTCAACAGATATGGATTTCAGATGAAGATTATAATATAGATAGAAGTATAGCTAAAGAAAGCTTTATATGTCACATGGAGCATTCACAATTCTTAATTATTGATCCAATGATGCATCCATGATTATACAAATCTGATTATATGTGGTTGTCATCACCTATGTATAGACAGTTTCAAATATTATCAAAAGTGTTCTCTCAACAACTCGTGTACACTAGTTTGGAGCAGCATGGTACAAAGTCAGAAGAAGAATACCTAAACACATCTCAGAGAGATGAAATGAAGAGATAGAAATCACACTAGGAAACGTGCAACCCTTTGCCATTGATGTCAAAGGGGGAGGAAAAGCAAGTAATATAATATAGGGTCTTCTAAAAGAAGCCAGGTAGAGGAAGACTTGGAGGAAGCATTGGATTATTGGTGAAGGTGTTGCCATCAATGCCAAAGGGGGAGACTGTTGGAAATGTTTTTATTGATGGAAAAGGAGCACAAAGGAGTAGCACCTGAATCAGAAATAAGGAAAAGTAGAAGACAAGGAAAAGAGGCAGCAGAGAGCTAGTAGAGGCAATAAAAGGACAAGAATTAGTGAAGGAGCAGAGGAAGCAAAAGGAAAAGAATTAGTCAAGGAGCAGAGACAACAAAAGGACAAGAATTAGTCAAGGAGCAGAGGAAGAAAAGGCAGTGAATTGAGAGGTTCAATAAGAAATTGTATGATTTTGTGTGGGCATGTATGAATAAGACTCTATAATGGCTCATCTCCCCTTTATAATAATTCTGTGGTGACTGAATACATGGTGTAGTCTGGTCCAGGGTTAAAGGTTGGGCAATACAATTTACCCAAAAGTGTATAGTGGAATTCCTCAAAGAGGAGACAGTTCTGTTGGAACTTGTAATCAAATAAAATAGATGTAATACTCTGTGCAAAAGGTGTAGGTTGATTTTTATGTAATCACGGTTAAAGGAGGCTCGATTCCCTTAAGCTCTTGAGCTAATATACTGTGGAGGACATCGAAATCCTAGTCTTTGCGTGGAAAGTGATATTAATATAAGCCTGTGTGAGTATTGCGAAATGGAAGTTGATGAAGTGTTATGGCATAAAAAAGTATGAGCGCAGTATGAATATGAAAGCGAGAACATAATCGATGGAAAGGCATGGTGTATTGAGGAGTTATCATTCTCTGCGTAACAATTTTCCCCTGTAGAGATGAGTCGTTGGTAATTGCAGTATGGACCAAGAAATGGTGTTGAGGAATTGCACATGAAAGGAAGAGTTCAGATATATAAAAGCACTGAAGAAATAAATCTGAGTGGAAATTTGAGCTGATAACGGAACCTAGAGTGAACAGTGAAACCGGGGAACAAAGAAACCGCGGTTTTCGCGTGGTCTCAAATATGGTAAAATTTTTTGAAGAAAATAACGCAATATAGCTCCTTGACAGCCACGTGTCCATAAGTGGTTTATAAAAACCATTTATATCGTGTGATGTTGGGGAATTAATCCTCATGTAATAAATTAACGCGATATTTGTTTACATCCGTCAGATCGCCGAAGTGGATGCGATAAGCCCGCAGCCATTAGATGAGAAGGGTTGTTTAAGAGCTGGGCCCCACTCTTAATTTTTGTTGAGGACTGTTGTTTAATGCAAGGTTGAGGCTTATAAAGCTTTCTCATTAAGTTCACGGTTTATTGATGTTGTAACATTTGATTGCGGAGCTTCATATATTGGGTATTATGTTTATGGAATTGCCGTGGGTAAGTCTAAGGTATGCTATAATGCATTATGGGCCCGAGTGTTAACAGAAATTCGAGGAGTATACATATGGAGGAATATATATATATATATATATATATATATATATATATACATGGTTTTATATATATATTATGTGTCAAGTCGAACCTTACAGGAATTAAACTAAGTATGGGGCACACATTAAAATACCTGGGTCCTCGAATATTAAAATCATATTAAGAGTTCAGCTCTTGAACAATGGTAAGTTTATAAAGCCGTGGGTATATAAAGAAATGACTTCCGCACACAACCAAAGCTGCCAACATTCAATAAAATGTTATTTTATCAAATGTTAAGCCCGAATTGATTCCGTATGTGTAAATCGAATGGACAGAAGAGTGGGACCCTCATGAATCGCATCGGAGAAATACATACCAACGAAACATGTTAATAATAGTATTGATGGAAATTGTGGACCCGATGGGCTTATAAACCATGATTGATATATGTTTGAGTTCTTGCATAACAGTGAATCATCAAAATCGGAGCATCAGAGCATCTGAACATCGGAACATCGGAGAATCGTAAATCAATGAACAGTGAATCATTGGAATCGAAGCATTGGAACATCAGAACATAATAGAATTGTAAATCAATGAATAGTGAGTCATCGAAGCAATGGAGCATCGGATATCACAACTAAAATCGCAATCGAAAGTGGTCAGTTGCGATTAATCGCATCGGCAAATAGATTAAGGATTTAAAACATTTGATTTGAGTAAATATCGATATACGTTGATATATATTATGGTTGGCATGTAACAATAAAGACGTAAATATATGTGAGAACGATAAGCTGGGAACATTATTATATTAAGTTGCGATAAAATCCAAGGGTGAAATTAAAGTGAGCCAACATGAGAACCAAGTTGTAATTGGGTCAAAGAACTTTGAAACTGGTGATTGATATGCTGGGACCCTTATATGAGGTTTTAATAAAAATTTGTTGACCGTGGATGGATAAGCTACCGCATACATTTATTCAAATTGCTAGAGAAGGGAAAGAAAATGGAGAGGCATTTTTATATGCACCAGACTCTGATTTTATTTGGGGTATTTAATTAGATTGCTAGATCAACAGTTATATATATACATCAGACACACAATCACAATGAACAAGAATATGCACAGGAATGAATTTGATAGGTGCACAAGCACAAAAAACTAGAGAATATGCAGAAGATAGTGAAAAGAGTATGCAGAACAGGTATATGACAGCTACAGATACACAATTGTAGTGAATAGTAGAGGAAGGCAGAATAGTTACCTGACAACAGCAGAAAAGACAAATCCAACAAAGCCAAAGGCCAGAAAATGGGCTGAGTGAAATTGCCTTTATGTAACTGAAAATGTGAATGTAAATGTTGTAATTGATTTTATATTGTTTTTGATGCATTGGCAAGTCTCCAGATGAAAACAAAACTCCCATCGTAATATTGAAATTAATGCATATTGTTATATTTTTCTGAATGAGCGGGTGAAAGAAATGAGAAGGCAGAAGGCAAAGAGGCATGGCTGTCCATTTCAAATTCCTTGAGGAATGCTAACATTCATAAGGAAATCTCTAGAAATGATATCACCTTGATATGAATATAGAGGTCAGAGAGGTTGGAGAATGCGGAATTGAGGCAGAGACGATAAGAAGAAGGAGGAGTAGAATGAGATGCTGTGAAAAGTTAGAGAATGTAGAAATGAAGCAGTGAGGCAGAGAAGAAGGAGGAGCTTAGCAGAGAAGGAGGAGGATCTGATAGTGAATCTGAGAAGATGCTGAAATGATATAAGGTAGATATGAAGACTGATGCACAATAGTGAAGATGGTATAGAATAGAGTTGATATCCAAGGTAAATCAGCAAGTGTTTTTCTTTTGAAAGAGTAAGGAAGTTGGAGCTTCCCTATCAAGTTGTATCTTGATAGATCTCAGTTGTAGCTGATTGAGGTAGGCGCCTCCTGTAGGTTGTAGCCTACAGAAAATAGATGGGATTTGGTGCTTCCACATCAAGTTGTAGCTTGCTAAAATGTCAGTTGTATCTGACTGAGGTTGGAGCCTCCTGTAGGTTGGTGCCTGCAGAAAATTGATGGGATTTGGAGCGTCCTTGCAAGTTTTAGCTTGAAAAATTGAGGTAGGATCCTCTTGTGGGTTGGAGCCTACATAAAATCAGTGGTGAGAGGGAGTTGGAGCTTTCCTTTGCATCACAACAATAATAAGATGTGGTTTTCTCCCTTTATGGTTTTCCACTTATCTCTGGTGTCTATGTGCATGATGTCTATGTGTTGATATGGTATATCTATTCTGCTTAATACTTGTTGCTCACATATTAAGACTACTGGTACACTATCTAATATGCTTATTAATTGCTGCTCACAAATAAATATTGCTCACATATTATGTTGATCATGAAATTAAGGTGTTAATAAAGTGTAATGAAAAGTTTTTAAAGTCCATGAATGTGTTAAATTGATTCACCCCCCCCCACCTCAGTTTAACTAAGGGTTCAACACCAACAACGCCTTCATTTCTTCCTTTGGATGAGTATACCTGGATATTATTTTATATTTTAAGGATCATATTTATTTTGAGTTATTTTTATGTGATAAGCGAGGATCCAAGAATGCTTCTAGTGTAGGCTCCTTATTTTATTGATCTAGGGTTTTGAATTTTTTCTTTAAGATGATAATGTATCCCTTAACTTCATAGAGATGAGAGGATATTTTTTATTATTTGATGCCCTTGATGTCTTTCTAGAACTTTGGGTTTTGAGTGCTTGAGTGTCCCTTAATAATCTTCCCTTCCCTGACTTGTCCCCTTAGCTCTAATACCAGGTTGAGAAATATAGGGAAGAAACAAGAGGCGATTTATCTAGTAATGAGGCCAGGTAGGTAGATTGAAAGAATATTTATTTTTTTATTTTTTCTAGGATGAAATGATAGAAAATATGAATGAGCACTGAGGTGAATTCATTCATTTAGAAGAACATAAAAATATAATGTGAACCTTGTTTTAAGGAAAATTATGAAAGGGCATGATTTATGCTCATAGACTGACAAGATAAACACATAGAAGCATCTCTATGAAAGAGGAGTACATATAACTCAAAATTATAAGATAAATATATAGAGAAAGAACAAATTCTCCAAGGCATACCGCAGGATTCTCAACAAAAATTCTCCAGCACCATCTTTGATTTCATTCCAAAAGGCATGTACAATATCTCCACTGCAAAAAAAAACTATCCTAACCCAAGAAAAGACTATAGTGGGTCTACTTATAGAAAATATGCACAATGAAACTTCATAGGGTCAAAATCCCATCCAAAATGCATCTTAAATACATGAGATGAGTCACTTCCTAGAATCTAGGGAGATTAGAAAACATTCCCTCAAATTCAGCTAATGACTATGAGTGTGTGTCCCCCATATTAAATTACATGTTTCCTCAGGATAAGAGGAAAAAAAAAATCAAGTATTGCAATTCCAGCTCAAAGGACATAAAAACCTCGAAATTATGACTTTTTTCGGGCTTGAAAAGTGCCTTGAACAATCCTATGCATATGTATAACACTTTTTTACAAATGCATAATAGATTTTTATAGATGTGTAACACTTTTTTCTAGCTGATTTTGAGGGAATTTTAGGACTCCAGATCCAAATATGGAAGATAGGTCAACTAGCCATGTGTGTCTAGTTCCAGGAACATCTTTAACTTTAAAAAATTACCCATGGGAAGGCCTCTAATATTTTATTTTCCCAAGGTTAATCCAGGTGCATAAAAAACTGTCAAAAATAGTGGCAGAAGCATAGAAAACTAGTGGGTTTTTGGCCTTTTCTTTGAAACTAGAGATTTTCATGCAACAAGGTTCTGGATATGTGATATACTCATAAAAATGCATCCAACCATGTAAGCCATTCATCATTTATATTCATAGTAAAAATCATAACAACTTGGCACTACACATCTGTAAAGGTTAAATTTCTAGTTTAGTGCAAAAATCACCAAAATTGAAAATATTGATCAAAAATGTTCAAATTGTCTTCTATAATACCTGTGGAGGGTGGGTTAAACATCCATAGATGCCTCAGCAAGTATTTATATGTTTTATTTCTCCTTAAGCTTCATTTGAGCCTCTTTGAGATTCTTTTTCACTTGTTTAAGCCTGATTTATGAAATTTTGTTCCTAGTACAATAATGATTGGCCACATGTCTTGGGAGGTTATTGTTCTTCTTGGATTTATTCAAAAGCTTCTAAAGCTTTCCATTGAATTTATCAAGCCAATAATTTAATTTTTGGTTGATCTCATCGAGAATCAACTCATCAAAGGTCTGCCAATGTGGTTTAGGAGTTGTTGATTCTCTTTCTCTTTGAAGTGCCTTTTTGAGGCCCATTGTCTTTGGAATTCCTCTTTTTGTTTCATCCTCTTCATCCTCCAGCTCATCATCATCTGCAATCTATTTTCCCTTTCCATTATTAGCATCAAAAATTACTTTATGTTTGTCTTGGAGAAGAAATTTTACCTTTAATTGAAGATTCTCTTGTTGTAGGAAAGTAATTTGAGAATTTGCAATGGAGAAAATCTCCCTCAACTCTTTTATTTCCTCATCCTTCTCCTTTATGATATCTTCAAATGATTTTTTTCTCAACTTTTTATAGAATTTCAACATCTATGGGTGCTTGTTCATCATGTTAGTGCAATGGTGATTCAATCTGATGCATGAGTGGTTTCTCCTCTATTTATTTTTTCTCAACTATAGTATCTAGTGTATATACACTTTTGATGGATTTGGGAGAAAATACCTACCTCTTTCCCTTCTCATAAGTGTGAGTGACCTAAAAAACCCTAGGATCCTTTCAAATCTAAGTTTTCATGTTGGAAGAGCCAACCTCCATTGGTTGTGTTGATACTAATGGTGATCGTGTGCTATGCATGCCAGGAGGGCTGGTGGTGGGCACTGATGCTACTCTCTCCATGAAGGTTTCCCAAGTCATGCTGATGTTAGAGGGATGATTCAAAACAACTATTTTGACTAGACCATGGTGGAAAATACTTGGGTGATGATCTTTGTTTCTGCTCTGAACCTTCTTACTCATTCTAAGAAAAAATCTATACAAGTAATGTGGCAAGTAAAGTGGTTTAGTAGAGGTAAAGTGCATCAATAATCTGATATGGTACCTATACAACCTAGAGAATCTCCCCTAATATGTGGAATATTTCATAATTAGCCTCATAAAAGGAGCATATATGTTAAGGAGGTGCCTGAAAGGGAATATGTACTTAGGGTTCTCTCTAGCATGAGGTTCTAGGAAAAAATTGTAATATTCAAGGTCTATGTCCATGCCCTTAAACCACTTTTGTCCATGATTAGGTATACTTATTGATGAATAAATCATAGTTGCTGATAAGTTGAACCCTACACCTGCAATGATGGCCTTTCCAATACCGAAACTATTGGAAAATAATCTTGTCAATTTGAGATGACCACCTTCTTCCATGATTTTCTCGCAGAATCTCAAGCATCCTGTCCTCTCAAAACATCCTTTGGAAAAATGTAAGGCATTTAATTCTTGCAAGGTGGAGGGCTCAAATATTATGGGGCAACCTCCTTTGTGAATTTTCTTCTCACTCTCCGTAATATCTATAAAAAATATGAAACCCTAGGTGTTTAGGATGTAGTGGGTATGTGCACTGAATCTAGAAAAATAGAGGAGGGTTAGGGTAGGTTTAGGAGGGTGAGATGAATGGTAGTGAAGCCAAGAAAAATTCCCAAAAAAATTTCAGGAGGTAGGGTTGTATATTGGCTTCAAAACACAAGTGAAATTTGGTGAAATGGATGTAAATAAGGTGGTAAAATTAGGAAAACACATGGATTTCCTAATTTTGCAATAGAAAAATAGTAGGAAATTAGAGTTTGATGTGAATAAAGTGTAGGGAGGGTGTGAATGGTAGGGAATGATAGGGTATGGTATGGGAAAGGTGTATGTGGGTATTAGGTGGTAGGGTTAGGGTTTATTGCACTAAAATCATTTAGTGATAAGAAGAAGTGAAAACGTAGTGGAAAATCAGGTAAGTAATAAAATCAACACTTGTGCTTGATAAATTGATTCAAGGAGAATATGAGATGCTTAATTACTATTTGAGGAAGCTTTAAAAATTGATGTAAATGGCCCTAAATATTTGAGGAATGATTTGGGAGCCAAAATACCCAAAACGTAGCGCTTTCCAAATGTATAACACACCTCTGCCAGATGCGTAACATATTTTCTAGATGTGTAACAATAGTCTCTAGATGCGTAACAATAGTCTCCAGATGCGTAAAAACACTATCCAAGTGTGTAGTAAAATCCTCCAGATGAGTAACAAGCCTGCTTTGGATTATTTTTCTTTCCTTTCTTCAAACCCTTGACAACAATGGATCAATGTTGAAGGTAAGAGAGGAGCTCTACCAATCACGAAAGGAAAATATGAGTTGAAAAAGCCTTCCTTTTCCTTTTTATAACATCTTGAAATGACTTTTTGTCTTTTAGTGAAAAAAATACTTTGAAGAATTTTTTTCCTTTTTGAAACAATTTGACAATGAAACAAGTGTTGAAATAGGATAAAGTTTCTTAATTTATTCTCCTAACTATGCTAACTCCTTCTAAATACTGATATGATGAAAATGAAGCCTTGTTCGCCCTTTCTAGTGACATTTTTGGATTTTTCAGGGGAAAAACAAGGACACCTAGACAACAAACCTATATGAATACGAAATGACTGACCTAAGACTCTAAATTAAAATGAGTGACATGACCTTTGAGATGATGATGGCCATGGATGGAATGAGGGGAGAAGCATTTTTGACCTAGACCATATGCAATGACCAAAATTTATTTGAAAACTTGTTTGAAAAGACAATTTTTTTGACCTAGGACTACTAGAAAATAAACTAAAAGATATTTTTTTGTCACTAAACATATTGACACTAACACATTGTGCAATTTCTGAGCTCAGTGAGGGATTGTGCCGTTTCTACGCTAAGTGTTGGGTTTCCTGTCATGACTGCGCACTTTCCAAGCTCAAGGCTAGCATGCTAGATATGACTATGCAATTCCGATCATCAAGGATAAGACTAGTTTCTTGAATAACTTAGTTCTGGAAGAAAGCCCGAAATTGTTCTGCAATACTTGGGCAAGAGGTAAACTTGTGAATTAGAAAAAAAATTGTGTGGAAAAGCAAGTAAACACAAGAAGAACTGGAAAATAAAGATCATTCAAAGCAAAGATACATGATAGCAATGAAAGATAAGCTCCTATGAAGGGAAGTTAGGCTTCAGAATCTAAGCAATGGAAAATTTTTGGAGAGTGGTTGTAGCTGCTACAACAAATTCACATGATGAAGAAATATTAACCAAACAAGAATGTTTCATTTGATCAGAAATTTTTCCTTGAGGATCATGAAGATAAAATTGAATATATTTAGAATCTTTCAAGAATGAATCCACAACTAGTGTATATATCTCAAAATAAGAAATAAGTGTGGAAATATGGATCCAACTTTGTAACCACCTCCTCCCACATTTAACCAATTTAACCATTATGTTGGGGTAAACATGTGACGAGAGGATACTATGATGTGACTCGAATCCCCATGTATAGTTAAGGAATTAGAATCGAAAAATCCAAACTAATATGACCTTTCCCACATGCTACAGAACCTTTAGGAGCTAACCAACCCTTCCAGGTGACCAACCCCTAAGGTAACTAGACATTTTACTGATCTAGACCCTTAGTCACTCCCATGCCAAGCCATGCATGCAACTGAGGTATTCAAGTCAATCCCACAACAAGGAATGCCAACGACTGTGGAATTTTTCAGATAGTTATGTGCGAGTAACCCTAGATTCTGAGCCATGTTTTCAGGGCTAGGTTTTGGGCCACTTCCTAGAACTTCATGAAACTTCCAGAAATGATTAATAACCTTGAAGCAAGACTAATGATGAAAACATTGATACCAGTGCCTGATATGATCCCTACTATCCATGACAAGCATTTCTTAAAACATGTCACAAACATGTAATCTATATGTCATATCAAAAATTCTAAGCATAGGGGTGTCATACTTATCTGAGATTTGGAAAGAAGCATTGTTTCCTTATCACAATAGTTTCATTATCATCTATTAGATCATATATTATTGATTATACATTAAACTTCTAATCAAAACATGATGAAATACATACATGAATTTTTTCATAAAACATACTCATAACCAACATTTAACCAACAAAAATAACATGGATATAAAACCCATAAAAACCACATATAAGCCAATATATTTACACATTAAATACCAAGGAGAAGAAGATCTTATTAATGAATGAAAAGGAAAATGAGGTATGGGACTTCCACAAACCACCCAAAAATAGATTGGTTGAACCAAATATTTCTTTTAGCTAATCACCCTTGTGCCATATTCAAAGCATGAATGTGGGACTTAAAACCAAACTAAACTAGGTTTTCTCATGCTTTATCGTAATCCCCGCCAGATTACTAGGCCCTAAACAAGCATGGATGCCACATGTTTTATCCACCTACGCCATGAGGAATGTCCATACATCCTACTCTATAGGATTTACTATATATAATTCCATATATCAGTTGAGGATTCCTATTCCTAATCGAGAATCCACCCTCCGAGATTTATTGTGTTTCCCACCATTCACTAGTTGAGGATTCCTAGGCCTGATCGATGGAACACATCTATATATTTACGTTATATCCCACCATTCATCAGTCGAGGATTCCTAGGACAACCAAGGCATATAAAAATATAGCTTTACCATAGTTCACCTTCTCCAGTGCATGTATTCCTAGGCCTTGTGTTCTTTCTTTCAGAGACCACCTCACTCGATTTCAAAACCTTCCGAAAATCAAACTTGGCCAAATACAAGTGAATCCATCACACCATGGATATTTGGAAATGGAAAGGAAGTGATGACGCACATTATCACACCAGTAAAATCCATGCCAATGACAGCAAGCGAACCAAAACCATACATGCATGTACCATGCATGCCAAATGTAGCAATGAATTCAAACATGCAAATCGATACCTGCAAATAGTCGCGATGTAGCTACTTGATGTTGCTCTTCCTTGCTTGATAATTTCTTCCATTTTCCTTCTTCATCCTTCCTTGATCCAATGCTGAAGTGTTCCAAGAAAATCTAAGTGTCCAATAGTGTGAGAGAGAGAATAAAGAGAGAGAGTTCCCAAACTGAAGTGGAAAAAGGTACCACTGATCCTCATAAGCCTTTTTATTAATGAGTATGTGTCCTATGACCTTATTTATCATTTTTCCTTTATTAACTTTATTTACATGGAATTTTAACCAGGGATGTTACAAACCCCCTCCCCCCCCTTGGGGGAATACCATCTTCGGTGTTCAATGACACCTACAACCAACAATATTGTTGAAATAAAAACATACTTCCTATGGAGATTTATAAATTATATCATTGCAGTATTTACAATGATCAACCTATTGAGAAGCAAACCAACATGGAAGCATAAAAACATGGAAACCATAATGACATGAAACCCATACCGCTTATCAAAGCCTTATAACACAACTCATGGATATATTTACATCCATATACATATGTGAAAATAAAAAAATCACACCAAACATATGCCAAAAAAAATCTCTCAACCAACGAATAGAGAAGGATACATAGCCTACATCTAATCTATCATCTCCCATGTAGCTTCATCGGTCCCAAAGTGCTTCCACTATCCTTTAACCGAATCAATTGTTAGGTTATGGAGAATGAGCATCTTTCTATGTGAAATACACTACTTTCGGTTGGAATTATCCTTCTGGATCCACTTGCACACAAACCAGACAATCACATGATAAACATATTTAACATACTTCTTAAGCAATGGAACATGGAAAAAATCATGGAATTTAAATATTACAGGAAGTGCAAGTCAATAGGCTACTAGTGAAATCCTTTCAAGAATATTGAAAGGTCCCAAAAATGAAGGTGCAATCTTGGCACATGATTCGATCCTCAAGGAGCTCTTCTTGGGCTTGATTCGCAAATACACATGCTCCCAAACCTAAAGCTATTTGAACAAATTACTCTAATTTCTGTAAGTTTTTTTTTGTCCTATGTTGTCTTTATATTCTTCTTTATTACCTACATTTCCTGATCCATCTCTAACAAAATGTCTGGTCCTATAAACATCTTGTTCACTAGATAATTCCAACTAATGGGACTATTACAACTCTGCCCATAGAGTGCCTTGAATAGACTCATCCTCATTGAATACTAGTACCCATTTTTGTTATAGAACTGAACCACTGTAAGGTAGTCCTCCAAACTCCTTTTCTAATGCATCACATACATCCTCAACATGTCCTACAATATCTTGTTGACCCTCTTTGACTGTCCATGTGTCTGCGGATGATAAGATATGCTGAAGGCCAACTCTATTCCAAAACTTCCAAACAACTACTTCCAAAAATTGGAAGTGAGCTTAACATCCATGTCCGATACAATATTCCTTGGAACACCATGTATCATCACTACATATTTGATGAATACCTATTCCACATAACCAACTACACATGTATAATTTACCAAAATGAAATTTTCTACATTTGTAAACGTGCCGACCATGACCTTGATAGAATCATTTTGTCTAGATGTCTTCAGAAAACCTATGATGAAATACATAGAAATTACCTCTCATTTCAACTCTAGCATAAAAATCAATTGTGGTAAAACACCTAGATGCTTACACCCAACCTTCACCTGCTGATAGTCCAAGAATATAGCCACAAACTCTTCCAAATCCTTCTTTAGATTCAGTGAATGATACAAATTCTTCACTGTTGTCAATTTCTTCTGGTATCTTGGTTGAACTAAATAAAAATTATCATGAAATTCCCTCAATATAAGCTTCTTGAGCTCACTATTTTATGACACATATTTCTTGTCCCTAATTTTGATCAACCCATCTGTTGTAAGATGATAGTTGACATATTGCTCACTTGTACCCTATTGTAACTTGTGCATAAGCTCCATGTACCTATCATCCTGTTGTCATGCCTGTAAGATATGATCCTATAGATCTATCTTGCATGAAATCATAGCTACAATGTGATTTAACTGTACTATTTTGCTAAGATCATATGCAAACCTATTCTCCTTACCCTTGATGTACTCGATCTCAAAGTCAAACTTGCTAATCGTGGAAAACAATCTAGCTTTCTTGATATTCATATTTAGTTGGTAAAAAAAGTATCTCAATCCACTCTAATGACCCATCAATACAAGCCTCCTGCTAATAAGATAATGCCTCCATATATTCAATGCATGGATGATTGCTTCCAAATCAAGATCATCTATTAGGTAATTCTTCTTGTGCTCATTCGATTTATGTGACTCATAGCACACTACATGTCCTTCCTGCATAAGGAATACTCCAAGTAATCTCTTACAAACATATGTACACACCACAAACTCTTTGTCCATATCTGCAATCTTTAACACTGGAGCATTTGTCAACAATTGTTTCAATTGTTCAAAACTTGCTGCACATTCCTCTGTCCATTCAAATTCCTTACCTTTCCTTTGCAGTGATGTAATAGGATATGCAATTTGAAAGAAGTTCCTGATGAACCTCCTATAATAACCTTCTAGTCCCATGAATTAACTCACCTCATCCACATTTATAGGAGCTTTCATTCCATGATAGCCCTTATATTTTCTAGATCCACTGTTATGCCTTCCTTGGAAACAACATATCCTAAGTAAATGGTACCTTTTACTGAGTTTAGCATACAATTGATGCTCTCTCAAAAATCTCAATAATGTTGGTAAGTGTTCAGCATGATCTTCGTCATTATTATAATATATCAAGATGTCATCAACAAATACAATAAAAAAAATTTCCATATAAAGATGCAACACACTATTCATCAATTACATAAAAGTAGTTGGAGCATTGGTCAAGCAAAAAACTACTACAAAGTCATAATTCCCATACCTAGTCCAGAAATTTGTCTTATAAATGTCCACTTCTTTTATGCATTCCTAATGGTATGCTAATCGCAAATCAATCTTTGAGAATATTTTTCCTCCCTTCAACCCATCAAACAAGTCATCAATCCTCGACAACGAATACTTTTTCTTTATTTTTACCTTGTTCAACTACCTGTAATCAATGCATAGCCTAAGAGTACCATCCTTATTCTTTACAAAAAATATTGGTACACCCCACAATGATACACTTGTCCTAATGTATCCCTTGTCAAGCATTTCCTTCAACTACAACTTCAACTCTACCAACTCTGGAGTGCTCATCATGTATGATGCATTTTATGTTGGCATTGCCCCCGGTACTATCTCAATGGAAAGGTCCAATTCTCTATGATGTGGGAAATATGAAATATTTGTTGGAAAAATAACTTGAAACTATTTCAAGATCAGGTACCTACTCAATATATTTTCAGCCTCATCCTCCTTACATTTATCACTATAATTATGTACTGCAAATAACACACACGCTTTTCTATGACTGTTCTATGCCTACATAGATGTCACCATTATAATTGATGTTGCTTTGTTCTTACCCTCCAATATCGTTTGTTCTCCATTTTCATCCAAACACTTAATAGCTTTATAATAAAAGTCCACCTTGGTCCTGTGAAGATATAACAAATCCATACCCAAAAGCATACTATATGATCATAATAGTAGTATATTCAAATGTGTTGGTATAGGCATACCATTTAACTCAAATGCATAAGCTCTTATCCAACGATGAAATATATTATTTTTACTCGTAGCCAACTACACTAATCAAGTATCTACATGCACTTATTTATTCAAACCACACTTATCCACCAAGTCAGGGTTAGCATAACTATAAATAGATCCAGGGTCAATCAAAATAGAAACAAATTGATCACAAATATTACCATCCATCTCAATGATATATGCCTCGTGATCTGTCTGTCTGTTATCCAACGTTGCATAGATACAAGGAATGCTCTACCTTACATCCCCAACGTTCTGCGCTTCATGTGCACTATAGATCTGAGGCCTACCACCCTGATTCTACAAAAAATCCATCTTAAGATGCACCTTGCCACATTTCTAG
Organism: Pinus albicaulis; assembly: GCA_034641835.2. Classification (NCBI taxonomy): domain Eukaryota; kingdom Viridiplantae; phylum Streptophyta; class Pinopsida; order Pinales; family Pinaceae; genus Pinus; species Pinus albicaulis. The sequence goes on from CM076578.1 coordinate 951,779,167, forward strand.
CACTACAAACATCATGAACCATCACCTCTTTTATTCTACCCTCTAGGTTGTGACTCATATCCCTGTCTAACTACATTGAACTTATTATAAGGTGCAGTGTTTTCTTTTTCTTCTACATTCTGAGGTATTTTTCTATTTGGATTCCATTTACCTTTAGCTTTATCTTTCCCTTTCTAACACTGATACAATTATGCCTTACACTTCAACTTCTCATAATATTGCTTCAATTTTTCAATGACTTCCTAAAGTGATCAAGGCTCGCCATACTCAATCTGATCTCTCAATGCTAATGGAAATCCACTAAGAAATCCTTGATTTTTTTCTTTTTCATCTATAATATACTGTGAAATCCTTTGCATTCTTCAACTTATTCAAATCCCCATCAAAGGTAGGTGGCTTTGCTTTCTTGAACACATATGGAAAATATCCCGTGTCACTCATCCTGTAAGGATGATAACGATGATGATCATAGTTCATGTTAGAATATAAATAGAATAGAACCTGTTTTCATCACCTCTCCTATCTAGAGTATCCAAGAGCCTGCAATATCTTAATGTGTCATCTCTGTCTGACCTGTACCCACCATGATATCTACAACCATATGCCCCCTTAGTCCTATCCTCCTGCCCATGGATGATCCAAAGTGGTCCCTGTCTTTGAAATTATAACAAATTCTGAAGAAAGACTACATTAAATTTTTCTTGTTTCTCCTATGCCTAAATGATCCTATCATTATCTGATCTAGAGATTAAAAACATGCTCAAATTAAAGTTCTTTGAATCCCTCGAAAGTAGCATCAATTCAAAGTGTCCATCATCCTGATTCTAACAATTCTTGACTCACCTCAATTCGACGTCATATGAATAAGTTATGACAGTATGAAGTACTTGACCAATAAAAAAAAAGTCAAAAACATGGTTGCTTTGGCTGATGAATGGGCATCCCGTAAAATTGACGTCATTAACTGACTCTACAGGGTACAGTTGGCAGTAGACCAATCTAGTCTCAACATGTGGCATTTTTGTATGGGTTTCACTTAACGGGTTTTATTGGTTAGTGCAGTTTTGAGGTGGCCCAATTAGAGGCCTCCATGTTGCCCTATTGGAGGGTGCCATGTGGCCCTTTATGATTTATTAAAATTTTGTAAATGGGCCCAAATGCCTTGGTGGGGTTTAACCTCTTGACCTGCCATGTGCAAAATCCACTTTTTACGATTGGTCCATCACATTAGCTCTTAATATACAATGTGGTTGAATCATATTTAAATTCATATAATTTATGGGGGGGGGGAGGATCAAAAGGGTGAGCCTCAACCCTTGTTCATGCCACCACCATATGAACATGACGCTTGGCAGAGAGCGCAGGGTGGTAGACCTAGCCCCATGCCTCACTGTACCCACATGATCACCAGCAAGAGCTAAGTAGAGAGGGGTGACATACTTGGCCCTAGCCTTAGGTTAATCGACACCACTAGGTCATGTTACCAATGCACATAACCATGGCATAAGAGAGAGGGGTGGGGATTAAGCCCCATCCCCATGTTACAATCTCACTATACAATTGATGGTAGGGATATATGGTGTAGGGGAAAGGACTAAGCCCCAGGCTAAGGTCACGTGCCCTCACGATAGGACTGGGTAGAGGAGACTATTCGTGAAAGTGTTGGAGGATAGGCCCAACATTTGGTTCTCGACTATGATATGATATGTGAATGTATTTATCTTTTAAATTTCATGTGAAAACCTGAACTCGCCATCTTGAAGAGGTTGTGAAACTTGTGTTACCTTTTTAGACCCATTTTTTTTACTTGCAAAGCGTTAGAGGGCGGTCTATTTTTAATAGGAGGATTTTTCCTCCATTTTCATATCAGGTTTTATAAGAGCATGTTTTAACCAAGTTGTTGCATGTATGGGAAATAAACTAAAGCGTGAAAGACTCCAAGATTTGAAGAATATTAATTTATCTCTTCGAATGAAGAATGCTGATATGAGGAGATTTATTGAAATTGCAGAGGAGGAGAAAAGTAAAATGTTCCTACAGTTGCAACATGTAGTGGAGGAAAATATTGGTGATATTTCCATTCCATAAGTAGCAAATAATCCATCTAATATGAAGCCAATTTGTGGGCATGGTACAAACACAAGATATGGACCTTATGTTGAGAATGATTCTTGTGAGCTTTTTCATCATATAAAAGATTATCCTTATGTGCTTGTTGGTAAAAGTGGGTGGCTTGAGTAGTCATCTACTTCTTCATCAACATATGAAATAGGAAATATGTGTGATAGTTCAAAGGAGGTAATTAGCATTTCTATTTCTACTCCTTTCACTAATATTGATAACACATATTTTGGAAATTTGGAAAATCATACCAAAGGTATTGGTATGAAGCTTTTAACTTGGATGGGTTATGATGGACTAGGCCTCAGAATCAATGGCCAAGATATCACTAATCCTATTGAGGTGAAGGAACGACCACGATATGAAGGATTGACTTATGGTCATGGAGAAATTGGAGAGTTCTCTAAAATTGTTGAGGCAAAGAAATCATGCAATGTTGATATGTCACACCATGATGGTAGTGATAATGGAAAATTGTCTCCAAAAAGAGATTAATGTTCTAAGGGACATGCAAGTACAGTCCGCATCATAAAATTCATACCCCAAAGTATAGGTATAACTGTCATGGGGATTTTAAAAATGTTGGTGATTTTTATTATTTATGGGACATTTTTCCTCGCACATATTGCAATGCAGATGACTATTATGTAGTTGATTGTGAGAAATGTAAGGAAACGGTCAAAATGATGTACTGAATCCTTGGAAAAAAGATTAGGAATACCCCCCTGTTATAAATACTTCCTTGTCAATGGGAAAGCGAAAGAATTTTTGCACCCATTGTAACATGAATGGGCACCATATTGAAAAGTATTGGAAACTTTATCCATAAGTTCATCCCAGGAAGGACAAATAGGTCATGTGATCCATTGTAAGGAAAGTGGCAAGTGTAAATATGGAAACTGATGTAGTTCCTAAAACAACCTTCAAATTAGAATAGGTGCAGAAAGAGAACCCATAAGCCTGGGATAGGAAAAGAATGGGTAGACTATTTTGTATAGTTTTCTTGCTTTGTAAAATTGTAAATACTTGTTGTATATTCCCACTTGGTTACTTTGTAAAGTGAAGTCATGCAAAATCACTTATTTAAAATAAGTGTGTTCTCTTTGACATGTTATGTTATTTTGGCTTGATGAGGATTTCATTTGTTTGAGAAATTTTTGGGATGAGAATTTATATGTCATCCAATATGTCTACAGTAATGAAAAGTACTCACTGATGCAATTTTTTTTATAACAAGCTTGTTTGTGAATTTAATATTTGATAAATATTGTGTAGAAAATAACCACGATTATGTGGACAATGTCAAGCATGTCATTGACCAAATGTAGCCAATGTGCCTAAGATTACAAGTGCATCTTGAGGAGATTAAAGAAAAGTATGAATCAATGCATGGAAAAATTTAATGCTTATGATTTCTAGGTGGAAGATCAAGTTTGTATTCAACAAATAGGGACTTTAAGATGATGTTTTTTTGAGAAAAATAAATATTTTTTTTGGAGATAATGTTCATATTCCATCCATTCAAGTTTTAGTTCCTGCATGATTAAAAAAATTGTGGCTTAATTCTTGACAAGAAGATAAATAGTTCATATAGAGGCAAGGTGGAGTACCTTGATTGGAGCTTTAAGGAACCAATTCAAACAAAAAAAGAAGGATTGAGATCGAGAAAGGTAATGATATTTTTTTTCACTTATTTACTAATTCAAGATAAAATTTTATAGTCAAAACACTCCTAGTGGGGAGGTATGATTTGAAGATAAAAAATAGGCTAAAAAATGAAAGTACTCAGAATCTCCCAAAATTAGTGTCAAGTAGTATCTTCTGTTGTACTAATTATAATATGCTTGAATCGCCTCAATCTGACATCGTATGAAAAAAATTATGACATTGTGAAGTTTTTGACCAACAACAGAAAAGTCAACAACAAGGTTGACTAGGCAGTCTATACGACTAATGTCAACAACTGACTATATAAGGTACGGTTGGAAGCAGACCAATCTAGTCTCAACATGTGGCATGTTCATACAGGTGGAATTTGGTAGGTTTTGATTGGTTGATGCAGTTGTGAGGTGGCCCAATCAAAGGCCGCAAAGTGGTCTTATTGGAGGGTGCCATGTGGCCCTCTATCATTGGTAAAAAAATTTGTAAATAGGACAAAATTCCTCAGTAGTGTTCAACCCCTTGACCTTCTATGTACTAACTCTACGTTTTAACGTTGGTCCATCACATTGGTTCTTAATATATAATGTGGCCGAATTGTATTTAAATGGGCGAGCCTTGACCCCTAGTCATGCCACCATCCCATGACCAAGGCGATTGGAGGAGAGAGGGGGGTGGTAGCCCCAACCCGAGGTCTCATTTCACCCACATGATCACTAGCGAGAGATAAGTGTAGAGGAGTGGAGAACTTGGACCTAGGCCTAGGTTACTCGAGACCCCTCGGTCATGTTACCGGTACACATGACCATGACAGAAGAGATAGGGGAGGGGATTAATCCTGAGCCACTGGTTACGAGCTCACCATATAACTGATGATAGGGAGATATGTTAGAGGGGCAAGGAATAAGCCCTAGGCTTAGTTCACATTCCCTCACCACGGGAGCAGGAAAATTACACTATTCTGGAGGGCGCAAGTGGATAGCCCCGACCCTTAGCTCTCGGCAACCATATGACCATTACCCAAGAGCTTAGACGGAAGATGCCAAAAATTTACCACAACGCTAGGAAAAATCGCTACAACATGACGTTGCCTCTAAAGAAAAGGATCCAAAGCTAGTGGGGGCGGACCATTGGCCCTAAACCTCAGCCTTACAGGCACCATGTGGCCTTGATCTTGCGCATAGGGTTATTGGAAAAATTAACAAGGCAATAAATTTCCCATTGTTTGACGAGAATCGCACCAGTATTGTGTGAAATTTTCAATCGATGAACTATGTAAAGGTCAAATTTTCAAGATAATTAAGAGGTTTGGCAAAATTGTAGGACAAAGAGCAAAGCTTGGCTTGAAGAAGAATAACTTGCTCAAATTTTCACATTTTTTGAGCTGAATAAGAGCCTAGATGGGGGTTTTTGAGCATCGTGGACTCAATGGAAGCCTTAATTTTCTGATTTGAGCACTTTATGATGGAATTTTTGAAGAAGAAAGTCTTGTAGTGCCAAAGACATTCAGAGTCTTTGAAGCAGTTAAAAGGAATTTTGAGCATGGAGAGAGCCTAGTTAGAGGTTTTCCAACCTTATAATTTCATCTGCAATAGTTTCTACTTCATTAGAGCATCTAATTTTGGTATTTTTATAAATATGTGTTGATGAGAGAATCTCTTTTTAGCACCTCATTGTGGAGTTTTTGTTTGTTTTTGTGCTTGCATTTTAGGTGCAGTGTGAGTGCTTTTTATGTTGACATTTTCATGAATTGTTGTAAGAGATCATAATTTTGAGTGAGAATTATTTGTAGGAGAAACAAAACACTCTAATTTCAACAATTTTCATGTACTCATTTGCTACTGAAATAAATAGAGCACTCTAGCTATTGGAGAAGGACCGAAGACATAGCCCAGGAGGGGTGAACTCCATCATCAAATGTTGGTTTCTTCTCTTCATGTTTGTCATTTTATGTTACATGTGAATGTATTTATCTTTTAAAGTTCATGTGAAAACTTAAACTCACCATATTGAAGAGGCTGTGAAAATTGTGTTACCTTTTTAGACCCATTTTGTTTACTTGAAAAGCATCAGAGGTTGGTTAATTTTTGATAGGAAGCATTTTCCTCCATTTCTAGATCATTATCTACCTTGCAACTTCTTATTTTTCCCTTCAAACTTATCAATGTGTCTTCTAAGTCATAAGCATTCCCAACACCGTGTTTCTCATCTGATCCATAGAGAGAGTCTCGTGAACTGTAGTCTACCATCTCGCTAGTCATATTTGACATTCTTCCTGCAAATGTACCATGTCAGCTAAAACCAAAACATAACATAATCAACATACCTCAATATAGTTCAGGGGAGGATATCTCATGCACAATATCAAATTGATTATCATGATACATGTATAATCATAATCATAACAGTATATAAAAATCATTTCAACCTGTATCCAATTACAAATGCATGACCATACCGATCACATACGATGACCTTATGCATGACAACTATCCCCATTCCAATGTATGCATAACAACATATAAACATTAACATTCATAACCAATGCATAATTTTCATACACTCATGATGACCACTTCTAATAAAAAACACCATAAAACTTCACATGGCAACATAACTACAACCATGAACACCAAAATGCATACATAACAAGAACATATGCCATAAGAATAAATAACACATATTCAACCAATACATATACATGACCAAAAAACTGCCCATCTAGTCCAAGGGGTGAATCATGCTCTGATATCACTCTATAATCACCTCATCCCACATCTAGCCAAGTTAACCATTCCACTTGGGTAAACATGTGACGAGAGGCTACCATGATGTGATTCAAATCCCCGTGTAATTAAGGAAGAGGAACTGACAAAACCAAACCAATATGACCTTTCACACATGCTATAGAACCTTTAGGAGCTAACCAACCCTTATAGGTGACCAACCCCTGAGGTAACTTGACATTTTACTAATTTGGGCCCTAATCCACTCCCATGAAAATATATTCATGTGAATGAGCCTTCCAGTCACTCCTATAGTAAGGAATTCCAATGACTATGGAAATTTTCAAATAGTTTTGTGCAAGTGACCCCAGATTCCGAGCCACTTTTTAAGGGCTAGGTCTCAGGCCATTGTCCAGAACTTCATGAAACTTCCAAAAATTAATAATAACCTTGAAACAAGACTACTAATGTAAACATTAATATAGGCTCTTGATCTAACCCCTACTAACCATGACAAGAATTTCGTCAAACATGTCACAAATATGTAATCTACAGGTCATAACAACATGTATGAGCATAGGGGTCTCATACTTATTTGAGATTCATAAAGAATAATTTTTTCCTTATCCAAATAGTTGAATTATCATATATTAGGTCATATATTCATTTTACATTCAATTTATAATAAAAACATGACGAAATCCATATATTAAGTCTATCTTAAAACATACTCATAAACAACATATAACCAACATAAATAATGTGGATATAATAGCCATAAAAACTACATAATCCAATATATTTACACATGAAATACCAAGGATAAGAAGCTCTTATTAAAAATTTCAAAATCCAACCAAGTTGGGACTTCCAAGAACCACCAACCATGGTGATCTGGTGGATCAACAAAATGTTCAAATTTAAAAGTGCTCAAAATATCTTGAAATCGGTGCCAAAGTGAATATCTCGTCACCCTAAATCCAACGCAACTCGTTTCAATCAAAACCGACATCGTATGATCCTGATATCACGTTTTGACCGTAATGGAAAACAACTAAAATTTTAAAGTATTGGTTTGCAAGTACACTCAGTCAGTGGTCCATACGATGATTGGGCATTTGACTAGGCAGGTGATTGTATTTTTATGGGCCAATCATTTGCTGAAAATTTTCATCTTCCTGTTGGTTGTGAATGGTGTGTTTCCATTGGTTGGAAGGTTCGGTCATGTGAACCAATTCAGGAGATCCATGTGGGCCAATCTCTGGAGAGCATGTGGCCTTCTGTTGGCATGGAGAATTTTTGGTGGAAGGCCAAATGAGCCTAGGAGGAATTGAAACATGGATCGATTGTGTCGTAGGGCAGCACTTTACCATTACACTATGTGGTGGTTGTTACTACCCATAGGTCACCATGTGTATTTAAAGTTTATTGAAAACATGTTTGGGGATTGGGACTGGGGTTAACCCGTATCACCTGGTCCACCCAACCATGATACGACATGGCAGGAAGACAGGGGCACGGGGTTAACCCTAGCCCAAACACCATATGTGATATTGTATGTCCCAATATTTATGTTAATGCAGGACCATATGTATAACACAACACCATATATTAGCGAACCATATGATTTATGCTTGAACTGGTGGGAACCATATTATTAAACCATAGAGCAACCACAATTTGAGGCGGGGTCAGATAAGGTTAGGTTCATGGCACAATTTAATAGACAAACAAACTAGTGGAAATCATATCACATGTAATAGTTATGGAGGCAATTAAGTTATGTGTTGGCACAAAACACCAGCGCAACTTAATAGTTCAGGAACCATAGCATATTACCATGTTTTAATGTTGGAGCGGAGTAAGGTTGGTCTCAGTGCGCAGAACATGGCACACAAATTTGAACATAACCATGGTGGTTCCATCAACCAAGCCACCACACAACCTTTGTTAAGGCAGAGTCAAACTGTTGGCGCGGTTTTTAAAACGGTCTAAGCTCAATGACCCATATTTCAAAACGTGGCCTATTTTAATTGGTCCATGGTGGGTCATAGGAAAAAAAATTGCACTCGGGGAAAATTTGTCACCCCACGTGGCTGAAAAAGGTGGATTTTTTAGGATGGATAGCAGGTGGGTGCGATTTGGAGGATAGTTAGTATGAAAACATCTCTGGAGCATAACTCAATCATTTTTAAACCTTTTTGAGTGTATAAAGATCCCAAATAAGGGTTTTTTATTATTTTGGAGCCATTGGCAACAATAGTTTTACATTATGAGCATTGTAACTTGATGTAAAAAAGCATATTTGTGAGCATAATGAAATAGGCACACCATTGGAATTTGGACCAGGAGATGTACACTATGAGGAGTGAACTCCATCATTTGTTGTCTTGTGTTTGTTGTTATGGTACTGTTGTCTCTTCTATTTCTTCAAAGTCGAGTTAAAAATCATTTCTATGTGTTAATTTAATTGACATAAATGCATAAAAACCTAAACATTTCACTTGCAAACTTTATCATAAACCTTCAAGTTTACATTTACGGATAAGTTTCATATCAAAGCTTAAGTTATTTGGTTCTTTGGTTATTTTGAGGGTTTAATTTTTCTACAAGTTTTTATGATGCTTACAAGGTTGAAGCTCAAAATAGGACAAGGAAATCTTGTGGTATAAATTCCTCAAGCTAGGTCAAGGAGAGCACATTTTCTGTAATCTCCACCACAAGTTTCACCAAACACCTCACCAGTCATGGCACATTAAGGAGAGTTTGAAAATATTTCAGAGGATGAGAAGGCTTTTAGGAAATCATTCTTTGACATGAAAAATATGGTGAAATTTCTTGACGAAGAGAGGAATACAAGGTTGCAAGGTGAGAGCTCCAATCCTCCAATGGGAGATGGAGGAGATGGGGACAAGCCTCGAAAATGGAATGGAGGGAATGGTGACAAAGAACCTTTAAATCCACCTTTCTCTTCACCTCCATCCTCACCTCCATCTTCACCATCATCATCTTCTACATCAACCTTTTCACTAAAACTTCCACATTCTCCAAAGGGACATGGTAAAGCTCCACTTTTGAAACTTGACATAAAGTTTGAATTTCCTATGTATAATGGAGAGGTAAATGCAAAGAAATTATATAATTGGGTTCGTCATCTTGAAGTGTCAAGATATAATGGATCAAATATAATGAGACCAAGATTCAACTTGCTTCATTAAGGTTGGAAAGTGCATAACTCATTTGGTGGGAAGCCAAGACTCAAGAGGACATGAAGAAACATGGTAAGGTTTTGTCCTCTTAGAATGATTCTATTGTTGCATTAAGAAGACAATTTTATCCTTTAGCATACATGCATAAAGCTATCGTGGATTGGAAAAACTTTAGGAAATTAAAGGGTCAAAGTCTACAAAGTTATACCCAAGATTCTATAAGGAGGACATTTATTTTGGGTTTAGATTTATCCTCTCGAGACACTTTACTCAAATACATTGAAGGTTTACATAGCTACTTGAGACATACTATTCTCATGTTTAACCCAAAAAATTTAAATGGATTTTCTGTACATGCCACACATCTAGAAGCAAGAGGGAAAAATGTTTCTGATGAAACAAATGAGAACTCCTTTGAGTCAAGAGACAAAGTAAAAGGTAAGTTAAAAGGAAAATGGAAAAAGAATGTTTCCATAAATATGGAGAAATAAAAAATCACATGTAAACATTGTTCCAAAGAGGGCCACGATGAATACCATTGCTAGAAACTTCAGCTTGAGATGAGACCCAATTTTTTTTTTTAAAAAGGAGAAAGAAAAGTTTGATTCAACTATACAACATGATTTAGGATCAAATTCAGGGGATGAATCGTAACCATGGGATTTAAAGCTATGTACATTACAAGTACTAGTTCTTCAAATAGTCTCAATGGAGCTCAATATGAAGAAAAAAGAATAGAGCTTTTCCACATTAGAGTTATTTCAAAACATACCAAGATAGATACATTGTTTGATAGTGGTTCATAAACAAACCTTGTCTATGAAATCATTGTAAAGAAGTTGAATTTAGAAACCATTCCTCATCCTAAACCTTATATTTTAGGTTGGGTATGTGAGGATGAAAAATTTTAGGTGATAAGGAATGCATACTTATGTTTTCCATCACTGCAAACTTTCTTGATGAGGTAGAACTTTATGTAGTTTCTCTTGATATATGTGGTATTATTTTCAAAAGCCCATAAATATATGATAAGAGAGACATTTTTCATCACCATGAGAAAATTATCATTTGTTCAAGAATGGTATTGAGTACATTATTAGAGCACATAACAATAAATTGAGGTTATCTCTTATGAATGCTAGACAAATGAAGAGGGTTGTTAATGCTAGTCAGAATTTTGTATTGTTAATGTTCAAGCATAAAGATGTTGAGATGTATAAAGAATTTAAAGGATATGAATCAAGTATAAATATGATATCATTAAGGTTTCTAATTCATGTGATAATATGTTTTAGGAGTCTAACATGTTGCCTCCTAAAAGAGTAAAACAATATGAAGGTCAATTGCAGTAGTATGCATCATTGTTGAACATTGGTGTGACCAAGATGTTAGTTTTAAAGAATGCATGGGTCAAAAAGAAAATGAAAAAGCTATTTGAAAATGATGACATGGGTTGCAAGACTTCTTCTTCTAGGTTTCATAATTTTTTGGCTTTGAAAAAGGATGTTTCACGGTGATGGCGATCACATTTGGTAAATATTCAAGCCAAGTGCAAGGCTAGACATGCTAAGCATCACTATGGTGACAATGTTAAGGGTGAAATGAAATTAAAACTGAATAAGTTTCCTTTGATTGAAGATTGAGAAAGGAATGTTAATATTTCTTCAAAGGAAGTTTTCTTTTCTGAATATATTGAAAAATTGTAGCAAGATATCATCTTTGACAGAAAGACGAGTCCAAAATCAGGAAAAATGAAGTACTTTCATGAAAAGTTAAAAGTGAAAATCCCAAGAAAATATAAGTGGATTGAGACTAAAAGTGTGATGGAACTATATCCTCGTATTTTTTTTGACTGAGAATGATCTTTTGGAGGTCCAAAAGGTTCCAATGGGGAGGAATGATACGGTGGACTAGTAAAATGCTCAAATTTCAACATGCTCGAAACAAATCAAAACCAAATCCAAATTGAGGATCTCATCTCCCTAAATCCAACAACTTGTTTCACTCAAAACCAACATCATATGCTCCCAGTATCACATTCTGACTAAATTAGAAAACAACTAAAATTTTAAATTTTATGGTTGCTGGTACACCCAATCAACAGTATGTACGCTGACTAGGTAGGTGATTGTATTTTTATGCGCCAATCATTTGATAACAAGTTTCATCTTCTTATTGGTTGTGAATGGTTTTTTTTTATTGGTTGGAAGATTAATTTATGTAGATCAATTAGGGAGAGTCACATGGGCCAATCCCTGGAAGCCACGTGGTCTCCTATTGGCATGGAAAAAATTTGGTGGAAGTTTGAATGGGCCTGGTAGGAATCAAACCATGGACCGAATGTGTGGTAGGGAAATAGATCACCATTGCATTGTGTTGTGGTGCTTACTACCCATAGGTAACGATATGCATTTAAATTTATTGAAAATGCGTTCGGGGGTCTTGACTGGGATTAACCCTTGGCACCCGATCCACCCAACCAGGATACATCGCAGGAAGACAGGGGTGTGGGGTTAACCCCAAACCCAACACCATATGATATATTGTATGCCCCAAACTTCATGTTAATTTTTAACCATATATATAAAAAAAAACCATATATTAACCAACCATATGATATATGTTTGAGCCGGCAGGAACCATATCATTAAACCACAGTTTGTAGCGGGTTCGAGTATGGTTAGGTTCATTGCATAGTTCGATCAAAATTCAAACCAACAGAAATCATATCACATGAAACAGTTATGGAGGTGGTTAATTTATGTGTTGGCACAAACCACCGACACAACTTAACACCACAGTTGGGAACCATCGCCTATTACCACGGTTTAATGTTGGAGTCGAGTAAGGTTGGTATCGACGCATAGCGTATGGCGCGGAAATTTGAATGTAACCATAGTGGTTACATAAACCAAACCACTACACAACCTTGGTTCACACAGATTAAAACTACAGGCACAGTTTTTGAAACGGTCCAAGATCAATAACTCGAATTGCGCAACGTTGACCATTTTAAGCGGTTTGTGGGGGCTCATAGGAAAATTAATGATTCGAAAAATTTCACCCAAACTTGTGCAAATCTCATCAGCACGAGGAAAATATTCACCCCAGGTGGTGGAAAAAGGTGTATTTTGTAGGATGGATATGAAGTGGGGAAAAGGCATATTTTGTAGGATGGATACGAGGTGGGTGTGATTTGGAGCACAATTAGCAAGAAAACTTCTTTAGAGCATAAATCATTCAATTTTTGACCTTTTTTAGTGCAGAAAGAGCCCATCGAGGGGTTTTTGACTATTCTAGAGCCATTGGTGACAATAGTGTTTCATATGGAGCACTTTAACTTGATGTAAACACACAATTTTGAGCATAATGAAATAGGCCCAAAATTGGAATCTGGACCAAGAGATGTATCCCAAGAGGGGTGAACTATTTCATCATTTTTTTTCTTCTGTTTATGTTATGGTTCTATTGTATCTTCTATTTCTACAAAATTTAGTTAAAAATCATGTTTATGTGTTAATGTAATTGAAATAATTGCATAAAAAACCTAAAAATTTTACTTGCAAAATTTATCATAAACCTTAAAGTTTACATTTACAAATCACATAGATTGGTTGAACCAAATATTTATTTCAACCAGTCACCATTGTGCCATATTCCAAGCATGAATGTGGGACTAAAACCAAACCAAACCAAGTTTCCTCAAGATTTACCGCAATCCCTACTGGATCACTATGCCATAAACAAACATGGATGCCACAGATTTCTCCACCTACACTATGAGTAATTTTCCTACCTCCTAGTCTCTAGGATTTACCACATATCCTGCCATACACTAGTCGAGGATTCCTAGGAATAATTGAGGCTCCACCCTCCATGATTTACCGTATATCCCACCATACATCGGTTGAGGATTCTTAGGCTTGGTCAAGGGCACACACGTCTAGGCTTTACCCTATATCCTTCCATTCACTACTCGAGGATTCCTAGGGCTACTGAGGAACAAAAAGAACAGTATTTACAGTAATTCCATCTTATCTGGTCCAAGGATTCCCAAGCCTTGTGTTATTTCTTTCACAGACCACCTCACTTAGTTTCAGAACCATGAGGAAATCCAGCTCAACTAAATACAAGAGAATCCATCACACCATGGCTATCCAGAAATATAAAGGCAAGGTTGAAGAAGAATATCACACCTAAAAAAACCCATACCAATGAAAAAAAGAGAAACAAAACTACACATGCATTTACCATGCATGAAAATATAGCAAGGAAATAAAACATGCAAATCGATACCTGCAAATAATCCCATTGTAGCTACTTGAAGTTGATCTTCTTTACTTGATTGTAATATTCCCAAATGGGAAAGGATGGAATATAGTGCATAAAAATGGAAATAGTGGTGAAGATTATTGCATAAACATGAGAGACCAATATGGAGTTATCTCATTATATATAAAAGTAGCAAATAAGTACAAAATTATGGGGAAGAAATCATATAACATGAACTAACAAGCCTCCAATGAGTAAATCCCGTCATAATGAGGTGTTGCTACTATATCAAAATGTAGGAATACTTCTATAGCACAGTCATAGGAGCACTACTACAACATATGAATAAAAAAAATATAAAATGCCTGATATATGCCTCAAAATATAATGTACATGAATATCAAGGCTCTATACAACCTCCAACAATAAACCCAAGAGGGTTTTCAGAAATACACCAATATACAAGAAATGAATCAAAGCCCTAGGGTTGAATATTCACTGCAACAATAAATCTGGAATTATGTGGCTGATATGATATGGCATAGAATATAGCCTCCTCCAATAAACTCTCTAGATGAAAGTTTTATCCCGTCTCTAGAAAACCTCCTCCCCTGACGGTTTCTAAAACCACCCCTGCAACTCCTCCCTAAAATAGCGCAGTCTAAGACAAAAACTGCGCTATAGGGGAAAATGATAGTTTGGCCTGATGAAAAATGTTGAAATAAAGCTCAAGGGCCTTCCTCACTAACCTCCCAATGGAAGGAAACCTTCCTCCACTGAAAAAGAGATCAGAAATCACCCAAATGTATTCTCCACTATTGTAACCTGCAATACAGCACAACCCTCTATAGAAACTGCATTGTAGATGAAATATGGAGCTTGTCCTGATGCCAAAATGTGGAAATGTAGTGAAATAATTTCTCCTGATTAGGAACTCGAAGGCCCCCGAGGATGAAGGTGGGATTCCCTCTTGGGAACACCCTGTGCTAAATAGCACTACAGTGTTAGCTCAATGGCTAAAGAGAGAAAACAAGTCTTAACAGACCATATCAAAATAATAATCTAAAAACATATCCTCTATGGCTGACATCCCCTTCTTGATATAAGCGGTGAGCTTCCTCACCCTTGGCCCCACTCATTAAATCCACTACTTCCATGCATGGAGTCTCCCTCCAAAACTGTGCTATCCCATAATGAATGCCACTCCTACATGACATCGATGTTAATTTGGTCAAAGTTGACCTAGTCTATGTGATCTAGCCCTTTTTCACACATAAGGGTGCTTTATTAAGCCACTAAAGTGTTCTCCATTCACATTAGCAGTGATTTTATTCCTACTAAGGAGATTTATGGGTCTCCATACCCTCTTATTTAGCAAATTAAGAAGAAAAAAAAAATTAATATTCCAACTAGCTCATGGATAATTGGGAATATTACAGTCCTCCCCTCCCAAATGTTGCTTTTCATCAAGAAACTGTAAAGGTGAGTGCTACAACTCTTCCCCTCCTTCCTTGGTGAAACCTCCATGTGATAAGCTCTCCTCATATACCAAGTGTCTCCCAATCAATCCCTCCATGAAATGCTCCTCCCATGTTCTCAGGAGAGCTTATGGAAGCAAATGACTCAATGAAGCAATCATGGTTTTTCCAATGTTCTCCATGAAAAGTGAAGCATAAGAGACATGGAGAATCTCTCTCCCAAAGGGCATGCTTAATCCTCCCATCCTTCCTCCATTCATTCCCATAATAATAATAATAACATCATCATTTTATGGGATGAAAACCAAGAAAACATACGCTTTCATGTGCAGTAATGGAGGTGGATCATAGTCCCACATGTGGAACCAGTGCAGTATATCTCCTGACTACCTCAGATAATGATATGGTAAGTGGTTTCCCCACCACTTACTTGCCGCCATAGTTTCCTCAAATGTTTCGAGAAGGTGAGTAATGTTTGGTGACTTTGGAGTGCACCCTGAATGATATATCACCTCCCTATATCCTCGTAGGGAGTGGCCATGCTCAACACTATTTATGGCCCAAAGTTGGGCATGAATTTTATAAGCAAGAATTCTCCCACTTGGAGAAATGGCCTGCACATGTATGGTTAAGGAATGCATATATTCATTATATAAATAATTATGCATACAAACATGATCCTTACCATATGCTTTGTTCACACAAATGGAGTGGTCCATAGATAGATCCCCTCTCAATCCCATAGAGGAAAGAGGTGGTTGTGATAACCCCATCAAAGAATTATGTATCTCCTCCCTCTCCACATAATCCATGCATCTCCTCAAATGTTGATATATCTCCTCTTCAAAGCCTTCCCAAGTATATCCCTGCATGATAGTATGGTATGCTCTCATGGAATAAGTGTGGCTAAAGAGGAAATATTCATGTGCTGCTTTTAGAAACTTATCATTGAGCTTGGATACTCTAGATAAGGATATCCTACCATGATAGTAGATGACCTCATCTCTGAATGAATACCCCTCCTCTTGGAGTTGTTCATCAAGTATCATTCATGTAAAAATATCCTTGGAATAATCCACCAACAACTGGGATTTCCAATAAGGATCTATCCTCGAAAGTGACAGTGCTAATGATCTATAATATAAAGAATTTTTCATGTGGCTTCCCTCCTCTTTGACATATCCCATGCCAAAGTTACATACCGAGATGCTGCTATCCCCTCTCTGTGACTCCTCTTGTAGCTGCTCATGCTCAGGCAAAGGTTGAAGCTTTCGGAGGTTAGTCTTCCATGGGAAGCTATCACCTATCCAAAAATTCCTGAGTTTGGCCAAGTTATTCATGATTGGAGACCATCCTCTACCATGTGTGGAAGATTTCTCCCCAAGTGAGAACACATTTTGAGCCTCAAAAGTCAAGGAATAGTCTCCTTGCACCATGATGGTGCCATCCTCCCTCCTTGTGGAATCCTCTCTCAGCACAAGATTTGGTGTGAGAGTGGGTAATGATGATAGTGGGAGAATGTCTCCCTCCTCCTTGAGTCTACCCAAGACTCTCTGTGTTGTACCATGAAATTCAAATGTTCCCACTCCTCCTCGATCTATGAGTGGTGCAACATGTTGTGAGGCATTTCTCACCAACTCCTAGTCAAGTGGCCTCCCAAGTGGTTTGCCAAAAAATAGTAATGTTTCATGGGATAAATTCATATGCATAATATATGGGACTGTTAGGTCCTTACTTCCACTGTGCAAGTCCAACTTTTCTTTCTATGTGGAAATTTTCTGATACTTGGGTACTACTCTCAATGATGCAAGAGTCCCTCCAATTGGATAAAATGCTCCATTCTAACCTCCTAGTGGTGGTGGATCCTCTCCTGCTAGCCCTACATTATGACCTCTTTCTAGTTCTTCCTCTTCTTCCTCGTCATCATCTGAAAAGACCTCTATATAGTGTGCATTTCCTGCTGCACATCTATGTCCATGTGCCCATGATTCTTGGCATGTGAAGCAAATCTTCCTTCTCCTTAAATCTCTTCGGACATCATCACTAAGAGGTACTTTGTTTTGGCTCTCTTT
This sequence comes from Pinus albicaulis, assembly GCA_034641835.2. Classification (NCBI taxonomy): domain Eukaryota; kingdom Viridiplantae; phylum Streptophyta; class Pinopsida; order Pinales; family Pinaceae; genus Pinus; species Pinus albicaulis. Next base: position 951,796,704 of record CM076578.1, read on the forward strand.
TGAAAAAGGAGCCTTCTCATATTTTCCCTTTGATGGAAAAGTAGGCTTTTGCTGAAATGTTGCTTGTTCTTTTGGCAAGGCATATTGTAGATCTCTAGCCCTTTCAATGGCATCTTGAAGGGTAGTGGGATTGCTATATTTAACCAACCCATGAAGAGGTTTTGCTAGCCCATCAATAAACATATAGACCTTCCTTGCTGCAGATAAATAAGGAACCATAATAGAAAGTTCTAGAAATTCAAAAATATAAGTTTCTGGATTAACAGATTGTTTGAGAGTTTCTAGCCCCATCAAAGGTGCTTCCAAATATCTTTGATCAAACCTCTCCACCAAACTCCTTGTGAACTCTGAATATGCAGTCACATTGGCATGACCCAATGTAGAAATACCATGAAACCACCAATCATGTGCCTCACCCTCAAGGTGCAATGTTTCTATTTTAATGGAATCCATCTCCATTACTTGGTTCAGCTAGAAGTAGATGTCTAGCTTCTCTGCCCATGATTTGGTAGTGCATTTATATGACCTATCAAATTTGGGTAAGAAAAATATGCCCATAGTCCGGTGTAGATCATGATTCTATATGAATCCTCCACCTCTATTGTGATGTCGGGGTCTCCTATTGTCCTTGATCTAAAAAAATTCTTGAAAACTAAAATGGTCCTTGAATATCTAGGATTGAGAGTCATACTTCATGAAATAATCTTCAATAGTTTCTTGCTCTTGAAACCCTCCATTTCCCACTGCTAAAAATGTAGGCATTGTAGAGCATTGGGAAACCTGTTGCTTCACTAGTTGATCACTCTAGTGATGAGAAATCCCGGAGCCTTCACCATGTAGAAACCCTTTAGGGGATTCCTTATGTCTATCCATCCTCATCTCCTTTATTTCTTTTGCAATGTCTTTCATAGTTCGAAGAATAATCTTAGGGAAATCCTTCTCCTCATCTTCTCCTGATAAAATGGTTTTACCCTTGTCTTCTTTATCATCTATATAATCATACTTTTGGTTTCTTCTGAGATACCTCTTCTCTCTATCTGTTAGAGGATATCCTTTTTATAATGACATATTGTCTTAATATGCATAGGCTAAGCCAAGATTATTCTTTGATACCACTGTAATATTCCCAAATGGGAAAAGCAGGAATATAATGCATAAACATGGAAATAGAAGTGAAGATTATTGCATAAACATGAGAGACCAATATGGAGTTATCTCATTATATATAAAAGTAGAAATAAGTACCAAATGACGGGGCACCAATCATATAACATGAACTAACAAGCCTCCAATGAGTAAATACCTTCACAGTGAGTACATGAATTCTAGTGAAGCAACATGTGAGGCAATCTCGATGAGAAATATTCTTGTTGGATTATTTGGTGAGATGATGGATCATATTCTGATTTACTGTGATAATAAGAGCTTCATCAAGCTCTCTAAAAGCCGTGTTTTTCACAATCGATCCAAGAACAAAGACCTCTAGTATCGCCATATATGAGATTGTGTGCAGAGGAGGATCATGTTGTTGTGGTACATTCCAAGAGAGGAACAAGATGAAAAATGTTTAAAAATTTTTATTTCAAGAGGAAAATTAAAGTTCCATGGAAGCAGGATTGGGGTGATAGATAATCCCTTTCTTTCTAAGATGGAGCATTAAAATGCAATAAGAAAAATCTCAGTTTGACCTTGCCCTGGTCAAACTAGAGAAAATTAAAATTTCCACATCAACAAAATATTGGAGGTAGTTAACTGAGGTGACAAGGAACTTGTCACTTAGTTAATTTAGCAAATTCATGTTGGGGATGCTTGAGTTAAGTTCAGTATGATTCATTTCTAATTTGTAGCAATCTATTTCAGGTAATTTAAGTTATTGATAGTTAGACTAGTTCCAACTGTTGGAGAAAGTAGTGGAAGGTCAAGTTGTGCAATATAACTTCAATAACACTCGGTGGTAATCTAGTTAGCTGACCAATCAACCCAGAATAGCTAATACATGCAAAACGTTCGAGTTACCTAGTTGAGATCGATATTCAAAGGAAGTGTACTATAAGCAGTAGACTACTCCCATGTATACAGGCGGTGCATGTAGTCAAAGAATGGGCCTGCAGGAATTGCACAATCCAATTGAGAAATTTCCCTAAAAAATAGGGGATAATTACTTAAGGAAAAACACAAGGAAATAGGATCTTGGAGGCTTGAAAATTTCACTAAGAATTGGTCAGGGCCAGTCAGACAGGAAAAGAGATAAACTATACACTTGCAAGTTTTGCTAAGGCTTGAGCAAGATTGTATTCATCTCTATTCTTCGATTAATGAAAAATAGATAGTAAGTCGTTTTGAGAAGTTTCTTTCCCCTAGATATATCTTCATGCATGTGTGATGTTACCTTTTGCATGTAATTATATGTGTTCTCAATCACAAATTAGCTTCCATAGATCAGTAGAGTAACTTCTACTCTTGTGATTTAGTAAATTTCATGAGTAGTTTAGAATCTACACATTAATTTCTACAAATTTGACCCCTAAGACCACACATAAATATATACCACTTGACATAACTTAGAGAAAACATAAAAAATTCATATCTTCATCTATTGGTTCAATTTGGTCTGAAAATTGAAAATATGAGTTCATATGTGGGAAGGAGAGAGAGGATGTTTTTGTTGACCATGTCTAACTTCTAATTCAGGACTAGTTTGAATTTATTTGAAGTTGGTTGAGTTTGGATTCTTTAATAGATTTCTGATTTTTTCTTGAAGACCGAATTTAGGAGGTGGTTAATTGAAAATTCTAGGCATGTGTTGACCATATTTGATTGTTGTTCTAAATATAGGGTTTCTATAGGTCAACTCTTTGACTTTCACTGAATTTGAAGGTTGTTTTGAGGACTATTTTAAATAAAGTTGACTAAATAGAAGAGGCCAAATTATTTTTTTCATTGACCAAAATTTTTCTAGGCACTTTGACCATTAACTATTGGATGGTTATGGAAGTGTTGAATGTTATTGACTTTTACAGAAAATTGGAGGATTCAAGTTTCACTAGATTTGAATTTTGAGCTCATATTTAAATAGATATTGGTTGGTTGGCTTGGTTGGTTAAGAATTTGACCTTGGAAACATTTTTTATGTACTTGGACTATGTATCTCTTTGCTAAAAATTTGATGAAAACTAATAAAAGAATAATTTGGAAAGGGTTTTCCCCCTTGTTGGATCTTTCCCCAGCCTTTGACCAAATATATGTTTCTCTATTGTTCTTGGTTTACTTATATTGTGAATAATGTATTATGTTATATCTAGAATTGCTTACTATTACTAGGTGATTGAAAAATATATTGGGTAGTTGAATGGTATTGGAAGAGGAATTAATATAAGTGACTATTACAACATAGAACATTGAAAAATTAACACCTACCCTATTGATTCATAGCTTATCTACTGCACTATTTAAATATCACTATTATATGTGTGTGTGGGTGTCTTCATGTATGTATATATTCCAACTCTAATAGTGAATATTGATACAAGGAAAGCATATTATAGAGTTTATTGGTATTATCTAATATTAGTGTTACTTTTGATGGGATTAAATTTTGAAGTTATATCATGGATCATGGGTTGTGTTCATTTAGCTAGTTATGTGATTCTTATCAATGGTGGGCCTTTAGAATTTTTTCAATCTTCAAGAGGCATAAAAAAATATTCCCATTGTCTCCTATATTATTCCTACTTATAATTTAAGGATCGAGAAAATTGATTATGATAGCAAAAGAGAAGGCAGAATAAACGAAGTGGAGGTGGGTTCAAATCTAGAAATCACACACATTCTTCTTATTGAGGATGTGCTTTTAAGTGGACTTGGATCTATTTAGGAGTGGTAGGTTTTTAAAAGACATTATTGCATTGAGTATGGAAGTTAGTATTGACAAGTCGAAGGGACTAAGTTACAATCTAGAATAAGTTATTTTGAACAAAATAAACATTATTCTCCCTTTAAAATATATTTTCTTTATGAAGGATTAAAATTTTGTGGATTTTATCTTAAACCTAATGAATACATAATTTTAAACTAGTTTTGGCTAGTTAGAAAAGTGGAGAAGAGAATAGATTTATGGTGTAATCAATGGATTTCCATTGGAGGTCATCTAATAATGGTGAAGTTTGTATTGGAAGTTATTTTGATGTATTGGATATCCTTAGAAAAAAATCCTAAAATAATTCTAAACTCTACCATGAAATTATGTTTTCAGTTTCTATGGAAAGGTAAAAAACTGAAAACAGGATTATCTCTAGTTAAGTGGAGTAAATTAGCACTAGCTAAAAATTTTGGTGGTTGGGGTATTTGAAACACGCATATATTTGGTTTATCCCTTGTGGCTAAAAGTGGGTGTATATTACTATTTGGATGCAGCTTATGGAGTATTATTATGAGGGAAAATACATAAAACATTTATTAGTGGTTTACTGGCTCAAATTGGATCCTAAACTTACTAGAGGTGGATCGACGATATGGAAACACAATGTAAGAGGAATTTAGTCTATGGAGTGGTGGTTCTTTTGGAAAATAGGGTGTGGTTTTAATGCGTTTATTGGTTTTTACCCATGGATAGGATGTGATTGGAATTACAATTTTTCTAAAGGTTTGTCCCATCACTTGAATTCGATGGTATCATTTATTTAGTTGATGTAGAAAGAGGTGTTGAAACAGGGGTGGATAATCAAGCATGGGTTTTTTCTAATGATCTCATATTACTGAAAGCCTATGTTAAGGAGTGGAATCATTTTTTGATGAAGTTAAGGAAAGTGAGAGTTAGTATAATAATGAATGAAGAATACATATTTTTTTGGTAAAAAAATAAACAAGGTGGAGAAATTACAATATAAAAAGTGTACATTGCTATGATACAAGAAACTTTATTATGTGAATCGAAATGGTGGTATTCCTTAGCTTATAAAGGCCAATGTTTTCTTAGATTCGGGCTCTTTTATGGTTGGTTCTTGAAAGGAAAATATTAACATGTGATGTTTTATTTTAAAAAATGATGAGAAGGTCCAGGAATGTGTATTATTTGTTGCAAAGATCGAAAAGGCCAAGATTATATTACATATGAATATATATTACATAGAAACTTTATTTTTAAAAGTTAGTTTTTTTTTCTTCAATAACCTTAGATGTACTATTCAACTAGAAGGCTAAAATTTGGAATTATAATTGTCAAACCTTAGTTTTTGTTACTGATGTTCTCATAAAATTGATGCATTTCCATGAGTTAAAAAAAAATTATTGACTCACAAATTGAATTCCCAGTCTTGGGTACTCTTCTTCTCCATGGTCCCCCGAGCTACAATGGGGTTTTATGGGAGATAGATAAACTAGTAGAGTGAAGGTGAGTTCTCAACTCAAGAGGTTCCCACTTAATGGATCTTCACACACATCAAAATCACAACATATTTCTTAGTAGTCACTCAAACAAAGTAGCATTAAGGAACATTTCTAGCGATAGCATGCAAAAATTAAGCTCATAGAATTTTATTCCTTTTGTATAAGTTTTTAGCAGTGCCACTTGGCTCCTCATGCAAAAATATGTATTTTATTAATTCAAAATTCTGGTTATTCACTCATTCAAGTGTCATAATTTTATCAGGGATCTCATGAAGTTATTTTTCTTAGTCTCTTTTAAAAGGAATAATTTCCCTCAACCACACTTGTCTCCCTATTTATTCTCTTATTTATCTCTTGATCCTAATTGAGATTCCCTATTTTGTGGCTAATTATTTCACCAACTAGAGCCATTAGGTAGGTATTAGATTCTTTTCCACAGCTACCCCTTATTTTTTCTTAAGTTAAGTCTTAATTGGAGATTTTTAATTTATGATTTAGTCACATGGATATTCTCTCATGAATTTATTTTCTTCCCACTCTTAAATTATTCCCTTGTAATTTCATGCACACTTCCCCTTTCTTATTGTAAATACCTATTTATTTATCTATATTTTTATAATTTAGAGTTCATTCCTTGCCCATATTTTAGGATATTTTAAAATTTTCTAAGGGTTTATTTTATTATTGATATTTTTTGAACTGTGAGAGTGATTAGAGACAATATTTCATTAATCTTCTAGTTCCATAAGCTTATTTCCCCATCCTTTAATTTAACCTTTGGATTAACATTTAATTTAATTAACTCTTTTATTGGTCCCATTTCCTTAGCCTTTTAATTCATCAAAATGACAATTAATCACATTCAATTTTATGATGTCAAGGATGCCAAGCTAGCTATTCCCTTCATGAAATTCCTCACAAACTTCCAAGGGTGCCACACTACTTTCCCGTCAAACATCTGTGACTAAAAAAGGAGAACATGGGTACAACACTAGAGGCCATTGTGAACCCCTAGGTCATCCTATATTATGATACTAATGGTTCTCATTATCAATGATTCAAAATTTATGAAATATCCTTAGTAAAACATCACAAGTGACCTAGTTCATTGTGCATCATCACAACATCGTGAAATTCAAGTCGAGGGAATTCTGACACTATCCAACCCCATGTCATGGAGAGAGTGATAACATGTAGAAGTAGGGATGTTTTCCCAACCCTTCCATGAAATTCCAAACTTCTCCATAGAACCCGATAACACATATTTGATTCATTTGAGAAAACACTTAACTTGTGTATGCAAACATTAACATGTCATTAAAAATCTAGCATTATATAATAATCACAATTTAAATTTTAATGGTGTTGAGGATCAAAGATTTTGTGTTGATGATTTAGAAACAAAACATTGTTTATCACGTGTCAAATACAATGGGTCACTACATAAATAGGCTTGGATTAGAGAGTTAAATTTTAATCTCTATTCTGATGACTTTGAACCTTACTAATTGTTTAATTTATGTTTCAAGTTAGCCTAAGCTAATTATAGCATGTACAAGGTAACTTGTGTTCAACTTTATATATAAAAATTGTGTGTGTTATTCCAGCACATAAGGAGATACATTTCCAGTATAAAAATAGAAAGGAATATGCAAATCATTAGAGGCATGGACCAGTTGAGTTAGTAACCAAGAATAAAGTAGCTTGATATGTTTTGGGTAAGTATGATACTACCTAGGTTCTATCAATGGGAGGGCGTATGCAACATGGTTCTAATAGATGCAAGTGTGTAAGAAAAAATTATTTTGAAATAAATATCCATAATGTTGCTTATGGAATGCCTAAGAAAGGAAGAAAATCAATGAAAATTAGATTTAATCAAAAACTAAGTGAAGGAATCATGTGTGCATAATACATCTAAGTGTGCTAGTGTATGAAAATATTAAAGTATGAAAATCACACCTGAAGGTTTACTTGAATACCTTACGTAATGCATGGAAATGGCTTGAATGATCATCTGAATATGGAGGAGGTAATCTTTGTTCTATAAAGTTAAAATTGTGGTTGAGAGTCTAGACTTGAACGAACCATAGATACACCATAGAAATAAAACTAGAGCTATGTCATGGCTAGATATGAATTTGATAAAGATATTGATATTGATAGTTATTTTTTGATAGTAGTAGTTCTACTTTGATTTAACCTTGGATACAAGTTTTTTTTAATTAATCTAGAACAATTGTGTGAAGCAATTCATGTTTTAGAATTTGTACCTTGTGTAAGAACTCTTGTAATTAATGTTAACCTTGAAATTAGAAAAGTATAATTAAATGCTAGAAAATGCAATTGATACAATTGCATGTATGTGGATGTGAATATGTTTGATACTTTCCTTTTCATAGAAAGGTGATATACCTCACCATGGATAGGTTGTGCATGAAGAGAAAAATATTGTTCTAATAAATTGTTAAATTATATTAGTGATTTTTGGAAGTTTATTTTAATTGTAATACTAAGCAAATTTTGAGTGTGACTGTTACATAGCATTTTGTCACTGTCCCTGCAATCCCCAACTCGCACATTGGAGGGTCATTTCTGTGACCAATAAGCAGTGTCATGCTTTGCAAATACCATTCTTGCATCCCTTTTTATGACAGCAAAATTCTTCTTGTTGACATTTCCCTGAGCAGAGCTATAAAAATCCCTATTTTTTCCTTGGCGTGAGTAGCCAGTTACACCCTCGCACCGACAGATAAATTTAAAACTAAGCCCGCGCCAGTTGGTGCTCTATGCTAGTTAGACACCCGCACCAATTTGTTTATGGAATGTTTTTTAAAAATAGAGGTGGAGGTTACATTCCAGCCACCTCAGGGATGAGTCATTGAGAGTGGTTGAACTGAAACAACCACAGACTCCTTCCTTTAGTTAGTAGTTTCCACCTCCCTTGGAACTCTACTAAAGGTTAGGACTCCCACCGACCTTTGTAGGGATCCGAACCTCCTCCTTTTCCTCTATAAAATAAAATATCTCTTTTATTAGAAGCTTGTTGAACTGGGAGAATTATACATACTATAGCTAAGATGCTAGAGAATATATAATAAGAAGGATTATGTTGAGAGAGCTTGAGTCAAAGAGTTCTGAGAGAGCTTGAGTCCGAATTCACTGACCAAAATTTGAGATGCACTTCGCTTGAACCCCGCTGGAGGAGACTGCAACGTCAAATCATCGGTTGTACTCTTCCTTCTATTCATTTATATACATGACTACTATTTGGTTCCATTATTGTGTTATGATGTTTATTTGATGCGATCTGTTTAGCCCTCTTTGACTGGGTAATAGTTATGAGTGAAACTATTCTGTCATATGTTGTTATTGTTCTTTGTCCGATGTGCAGGTATCTGAGCACAAAAATGAACAGGTTGTGATTTTCCAAGGCAGGAGCGAGAGGCCGCTACTCTTTCTGCAACGACGATAGCGTTGGATTCAAGGTAGGTCAATCTACCGTGTTTTTTATTCATTCATTAACTAGGCAACAACACTTTAGAATGTCCCTTTGTTACTAGACCCTTTCTAGGGCTAAATGGATCATCTCTATCTGCAGAGAGGATTTACCTTCATAAGAAATTGGTGACTCCGTTGGGGATCAGTGCGAGTTTGTCATTTCATCCTATTGGGTCAGTTTCGATTATTGGTTTAGTTATCTGTCTTTTTTTGGTTTGTTAGATGATTTTCCATCCTGTGTTCAACTCCATATTATCAAGGTTGACCTCTGCTCATTAGGTTATGGTTTTCCTCTTTTTCCCATAGGTATCTAGCTTGGTGCAGTTTTTTCTGCAGAGTCGTGCTGATTGGCGTAGGTTGTTGTTTTAGCACTCTTGCCAACCTCTATATGGCACCGATTATAGCCATAGAGTCGCACCAACCCCTGTAGGTTTTGTTTTGACCTCATTAATGAGTATTTTGGTCATTCTTTCTTGATTCTGGGTTATTTTTGAATGGGTTTAAACCTTTCAGACTGTGTTGACTACTGTAGACTTGTTTCCTTCAGTCGTTTGTCCATTTTCTTGTCGGTGTCATTTAAGACCTTAGGGTTTCTAAGTGGTCTTGCACACCGAGCCTTCTGTTCGAGAACAAGTCTCTTTGATTGTTATCAGTCTCGTTTCGAGTCATTAGACTGAGTTTTTATTGATGCTTTTGTTTTGCTGATTGAATGGTCTTTTCGTTTTTCAATTAGTCCTTATTCTTCAATACTTTGAGCATCGATTACTTTTCTTGTTTGGGTCACTTTGGGAAACTCTCCTTTTCGATTGAAATTTTGCTCCATTATCTTGCATATTTTTGTGTCTGTTTCGCTTTGGTTGAGTCATTCAATTTCAAAACCTTACATTTGGAAAACTCAAACTAGAGTTTATTTTGTTTTCCATTGAATTAGTACGTTGTGTGCCTTATTTCATTGAAAAATCAAAAAATATCTTTACATTCTTTGGTTGCATCGAAAGTGAAACGTTCCTTTACATAACTAGCATTTTTCAATCTAGGAAGGAATTTCGTTTTCGATTGATTGCATTAAGGGCATTAGAAGTTTCTTCGCATATTTTCCTTGCTTGCTTGTTTGAAATTTTTCTATCCTTCTTATAACTAGTATTCTTCGAATTCAAATGATGTTCATTTTTATATAGCCTACATTTAGGAAGTTGAGCTCCAAATTTGATAGGGCCAGAAATTGAAACATAATTCAAGATTAAATTTAAAATTTACTCAATGAACCTAAGGCAACATTGAAACCTAACACAACATTTCTAGTGGTCTAGGTTAGAGACGTGTTACGGCGTCTTAAAACCTAGTAGTTGTCGTTTGCCTTTTGGCTTCAAACATCACTATTACAGACTTGTGCTACCCATAACATCACGTATATAAAGGGAGACCCATCTAGGTTGCAATCCTTTTATCCATAGGAAGCTGATTCTATCACCTTGTAACCTTGATACACTGAACACAACATTCGGGGAGATTACATACACGTATGTCAAGTCCTTGGTCATTTCTGTTTCATTTGATCACCAAGGTGTATATGGCAGTTCACGGAAACCTAGTACACCCTCTTGCTTAGAATTCTTGAGAAGTCATTTCGATCTTTTCGTGACTCTTTAAACAAGAGAAGAGATCATCGAGCACTTGTCCTTTCACGCTCGTTTCAAATTGAAAGTGACTAGAGTCATATTTTTCCTGTTTCTCGACTCTTAAAACATGAAATAGTGAATTTTGGTTTCAATGTTACAAAATTAATCACCTATGATTACACACCCATTAAAATTTTCATGTTTGGCATGATTCATTTCTTTGGTTCTTGTTTTGGCACCTTCGATCGGTTAAATATTTTCCTTCCTGTTCTGATATACTGTCAAAGTGGCGGAACATCCTGTTTCGTCGTTCTCACTGCCTCCTAGTGGTAGTTCTTCTCCAGATGTTTCTTTTGAAATCCCTAATTCCACTAGGTTTGTTGCATTCTCGCAGCCTATTATTCCATCTATCCAACCCCTTGCTACTTGACCTCCGCTTGATGAGACGGTTGAGTTCAATTGGCCTCCTTCCAGTGCTTGGTTTGGTTTTGGGGAAGAAGGAGAGTTTCCTCCTCTTACATCTGGATCGCCTTTTTTTGCTGCTACAGTACCTCCTAATCTCCATAGTATTTTCGAAGATATTACGGCAGACTTAGATATGGATTCCTTCAGTTCTGTTGGCAGTGAAGGAATGCATGTTTCCACAGGAGAATAAAAAATCTTTCCTGAAAATCTCTCTCATGCCTCCCCCCAATCTTAACCACCGTTGGTCTCACTTTCAGTTGGATATAGATCCTTGAGTCAGATCATATCTGGTGTTGCCTCCATTGTGCAATCTAGTACAGTAAATCCTCCTCTGAGTTTGGTCCTACCTTCATTGGGGCTATCACCTTTGACTCCTGGTTCATCAGTTACTATCACCTTTGTTCCAGTTCAACCAACGGTTTTTGTGGCTTCTAGTTTAGTTTCCAATACTCCTCTGATTCCTGGCGGTCTTAATTTTGAAGAATATCTATTGGCTATTCAGCAGAATAATTCTCAGGGTTCTCAGGAGTCTCAGGCTGTTGCTAATCCTCAATTCCATCACTATGATGCTATTGGTAATCTCGTATATATCTATCCACACCATTATTATTTGTATGGTAATCTGCTCTATTTGCCTCCTATTGATCCTTATCACAGTGTTTATAATCCTTATCAGACTGTTACTCATCTAGGACCTACTCTTCCTGTGTAACCCTCTGGCTTACAAGGAAAACCCTCTCAGGGACAACCTTGAACGCAACAGGGCCTTGCTTTTGGTCCACAGGGAAAAACATATGGTCCACAAGGCCAACCTTTACAAGGACAACCTTTTTTCCAACATGGACAACCCTCTGGTCTCTCAGGTCAATCGTTAAATCAACCCAGATCATCTTTTGGTCCTGGGGGGAAAAATTATCTATCACAAGGACATCCTGTTGCACCTCAATCATAGCCGCACGTTCAGTATGGCCCAAATATTGTGAAACTAGGACAACCCTTTGGTCCTTCTCTAGGTCAACCTGGTCATCAGGGACAACCTGGTCCATCACAACCATCAAGCCAACCTTTCCCACAAGGTCAACCTGGTGGCCCTCAACAACGATTTCGACAGCTGGTTTGACTAAATCAGCATCCGTTACAACCTGCCCAACAGTAGATTCCTTCGTTTCCGCAGCTAATTTCACTTGTTTACCCTACTCAGCAGCCTGCTCAACCTGCATAACCGTAGGGTGCTTATTACCCTCAAGCTTCATATCAACTGGTATATAGCGCACCCCAAATTCCTTACCCTCAAAATCAACCTGTGTATCAGCAACCTCAAAGTCATAGTTACATTCCGCAACAAAATCCTTATGCTACTCAACAAGGACCTCAGTGGTCTACTTCGACTCAATATCCTAGTCCTCAACCCTAGTACCAAATGAATTATCCTGTTTCTAATCTCTATGATCCAAATTCTTCGAGACAGAATGTATGGGGATAGAATCCCTCTCGAACTAGGTGGAATATACACACAGTTCCTTATCAAATTCCTGCAATGAGTTTTAATACTCAATTACCATTTCTTGTTACGTTGGAATTACCAAATGTGTTGAAGTTGACAAATGATCCTATTCTTCATAATCCATATTTGCCTCTGGTTCCAACCAAGATTCCTGGTGATTGTCCTAAATTTGAGGGTAAACCTGGTGAATACCCCCAAATGCATGTTATGACTTACCACTTTTGGTGTTCTTCTAACTCTTGGTTTGATGATTATATTCGTCTCTGTCTTTTCCAGCAAAATATTACTGGTGCCACTGAAAACTGGTACATTGAGCTGTCTCGTGAAGTTTTCCAAGATTTCAATTCTTTGGCCATGGCATTCCTTACACATTTTCAGTTATCGATCTACTATGAGACCGGGACACATCTCCTCACTTCATTGAAACAAGACCGAGCTACTCATATCTCGAATCATATTCATGAGTGGCACTATCATCGTCGCATGATCAAATTTGAGATACCTGGTCAGCTTCTTACTCATTGGTTCACTAACTCCTTTGTCAATCAGATTTCCAAAGACATAGCTATGGGGGCATGTGTAACCGAGGAACAAGCCATTGCTTACGCCCAGTACCTTGACCTCATGTACTCTCAGTCTAGCGCATTATATGATATCTTTCCTGATGCTCCTCGGCATGGAACTTATAAACCACCAAGAACTCCATCTGTTGATGGTATTATTGGTTCCATATTGCAGACTTCTCAGAAGTCTCCTTCATCTATGACTGGGAAGCAGAAGTCTACTTCTTCCAATAATGTAGCTTCTCAATCAACTTCGAATTCTAGCAAACCCGCTGAAGTGAATGTTGTTCAAGAAAATCCTATAGATAACACTTCCAAAGGTAAGAATAAGGGTAAAGGTAAGGAAAAATTTGATACCTCGAAATAGGATTCTCCAAAACCTTGTTCTGCTGATAGTTCTCAACGTAAACCGAAGTATCCTTGTTTGATTTGTGATGATGAGCACTTCACCAAGGACTATCCTCGACAGTCTGAAGTGAGTCATTTTTTCAAAGGCACCCAAGGAGCTTCGATTTTTCTTAAAGAACCTTTCCCTCAGTAGACCCAGATGGTAGAGCACCCTCAGTCCTCTGCCCATCTAGTTTGCAAGTGTTCATGATGAACAGTTCTACACCCATTTCTATTGCTACTTGATCGAAAGATTATTCTGGTTCATGTCAGGCAGTAGGGAAAGATATCGCTGATGGTCCTCCTCCTCCACCTATTTCTGGCTCTCTTGAGATTGAATGGCCTAGTGCTGAATCCATTGTTCGATCACCTTCCAAAGGCGTACTCCATAAATCTTCATACAATCCTAATGCCTGTGCCACTCAACATTACAGTATTGTTGAGGATTTGGCTCATGCACCATCCATGATGTCTGCATTAGAAGTACTTCAGATTTGTCCATCGCAACAGAAGGCTTTGCTTTCTGCGATAGGTGAGGTCGATCCTACCAACACTAGCCTTCTTGCTTTCGATTTAGAGAATTTATTCCCATGACTCCCACACAAGATTACGCTCATCATTCAAGTTGGTATTAATGGTTTGAATATTCACCGGCCTGTCATGGATGAGGGTGCATCCACCTGTGTTATGTCATCTACTTGTTGGAAAGCCATTGGTTCTCCAGCTCTCACCACATCAACCAATGCCCTTGAAGCATTTTATGGAAGAGAACCTAAACTTCTTGGTGTTCTCGCTAGTTTACTGATTACATTGGAAGGGAAGACAATCAATGTCAAGGTCAAAGTTGTTGATGCAAAACTCAATTATAATCTTCTCCTACATCGCAATTGGACTCATGCAATGCTATGTGTTCCATCCACTCTCTTTTGTGTTTTGAAATTTCCACACGAGGGAAAGATTATCACTGTCGGCCAATTTTCTTTTTTCACTTCTTCTTTTGAGAACAACATTTCGTATGTGGACAAGATTCCTACTCCCTACAAGAGCGTAGGGCTAGGCCTTTTCAAGGATCCTGCCCTCATGGGTTTTTTCCCTCTTCCACCACAAAATACTGTTCAAGTCAACATGATTTATTGAACCGATGACCCATGGGTTATCCCTTCTTCTGACCAGCTCGATTCATTCAAGGATTCGATGTCGTTGAGTCCGATTGAAATTGATTATTATGAACTCATTACTACATTAGGCACTCTGTCATCTGATTCTGCTCCTTCAAGCGTGACTCTTGACATCTATTCTCAATCCCCTTGGCTTGGTGATTTTGATTCATCGGATCCTTTGAAATAAGTGTTTCCTTTAGATGAGGCTATCGTGGAAACCCTGTCTCTTGATGATCTACCATGGGATGATGGTCATCATCGTTCCTCGTTTCTACTAAGCCTTGGGGCCATGTCTACCTGTCTTGAGCGTTTTTCCTCTCAGGTTCCTTCTCCTCTGCTTCAAACACCTATTCATATCCATGAATTTTTCTCGGAGGGTAACGTAAGTAACATTAATTAGACGATGTCTATAGACATTTCCATTAAACCGTGAATCGTCGCAAACATCCACATTGGGGTTACTTGTTCTTCTGATGAAGTGAAAGTCTATATTAACCTTTTTCATGAATTCCGTGATGTCTTTGCATGGTCCTATGAAGAAATGCCTGGCATTGATCCTAGCATCGTGGTACATGAAATTCCTACTTACCCTGGTTCGAAACCTGTTCATCAACGTCTTCGTCCGGTGTATCCTAGGAAAGTTGCTGCCATTAAGACCGAAGTGGAAAAGCTTCTCAAAGTTGGTTTCATTTATTCGATTCCATTGATGGGTCTCTAATATTGTTCCTGTAGACAAGAAACAAGGCAATATTCATGTCTGTGTTGACTATCTTGATATCAATCGAGCTTTTCCTAAGGATAATTATCCTACTCCCTTCATCGATCAAATCATTGACGATTGTGCTGGGAGTGAGATTTTTTCCCTTATGGATGATTTTTCGGCTTATAATCAAATCAACATTCTCCTGACTAATCAACACAAGACTGCCTTCGTATGTCCTTGGGGCACCTTTGCATATAATAAGTTTCCTTTTGGTTTGAAGAATGTCGGGGCCACATTTCAATGCACGAAATCATATGCCTTTCATGATATTTTTCACATCATTCAGCCTTATCTAGATGACCTTCTTGCTCATTTAGCTAAGCGTTAGGACCATCCAGACCATCTCCATCAGATTTTTCTTCGTTGTAGACACTATCACATTCGGCTTAATCCGCATAAGTGTGTCTTTTGCGTCGACTCCAGTAGACTCTTAGCGTTTATCATTTCCAAATACAGGATTCACCTGGATCCTCTCAAATTTGAGGCTACTATCAATCTCCCATCTCCTTCTTCATTGCATTAGTTGCAGAGTTTACTAGGGTAAGATGATTTTCTACGTCATTTTATACCTAACTATGCCAGAGTAGCTAAAGGATTCACACGATTGTTAAAGCAAGGCGTTCCTTTTTACTGGGATGAGATCGCTCAAAATTATTTCGATGCGTTGAAAACGTTGTTGGTCAATGCTCCTCTCCTCCGCCTTCCAAATTATCATCGTGATTTTTCCCTTTATTTAGCTACCGCTTTCAACACGATTTCCATGGTTTTGGTACAAGACAATGATGAAGGTCATGAGCATGTTATTCATTACTTTTCTCATAACCTTCTTGATCACAAAACAGGGTATGCCCATGTCGAAAAGTTAGCATTGGCTACTGTTCAAGTTGTTAAACGTTTTCGTAATTATATTCTTTTGCGTACAGTGACTATGATTTCTGAATGCAACCCCATGATCTACATATTGTCTTGAAAATAGCTGGGGGCCAAATACTCAAATTGGATTTTTATCCTCCAGGAGTTTGATTTGGAATTTACTGCTGCCAAGTCTAAGAAAGCATTGGTCTTTGCTAATTTACTCTATTCTCTCCCGTCCGACTCCGCTCCTTCTCGTTCTGAGGAATTAATTCCAGATGATTCAATTTTCTTGATTAGCACCCTCAATCCTTGGTACGGTGATATCATCATCTATCTCCAAACATCATATTTTAGATCTGAGTTGGCGAAGGATGCCCGTCGACGCATCCGCCCTCAATCGCAACCTTATCGTATTGTTGGGGATACTCTCTATCGTGTTGGAGTCGATTCTATTCTATGACGATGTTTGACTCTCAAGGAAGCCGAGAAAGCTCTGAATGATTATCACAGTGGCTCCTGTGGTGGTCACATGTCTGGTTATGCTACTGCACAGAAGATTCTCCATGCTAGTATTTTTGGTGTTCTATTTTCAAATATTGTATTGTCGCAGTTCGTAAATGCCATGATTGCCAGATTTATCAACACAAGTTGCATGCACCACCCATTCCTCTTCATCCTATCATTACTGTTGGTCCCTTTGTGAAGTGGGGCATCAATTTTATGACGTGTAACCCTCACTCGGTCGGGGGGCATGCTTATATTATCGTAGCCATGGACTACTTCACCAAATGGGCCGAAGCAATGCCTACACTTGTCGCTGATGGTAAGATAACTACTCAGTTCCTATTCAATCACATTATTGCTAGGTTTGGTGTCCCTCAAGCCATTTTTACCGATCATGGTTCCCATTTTTGGCATTATATGGTGGCGGAGTTGACTTTTAAGTTGGGTCTGCATCACGACAGCTCAACGCCGTACTACCCTCAAGAAAATGACCATGTTGAAGCTGTGAACAAAGTTCTTGTCACGATGCTTCAACATACGATTGGGATCCACAAATAAAATTTGCATCTCATGTTATTTTCAGCTCTTTGGGCATACCGAACCTTAGTTAAGAATGCAACTGGGTTCACTCCTTTCCAATTGGTTTATGGCCTGGAAGCTACTCTCCCAATTGAATGTGAATTACCTTCGCTCAAGTTGGCTGTTGAATTACTACCAAATCCTTCAACAAAAGAATAACATCTCCTTTATTTAGAAAGGTTCGATGAAACCTGCCGCTTTGTTGCTTTTGTTATTGAAGCACAAAAAAAGCGGGTCAAAGCTCATTTTGATCAGCCAGTTTCCCCTCATTCTTTCATTGAAGGAGACCTCATCCTCCTGTATGACCAAGCTCATGATAAGCTAGGGGCAGGAAAATTTCAACCTATGTGGCATGGGCCCTACATCATTAAACGTGTCTTGCAAAATGGGGCCTATGAGCTAACTGACTACGAAGGTCATCCTCTTGAACAACCCAGAAATGTGTTGTATCTCAAAAAACATTATGCGTGAGTCATTCATGCGTAATTAGTGTACTTAGATGTTGTTTTCTTTCTTGTACACGTTTTTTGGTTTGGTGTGATTTGTGAGAATTTCCTGCTTGTTGGGTCTTTCTTACTGTGCAGATGTCTATTACCCCTTATGTTGGTTTCATAGATGGTGCTTCCCGCGGTACCAGGAATTTGTCTTCGGCAGTCTAGGTAATTTATGATCCTACTGGTGAGTTGATAGATCTGCAAGGTATTTTTCTAGGATGAACTACAAGCATTGTCACTGAATATAGCACTGTCATTGAGCTATTAACTAAGGCGATCAACCTCAGCATACATGCATTGCTTGTAAATCTAGATTCACAGATTGTCGTTCTGCAGCTCAATAATCATTATTCAGTTAGAAATCCACACATTCTAAGATTTTATTTATGTATTCGTTTGTTGGAAAGAAATTTTGATTTCATTACCTATCAACATGTTCGTAGACAAATTAACACATCAACTGATACAGTGGCTGACATTGTATTAGATAGACATTTGCATAATTTGTAAAAAACATCATCATATATAAAAGATCCATGTAGGGAAATAGATGTGTGTGTGTGTGTGTGTGTGTGTATATATATATATATATATCACATGTTTGCAACCGTGTGCATCATAACTTAAAAAAAATATATGTATGTTTTTGTTACATCTCGAGACATCATGTCTCTCAAATATGCAGATAAAATAAAACCTAAGAGTCTATTTAGCATGGTGCTCATGATAACATGTCACTACCCATACTAGTTTCCTCAGCAAGCGATGAATTCGGCTGGGCACCCCTATGGTATGTCTCTAGTAGGTGTGAGGAACATCGTCAAAACATGCATAATCTGGGACTCCTCATGTGATCCCCTCCAGGTTGAGCACTATCTCATCTTCCTCGCCTTGAGGGTCAAAATCATGAGGTATTTGCCTCACTATTGGTGACATTTCAACAGGTCTCTCTGGGCCAACGTCTGCAATTACATGAATTTAATGTCAGAACATGCATAAAAAAATAAAAATCATAATAATCATCAAACTTAAAAAATGAGTCTCACCCAAATCTTCATCCCAATATTCTCCCCCCAAGAGTGGGACATCTGGATCATCAGTGAAATTTTTACCAGAGTAGGGCTAGTTCTCCACGAAAATCAACTGTCGACGGAGCCAATAAAAAAATTCCAATCTCCAGGACATTTGTTGACCGCCGCTTGCCCTTGGCATCAAAGCTACCCATCGAGCCATTCATGCTTCTCTCACTGGTGGTGTTGGGACAATGACCTCCTGTCACTAAAAAATGGGTAGTCATTCCAAGAAGAACGATACTCGAATAGATCCATAACTAAATTGTTTCAATTTGGACTTCTTGCATTTTGTTAGTTAGTGCTTCATGTTTATTGTCATGGCCTCTGCTCGGTTGTAGATGATCGGTGCCATGTAGTCTACAGTAAGAAGAAATTGTGTCTTTATTTCTTCATGTGGTGCTTGTGATCCCGCAACTTGTGTGATGGTATGTAGTACCACTCGTAGTGTCAAATCTCGGATAGTTTGAATGTCAACATTCCTGCTAACCAATCCCTTTCATGCTCCTGGACATACCCTATCTATCACCATGGTCATGTTTTCCATGCAGGGCCGGGTGTTGATTAGGATTGGTGCTGCTCCTCTCAGCAATAATCCTGTGATGAAATACATGTCCAAGACTTCAATCTCAAGTTATTGATACCAAAGGATGAACTTCTCTTGATTTTCATCCCATATGCTGACCAGATACTGTAATAAATCTGGTTGGGCTTAGAGACATAGCATTAGGAAGAATTTTTTCATACCACAGTTTCTGAGAGCTTCCATGACTCCCTAATTTTCCATGGCTAGCTCTTCTTCTTTGATATTTTCCCATTCTTTCCATTCAATGACCATTTTTCTTCTTTCTGCCTGCAAACACATTCATATTAGTGGTATTAGTCAATTTTGAACCTTATTTATGAATAATTAGGGTATTTGATCAGTACTTTGCCTAGAAATGGTTTGCGCCATTGGCGCGACTATTTCCCAAATAGTCATACCAATGGGCGCGCCACAGTGTACAAAATCGAGCGGTTGGCGCGACTCCATGCCCAAAACCCGCGCCAACCACCAAGCCCTATTTTTTGCATTTCCTCCCCCAAAATTCGAAACTATAAATTGCAGATAGTAAGAAATGACTTAAAATGACTATAGGGATCTCGGCTCTTACCTGGAGCTGACAGATTTTCAATTGGTCTACTCAATCGACTGCTATCGTCACCGCAAGATTGCACAGTGAAATGGGTAACTCTTGCTCCACAAGAGGTAAAAATTGAAAAGTAATTATTTTTACCATTTTTGGCATTTTATAACTTTTTCACAACCCTAATTAGGTTTTAAGACTTTTTTTTTTGTTATTTTATTATATTATTTTCGAGAAATGGGTCTTACACATGTCTCTTGTGCAACAACAGGTTTTCATGCGACAATGACAAAGTAACGAGTTACATTTTATACTTTTTTCGACTCGGTAAAAGCACGAGAAAGTCCCTATTGGAGTCATCTTTCAGCTCTTTTCTGACTCTCTAAAATTGAAAATATTGTTGAGTTTCTTGTCTTTTTGAACTCATTAAATGGTTACGAAATGATATCTACCCAATATACGTTTAACAATTTTTCGGGCTAGGGTGAATTATTTACAAAAAAGGACTACCTTATCCTATCGTGACTAAAAGGTTCTCTCAGATACAGTTTTCTACCTTTTCAGATCTGTGAGACTACCTACGAAAAGGGACTGTTGGAGTTTTCTTTTCTGCCTTCTTTTCAAACTCTCTAAATATGAAAATATGTTGAGTTTTTCCTTTGCTTGACTCGTTAAACCCTGATGACATTGGACCTCGTCACCATGACATTATTCGAGTTCCTCCTTGCTAGGGCTCATAAAATGTACTAGGTTGGACTTGTCCAAAGGATAAATTTACAGTGAAAGCATATGCTATCCCCTTCAAGCTTTTTTTTAAAAATAATTGGGGTACTCACCAGAAATGGTGAGGGAAAATGGAATCAAGTTTTAGTTATGTTGGCAGTATGTCGCTCTTTAACATGGCACTTGTTTGCATTTGTGTCAGGTTGGAGACATCTCATTTCGTCATTTTTGCCTCCATGGGTTTGGGTAATATCTTTTGACCTCTCATCTGCTCTTTTCCACATCATCATGACTTCAGATCCTTTGATGTCAAATACTGCCAAATCCAGTTTCGTGTTGTTGATATGTTCAAGAGAGGTTTTCCTATGCAGTTGTAAGCCTTCCTCTAATCTCTTGTTGGTCCTCATCCACTTTCATCAAGTTCCTCTGTCTCGTGTCAATGATGTGGGAAACATTATGGCCCTCCTTCGACTAGGTCACTTCCTATCAACTTCTTATCCGGGAATTTGATCTAGAGAATCCCTTCTGGTACCTTGGAGCCTACATGCCTTAATGGCAGGTTTTTTTCATTTGACGCAAGGCTCACATCATTGGACTTCGATCAAATGATTCTATGGATGTTCGAGATCAAATCATTGTTCACATTTTGTGGATTGTACCTTTTGTACCTTGAGGGCCATCGTCATCATTGGTGGTTTATCTTGCGTCTGTTAACGACCTTCATCATTGGCTGGTAATCAGATGATTTTCCTGTATGTTCGACTTCAGCTCATATATTCACATGGTCAAAATTTTACTTTTTCGGTTTGAGATGGAATGCAAGACCCTGGGTTTTGTCTGATAAACTCCAAGCTGTGGATTTTGGTGGATTATTATGACTTATTGCATGACTCTCTTGATTATATGGCTGTGACCATACCTGAGTCTATTTATTGATATTTCCTACTTGATGGCTGTGTCCATACCTCAGATCTCAGTTTTTATATACTCTATTATGGATGGCTGCGCCCATGCCACATGATTCATGTATCACATATATCATTTTTATTTGTAATTTCAGGTCTTCCGATAGCAGTGTTTGGTTCAAACACATTCTCATAAAGCATTTCACCCCTCCCTCTCTCTCAGACTTCATGCTTTAGGGGTCATCTATTACACAACATTTTGTCACTGTCCCTACAATCCCCAACTCGCACATTGGAGGGTCGTTTATGTGACCAATAAGCAGTTTCATGCTTTGAAAATACCATCCTTGCATTCCTTTTGATGAAAGAAACATTCTTCTTGTTGACATTTCCCTAAGCAGAGTTGTAAAAATCCCTATTTTTTCCTTGGCATGAGTAGCCAGTTACACCCTCACGCCGACAAAGAAATTTAACAGTGAGCATGCGCTAGTTGGAACTCTGTGCCAGTTAGACACCCGCGCCAAGCTATTTATGGAATGTTTTTTAAAAATAGAGGCGGAGGTTCCATTCCAACCACCTCGAGGATGAGTCATTGGGAGTGGTTGAACTAAAACAACCATAGAATCCTTCCTTTAGTTAGTAGTTTCCACCTCCCTTGGAACTCTCCTAAAGGTTAGGACTCCCTCCCACCTTTGTAGGGATCCGAACCTCCTCCTTTTCCTCTATAAAAGAAACTATCTCTTTTAGTAGAAGCTAGCTGAACTGGGAGAATTATACATACTATAGCTAAGCTGCTAGAGAATATAGAATAAGAAGGATTATTTTGAGAGAGCTTGATTCGAAGGCTTCTAAGAGAGATTGAGTCCAAATTCCCTGACCAAAATTTGAGACGCGCTTCACCTAAACCTTTCTAGAGGAGACTGCAATGTCAAAGCATCAGCTGTACTCTTCCTTATATTCATTTATATACATGACTACTATTTGGTTCCACTATTGTGTTATGATGTTTATTTGATGCGATATGTTTAGCCTTCATTGAATGGATAATAGTTATGAGTGAAACTATTCTGTCATATGTTGTTCTTGTTCTTTTCCCGATGTGCAGGTATCTAAGCGCAACAACAAATGGATTGTGATTCACCAAGGCAGGAGCGAGAGGCTGCTACTCTTTTGGCAACCACAACAGCGTTGGATTCAAGGTAGGTCAATCTACCATGTTTTTTGTTCATTCGTTAACTAGGAAGAAACACTTTAGTGTGTCCTTTTGTTACTAGACCCACCCAAGGAATAGAGGGATCATCTCTGTCTGCAGAGAGGATTTACCTTCATAAAAGTGACGGTGCTAGAAATCTGTCAACCAAGGGGGTATCCCCGATGGAAATTATAAATTAGACTTCACACCATTTGGTGTCGAATCCCTTCTGAAACTAAGGCCTGACTACCATATATTCTTATATATTCATTAGATTTGTTAAAACTCCACTCGATCTCCAAAGGCTGAGAAGGAGACCAATAAAGGTAACCACAGACCAATTTGACCTAATAGCTAGCCCTAGTAGGCTGAGAGGGATTTCTCAATGAAATTCACAGCCAATATGACTATATCATGGAGATTTTAGGCTAGATATGCAGATTAGGGTTTGGTTGATTTGGATTTTTGTGCTGGATGAAAATGGATCTTTAGAGCTAGGCTTGAAACTTGTGGTAGGGTTACAAGAGAAAAAATTGTAGGGTAATAAAGGGGAAAGATAGGCAAGCTTGAGTGACCAAATAGGTTGTATGATTGTGGTGTATGATGAAAATAAATATCAGGAACAAGCATATAAATATGAATTCTTTCCTTAAGAATAAATTAAACAAAACATAATCATCTCATCAAAACAGGGCATGCATTACTCATGAATCCTATTTAAAGAACTATAAGGACAATGAGTGAAATAAATAGATATGTAATGGAAAGAGAATGTATTTAAATGGAGTAAATTATTGAAAATAAACATATCCATAAAAGCTCATCACATGAATCAATAAATTTAATCTGCAACTTTTCTCTTTATTCACTGTATTACTTAGTCAAAATAGAATACACTAGTTCAATGTCCAATGTTCCAACCCTTGGAAATGATCAAAAAATGACTCATACAGCTACTGAGGTCTAAATAATCGCTTGTAGGTCCATTTTTCCAGCAATAAATTCAAATACATGCATCTATTTGAAGTCAGTTACACCCTAAGGAGGTTGCACAACAAATTCCTCCTTTTCCTAAACACTAGAGACATATCCTCAAAGAAATAAATGGAGGATAAGACACCTATTTACCTCTATCTTCACATTTACATTCAAATTTTGACTTTTACATTCATCCAAATTCATATTTTCACTTTTACAAAATTGAAACTAGGAATTGTCAAAAATTACTGAGTGAAAATTTAATTAAAATCTCAGAAAACTGGAAAACGCATAGTGCCATGTTGGAGGCCATTTTTAGGGACCTTATTGAAGTCAAAATTAAAATATGAGAGAATGGTAAATTATCCCCGTCTGTCTAGTTTCCAGAACATCTTTAATTTTTTAAAATGACCCATGGGAAGGCCTTAAAAAATGCATTCTCCCAAGACTAGTCAAAAAACGTAGCATGGCCTCAAAAAACAAGGAATAAAGGTGGTTTTTAGGTGGGTTTTGACAATTTTATCCCTGTAAAATTTGATGACTTTGGATTTTAGGTGTCCAAAATTTATTTATATGTCACATTGTATCCAAGCATGTGGTTATTTTTCCATTCGGAGCTCTCCAGAAAAAGCGTAGTGTGGCCCACTCTATGCTTTTTGCAAGGCGATTGTGCCAAAAATTGCCAAATTTATGGGTTTTCTAGAAAAATAGGCCTCAAATATGGAGAGATATATCACTATCCATGAATTTTTTTGAAAAATTGAGAGATTTTTTTTTATTATTTGGCATGTTATGAACAAAAAAACCTTTCGTTTCCCAATATGCTTCTCTGATTGTCCACAATCTTCTCTGAAACAAGGTGACTTAAAGAGGACATTGCACAGTCAAAAAAATAGGTTGTGAATATGTGAACAGATCTCTCATCATGTAATACCTGTGTAAAATATGAAATAGGTTATTGTACTTTGATATTTTAGGAAAAAAAACCTCCTCCATTTTTCCAAAATTAATCTGCTTTTGGCCACAATATGTTCTGCAAAAATATGGATAAACAAGACATTTTTGGAAAATGTGCCTTCAAAGATTTTTCAAATTTCCCAAATTTTCTCCAAAATTCCTTAAAATTGTTCCATACTTGGTTCATAGAGACCTGATATGGTATGCTATGCTATCATGGATGCACAAATAAGCAAATCCAACTTATCCTGCTCTTTCTTCTTGATTAGGGTTTGTAGTTTTGAATCTTTAGGTCTTGGTTCTTGAACCATTTCTCACCTTGATTAGGTATCCCTGTGGCCTTTGAAAATATATTAGTGGATATAGTGAATTTTATCCCTGTAATGATGACTTGACCTTTCTTGAGTTTGGTGACAAACAATCTAGTCAATTCAGGATGATATTGCACTTTTTGGACCAATTCACAAAATTCAAAACACCCAACATGCTGAAAACACGTGACTGCAAGTGGTGATGAAAATAGCCCCAAAGTATCTGATGGTTCATATCTTTAAAATTTCCCACCCTCGTTATAATTTTTCTTCTCCTCCTCCATAGTAGAATATGATAGAAAACCCTAGGGGAAAAACATGGGAAGGGAAAAAAGGAATGGGATAATCGGGTTAGGAAGTAGGGATGAATGTAGGAAAAAATTAGGAGATGAGGAGGGATGTTAGGACATTAGGGAAGTGGAGGGAGGTCAAAAGGATGAGGGAATAGGGCTAGGGAATTTTTACATAGGTCTATACTCTTGGTTTCCCAAAAAACACAGCGATTAGGGATATGGTTTTGGGATAGGTCTTAGGGAATGAAAGTGAGAGGGGATTAGGGTTTTATGGATGTATTTGGGTGTGTATGAGGTTAGGGTATGTCAGGAGAGGGAGTCTATGGTTTTAAAATTAAGAAAAAAAAAAAAAAACATAGTCTTCAAGAAAAGCATAGCGTAGGAAGAAATTGACAAATTTTCCACCATAAGAATGAAGAAACTGAGTGA
The DNA here is from genome assembly GCA_034641835.2 of Pinus albicaulis. Lineage (NCBI taxonomy): Eukaryota > Viridiplantae > Streptophyta > Pinopsida > Pinales > Pinaceae > Pinus > Pinus albicaulis. The sequence continues at coordinate 951,822,468 of CM076578.1, forward strand.
AAGAGGGTGTGGAGGGCTTCAAATTACTTGTTTAACCCTTGTGAAATATTATTTTTAACTTTGATACCTTCTACAACTCTTTAGAATTTCATGAAGAAAAAGTGTAGCTCCTCTACAAAAAACACAGAGGCATATGGAAAAGCACAGTGTGTGAAGGAAAAGTGCAATGCCAAGTTGCATGCCACTTTTGGAGACCTTCCTAAACTAAAAATTGAGCTCATTATATTTCATTGGAAACATCACTGTATCTGCTACACAATGGACCCTTCAAGCACTGAAAATGATTAAGAATATCCCCTCAAATATCAATTCTCGTAATACCGATAAGAAACAACAACATGGCTGTGGAAACACACAGCGTGAGATTGAAGACCACTTTTGAAGGCCTTTATGAAATATAAATTGAGTGCATGATAGATCATTGGAAATATATTTATTTCTAGTGATCATTTGACTCATCAAGCAGGTCATTTGGACACTCTATGACAGATAAAATCCATTTTACAAAGAGTACTCCATAAGTATAACAACTCTCCTATAGCAACTCTATTTTGGGAATTTCTCCCAAATCATAATACCCGTGTACAAATTGAAGGACTTTTTTTGTTCGTTGTTCTATTATTGACAAAAAACTCTTTTATTTTTGTCAAATTCATTTCCATTTGGTCAACAACATACTTTGAAGCATCATTGTTCCTATGTGTAGCAAATGACCTCTTGATGAGTTTGTGAGGCATTGATCTCTTTGATGTTAGATGGCTCAAATCTTGAGGCATGTCCTCCATTATTATATTTCTTCTTTTTATTTTATGTGGTCTCTTCTTCCATGGTGAAATCCCATCTTACTAGGAGGAAAAATTAGGGTTTTCTCTTTGGAAAACAAGGGATTTTGGGGCAGTTTTCATGACCTTGAAACCCTAATGACCTAATGGAGACATTGAATTGAATTAAATCATGATGGCGATGACCAAAATGATGATGATAATATCTAAATGATGGTACACTCAGTTGAGTGATGAGAGTGACCGACGTGTGAAATTCTTGAGAGAGTGAAAATAACCCTAGATACACTAGCTAGTGACCAAATTTCTATTTGAAGACTCTCTAAAATGACAAAAAATTGGCTGGACACCTTAATAAAACCTTGTAGGAGCATATTTGATCATTGTTCACAGGCTAAAAATATTGACACTAACATTGGCTCCAGGTGGGGACGGAAACACCTTGGAGGTGTCAAGAACATTGTAGACCAAGTAGCCTTACCATTGGGCATGGAGTCAAAATCAAAAGACTAAGCTAGAAGCTGAAAACAAACTAAAAAGCTAAACTGACTCTCACTGAAACAAAACTTATAAAACTTATTTATGGTAGCATATCACCGAGACTTGATGGTTTGAAATCCTGATGACAACTACCTACCTACTGAAGACATATGTACAATCATGCGAAGTGATATTCCGAGTGTAACCAATCCAGTAGATGGCTACTTACTTGAATTATGCTCTCACTTTCCTCAAGCAGACATAAAAAAAAAAAATATAGGCAACTCTAAGTGTGTAGTGAAAATCTCCTTAAGATCCATAAATTCAAGAAAATGTATCATCCCTATTGACTTCAACAAATCAAAAAAAGGATCTTAAAAAATGTGAAATGTTACCTTGTCTTGAGATCCAACAGCAAAAATACAAGTACTCCCTTTATTTTGATCCGAAATAATACTTGGTTTTTGATCCATATGAAAGCATAGGGAAGTATAACTTGCTGTTATCCAAGTGTTGGTTATATTCCTGAAGCATGGGAAACTTTGATTCTATCTCTGGCATATTGTCTCTCTCGGACTTATACTCATCAAATTCATAGTCTAAATCATCCTTGAACATAAAACATTCTTCAAGATTGTTAAACATGACAACCCTATCATTTTCATGAAAGAAAATAGTCCATGTTAGCTAATATCCTTGGAAAAAATCATTATCACAAATTGGCTTACTCACAACAACTTCCCGTATAGTTTCATCGGTCTCATGACCGCCATTATTTAAACTCATATTTTCAGTTTCAATAATGGAAGAAGTTTGACTAACACATTCTTGATTATGTGAACACTACAAGCCTGCATTATCTTGGGTTGTAACATGACTTTTTAGGAGCTGATCTATTTCATCTTTAGATAGAGGATAAACATGAGCTTTGTAGCAGTTAACACTCGCTTGATGATTTTCATTTTCAGGATCAGGAATAGGAATTTCTCTTTTTTGGTCCCAATTTTTTTTATCCAAGGAGGAATCTATAATTCTTGTAGGGAGGAAAATTCATTAAGGGCTTAAATTATCTCATCATCTAGGCACTCTTCATCCCCATACAAATTTTCAATAAACCCAATGAAATTTTCATAAATCTCACAACAACTATCAATCATCGACAAGGAAGAATTAGATCTTTGATAACTTTGAAAGAAAATTGAATGGAAATCCTACAGAGAATATAAACTAGTAGATGGTAGACTCTCATACCATGATCTCTCTTTTTCCTCCAAGGTAGCCATGGACATTTTCATCAGAAAATCTTCAGGAAACTCAATATTTAATCTATGAATATGAAAATGAAATTCGACCAAATGAAAACTAGCATCTTCTCCATCCTGAACTTTAAACTTTGGCAATCATGTTTTCCAATCTATACGATGAATACAGTTAATAAAACTAGTAATATGAGCTCAATTCATAGGAGCATACCTTCGAGAAATTGAATCCATATTGAAAACAATGAGGTAACCAAGGATTTCTTCAAATTATTGGTTCTTTAAAAGTGGATTTGCCATGAAAATTTTGAGCCTTTGGATTCTTCGACACTGGAGTTGATAGGTGAAAGATAAAAAACCTACTTGTCCCTGATCATTTTTCACCATCAACAATTAGATTTGATCCTTATCATTCTTTCTCAAGGAAGATATGTCACCTCACTTCCCAACAAACATGCCAAGATGTTAGCACTCCACTGGATCTATGAAGGCTGAGAAGGAGACCAAAAAAGGTAACCATAGACCACTTTGACCTAATAGCTAGCCCTACTAGGCTGAGAGGGCTCTCTCAATGAAATTCACAGCCAATATGACTAGATCATGGAGATTTTAGTCTAGATAAGCAGATTAGGGTTTGGTTGATTTATATTTTTGTGCTCAATGAAAATGGACCTTCAGAGCTAGGCTTGAAACTTGTGTTAGGGTTTCAAGAGAAAAAATTGTAGGGGAATAAAGGGTCAAGGTAGGCAAGCTTGAATGACCAAATAGGTTGTATGATTATGGAGTAGGATGAAAAGAAAGATTAGGAACAAGCATATAAATATGAATTCATTCCTTAAGAAGAAATTAAACACAACATCATCATCTCATCAAAACAAGGCATGCATTACTTATGAATCCTGCTTAAATAATTGTAAAGACAATGAGTGAAAGAAATAAATATGTAATGGAAAGAGAAATTATTTCAATGGAGTGACTTAGTGAAAATAAACATAGCCATGCAAGCTCACCACATGAATCCCTAAATTTAAGCTGCAAATTTTCTCTATATTCACTGTATTACTTATTCAAAATAGAATACACTAGTTTAATGTCCATTGTTCCAACCCTTGGAAATGATTAAAAAAGGCTTCATATAGCTACTAAGGTTGAAATCCTCCCTTGGAGGTTGAATTTTACAGCAATAAAGTCAAATACATGCATCTATCTGAAGTCAGCTGTTGGGTCTCAATCTAGTCTCCTAAATTGAGCTCATTTAATTGTCAACCAGGATTTGTAAACTGCTGAAGTGAAGTGTACCATATGTACCTAGGTGCTTGTTTCCTAGTGCGTTGTGTGTAGTGTGTTGTGATGTTTTTGGTCTTTTATGTTGATTTATGATGTTTTGGGTCTTTTGGTGTTTTATGTTCACAATGAAACTGCCTAGAAAACTAATGAAAAGAAGTTGGTGGTCAAAACAGAGTTAAATCTAATGTGTGGAATGGCAAATGCAATTGGAAACACTGAAGCAGAATCTGAACTATGACTAAATAAAAGCAAAAGCTTGATAATGACTTTTTAGACAAATGACACAAACCAAACTTGAGAAATGATCACTAAATATGCAAATCCTCTAACTAAACAGTTAAACACTAATCTTACCATGATGCAACATTTTGTTCTAAGCTCTTCTATTCTATGACTAATTCCTAGTTCTATTCTGCAATTCAATTGAATATCACAAAACCTTTACTCAAAGAGTTATTGGTTTCTTTTTCAAAGTAGTTCTTTTGAGGAAGAGCTCTGTTTATGAAATGATGAGGAAATTGCAGAGAGATTTCAGACCTTATAGTGATGTTGTCTTCTGTTTCTATGGCTATGGGTCATTTGTAGATTTTAGAACAAGAAGATGTTTGTGAATAATGAAGGTTGTCTTGTTAATCCTAACAACTAGAGTAATCTATTGTGCAATGGATGACAATTTGAATATGAGATGCAAGTGCAATGAGTTAATCTAAGAATGAACCTAAGATGCTACTAAACTAGAGCAATGTTGAACTATAAGTCATCATCAAACTTGAAACAAAGTAACTGAACATGAATTAAATGCAATGAAACTCCGGAGCATTCTAACTATACTAACATGCATTATTCTACGAAGTTACACAATCTGTTTGTTCATCATTAGTGATATTTTGGAAGAGTTCCTTCTTTTGGAAGGGGTAGAACAATTCTGACTGTGTAATTGTATGCAATTGAAAGCAAATGAACTGAAAGCAAATGAAAAACTAAGTTATCACATCCATACCCTACTCGTCATTATGATGTCTTGGGCAAGCGTTTAAGAGCAAGAACAGAGATGATACTTAGTACAAACACACAACTAAATCATTCATTATCACAGTCATGTCTTGAACTTCTTAAGGATGTCTTGGAAGAGTTTCTTCTTGTGGAAGAGTGATTAGAAAAAGTGTAACTATGATAGTGAATAGAAAAAACTACAACTAATTCCTACAGTACTATAGCTATTCATCATTCATCATTATAATCTGTTGGAAGAGTGTCTTCTTGTGAAAGAGCTGGAATGAATATAACTACAGTAGCTAGTTAAAACAACTACAAATTCAACTCCTATTTCTACAATACTATAGTCATTCAACATTCATCATTATGGTCTTTTGGAAGAGTATCTTCTGGTGGAAGAGTTAGAATGAGTACGACTACAGTAGCTAACAAAAACAACTATTAATTCAAATGCAAAGTGTAAAGGAAGCTAGAAAAACTTATCTAATTTACGCAAAATAAATCCGTGCAAGAGGCAGGGGCCCTCTACCACTTGACGGCATTCAACTCCAAATTAAATCACGCCTTTAAAATAACTTTGTCTGCTCCATTAACGATGCAATAGTTTGAACATAACACTCTGCGTTTTCAGGAATGTAACACAGAGTTTAAACAAAATCTAGCAGCAAATCTAACATAAAATCTCTAACATAGCTCTCGGTCTCCCAAGAGTTTATAAAGCAAATGCACGTAACAATAATTACAACAATTTAGGAACAATGTCTTTCCTAATCCGAATCACGTTAGGAGTCTTTGAAGTGGCTGCGTGAAGAAGAAAAGACATCTGGACTGAGACAGTCCTAATAGGAGTCTTCCTTCATAAATGTGTTCCCCACGTTCAAAACCATACCCAGAATTCATTTCTTCCTCCATGATGAGCAACGAACCATGTAGACATGACATGGATCATGCCCATATGCGGTTTTTCTCAAGAGGCCACCTGGAACATACTCAAACATGAAGGCAGCTGTAGAATCGCCGGTTAGCTACGGAATGTCTGCATTCTGCAGCTAGTTCCGGTCAAAATGCTTAACAATGGAAAAAATCACAAAATTCAACAATTCAGTCAAGTAAATCATTCTAGAAGTAATTTTAACTATATTTATTGATCAATTGTGTCTAAGATAGAAATGGACAAGGGAAAATGAGGTAAAAATGAGGTGAAGGAAATCACAAATTTGAGGCTCAACATACCCCCACTGCTGTCTCTTTGCATGTCCTCATGCAAATTATCCTATGAATTTAGAGGCTTCTGCAAGGACATCTAATCCCCTTCTTCTCCTTTGTCTGGAAGCTAGAGGTCTTCTGGGTTTCCTGATAACAAGTTTGAACCTGAGGTTGGTGAGTGCCCTGATTAGCTTTTTGTTCCTTGTCTTCAACTTCTCATTGGTCCTTTCCACTTTGTCTATATGCAGGGATAAGGTTGAGTTCATATCATTTTTGAGCTTGATTTGATCCTTGAGAATTTCATTCTCATTTTTGATGTGTCTATTCAGTAATTCCAACTCATACCTCTCCCTTCTTAATATATCTATTTCATACAGTGGAGGACTAGAGGTTCTCTCTCTGCTTTCTGAAGCTGTCCTCTCTAAAGTTTCCACATAGTCATAAATTTCCTGTTGAGCAGGATCAATTTCAGGGGTTCCTTCATAAAAATCCTCTTCATCATCCTCTTCAATGGGTGTTTCTTCATCTTCTATATTGATTACCCCTGTTTGTTTGATTGGTGTTTTCTTCAGTTTTCCCTTTAATCTGTGGCTTCTCCTAGGCTGAGAGGATCCCTCTCCTTTCTCTGTGGCAGATTCCTTAATTATCTTCTCTTCCTTAAGTTTCCTCTTGATTCGAGTCAACTTCTCTAAAATGATTTCCTCACTGCTCTCTTGGACTGGTTTGTCAATTTCAACTTTTGAAGCCCTCCATTTCCTACTTCTCTTTGTAGGCTGTGGTTCAGGTGATGGTTCTTTTGCTTCTTCAAAATGATTTCTTATTAAGAAATCATCCCATGTATCATTTGTTTTAGCTAGATGATGCTCAATCAAAATTTTGACCAAACCATGATGGTCATTGTGGAATTCCCTATTTTTAAACCATCTCTCTCCAGTTCTGAGCAATCCTGTAGCCTCTGCAATAAAAAATTCAGTGACAGTAAACTTGACATCCCCTACTTCAACTTCGGTTCCTTGGAATGATCTTGCAAATGCTTTAGTGACTTCCTTATGGAAGCCATTAAAATTTTCCAAAAATTGAAGCCATCCTATTTGTTGTAACATTTATTTGCATTATGGGTAACCTTCTAAATATTTTGAACCCACAGGTTCAGTCCTTATGATGAAACCCATGATTTTTTTCAATATCAAATTAACACTCTTCTACCCACAAAACAATAACTTTCACTTTCGGATTGAAATGGCTTCAAGCTCTAAATGAAAATGGCTTCAATTTTGGAATGACATACCTCTGATTTATAGTGGCAACAGCTTCAAAACCTCTGGCTGATATGCCTCTGTTTGATAATGAAAGCAGTTTCAAATTCTGAGCTGATATGTCTCTGATAGACAGTGGCAGATGGCTTCAAATTTCTTTTTGTGCAATACCTCTGGCTCTTAGTAGCAAAAGACTTCAAACTCAACACTGCAACACCTCTGTCTCTGGTAACAAAAGACTTCAAACTCAACACTGCAACACCTCTGTCTCTGGTAACAAAAGACTTCAAACTCAACACTGCAACACCTCTGTCTCTGGTAGCAAATGGTTTCAATTTTAACACCTCTGTCTTTTGGTAACAAAAGACTTCAAACTCCACACTGCTACAATTCTGTGTTGATAGTGAAAATGCTTCAAACTCCGTCCACAGTGATATTTTATCTGCCCTCGGGATCAAGTGGCTTCAAGTCCTCGCACTGTTATACTTCCAAATTTACCCTTCTGTTCTGCTCTGCGTTTACAATGCTCAATGTTATTCAAACTGATATCCTTTAGCTCTGCTCCTGGTTTACAATGCTCAATGTTATTCAAACTGATATCCTTTAGCTCTGCTCCTGGTGATAATAATATCTTTGTCTTCGGAATGGAATGCCGGCTACGGAATGAAGTTATGGTAGTGGTCACGGAATGGAGTAGTGGAGTGAGGTGGAGGGATTGTATTAATGATTGAAGAGACGACGGAGGATTTTACGACGGCAGAGGGAATCATCATTAAATGATTTGGTTAAGAGACGTGGAAAATTCAAATACCTTGGCCATTTCACCGCTTAAATGCTATCGGATATGAAATTTGAAATGGAAGATTTTAATCTAAAGTCTGTAGAGGGTTTGTTGGTGTTTGATCAATAAAAACAATTAAAATAACCTTTTCGAATAATCCATAACTAAGCTATGCTAAACTTTTATGAAATGCCATTGTAATTTTAAACTTGTTACCTCTGCCCTTTATTTGATTTTTGTAGCCTTTGTCTTCTCTGCTCATCTTTGGAGGAATCTTCATAATTTTCTTGATGCTTTTGATTCATGAATTCACTGGGTCACTTTGTTGCAATTCTGATGTCTGCTGGTTGATGCCTTCAGGGTTTATAGCTGCGGAAAGACTGTCGGGCTGTAGAAAGGCTGATCAGCTGCAGAATGTCCACTGAGCTGCAGAATGTTCCTATAGAACACTTTAATCATGAAAATGGAATGTTTTTGGAGTATGGGTGAAATGTTATGTGGTATGAATGAAAATGGATGATGGATTATGATATGTATGAAGTGGATAATGGAATGGAATGGATTCAGTTCATGAAATGGAATGAAGGAACATAAGGGTTGTACTGCAATTCATGACATATTTTATTCATTTACAGCAAGATATCAAATTTTGTGTTTTGACATGAAAATGAGATGAATGGAAGATGGAATGAGATGAATGAAGTGTGAAATAGAGTGAAATATGAATGATGGATGAGATGGAGTATGGATGAATAAGTGAATGGAGTGAGATGAAATGAATCATAAGCACTATGGAATTGAACTTATGATTTTTATAACAGCTGCTTATAAAAACAAAAATGGGAAAAGTTAGAGTGTCAGAGAGACTCTGATTTTCACCCTATCTTTTCTGTATAAACATGCCAATCAATGATTGGTTTTCATGTTTATACCTTTATTTTATTTTATTATTATTATTTTTTTTTTTAGAAGAGAAATGCTTCAGAAAATTTAATCAAGTTGATGAAGAAGAGAGACTCTTCTTCATTAACTTCACATCATTGTCTTCTTGGAACTTCTTGACAAACTCTTCTCTTGAGAGTGGCTTGTGGTATAGCTTCAGTATATGACCATTCACAAGAAAAGTGACCTCCTCTTCATCTATAGTTCTGATTTTTACCGCCCCATTATCAAAAATTCGAACAATTTCATATGGCCCAAGCCAATGTGTCTAAAATTTCCCTTGAAAATCCTTGAATTTTGAATCAAACAAGAGAGCCCAGTCACCCTCTTTGAATTTCTTCTCCTTGATGTACTTGTCATGCCATCTAGCCCTTTGTTGTTGGACTAGACTTGTTTTCTGAACTGCATCTTGTCTGATCTCATCCAACTCATTAATTTTCTCCAGTCTATGCTTTTGTGCCTCCGTTAGATCAAGTCCTAGCTGAACTGCCATCTTGAATGTTTGAATTTGGAACTCTATAGGAAACAAAACTTGTTTCCCATAAACAAGCTCATAAGGAGTATGGCCTGTTGTGTTTCTCCATGTAGTTCTATAGGCCCACAAGGCTTCAGGAAGCCTATCTACCCAATCTCTTCTATGTAGATGAACAGTCTTTGTTAGGATTCCTTCAATGACCTTATTAGTGGATTCCACTTGACCATTTGCTTGTGGATGATAAGGAGTAGATGTTCTATGTCTGATTTTGTATTTCTCCATCATTTGTTCCACTAGCCTTGATGTAAATTGAGCTCCTTGATCTGTAACAATTTCCCTTAGGACACCAAAACGAGTAAAAATATCCTCAAAAAGAAAAGTAATTACAGATGATTCATTAGCAACAAGTAATGGTTTATCTTCTACCCACTTAGTAACATAATCAGTGCAAACTAATATGTATTTCTTTTGTCTTGATGGAGGACTAATAGGTCCTACAAAATCCAAAGCCCATTTTTCAAAAGGTTCAATGTGTACCTGAGCTTGTAATGGCATCTCACCTGAAGGAGAAGGTTTCCCTACCCTTTGGCAACTGTCACACCTTTTTACATACTCCCTTGCATCTTTAAACAAAGATGGCCAATAATATCCTAAATTAAGAATCTTATAGGCTGTCCTCTTATCTGCAAAGTGTCCGCCACAAGGTTCATCATGACATGCCTTGAGAATTTCAGGCATCTCATCTTCACGAACACACCTTCTAATGATCAAATATGGACCTGTCTTGTACAACTCATTAGCGACCCATGAATATCTTGGACTATCATTAATGATTTTTCTTTTATCCTCAGATCTATAATTTAGTGAAATTTTCCCTGAACTAAATAATTGCAACATCAAATAAACCACATGGAGTTTGAGACTAAAGATATTCATCGCAGTCTGATCTTCAACCCAGGCAAATATTTTTATTTTGAATTTAGACAGTGAAATCAGCCATAGTTGTTTGTTTTCCAGCTCATTCAGAATAGTAATGTGCATAGCTTGCAATAATAATAACTATCTTATAATCCCCATTAGTAATTGACGGTCTATTAAATATCTAATGGCAGAATGATCAGTGTGAATAAAAGTTTCATAGCCTGTTATATAGTGTCTAAATTTGTTAATGGCATGAACAACAGCTAAAAACTCTTTTTTCAGTTACAGTATAGTTTAACTCTGCAGGAGTCAAATTTTTACTGATATAATAGATGGCATAGGGAATTAAATCTTTCTGTCCCAATACTGCTCCTAGAGCTGTATCGGAAGCATCTGTCGAGATATGAAAAGGTAACTTCCAGCTAGGTCCCCTTAATATAGGTGCTTCAGAAATTTTGGTTTTCAGGGTTTCAAAAGCTAACTGGCAATCAGAAGTCCACTTAAATTCACAATCTTTGGTGAGTAATTTGAAGAGAGGAGATGATATTTTGGTGAAGTTTTCTATAAATCTCCGATAGTACCCTGTAAATCCTAGAAAACTTCTAACATCTCTTTGACAACTTGGAATGGATAGGTTAGAAATAACTTCAACTTTTGCCTCATCAACTCTAATCCCATCCCCTGAAATGTGGTGCCCTAAAACAATACCTTCAGTGAACATCATAAAACATTTTTCATGACTTAGTGAAAGGTTTGCTTCTTGACATCTTTTTAAGACTTTTTCCAAGTTTTCTAAAGCCTCTTCAAATGTATCCCCATAAACTGTGAAATCATCCATATACACCTCTACACAGTCATGTATCAGATTAGAAAAAATTCCTAATACTGCCCTTTGGAATGTTGCAGGTGCATTGCATAACCCAAATGGCAATACTCGGTAGGCATAGGTACCCCAAGGACAAGTAAATGTGGTTTTATCTTGGTCTTCAAGTGCTACTTTGATTTGATTGTAACCACTAAACCCATCTAGGAATGAAAAGTACTTTTTACCTGCTAATGTATCTAATACTTGATCTATGAAAGGTAAGGGAAAATGGTCTTTAAGAGTAGCTTTATTCAGCTCTCGGTAGTCAACACACACCCTCCATTTTCCATTTTTCTTAGGCACAATCACCAAAGGAGAAACCCACTGACTATCTGAAATAGGATAGATGAAGTTAACATTTAATAATTTTTGCAGTTCTTCCTTGACAATTTCCCTAAGATTTGGATTCATCCGTCTTTGAGGCTGTCTAATTGGTTTGAAATTTGCCTCTATATAGATGTGATGAGTACAAGTCTTGGGACTTATCCCTTTCATGTCAGTGTATTCCCATGCATATGCAGAAGAATGTCTCTGTAATACTTTGACTAACTCTTCTTGCTGAGATTTTTCTAGGTTTTTGTTTATGTTCAAGGTTTTGCCTGAAAAAATTTCACTTGTAGAGCTGCCAAATTTGTCCATAGAATGAAGAGACATCTGCCTAGATGACAAAAACTCAATATTGGATCCCTCTTGAAATGATTCATGTTTATGTTCTGGAGAGGATTCAAAGTTTTCTAGAGTATTCAGAATTTGATTATCTTCACTAATTTCTGAAATTGTGAAGAGTGGTTGTAAATATTCTTCATCCTCTATCCATTGAGTATCATCTAGATCTGTAATTGTCCTAGCTGTAGGATATAAAGTGAATTTCTTTGTTGAACTACCATCGGAAATATACATATCACCGGACCTACAACTAATAAAAGCATCAGCTGTAGCCAACCAAGGTCTTCCTAGTATAACAGGATGGCCTCCTAGATTATTCTTGGGTGTTAGGATCATGAAATCCACAGGGTACTCCCAAGAGTCTAGGGACACTGGAATGTCTTCTATTACCCCATCTCGTCTGATCACAGATCTATCTGCTAATTTTAATAGTGTGGGTGTAAAGAGAAGATTAGGAAGTTTCAGTTTGTCCATGATTTGTCTACTCATGATATTTATTGCTGCTCCTAAGTCAATGAGTGTGTTTTGAATTTCAATTCCATTGATGTGAATTTTGACAACTGGATTTCCCGGGTCAAGGTACTTTGGAATAGTAATCTTACCCATCATAATGTCTGCTATTTGTCCTAACAGTTGAATTTTCTTGGTTTCTCTTATTCTTTTTCTTGTTGTCTTCATACTCAACTCCTTTATTGTTTTGGCTAAAATTGGGATTTCCTTGATGGCCTGCAATAATGGAATTTTAATGCAAACATTTCTCAATTCATCTAAGAAATCATAATTAGGCACCATTATTTGTTTTTCTACACCTTTATCAATTTGTATTCTTTCCGGAAAGGGAGGTATAGAAGTAGATGTGGATGGTTGCTCTAATACTGGAGTTGGATTTATTGGATCTTTTTGTTTCAGTTTTTCAATGTTTTGGTCTTGAAAGGATGTATCTTCCTCAAGACTTTTATTAACCCATAGGGAGTCTTCCTCAGAATTATCTTGTTCTTGTATGATCACAGAAGGTTTCCTCTTCTCAAGTATCCTTCCAGACCTAAGTTGAACATCACTAAGGTCTAGAGGAGTAATTAAATAAGTTTGAAATTGTTGTCCTTCTATCATGTATGTATTCTGAGGGTTCTTATTATTGGGGTTTGGTATGGGCTGAGCTGGCAATTGATTGGATTTTTGAGGGAATGGTAGTGGAAGTGGTTGATTTTGATGAGATTGGTTCGGATGATGTTGTTGAGGATTTTGTTGAAAATTTTGTTGAAGATTTTGAGGAAAATTTTGTTGAGGATTTTGAGGATAAAAATGTGGATATGGTGGATAGGATGGTGGATACTGATAATATGGAGAGTATCTTCCATAGGGACCTTGTGATCCTTGTGCCCAAGCTTGAGATTGATTTTGAAATTGGGGCCAAGGTTGTTGCCAAGAATTCCAAGGTGGAGGTTGATTATACATTTGATCATGAAATCCCTGTGTCTGAGATCCCTGCCAAGGTCTTCTAGATACAAAGTTAAGAGATTCTGTGGAATCTGTAGGAGTTTCTTCTTGAAAAACAGCCTTGAGACCAGGAAGAGAAGGACAATCCTTGGTCTCATGTTTCTCAGAACAAATAACACAGGTTTCTACAACTTTTACATCCAAAGGGCACTCTCTCAAGGCATGTTTCTTCCTACATTTGGGACAAAGATTGCCAAGGCATCAGATTCAACCTTTTGCTTGTTTTGTATCTTGAGGGTGTCTATTTGTTCACTAAGACTCCCTAAGATGTCAGATTTAAAATCATCAAGCATGTGTCCTATTTCTGATCTACTTACTGTCCCAGAAGCAGATTTACTTGCCCTTGCAAGAGCGGGATCTCTTGGACCTTTGACAGTTTTAGATTTCCCTCTGGAAGGTTGATACATAACTCAGATATTTCAGGTAATGTAAGTTGTGATATATCCCCTTTTCCCATCATGTTAAGGATATCCAACCATTCATCCCTAATTGTTTTCAACAAAAGAGCTTTTAAGGTGTCTTGATCTAAGTTTTCCGTTTTTTCTCTTTTGATGTTGTAATGAAATCTCTCCAACAAATCTTCCAAGTTTTCATCTTATTTTTGTAACATCTTAAACACTTCCTCCTTATGATTGACTGGCATACAATAATCCAAATACCTCTCTAGAAATGCTTGTTTCATGTCTTCCCATGTCCTAATAGAACTATTGATCAAACTCATAAACCACTTCAATGCTGCTCCTTTCAAGGTTGAAGGGAATAATTTCAATTTTTGAGCATCTTGTAAGTAGTCATAAGTTCTACACAGAACTTAAAATTCAAATAAGAAGGTTTCAGGATCTTCAGTTTTAAGTCCATAGAAGTTTGGAAGGACAGAGGGTGAAATGTTTTTCATGGTTGTATTGGTTTCTTCATCAATTATAGGGAACCCAAAAGAGCTTCCTATTCTACCTCTTTCTCCATTTGCACCTCTACCTCCTTCTCCTCTACCTCCTTCTCCTCTACCTCTACCTCTACCTCCAAATAGTGTGTTTTCTCCATTAAAAACTCCTCCTCCTCCTTCTTCTGCCATGGTTGAATCTCCTGTAGAAATAGAAAGATTTGTGTCCCTAACAGGAGTCTTTAGATCTTCTTCTATGGCAGGTTCAGTGGATGAAGTGGAAGGTTTCTCTAATGGAATAGGTGACCTTAGATCTTCTAGAAGTCCAGGATCAGTAAAGGATGGAAGATGGGTTTGAGTTGAAGGTGTACTGGCTCTGGATCTAGATGAAACAAATGGTGTTCTAGATATCAAACTTCTGCCTCTGCTGCTTATAAATCTTCCCCTTGAATCTCTCTCCCTACGCATAAAATTGTTTTTGGATGATAAGAAACAAAGGTTACTTAGTTTTCACTTCCCCGGCAACGGCGCCAAAAATGTTGGGTCTCAATCTAGTCTCCTAAATTGAGCTCATTTAATTGTCAACCAGGATTTGTAAACTGCTGAAGTGAAGTGTACCATATGTACCTAGGTGCTTGTTTCCTAGTGCGTTGTGTGTAGTGTGTTGTGATGTTTTTGGTCTTTTATGTTGATTTATGATGTTTTTGGTCTTTTATGTTGATTTATGATGTTTTTGGTCTTTTGGTGTTTTATGTTCACAATGAAACTGCCTAGAAAACTAATGAAAAGAAGTTGGTGGTCAAAACAGAGTTAAATCTAATGTATGGAATGGCAAATGCAATTGGAAACACTGAAGCAGAATCTGAACTATGACTAAATAAAAGCAAAAGCTTGATAATGACTTTTTAGGCAAATGACAAAAACTAAACTTGAGAAATGATCACTAAATATTCAAATCCTCTAACTAAACAGTTAAACACTAATCTTACCATGATGCAACATTTTGTTCTAAGCTCTTCTATTCTATGACTAATTCCTAGTTCTATTCTGCAATTCAATTGAATATCACAGAACCCTTACTCAAAGAGTTATTGGTTTCTTTTTCAAAGTAGTTCTTTTGAGGAAGAGCTTTGTTTATGAAATGATGAGGAAATTGCAGAGAGATTTCAGACCTTATAGTGATGTTGTCTTCTGTTTCTATGGCTATGGGTCATTTGTAGATTTTAGAACAAGAAGATGTTTGTGAATAATGAAGGTTGTCTTGTTAATCCTAACAACTAGAGTAATCTATTGTGCAATGGATGACAATTTGAATATGAGATGCAAGTGCAATGAGTTAATCTAAGAATGAACCTAAGATGCTACTAAACTAGAGCAATGCTGAACTATAAGTCATCATCAAACTTGAAACAAAGTAACTGAACATGAATTAAATGCAATGAAACTTCGGAGCATTCTAACTATACTAACATGCATTATTCTATGAAGTTACACAATCTGTTTGTTCATCATTAGTGATATTTTGGAAGAGTTCCTTCTTTTGGAAGGGGTAGAACAATTCTGACTGTGTAATTGTATGCAATTGAAAGCAAATGAACTAAAAGCAAATGAAAAACTAAGTTATCACATCCATACCCTACTTGTCATTATGATGTCTTGGGCAAGCGTTTAAGAGCAAGATCAGAGATGATACTTAGTAAAAACACACAATTAAATCATTCATTATCACAGTCATATCTTGAACTTCTTAAGGATGTCTTGGAAGAGTTTCTTCTTGTGGAAGAGTGATTAGAACAAGTGTAACTATGATAGTGAATAGCAAAACTACAACTAATTCCTACAGTACTATAGTTATTCATCATTCATCATTATAATCTGTTGGAAGAGTGTCTTCTTGTGAAAGAGCTGGAATGAATATAAATACAGTAGCTAGTTAAAACAACTACAAATTCAACTCCTATTTCTACAATACTATAGTCATTCAACATTCATCATTATGGTCTTTTGGAAGAGTATCTTCTGGTGGAAGAGTTAGAATGATAACGACTACAGTAGCTAACAAAAACAACTATTAATTCAAATGCAAAGTGTAAAGGCAGCTAGAAAAACTTATCTAATTAACGCAAAATAAATCCGTGCAAGAGGCAGGGGCCCTCTACCACTTGACGACATTCAACTCCAAATTAAATCATGCCTTCAAAATAACTTTGTCTTCTCCATTAACGATGCAATAGTTTGAACATAACACTCTGCGTTTTCAGGAATGTATCACAGAGTTTAAACAAAATCTAGCAGCAAATCTAACATAAAATCTTTAACACAGCTCTCGGTCTCCCCAAGAGTTTATAAAGCAAATGCACGTAACAATAATTACAAAAATTTAGGAATAATGTCTTTCCTTATCCGAATCATTTTAGGACTCTTTGAGGTGGCTACGTGAAGGAGAAAAGACAGCTGGACTGAGACAGTCCTAATAGAAGTCTTCCTTCATAAATGTGTTCCCCACGTTCAAAACCATACCCAGAATTCATTTCTTCCTCCATGATGAGCAACGAACCATGTAGACATGACATGGATCATGCCCATATGCAGTTTTTCTCAGGAGGCCACCTGGAACATACTCAAACATGAAGGCAGCTGCAGAATCGCCGGTTAGCTACGGAATGTCTGCATTCTGCAGCTAGTTCCGGTCAAAATGCTTAACAATGGCAAAAATCACAAAATTCAACAAGTCAGTCATGTAAATCATTCTAGAAGTAATTTTAACTATATTTATTGATCAATTGGGTCTAATATAGAAATGGACAAGGGAAAATGAGGTAAAAATGAGGTGAAGGAAAGCACAAATTTGAGGCTCAACATCAGCTACACCCTAGGGAGGTTGCACAACATATTCCTCCTTTTCCTAACCATTAGAGACATATCATAAAAGAAATAAATGGAGGATAAGACACCTATTTACCTCTATCTTCACCATTTACATTTACATTTTAAATTTTACATTCATTCACTATAATTTTCCAAAATGTAAAAGACACGAATATAGAACATATATAACATTACAACCAAGGCAATAACCAAAATGTAAGCACAAAAATGTAAAATGTTTGAATTGTTGGAATATAACATCAAGACATTAAAAAATTAGCATAAATAGTTGAGCCATATCATTATGTATCAACAACAATGTAAATACACAATGCTCCAAAAGGAATGCACTCAAGCCACAAGATGGCTGAAATACACTAATGAAACTTAGCACTGGAAAGTAAAAAACGTTGTTGCTGTTGGAAACTACTGCTGCTGGGAATAAGATCTATGTGCGAGAGGTTGCTGGAGTGCTTAGAAAGATCCAGTATTTTATCCATGGACTCTACTCGCAAAACCCAAAAACCCAAAAAAGGTTTGGCCATATTTTGAGTTTGGAATTTCAGCCCTTTTTGGGTTGCACACTCCACCCTTGCTGGCTGAGTTACGCACTCCTTGGAGATAACTGCTGATGTAGAGCTAAAATAATAATATATTAGCTGCAATATTACTCACTCAGCTCACTAACTGAAGGGTTTGTCCCTTCTCCTGATTCCAAAGCTAAAAAATTGAGATCTAGTTCCTTTACTGAATATGTAGATGTTGCATGCAAAACTACTGGGAAATACTGCATTGTCTAGCAAGTATGATGATGTATCCTGATGATAGATAATAAAATGCTGATCCTAGGCTACTAAAGT
The DNA here is from genome assembly GCA_034641835.2 of Pinus albicaulis. Classification (NCBI taxonomy): domain Eukaryota; kingdom Viridiplantae; phylum Streptophyta; class Pinopsida; order Pinales; family Pinaceae; genus Pinus; species Pinus albicaulis. The sequence goes on from CM076578.1 coordinate 951,840,489, forward strand.
AATCCCCTTAGTGAATTATTAATCCCTCATGGGATTCCAAGCTGAGTTTCTTGGAACTTCCTCTTCTCCTCAAACCCTCACAGTAGAGTTACGTAATTCCTGCAGGAAATGTTACTGCATAGGAGAATAGATGGATTTCCTAATGCCATATATGGAAATGAAACTCCTGGAAGACTACAATGGATCCAAAGTATGGAGGGTTGATCCCTCTATAGGTTTCTTAGTTGATGTATTGAGAATAACCTTCCAATTCTCAAATCCAAATTCATGAATGCATAATTCCTATAGCTTTAAGTGCAGATGAGAGTGGCTGAAAGTGGCACTGATTTTTAGATGATGAATGTTTCCAAGAAAACCTTCCCAAAGTATGCACCTAAAGTCCCCCGTTGATAAGGGTGGGGTTCCCGCTCAGGAACACCTGGTGCTAAACAACACAATAGACTTAGCTAAAAATTTGAAGTGTGCAAAGAAATGTCCTACGACACTAAATAATAAAAATTTAGACTCCCCTTCCTTTGCTTCCCTCATCTTTCTTTTATGGTTGTGAGCCTTCCCTATCCTTGGCCCACCTCATAACTACGTTACACATGTGGCTACTAGCCTCCATAAAGACTTCATTGTCCTCCATGATCTTTGTCACTATTGCAATTACTCTCCACTTCCTCTATCATGTGTGCATTTAATGCACCACTTCCTCCATCACTTCATCATTATTACTCCATGTTCTCTGCATCATCTTGCATTTATTCCTTCACAATCTCCATCATATTCCTCATTATGGCTTCATGAAATCCACTTTTCCTTCATCATTATGATTCTCCACTACTCAACTAACCCACATTCACACTATATAAGTGGATTTTATTCATCTACTGGGTTTATGGGTCCCTCCACCCTTTTATTTACTTAAATAAAGAATAAAAGTAAGAACTCTAATATTCCAATTAGCTGATGGAAAATTTGGAAAATTACAGTCCTCCCCACCAAAATGTTTCTTGTCCTCAAGCAACTGCAAATGCGGATGTTGCAGAAATCCATCTCCCTCCCAAGTGGCATCCTCATATGGAAGGTTTCCCCATCTTCTCCAGTGTTTTATGAATTTCCGGCTCCATAGTTGCCTTTGTAGAATGTCTAGAATGGCCTCCGGCTACATAGCTAGATGTATCTCCTCATAAATGAATCCCTAAGTATCAACCATCTATTTTCCAAGAGCCTCTTCTGTACATGAGATATTTTAAGTGTAGTGGTTCCTTCCCCAAGTGGAAAGTCCAAACTTATAAACTATCTATCCAACCCATGCTACATGGAGTAGTTTGTGTCTCTCCATGCTCCAATCCTTGGCCCTCGAGGCCTTGCTTGCTATAAGTATCATCTCAAAACTTTGAAAAGTAGGAAATAGAGACATATGGATTGACATGTGAAATGTTGAACCATACTCTCCCAATAGCAGCCACCACATCAATTCTTCTTGCTACCAGAACACATCATCATCATGCCAAGTATGGTGGCCATACTCTCCTAACAGAATCCAACGTAGTAAGGCTTCATGTTTCCATCCCAGATCATCATTATGTAAGGAATGGGAGAATGTCAATCCATACTCTCCCAAGATTAACCAATGAAAAAATGACTCTTGTTGCCACCCCACATCAACATAATGCAAAGCATGAAGCAATGATATACTGATTAACATGTAGAATTTCACACAAAACTTTCCTAATAGAAACTAGCATAGCCAGGCTTCCTGCTGCCACATCATATGAGTACCATGAAATATCCCAACCAATAACATACCCATTGACATGTGATATTTCATGTGATGGCCAAACTCTCTCAAAATTAACCAACACAACCATGCCTCCTATTGTTGCATCACACTAGTACTATGCAAGGCATGGAACATACAAATGTGAAATGTCGGGTGGTAACCATACTCACCCAAGAGCAGCCAGTGCAGCCATGCTTCCTTTTGCCATGTGTCATATATTTTCAAGTAGCTTTTCAACCACTTTCTCATCATCTCCATCCATCCATCCAATTGTGGGTGATGACTCATATCATGCACCAGCTTGGTATCCACCAAATGGAGACACTCCTTCCGAAAGCTGCTCATACAGTAAATATCCCCATCACTATCTATGGCCTTGGGAAGACATGAAGCATGAAGACATCCCGTAAAGATAATCTGGTCAAGGTTGAAGAGATGTAATCTATGAAAATGTCGAAGCAATGTGCATACCTCAGTAGCGGATCAATGTCTCCAATACCATCCTCCACAATCTGATGACAATATTTTCACTCCATGATATGTCGAAGTACATCCTCCTTGAGGTCTCTCCATGAGAACCTGTCATCTATGGCCCCATAAAACCTATGAGGTTCTGAATATGCTGTATGTAAAAACTTCTCTTTGAGTTGTGAGGTGCTCATCAAGAATGCTCTGTCCTGATAATGGAATATGTTATGCATTACATGAAGTATACCATCTACAATCTTCCCATCCAACGCTTCATAAGTGAAGCGGTCATCGAAATTCTCAAATAATAACTAGGCCCTCAAATCATCACCACTCCTCAGTGACAGTATTGATGATCTCCATGATAGTGCATATGTTGTCTCATGATCCTCTCCATACTCAACTCTTAAATCATAGTCCTACATTGGACTGATCCACCATTGCTTCCTATCCTGCAATTGTTTCTCCTCCTCAAAAATATGTCAAAGACTATGGTGGTTGGTCTTCACCTGACAACTACTTCCAATAAAAAACTACCAGAATTTGACTAATTCATGCATAATGGAAAATATCTCTTTGTCGTAAATAGAATATGACAACTCATGCGATAGTAACCTTTGATTATCGAAAGCTATTTTATATCTTCCATGCATTAGGAATATGCTAATATCATCCTCAAAAACTCCACACTCCAACACAAAGTGTTGTGTGCAGCTCAACAATGTCAAAATGGGATAGCTATACATCTTCTCCTTGAACCAATCAAGGGTCCTTTGCGTAGTGATAGTCTGCTCCTCCAAATCAGCAATGTGCTCTAACCCCTGGTCATGCAATTTCCCTGATGGCATGACCCCACAAATCTCCATCTGATGTACTAAAATAATATGGGGTGGAAATGTTTGCATACCTTGGATAGACTTATGCTTGAGAACATCTTGCAAAGATACCTGAGTTCCTGCAACCAGTGCAATTTCTTCTCCAACTGCTGGTGATGGTGATGGCTACTCCTATACTGTTGCACCAACACTGGTATCTACTTCCTCTTCCTCATGAACCTCATGAATCATGCCTGGGACTCTCAATGTCGAATGCTTAGGACCATATTGAAAATATGCATGTGATCCTCCCACTAATGCAAGTACCTCTACTACAGCTAGTGGTGGTGGTATTTTATCTTCTCCCAGAGTATCAATGCTGACATCTTCCTTTTTCTCCTCATATACTTCCTCATCAATGTCAGAAAATGTCTCAATGGAAAGTTCCTCCATTTTTATTTTCTCAAACCTCTCTACCAACCTTTGAGTGAAGTCTGCATATGCAGTCACTCTTGCATGCTCCATATTGTTGAACCACCAATCATTTACTTCACCTTCAAGGTGTAGTTTTGCAATCTGAACAACCTCTACTTCTGCTACTTGGTGTAGTTGGACGAATGCATCTAAGTTATCCATCCAAGCTTATATCGTGCTTGTGGATGACCCATAAAATGTAGGCAGGAAGAATCTACCCTGCATATTTCCTTTTCTTCTATTTTTGTTGCGGGGTCTCTGGTTCTCTTTAATCTGGAAAAACTGTTGGAAGGTCATATTCTCTTGGAATTATCTGGATTGATATCTATACTCTGCAAGATAATCACTCAGTGTCTCATGCTCCAAATATCCTTCATATCCATGCCATTCATTTCCTTCTGCATGTAAAGTGGGCATAGTAGGGTATTGTGGAACTTTCTGTACTGCTAATTGCTTATATTGCTGATAGGAAGTGCTAAGCCCTTCTCCATTTTGAAGCCCTCTTGAGGTTTCCTTTTACCTTTCCCTTCTCATTTAATTGATCTCCATTGTGAGATATTTCATATATCTAAAGAGAAGTGTGGAAAAACTCATCCTTCCGCGATTGAAGACTTCTTCTTTTTTCTGCTTCTTCTTCTTATTCCTCTAATGTCATGAAATTCCCACAATATGAGCCAAAGATCATGTTCTGATACCACTTTAATATTTCAAAATGGAAAAGACAGGAATATAGAACATCTATAACATTACAATAAAGGAAATAACCAAAATGTAAGCACAAAACTGTAAAATACTGGAATTGATGGAATATAACATCAAGACATTAAAACATTATAAAAAATAGTTGAGCCATATCATTATGTATCAATAGCAACGTAAGTACATAGTGCTCCAAAAGGAATGCACTCAAGCCAGAAGATGACTGAAATACACTAATGAAACTTAGCACTGGAAAGTAAAAACTGTTGTTGTTGTTGGAAACTATTGCTGTTGGGAAGAAGATATATGTGCAAGAGGTTACTGGAGCACTTATAAAGATCTGGTATTTTAACCATGGACTATACTCGTAAAAACCAAGAAAAACCCAACAATGGTTTGGCCATATTTTGAGTTTGGAATTTCGACCCTTTTTGGGTTGCACACTGCATCACTGCTGGCTGAGTTACGCACTGCCTGGAGACAATTGATGATCTGGGGCTAAAATAATGATCTATAAGTTGCAATAGAACCCACTCATCTCACTAACTGAAGGGTTTTTCCCTTCTCCCGATTCCCAAGCTCAAAACGTGAGATCTAGCTCCTCCACTGAATATGGAGCTACTGCATGCAAAACTGATGGGAAATACTAGGTTTTATAGGAGGGATGATGATGTAGCCTGATGATAGATAATACAATGCTGATCCCAGACTACTGAATTGATCCCCAGATTGAAGTATTAATCCCTCACAGGAGGATTCCAAGCTGAGTTTCTTGGAACTTCCTCTTCTCCTCAAACCCTCACTGCAGAATTACACAATTCTTGCAGGAAATATTACTACATAGGAGAATATATGATGGCCTGATGCTTGATATAAAAATTAAACTCTTGAAATACTTCAATGGATACATAGTTTGAACGGTTGATCCATCCACAAGTTTCTCTGCTGAAGTAGTGAGAACAACCTTCCAACTCTCAAACCCAAATTCAGGAATGCATAATTCTTGTAGCTAGAAGTGCAGATGAGAGTGGCTGAAAGTGGCATGGATTTTTAGATGATGAATTCTACCTAAGAAAACCTTCCCAGAGTAGTCACTCGAAGTCCCCCATGGGTAAGGGTGGGGTTCCCACTCGTTAACACCCAGTGCTAAACAACACAGCAGAATCAGCTAAACAACTGAATCGTGCAAAGAAATTTCTTATGACACTCAATAACAAAAATTCAGACTCCCTTCCTTTGCTTCCCTCATCTTCCTTTTATGGTTGTGAGCCTTCCCTCACCTTGGCCCACCTCATAACTACTTTGAACATGTGGCCACTACCCTCCATAAAGACTATGCCAAAATAGAAATCGTTGTACTAATTATGGCGTGGAGAAGAATTCATGAAATGCCACATAAAGAAAAAATTGAATAGGGTTATTGACTGCGCCTTACATATTCCAACAGCCAAATATGCTTTGTTCTGTCTGACATTTTTACTGTGAGCAGATGGACAATCTATATTTTTAATATTTCAAGGTCTATGAATTTCCCATGATAATACCACATCACTTGCTTTTCCTCTTCAAGAACAACCCAATCTACAGAGTTAGGCATAAATTCCTAACTTTTAATATTTAATTTATTTATTTTGGATTTATAATTGTTTTATGAGAGAGGCTAACATTCCCCCCTTCAATTATAAATACAAAATAATAACGAGGAACCATCTTCCAATTTCTCATGTTGAACCTTAAAAAAAATGCCTGAAAAACCGCCAAAGCTAGATGCTGAAAAAACTACAATCTGAAGAGACCAACTTTTTGCAAGGTGATTGTGACAACAATTTCCAAATTTTTGGGTTTTATGGAAACATAGGGCTCAAATATAGAGAGGTATCTCATTAAAAATTAACTCTTTTGCACAACTAAGAGATTTTTTTCTTATCTTGCATGTTAGGAACAAAAATTTCCTTCAATTTCCCAATTCTTTTCTGATTGTCCACAATCTTCTCTGGAAAAAAGTGACTTAAATATGACATTGCATGGTCAAAATAATAGGTTGTGAAGATGTGAATGGATCTCTCATTATTTAGTAGTTGTTTAAAATATGAAATAGGTTAGTGTACTTTAATATATTAGGAACCAAAAAATCATCCAGTTTCCCAAAACTCATCTTGTTTTGGCCACAATATATTCTGCAAAAAGATGGCTAAATAGGACATTACTGAAAAATGTGCCTTCAAAGATTTTTTCAAATTTCCTCAAAATTATTTCAAACTTGCTTCATGGAGACTGTTGGGTGTCATTTTTATACTCATTTGCTACATTTTCTTCCCTCATTTCTTCCTTTTTTACCTTCAACCTGGGGGTTATACTTACCTTTTTCCTTTCCTTTACCTTGAAACAACATAACTCTACCTTGTTTCATTACTTTGTCATTCTCATTAATTATTACGATGTATCATTCCTTTTCGTGGCTAACTAATATGAACATTGGGAGAATTCCTTTGGTATTTTGCTATTTTTTTAGACACTATTTTAGGCACAGGGACTTGGGACATACAAGCGCACATAACCAGTTGCAAACATGTTGTTACAGCTTGCTGTTACACAATGTTTCTACTACACATAGCGTCACTTTGGCTTTCACGCCTTTTGATGTTACACGGTGATGTTATTATAGATCTGGTGCTACAGTTGCACTGTTGTTTAGGTATTCCTAGATACCAGATGTTGATCCGTCTTAAAATATTTTATGCTAGAGTTGTCGTATTCCAACAACGTTTGTAGTAGTTATCATGTATTGTTATTTAGAATAACAACTTCAGACAGTTTGAGTGAAAACAATGCTTTTCCATTCAGGATTTTCATTAAGGGAATCAAATGTAACTATATTTACTTTATTTTGATCAGCATGAGAATCAGGAGATTCTCATGAATGATATATTCCTCATTTTTAGGAAATTTAATTATTATATAGACACTCTAACCTTTGAGGTCAGGGGGTTAGCACGGAACACTATCACCATTTTGACTCTGTAACTTTTTGATCACCATAATACAAAATATTGTGTTGTTGTTGTTACATGTGTTGATTGATCTAATTCCTATTTATTTCTCAATTCTTCCTACACCCCGCTAGGGAGGAAGGGCCCTCCTCTTTAGCAGGGATTCCAGTTGTAAGATAGTTGTATTATATCTTATATCTTTGCATATTTGTGGAGTGCCATTGTTGTGGTGTTAGTTATAAGTAGATATGCTTCAATTCCAGGTATTTAATATATTGCTAGAAAGATCCAATTAGAGGTACTAGTTGGTGTATTTAGTGTGTGGCGTGCTAGATCCTAGTTTATTTTAAGTGTGGTTACATTCCTGTAGATCCTTTTTATTCTGAGGCCTGAGTGTTAATTTCAACAATTGGTTCAGCAACGATTTCTCCTTGTTTTATTTTTTCTTCTGGTATGATGTATCAGTATAGACAGTGCAACTACCATTGAAATAAAATATGTTCCTAGTCAAAAATTTATGTGTATCTTCTTAGTCATTTAAAAGTGATTAATACAAATCAACATTTTGGCATCATTTCTGGGGATGGAAGTGACGACACAATTAGCCATAATTGTTTTTTTGATGATAGGGTGTTCCTAGTCTGCAGTCTCTGGGTGGTAAGAAGAGAGCTAATAACCTACGCATCACTCTAACATACTTGAGTGGGCTCACCATTGCTACACTAGGGAACTTGGGAGCGTGATATTTGGGTTTTTTTTAGAACATGTCTTCAGCTATACATTTTTTGGGTGGTAAGATGAGAGGTAAGAAACTGCACATCGCTCTAGAATACTTGGGCGGGCTCACCATTATAGAACTGAGGTAGTTATAGTGAGGTTTGATACACATAGGGTCCATGTGTGCTCGTAGGATACCATAGAAACCAAAACACCCCCAATATAACTAACTACAAGAAAGACGGGTCGTAAAAAGGAAAAGAAGAGTGCAGATTTGGGAAGGAAGACATTATTTGGGGATTTGATTTCAAAAGCAGAGAAAGAAAAATCCACTTCATACAAAAAAAATAGGAAGACATGACCATGTAAATATGTTACTATATCAAGGCCTGAGGCATCTACACGCTCTATGTTTGGACCTCATCACCCTTCAAACAACATATCCACTCCTAAAATTAAGATCCCAAATCAGAAGCAACAGTGGGAAGCCATTGATCAAAACTTAAGAATTGAAGGACAAGGGAAACTAGCGAGGGGCGGCTTAGGCCTCAACTCAAGCAATTTTTTCTTGATTATCATTATCTGGATTTGGGTAGCACAGTAAAATAGTTGGTCCTGGAAAAACCTGATCTTTCACCCATTAGTCAGTCCCCTGCACATTCCGGCGTGATTTCATCTCATCAAAAAGGATCAGTGATTGGGGACGAAAACACTAATTGCACTATTACTACTTTTGAAATCCCAATATTGGCAACAAGGGATGAATCTCCTATGAATAATATTCCTTTATCATCTCTTCCATCCTTTAAAGGGATGGCTATCGAAGATCTTGATACCTTTATGCTCGAATTCGATGTCTTATGTAGGAGTTACGACTACATTTCAGACTCTCAGAAGCTAAAATTGTTTCCTGCTACTCTGAAAGGGGAAACGTTGAGATGGTTCATGGGACTGAGTTTTGGCTCGATTTAGACTTGGAGAGAAATGAAGGATAAATTCCTCTCTAAGTATCAAGACTACTGTCGGACCAGGTATTTGAAGAAATAAATCTTCAGTATTACACAAAAGGAGGAGGAAGGCCAGGAAGATTATATGGAACAATTCCACTAAAATCTACAAAGCTCTAAGTTTAGTGACTTAACACTGGAAATTCTGAAAAAAATATTTCTAAGAGGTATGAGAGATCACTATCTAGAGCACTTGAATCTTCTAGGAAAGGGAGACATATCACAAGAATTTTTTGAATAAATAATGAAGCTCTGCCTACGGAGTTCAAGAGGATCAACCAAAGGGAGGAGTTCAGTTCGGGACCCTTCAGTCTGGATACAAAAGTATACAAGTGGACGAGTGACTAGATTAGAGATCATGAATATATTTGAGGATTTTAAAACCGATCTCATCAGTATTCTGTCTACCCAGATTACCACGGCATAAGTTAAGAAAGCACAAGTAGAAGTTGAAGCGACTTTGGAAATATTCTATTATCGGTACAGAAAGAAACATCTACAAAGAGAATGCTAACTAAACAACATTAGCTTGTGCAATATCTGTGAGTTAGAGCATTCCATTGGCCAGTGCCCAGAACTACCCAGACTGAAAGCAGTACTTAAGTAATCAAGTGAGGAGGTCTAGTCTTCCTACTTCATCAAACCGAGGAGACCATGGCATCTGTGACCTATATGTATGCCTCCATATTTTTTCTCTTTTAATTCTTGGAGAAATGTTTATAATGGTCATCAATTCCCATGGCTATATCCTACTCCTTCTTCAATACAATTTCCTTCACCCTGGAACCAGTCGCCTTCCCCTACACCAATGAAATATCCTCCATCTCAACCTTATCCTTGTAATTAGAATTGGAGAGGTAATGATCAAGGTCTAGCTCCCTCTACACTACCAATGCAGCAGGAGTTACAATTGCGTCCTCCCCGAATTCCCGCACCTTCTTTCTGACCCCAATTACCTGTGCAACCTAACCCCAATCCGAATAATAAGGCAGTCCAGAACATATAGGCCCAAACTACTTTCTATACTTACCTTATCACTCATGTCGGACTTAATGAGATTGAGCTTCAATCGGGAAAAGTAATTAGACTTGACCATTCTCATATCATCACTGAGGAAGAATGTGAATCACCTAGAACAGGTATAGTCGATTCTAAAGCAGTTGTTACACCTGTAACAGTCGATAAAGCACAGAATATCACACCTGTAGCAGCGAGCTCAGGAAGGACTACCACTCCTGCAACAACCAACCTAGGCAAGGCTCATGCATCCATGAAAAATGACTCAGTTGTTAGGGCTCAATATCCTCCATATCGTCAATGATTAAATGAAATTGGGGCCTCACAAACTGAATCTGAGCTTCTCAAGGAATTACATAATTTTTATGTACAAATTCTGCTCTTACAAGCTCTCAAGGAAGTGCCTATTTACATTAAAACAATGAGAGATCTACATGTCAAAAAGCCACGAAGGAAGCCAAAGGAACCTGCTACTATCCCTGTTATGTGGAAACTGTCTGAACTAATGACTAATCAACCTCTGTTAACTAAATATGATGACCCAGGGAATCCTACAGTTACTTTCTATATTGATGAACATCCCATAACCAATACTTTAATTGACTTAGGGGCGACCATTAATGTGATGACCAAGGATATTTTTATCTCCCTAGGACTCCATAGGCTTAGAGCTACACCCATAGTGATTTAATTAGCAGATAGGTCATGTGTTAAAATTTAAGGGGTGTTAGAATATGTGGTGATTACTGTAGATTCTTGGAAATATCTGGCTGATTTTTTCATTTTGCAAACCAAATCCAACCTGGGGGGGCCTCCTTTGATTTTGGGGAGACCATGGCTAGCCACAACAGACACATTTATCGAATGTATATCTACATCTATGATGATCTTGGATGGGCAAGCCACTAAGAACCTTAACCTTTACCCTCCAGTGAAACCCCATATGGATTTGAATAGTCCATGGTGGGACAAGTTTGAACCTAAATCTGATTTTTCCCTACCTCTCCTCACACTTGGAAAAGAAAAATATTTTAAAGATAAAATAGAGGATGACATCATAAATGAATTTATTAGAAACTCACTCTTTGTTGCTTCTATTAGAGATCTAGGGGAAAATGATGAGGTAGAGTATGTAAATATTTAACATATGAGAACCACTCTGCATAGTGATAGTAGTCCAGCTGAAATTGAGCTAGCAAAATACTTAAACATTAATCCTAAATTGATTGTTGAACAAAATAGATTGTTGATACCACTGTTACAGAAGTATAAAAAGGAATTTGCATGGGATTACATTGACATGAAAGGAATCCATCCCAGCATGTGCACTCACCACATTTACCTTAAATATGGCTGCAAATAGGTTAGACAACCACAACGCCGGGTAAATTATGCACTTAAGGAGGTAGTGAAAGAGGAATTATAGAAACTTCTTAATGCCAATTTTATCTATCCTATCTTTGATAGTTAGTGGGTGTCTCCGCTTGTCATTGTTCTGAAAAAAATTGCAAGTGGAGATTCAGTGTAGATTATAGAGAACTCAATAGGGCCACCGAGAAGGACCATTTTCCCTTACCATTTATAGGCCAGGTCCTGGATACTCTTTCTGGGAAAAAAAAATTTCATTCCTGGATGTGTTCAGTGGCTATAACCAAATACTAATTTCCTCGTAAGATCATGATAAGACAACCTTTACTTGCCTATGGGGTACTTTTGCATACATAATCCTTCCTTTTGGCCTCTGTAATGTGCCAGCAACATTTCAGAGGGAAATATTAGGTATATTTTTGGATCTATTGAATGATTGCCTTGAAATATTCATGGATGATTTTACACCTTATGGTGATGCTTTTGAAATAGCATTAGTCAATTTGGAAAAGGTGTTGGAATGTTGTGTACAAACTAATGTTGTACAAAAAAATGCGACATGATGATGATCGGGGGGATCGTCTTGGAACATTTCATCTTGGTAGATGGAATCAAGGTATACCATGCAAAAATTGAGGTAATATCTGATACAGGAGAATCATGGTTCCAAAAATGTGTACATTTAGTAGAATCTAGGGAGTCTTATGTTTTTCGAAAGAGTTAATTTCTTAAGTATTTCATTTATGAAATTTCCAATATTTTGAGTGATTTATGTGAGACATTTCGAATAGGGTTTAATTAAATATTGAGAGGCATATTTGTAAATGTTCCTGAATGTAGACGAACATGAGTGATTTATGAGTGATTGGTGTGGATTGAGATATTCTAAAATATTGTAAATATTATATTAGAAAGTAGTTCATAATTTATGGAGGATCCTTAGGATTTAGTTCAATGTTGAGATCCTCAAGAGATAAAGAATCGATTTTAGGAATTAATTAATGACTTAGAGGATTCTTAGGATTTTGATGAGTAACCTATGGATCTAAACCAAAATTGGTTACATAACCTTTTGTATAAATTTGTAAAGCCTCAAAGGCACAAACAGTGAAAAAAAAGAGATAGGTTCTTAGAGTGAAAGCTTAATTGTAAGCCTGCAAGCATAGAGAGAGAGGAAGAGAAAAGGGTCATGTAAAAGGCACATCATACCAAAGATAGATTGTAAAACATATTTTTATTTGTATCTGTACATTTATTTATTGAATGAGGAAATTTAATCCATTGTGATTGTGTGTGTCATTCATTTTACGTGTTGAGTGATCCGTAACTGTGAATTTATGGTTTCTACGTGATAAACCATGTGAATGAATTCAAATTGTATATATAAGTCTTTCTGAGTGATAAAGGACTTAAGACTAGGTAGAATCTAGGTGATTCCAGTCTAGAGCTAATAGATGTGCGTACAAGTCAAGTAAAGAACAAATTGCGAATTCTGGAAGAAGAGGAGAAATATAGAGAGTGCTCTGTATTCATGCTAGAGTAGCGTTAAAAGAGACTAAATAAGTTCAGGAAAGATCAACAACTTTAAAGACAAAAGAAAAGCTCAGGATAATTTTGCATGGAATAATTCCGAACAACAAAGGAGGAGTAGTGCAGAGGAGACTGTATTACAGAGAATTGAAAGTATAAAGAACAGAAGTTGATTAAAGATCGAAGAATGAAGAAGAACTCAAAAGGCAAATTTGACGGAAGGATTAAATCGTAGTATCAAAGGTTTAGTAAGTGAAGACAAAGATCAAAGAAAGAAAAAAAGCATGAAGTGGACGCACGCCGGCTTGGAGGTATTCCACATCGGTGATTGTTTTGTTTGCAATTTAAGGTGTCGCAAGATAAACTGAATAACTTGTGATGAGATAAAGTTTGAAATTTACGATGCAGCGAAAGGGGGGTTCCCATGTGTCGGCACTGCGCAACATCATGCATCGGTGGTTTTAAATTTTAGTGTTAAAGACTTCACAAGGTAACCAAGATAATTTGTGATGCGATGCAGTAAGTACTGAAGGATGTGATGCGATGGGAGGAGCCACATGTTGTAACTGCACATTAGCGCTCACCGCTGATCTTATGATTTATTTTTATCGGCAGTGGTAGACTATGGGAAAGAGATTGCGACACATTGTGATTGGTTTGCGGATGGTGGGACCCTTGAACCGTGTTTCGAATGTAGGTAAATGAATTAAGGATATGTGGGTTATGTTATAAAGTTAAGTGATGTTGATTGCATTAAGTATGTACGTTATATCTACTATGTTTGTATAAAGGAATTATGTGGGCCATAACCCACATGATTGAATTAATTGTATAGTGTGAAGGTGTGTATGAAATAAGGTTATGAAGTGGTGACAAGGAAAAAGTATGGGTTTATTATATTGAGTTATCAACCCAAAGAGTCACTCATGGTTAAATCTTCCACATGCAAAATTGATTTAAAGGGTGAATGATGTGGTTAGATGTGGGGTTAATTTCGCTAACCTTCAATATGTGCATTTTTGGTTAACTGTGACCTTATGGTTGCATCATTTGGTATCCAAGAAAGAAAACGCTCTTTTGAGAGAAATTTAGAGTAGGTATGCTCCACGGTAGAGAAATCATAGTGGTTTTTTCCTTTGAAGACAATTTAGAAATTATGGAATTATTTTATTTTATAATTGGCATAAAAAATTTGTGAACGTAGAACAGGTTTTGATGAAATCGGGACAACAAAAATTCTTTGAAGAGAACAAAATAGGAAGAATTTTCAGAGAATCAGAGTGGAGTAGCAGAAGTGAAGAGAATAATCAGATCTGAATCTGATTGAGTAAAGAGATAGAAGGAAAATCTACTTTGGCAGAAAGTAGATCAGATTTTTTAAGGACAGAAAAGAGAAACTACAACAAGAACATGTGTTCAGAAAATTAGACAGTGAGGTATGGTCTTCATGGTTTCAGTTAATTAATGATGAATTATTGACTGAAAGAAATTCTATGAAGAGGTTTGATAGTTTTAGCCAAGAACAAACAAAGTTTTGATGATGATGGAAATGAACCTATTCAACTAGAGGTTGGAAGAAAGGAGAGAGGTGTCTGAGTGTAGCAGCCAGAGGAGCAACGAATCTGTAGAAGGTTCAAGAGAGTGGACCAAGAGAGAGAGAGAATACATAGGAAGAGATCAAGATTAGATAGGAAGCTTGATACGGTATTGAGTAGCAAGAGGATATTTCTACAAGAGAAGGCTATGTTACATATCACCAATCGAGCATGGATGAGCTCATGATGAAGATAGCCATGGAGGGTCATAGAAGAGGTTCTAGAGAATGCCATAAATGTAATATGAGTAATGAGGGGTGAGAGAGAAATCTTGCAGTGATGATAGTATAGTTGGACATATTACAGGGATGGCTACAAGAGAAAGAGAATGAATAGCAAAGACATGTATGGAAAATGAGGAAACGGGTTAGATGGAACCTATTGGAAAAAATATGGAAAGTCAAACTGATAAATGAGTTCAAAGAAGTTGAGAAAAGATATATTGACTTGTTGGAGAAGGAGAGACTCAAAGGAGTTGAGTCACAACAAATAGGATCTACTGAAAACCAAAAAGTACCTTGTGAAAGATTGGTGCTTGAAGCATCAAACGAGACTATTTTTAAAACAAATGATTTGTGTATGATTGCAGGTACATCACATGATGATGAACAAACTTTAGAATTTTTTAAAAAGGAGGAGCATAATATGAAATATGTTAAGATTAATAATGAGATAGAAATATCTCAGAAACAAAAGGAGACAAAGAGGTCTCATGGAAAAATGTAGCAGAATATTGGAGTTGGTAACAGTGAATATTGGAATAGCATATATGAGTTAAGACATGAAGATGAATAAAACGTATTTACTATGCCTAATGAGTTTGGAATTTTTAAGCATGATATTCAGACATGCGTGTATATTTAGCAGAGAAATAAGGGCCATTTGATGATGGGTCAACAAAAAGTGAAGGTACTGAAAACTGTGTAAAGTTTCCAAATTCTACTCCAATTGAAATTGTTGAGTTATATAGAAAGTTAGAACTTCTAAGAATAAATTTGGAAAAGCAGAGGATATATACTTAGGATAAATTGTTGAATAAGGAAGACAAATAAATTTTCATGAATGACAATCATAAAGAAGAGAGTAAGGATGTAAGAATGGTAATAAGAGTTCATAAAATTGACATTATAGAGGAAGGAGTTAATTATTGTGAACCAGAGCAGGGAGACATCCTTGAAACAGATGATATGGGGGAGAGACTAGTTGAAAGTCTCGTGAGTTCATTGGAGAATTTAAATCAACATATTGATGTGCTGACAAAGGAGTTAGAGGAAAACTAAGAGCAGAATATTGAGATGTTGCCAGAGAAGGAAAAGGAAATAAGGCCTTATCTTTTTAATTCTAGTAGTTGTTTTATGATTACAGGTTCAGATGAAGATGAGGCAAACATGTTTCAAGTTGAAGGAGAGTCATTTTTAGAACTAAAGAAGACTAGAAGCTTCCAGGTAAGACATAATGATGAGGAAGATGTAAAGCATGAAGATACTGTGCTTGAAGAAGCTAATTTGGCTATCACCATTAGTCAAGGAAGTGAAGGACAATCACTGAGGGTTTTCAAGAAAGATGAAGGAAAATATGTTGGAATTGATGAATAACATATTGATGATGTGCTTGAGATGAGAAAACCACAAAGGGGATTAGGGAACAATTTATTTTTTGAAAGAGAATTTTCAAGTAATAAGCATAATATGGATGTTGCAAAGGGAGATATCTTAAGATATATTCAAGAAGTTTGGGAGGAAGCAATGTTCGGAGTAATATTTGTATCAAATTCTAAAATAATATTTGTAGTAGTAAATGGAGTGATTCCAAGTGAAAAATTAGAAATTGAAGCAAGAAGAGCCGGAAAAATAAAAAGAAACAAATGGCAGAGTGATTATCAGTCAGAAGATAAACTGGACATAGATATTGAAATAATAAGAAGGTTAATGATGAAGGTGTCTTAGAGGAAGACAGCAGCAAGAAAGAAAAGTAGCATCAATAAGAGAAAGACAACAAAAGGCTATGAGAGCATAGTCAGTGGGGAAATTCAGCATAAAGTATAAAGACCTCGAGGACAACAACAAACAACAACAACAAAATAACATAAATACAAACTACAAATTACAAACTAAAGTTTGGGATCCATGAGGAATCCCATCAGCATTGAAGACACATGATCTGGAGATCATGATTATTTTCTACCTTGGGAGTTTGATGCAAGAGCATCATGGTTCAAAAAATGTGTACATTTAGTAGAATCTAGGGGGTCTTATGTTTTTCAAAAGATTTGATTTCTTAAGTATTTAATTTATGTAATTTCCAATATTTTGAGTGATTTATGTGAGACATTTTGAATAGGGTTTAATTAAATATTGAGAGGCATATTTGTAAATGTTCCTGAATGTAGGAGAACATGAGTGATTGATGAGTGATTGGTGTCGATTGAGATAATCGAAAATATTGTAAATCTTAGATTAGAAATTAGTTCATGATTTATGAAGGATACTTAGGATTTAGTTGGATGTTTAGATCATCAAGGGATAAAGAAGAGATTTTAGGAATTAATTAAGGACTTAGAGGATTCTTAGGATTTTTTTGAGTGACCTATGGATCTAAACCAAAATTGATTACAGAATCTTTTGTATAAATTTTTAAAGCCTCAAAGGCACAAACAGTGAAAAAAAAGAGATAGGTTCTTAAAGATCAAGCTTAATTGTAAGCCTACAGGCATAGAGAAAGAGGAAGAGAAAAGGGTCATGTAAAAGGTGCATCAGGCCAAAGCTAGATTGTAAAACATGTTTTTATTTGTATCTATACATTTATTTAATGAATGAGGAAATTGAATTCATTGTGACTATGTGTGTTATTCCTTCTATGTGTTGAGTGATCTGTAACTGTGAATTTATGGCTTCTATGTGATAAAACATGTGAATGAATTCAAATTATATATATCTATTTCTGAGTGATGAAGGAATTAAGACTTGGTAGAATCTAGGTGATTCCAGTTTGGAGCTAATATATGTGTGTATAGGTCAAGTAAGGAAAAAATTACGAATTCTGGAAGAAGAGGAGAAATATAGAGAGTGCTCTGTATTCATGCTAGAGTAGCATTAAAGGAGACATAATATGTTCAGGAAAGATCAGCATCCTTAAGTACATAAGAAAAACTCAGGAGAATTTCTCATGGAAGAAATTTGAACAACAAAGGAGGAGTAGCATAGAGGAGACTGAATTGAAAAGCATTGAAATTATAAAGAAAATAAGTTGATTAAAGACTGAAGGACGAAGAAGAGCTCCAAATGTGAATTCGACGACAAGGATTAAATCACAGTATTAAGGGTTTAGTAAGTGATGGTAGAGATCAAAGAAAGCAGAAAGTACGAAGTGGATGTGTGTCGGCTTGGCACTATTTTGTATTGGGGATATTTTCATTTACGAGTTAAGGTGTCGCAAGACAAACTGAATAACTTGCGATGCAATAAAGTTTGAAAGTTGCGATGCGGAAAAAGGGGGGTTGCCATGTGTCAGAACTGTGCAACATCATGCATCAACGCCTTTAAATTTTAGCGTTAAGGACTTCACAAGGTAACCGAGATAATTTGTGATGTGATACAGTAAGTATTGAAGGATGTGATGTGGTGGGAGGAGCCATGTGTTGTAACTACTCATTATCGTTCATCGTTGATCTTATGGTTTATTGTTATCGGCAGAGTGGTAGACTTCGGGCAAGCGATTGCGATGCATTGTGATTGGTATATGAATGCGGGACATAAGAACCTTGTTCCGCATGTAGGTAAGTGAATTAAGGATATGTGGGTTTTGTTATAAAGTTAAGCGATGTTGATTGCATGAAGTATGTACGTTATGTCTACTGTATGTGTATAAAGGAATTATGGGGGCCATAACCCACAGACTTGAATTAATTGTATAGTGTAAAGGTGTGTATGAATTAAGGTTATGAAGGGGTGACGAGGAAAAGTTAAGGGTTTATTATATTGAGTTATCAACCCAAAGAGTCACTCATGGAATTTATTTAAAGGGTGAATGATGTGGTTAGATGTGGGGTTAATTCCACTAACCCTACATAGGTGGAAATTTGGTTAATTAAGACCTTGTGGTTGCATCAATCTTGAGAATTCCAAATCCTAGAACTCAAAAAGAGGTACGTAGATTTATGGGACAGGTAGGGTACTATAGGATATTTATAGAAAATTTTCATAGATTGCATCTCCTTTTTTTTCTTTTCTTATGAAATATGTGGAATTTGTGTGGACATGGAAGTGTGAGCAAGCCTTTTTGAAGCTGAAGAACTCTATAACAAAAACACCTATTTTACGAGGACCAAATTGGAATCTACCATTCCATATTGCTACATTTGTAGGTTTTGTTTTGGGCCAGCTGGAATAAAATAAGCCTTACACTATCTATTACATCAACAATAATTTAACCCCAACCGAGCTCAATTACAGAATGACCTAGAAACAATTCCTAGCAGTAGTGCATGCTATTAATAAGTTTCGACATTACATCACCGGGTATCAATTATTTGTACACACTAACCACTCTACCATAAAATTTTTAATGAAAAATCCAATTAATAATGGTAGAGTTGCACAATGGTTATTGTTGTTACAAGAAATTTGATATCCCTATTATAGATAAACCTAGAAAAGATAATATAGTTGCTGATTTTCTTTCTAGGTTAACTATAGGTGATAATTGCACTCCTACTCAGGATTATTTTCTTGATGAGTATATTTTTTCCATATCTACTCACTCACCATGGTATGCATATATAGCCAAATATCTTGATGTAGTTAAATTCCCGCATTATTTATCTTCCAGAGACAAAAAAATATCATACAAGAGAGTTCCACTTACTTTTGGATAGAGGGGAATCTCTATCACACTGGATTGGACTTTCAGATTCAGTGTTGTGTTAGTGAAGATGAGATTATTGATATCTTAAAGGATTTTCATGAGGATCCCTATGGGGGGCACTTCATAGACAAGAGGACAAGATGCAAGGTACTCTCAACAGGGTACTATTGGCCAACTATATTCCAGGATGCTAAGAAGTTTTTGAAAGGGTGTGATAGCTGCCAAAGGATGTGCCATCTATTGCAATCAAAATAGATGCCATTACATCCTCAATTAGTGTTAGAACCCTTTAGGAAGTGGGACTTGGATTTCGTAGGGCCAATTAATCCTTCATCACATCAGAGGTCACACATATTGACCTGTACAGTTTACGTTACAAAATGGGTCAAAGATAAAAAATTAACTAGAGCTACAAATAAGTTTGTTTGATACTTCCTATTTGAAGATATTTTTGTTCACTTTGGGATACCTAGAGAGATAGTGACAGATGGGGGACCCCAATTCAAATCTCATATGATTCAAAAATTGGTTGAGAAGTATGGAATTCATCACAGGATCACTTTGCCTTATCATCCACAAGAAAAAAACCAAGTGGAGAGTACCAACAAGGTTATTGAGGGAATTTTTACAAAGACAGTAGCTAGCCACCAGATAAATTGGGCCGAAAAACTTCCAGAAGTACTCCGGGCTTAAAAAAAAACATGGAGGAATACTGCAAGCTTCTCACCTTACAAATTGGTGTACGGTAAGAATCCTTTATTCCCCATAGATTTTGAAATAAATACACTAAGAACAACATTACATGTAAATTTGGATTTGAGCACAGCACAAAGACAAAGGTTGAATCAGCTCAATGAGTTGGAGGAGAAGTGGTTGGTTTCCATTCAACAGACGTAGATCATTCAACAGGAAAGAGATATATGGCATGACAGGTTCATTAAAAAGAATAAATTTTAGAAAGGATATTGGGCTCTCTTGTACGATTCAAGGTTCAATGATTTCAAAGGCAAGCTTTGCACTATATGGCTAGGTCCTTATGAAGTAGATATAGTCTTTAACATTGGGACTATAAAGTGGGTTAACATTGATAGTGCTAAGACACCTTCACTAGTTAATGGGAACCATCTGAGGTTATATCATCAACCTACTTCAAAGGATTAATTTATTAACATTGTCGCAGACTCTGATCTTCATGTCACAGCAACAGGTGGGCAGTCCCCTGTGTTTCCTGAACTTTGATTTTCCAATAAGTGCAACAGCTAAAAACCTCTTTTCTGGAAGCTATTACACCTGTTTAAAAATAAAAAATAAAAAAATAAAAACAATAATAAAAATAAAAATAATAAGTAATTATAAAACAAAATAATATGATAATAGGAATTTGACTGTGAAAACATCTTTCGGGGCGCAGCCAGACAACCTGGTAGCAGTTGAAAACCACTTTTGTGGTGACTATTACACTCATTTGTTTTCCAGAAAATCATACTTTTCCTTCATATTTTATATGATGGTGCTGCACATTTGTTTTCAGCCTTTTATTTTTCTTAAACAATAAAATTTTTATGAAGGATAGTGCATTTTCTGTCTTGGTTAGTACATATGTAACATCCAACAGTGTCAATAATGTTTTTGAAATTCAGCCTCCATCCTGACATGCAGAAATTATTATGATAGCTTGAACGTGACTGCCACGACCGCTGGAGCAATCATGCCATAACATCAATCTCTTCCTCCATGTATTTTTAGGTACATAACCAAAAAGGTAACATTATCATCCTCTAATAATTGATGATTATGGAAAATTAATGACAATCCTTTTGACGGTTGTGGACTGTCATCATCATTAAATTTGGGGGGGGGGATGAATCTTCTCAGAATCATGAAAAATCCATAAGCCTTTAAAGCCACCATTAATCCCACGATTACCGAATTTAATACCATATCAACCAATCCTAAGAAGATCTTGTCAAAAAAGGGATTTATACTTGAAGTATCAAGTTCTCCATAATTGGGCATTAATGGAAATAATGTGTGGGTATGCACCATTAATTTAAAAACCATTTTAAGCCCTCGACCATCGTGACATTCCATTATCTCCATTAGTTGGATGTTCTTGCACCCTTGCTTGAAAAATCTCAACTCAGATATTAAAGAGCAGGTTGTTGTAATACAACGAGTAGTGTGTTGATACCCTAGCTAACTGAGCTAAGGGAAGTAATCACAAATATAACATCACAAGATGGGGGGATCCACGGTGAGGTACAAACCAAATTATATTGAGGCATTTCATAATTTATCAGAGGCGTATTAGATATTCAGATATGTTAGGTGGCTCGAGTATTTTTAGAAGTTGAAAGGTTCAGATGAAGCAATTACAATGGAGTTTGCTAGAAACCTACACAACTATCAGACCAAAGTTAGGGGCCTGCATATTGAAGTAACAGAAGAGGTTGTTTTCCGAGAAACATCACTACCGGCTAAAGGTAGAAGGTGGTTTAATAGAAAGGTGAATGATCCTTCTTTGAAGGAGGATTTCCTTGAAGGAGAGGAGAATCTTGAGAAGAAAGGAAGATGGGTCGATAAGCTATCACTTCCCCAACCTTGGGGAAATGTTGCTCTAAATCTAATAAAATATATCCCCTATGAAGGGAGGTTCACTATTGTTTTTAATTATCATTTTCCCTTATTGAACCATCTTTAGAATCATTAGAGAATTAACCTTCCATATTTCCTGTTGGGAAATATCAATCATATGGTTGCAGTAGTCAAAATAGCAACACACTCGGAACCTTGTGTTACCAATCAGAGTCTCATAAAGTCAATTGTGTTGGATTCTTTGAACGAGCAAGGAAATAGTTGGGAAGAGTTTAAATGAAATAGGCCTAGAACGAGCCAAGGAAAATAGGCTGGTACTTCGGGAGATTCAGGAGGCTAGAATCTGAACTCAGTCTTCTAAGGTGTAATGTTCCCAAAATTTTAGCTTCCAAGCTAAATGGAACATTAGAGTTAGTAGTAGCTGTAGGTGGTAAATAAATGGGTAGAAAATCCCATAAGTCTCCTAAGGAGGATAAAAAAACTCGAAGTGTGAAAGGATACACTCTTTCTAGCTCAATAAGACACCTCCATGTGTGAATAAAGATAAAATGAAGCTACTTTGACCAAGTCAACAATGCAGTTTTAGTGGAGGTGGAATCCTAGGATGGATAAAGAAATTTTGGAGGGAAATGTAAATTGGATTAGAAGAAACCTAACTGAGTGGGGCCAAGGGTAAGAAAAATAACATCTTATATAAGGGAGAGTATGGCAGCATTATTCATCATGTTGTAGAATTATTATTCTTGGCTGCCAAGAATTGTTGCTGCTTTGCTGCTTAGCAAAGCTGCAGTGCTGTTTATCACTGGGTATTCCCGGGTGGGAATCCCACCTCTTTCCTTTGAGAAGCTCATTGGAAGAGTTTTCATTCATCATTCCACATCAGGTTTTTAGGCCAAGCTTTAGCCATCTTCATTATCACAAATTTTTCGGAGATTGTGTAGTGTTGCTGGGTGCAGCAATGGAAGGGATTGGAATCCCAGCTTCTGTGTTAGTTTCTCATTGGAGGAAGGTTTCCTTCTCTTGAGAGATATGTTTGGAGAGCTCCTAGAATTATTTCAGATCAGTGGTATTAGACCACACATTTCTCTTATCCTCTTAGTACTTTTTCTACTAGGGAGTGCATTATTTTAGAGGCAGTGCTCATTGCATGATTTGGTGGCTCCATCCCTAAGTTTCCTTGTGATTGATAGGTTCAACCTTTCATGGGAGGAAGCCCTTGAGGGATCCACATCAGATCAGAAATATTTCAGCCTTGTATACTCTTATGCTTCAATGTTGCAGTGATTATTCAGTTATTTTCTGAAGATCACATTTGTATGCAAAGTATTTGACAAGAAACCCTTGCCAGGTTCTCTTGTATTTTGTATGAGGAGACTAGATCTCTATTATTCATAATTATTTATCAATATAAGAGTATATATATATTGTTATTCCATATTTTTATGTTTAAAACCTCTCTTAGACTCTGCAGTCCCTTGAGCAGCTGCTCCGGCATTTTGCGGTCTTGGGGTTTTTAACCATTTTTAGCTACACTAGTATGGGAGGTCTGTTTAGCCCACCTAGTTTGATTTTTTTAAGCTATATTCTTGGATTTAGAATGTATATTGACCAATATATGGGATCCAAGAGTATATTTCACTTTTTTACCATTTTTGTTGTTGGAAATGCGTTTTTGATGCATGATTTATGAGAGATCCTGAAAAAGGGATATTACAATGGTATCAGAGCATGATCTCTTGGCTCAGCCTGTGAGATCCAGCTATCAGAATAAGGAGAGATGGAAAAATTCCAGAAATCTTTAGTTTGTGTAGGAAGAGAGGAAGACAAGCTTACAAAGCTTCTTCCAAAATCTATGAAGAGCTTTCAAGAAGAGTTGAAGAAAATGACATTGGAGATGAAATATCCAGAGGAGGTTCATTCTAGAGCTAAATATAGATTTTCACATGGTGAGTGTGAGCATGCAGCTACACTCCATGATGCACATCGTAGTCACATGCCCAGAGCTATCCTGAGATGGATTGGAGGAGGAAGAATACCTAAGAGAATGACTCTTAGTGATTTTTTGCGAGAGTATGAATCTCAAAATGAGATGTTTAGAGATCATACTGATTTCCAAGAGTTTTTCAAGATCCAGATGGAGATGAGCTAGCAGCAGGATGTAGATAGGTTTCTTCTATCTAATTTTTCCAAATGAGCTACATGTTCAGTTGGACCTTGGGTGAAGGAGCTAAACTCCTATTTGCAGCTGCACCATATTTCCAGAGATGAAGCTATCAGAGTTGCAGTGCCAAATTTCAAAGGTAAGGCTCATGCATGGTGAATTTTTCAGTCTTATTCCTTAAATAATTCCAGTACTTTCTCTTTTGCAAGATTCATAAAAACATTGATGGAGAGGTTTGGTGAAAAACTTCCTAAGACACATGAGCAAGGAAAACTTGAGAAAAAAAAACCCTTGCATGTGAAGGATGAAAATCCATTTTAGAAAACCATGAGAGGAGCTTATGTCTTGCATTACACATTGCTGGAAGCAAAAATTCCAGTTCATATTCTTGAACAAGAGGGCATGGGGATCATTTTTTCACAAATGGATCCAATTGATGAGATGTTGCCTACACACATTGACGGAGAAGAGGGAAACAATTATGTCACATCTAGAGCACATCCAGTTCCTCATGCAGAGGAGGGAGGAGCACATGCTCCCACAGGAGAGATTTTTGTATCTTTGCACGAAGTTCCCCAGGATCTCATACATAGAGGTCCAAGAACAATCAGTGAGCATCATGATTGTGCAGCATTGCAGCTGGAAGGAGGAGGAAAGGAGGAAGAGCAGCATCAGTTGATGAGAGGCATACACCCTTCTTTATTTCAGAGAGCCAATGCAAGGAAGAGGCAGACTAATTTGTGCTGTAGAAGCAGGGGCAAGATTTCCCAATCACCTATGCAGTCTACTCTTGACATTGATGTCTCACTTCATGGAGGAATTCCAAAAATGAAAAGATATCAGCATGAAATAAACCCACTTGAGGGAAGCCTCTGATATTACATGAATGAAAAATTCTTGGATGATAAATTAAAAACCACTTTCTCTATATAGGAGTCATGGGGCAAAATATAATCTATTGAGACCTGATATAATCTAGTGAGCCCTAAACCAATAATTTAGAGACAATAATAAATATGGGGGACCTGAAGTCTGATAATAAAAATAAGGGGGTTACACTAACAACAATAAGGGACTATACTAGTAATATAGGGACCTAACATGCCCCTCTCCTTCAAAAAAGGGTTGTCTTCAACGGTTTAGTAGCTCTAGGTGCTTCTGTATAAAATTCTCATCCTCCCATGTAGAATCTTCAGTGGGTAAGTTCTTCCACTTGATGAGATACTCTGAAATTGATCAATTATGTAGTTGTCAAGTTCTTGTTTCCATGACCACTTCAAGTTCAAATATGATTTTTCCTTCCTCATCAAGTTCTGGAAATATTGTTTGAACTGGAAGATTTTCACCTATAACCTTCTTTAAGCATGAAACATGGAAAACTGGATGCACTCATGAAGAACCATGAAGCTCCAATTTGCATGCCATAGTACCATTTTTTTGCAACACCTTGTAAGGACCATAGTACTTTGGCGATAATTTATTATCATTCTTAGCTTACTTGAGGGACATTTGTTTGTATGGTTGTAGCTGTAAAAATACCCAGTCTCCTACTTCAAAACTTATCTCGCTGCGATGTTGATCTTCCTATTGTTT
This sequence comes from Pinus albicaulis, assembly GCA_034641835.2. Classification (NCBI taxonomy): domain Eukaryota; kingdom Viridiplantae; phylum Streptophyta; class Pinopsida; order Pinales; family Pinaceae; genus Pinus; species Pinus albicaulis. The sequence continues at coordinate 951,866,149 of CM076578.1, forward strand.
CATTCGATTTTGTGCCAAATTCAGGTTATCCTTTAACAGTTGGAGAACTTCTTTTTGATGCTCGATGTGATCTTCCACTACTTGAACCTTCGAATTTTCTCTTAAAGATGATGTGATGGATGGTGGATGATATCCATAAAGTACCATAAATGGGGTCATTTTTTCTGCGGTATGGAAGGAAGTGTTATACCACCATTCGGCCAAAGGTAACCACTTGACCCATTGTGCTTGCTTATCAAATACAAAACAACGAAGATACCCTTCCAAACATTTATTCACTATCTCTGTTTCACCATCGGATTGAGGATGGTAAGATGAGCTATGAGCTAGTTGAGTACCCAAACAAGAAAATAATTCCGTCCAAAAAATTCCTGTAAAAATGGGATTTTTGTCACTTACAATAATCTTTGATTTTCCATGTAGCTTTTGAATTGTTTCCGTAAATGTAGTAGCAACTGTACTCGCTTTAAATGGATGAGATAATGCACAAAAGTGTGCATACTTGGTAAGTCTATTAACTACCACCATGATGACACTCCTTCCTTCGGACTTGGGTAAACCTGTGATAAAATCCATTGAAATCTCATCCCAACGTTGACTTGGAATGGATAAAGGTTGTAGAAGTCCTAAGGTCTTAATTGTCTCAACTTTATTCTCTCACAGAAAACAAACATTCCACCAAAAAATTTTGAATACCCCGTTTAAGGCCATCCCAAAAAAAATATTTCTTCACCCTGTGGTAAGTTTTTAAAAATCCTAAGTGTCCTCCTAAAGGAGAAGTGTGCAATTCCAAAAGAATCTTTTGTTTTAGTTGGGAATTCTTACAAAGATATAAGCGATCTTTGTACCATAAAGAATCATTTTTCCAACTAAATGTATCAGATGTACTAGGGTCTTGCTGCAACTTTTGAATGAGTTTCCATACTTCTTTGTCATTCTTCCATTCATCTCTTGCTTCGGTTATCCAATTTGGGTGGATAATAGAAATGGGACAAAGTAATGCTTCCACCTCTTCAATATTTCTTGAGAGTGCATTTGCAACAACATTAAGCTTCCTTTTTTTGTAGATTATTTCAAAGTCATAACCCAACATCTTTGTGACCATTTTTGATGTTCCTCTGAAGATAGTCTTTGTTCCAAAAAGTGTTTAAGACTATCATGATCAATTTTTACCTTGAAGTATCCTCCCATTAGGTAAGTTCACCATTTCTTTAGTGCATGCAGTATTGCTAACATTTCCTTATCATAAATAGGTTTCTGTAAATACTTTAATTTGATTGGATGACTTTCAAAATAAATGGGTCTTCCTTCTTGCATTAAAACAACACCAATTCCATTTCCTGAGGCATAACATTCCACAATAAAGGTTTTTTCAAAGTCTGGCGTAGCTAAGAACGGTGCTAGGCACATTGCCTCTTTAAGATGTTCAAAGGCCTTAGTTGCTTCAGGAGTCCATGAAAATGCATCTTTCTTCAATAATGTTGTTAGAGGTGCTACTATTCTCCCATAATTCTTAACAAACTTCTTGATAATACCCAGCCTTTCTTGAGAAATCCCATGCACCTACTTTATTTTGTGGGGACTCCCGTCCTTAATGGCTTTAATTTTGTTGGGGTCTACCTTAACACCTCGTGAACTACAATATGACCACGATATTCCACCTCTTATACTCAAAGAAACATTTGGATATTTTTTCATATAATTGTTTCTCCTGCAATAGTTTGAGCTCTATCAACATGTTCAACATGAGTCTTCCCAAGACCCTCTTGTAGATTAGTATATCATCAAAAAATACTAGCACAAATATTCTAAGGAAGGTTTTGAAAATGGAATTCATCAACCCTTGAAATGTAAAGGTGCATTGGTAAGGCCAAAGGCATGACCAAAATTATAATGACCCTCATAGTTCTGAAATGCTGTTTTTGGAATATCTTCAGTCTTCATTCTAATTTTATGATATCCTGAACGAAGATCCAACTTGGTAAAATAAATTTCCCCATGTAATTCATCCAATAATTCATCAATCACAGGAATGGGAAAATTATCTTTAATGGTGAGCTTATTGAGCTCCCTATAATTCAGACACATGCGCCATGATCCATCCTTCTGGTGTACCAATACTACAGGAGCATAGAAAGAACTTTGGCTAGGTTGAATTATACCCGCCTCTAACATTTCTGCAATCATATGTTCAATTTTGCTCTTTTGGACATAAGGATATCTATAGGGCCTGATGTTTGGAGGAACACTTCCTGGAATCAAATGAATAGCATGATCATGATCATGAATAGGTGGGAGTCCTTTGGGAGTTTGAAACACCTTGGAATGATTGTCCAAGACTTTTTGGAGATCTGTAGAAATAGATGATTTTGATGTTGGAACTTCTAGTGAGCCTCGTTATTATTTATTTAGAAAATTTTCCATGACATTAAAGCTTATTATATTTCCCAGCTTCCCTGCAATACCCCGTAATTCGACTTCCTTTCCTTCTGAAAAAAAATTCAAGAAAAGTTCTTGAAAACTAAAAGCTATCGTCCCTAAAGATTGTAACCATTGTACTCCTACTACAACATCAACACCTCCCATAGGAATGGAAAGCATTGGACTATTCAATACATATTCCCCCATGGTTAGCTTGATATTATGGAATTTTCGAGAGAAATTTATAGTTCCTCCATTTGCAACCATCACTTGACATTCTGGTGTTGGGTATAGGAAACAATTCAATTTCTTGGCTACCTTACAATGAATAAATTATGGGTACTACTCGAATCAATCAACACTATTACCTTTTTCTTCTTGGCATGTCCTTCTATATTGAGAGTTTAAGGAGTGGTAATTCCTGCCAATGAATTACACGATATGGTTAGACTCATTTCTTCTACTTATAGGGTTGGTTTATGGTGTATATCCTCTTCTTTCATTTTCTTCTTCCTCTTCCTGATGTATGTAAAATAATTTCTTCTCGGCACACTTATGACCTTTAGTGTAGTTGCCCTATCCTATTTGTAGAAAAGCCCTTTTGCTCTTTTCCTTCAATTGTTGTGGTGTCAACCTTGTAGGTTGTGGAAGTCTAGGAGTAGCAACACTTCCATCTTTATAGATGTTAGTGGTAGGTTTCCTTGTCGTCATAATTTTACATTCAATTTTTTTTGCCAACCTGAATGCCTTCTCCAATGAATCACGTTCCCAAACGCAAACCTCATGTTGGATATTGTCCTTTAAATTCCCTATGAAGACATCAATCCTGTGTTCCTCTAGAATATTTTTAGCCCTTATATTCAATTTTTGGATGTCCTCAATGTGCTCCACCACTAAAACCTTTTGTTTGAGATTTATCAATTGGCTAAAGAAGGTGTTGCTCTTTGTATCCTCATAACGTGCTATCATTTCCTCATTAAAAATTGACCAAGTGAAATTTTTTTTTATGGGAGAAAAGCCATCGATACCATACAAATGTATTTTGTTCTAAATGTAAAATAGCAATGCGTACCTTTTGTGTCTTTTTCACATTATGGAGATCAAAATATTGCTCCATATTTTAGTATCCATGTTACAGGATCCTTTCCATCAAACTTCCTCATATCCATTTTTGGAATATGGTGGTTCTTCCCACCAACATTAGAGTTTATGAAGTCACGATTAACATATATTTTGTTCTCATCACGAGTTTCCTCTACTGTCTTTTCACCATTAGGAAACATTTCTTGTATCAACTTTTTCAAACCTTCCATGTCTGATTTTATCTCATTCTTCATTTTTTCCATGTTGTCTTTCATTTTTTCATCAATCTTAGCTTCCATGTGATCCATCTTAGATTCCATGCCAGCTTCCATGCCATCTATCTTAGATTCCATGCCATTCTTCAAACCATTCATCTTAAATTCCACGCCTTTCTTCAAACCATCCATCTTAGTTTCCACGCCTTTCTTCAAAACTTCCATGTCATTTTTTGTTGCTCTTTGCGAGAGCGAAATTTGTTGCACTTGCTCTTGTAATTTTGATATGTCATGTTGCCATTCTTCGTCTTCATGGGTCATAGTAGAGCTTTCCAAAGGCTTAATGGGTGTTGAATTATTTTTAGGGGCAATTTTATAATCCAATACTGATATCTATTCTACAATATTCCCTTGCAATCAATTCAACTTGATTCTTCAAACAAGACTTATGCAATTCGGAAAAAAATACACACCTTTTACTTGTTTTTGAGGAGCTCGATATTGAAATTGTATTATCTCGCCAGTTGCAGTTCTTCAATATCTAAGAATTTGGCATTGGTGGCACTTGAATTATCTTTCCAAATTAATTTGGTCGACTTGTTTGGATTCTGGTTAAAAATTATGTCCAAATACCCCTGATGACCTAATTATGGACTGGTTCAGTAGAGCGAACTTGTATGACTTTCCACGTGTCACTGTTTCATCCTTTGTCTCTGAAATTGATAGCCAAGAAACTATAGTCTATTTAATTGTGACCACTTTTTACAACACTCCAATCCGATGCCCAGAGAGAGAGTTATTGAACTTTTCCCACGATCACCTCTTTGAGATGAAATTCAGGAGCCTGAAAAAGCACTACCTTCCACAGATCATATCTCCAAAAATATTGCGAACCAAGCTCTGAAATTTTTTGAAAAATTTCCTCATGATTTCAGCTTCGCACCATATGAATTTCAGATTCTGAACCTTCGTAGAAAAAGTTTTATAGCGAAAATGCCACGATGACCTGTTTAGATTCGTTAAAAGAACTTTCAAAACACTTCTAAATCCTTATCCTTCGAAAATATCGCGAACCAAGCTAAATTTTAGAAGATGTTCTGGGAATCTTAGTTTGTACCCTAATTCACAGCACGAAACTTTGTAGAAAAAAATTTATAGCGAAAATGCCCGATGACCTGTTTGGAGCAGCGAAACCCTAGAATCCAAACCTCTGATACCAAATGTTGTGTAACCAGCTCCAAAAATAGAAGAAAAGAGATATCAACACCTTAGAAATAAGCCACTTCGAGGGGGCAACCTCCAATACATTACATGAATGAAAAATTCTTGGATGATACAAATTACAAACCCTCCTTTCTATATATAGGAGTCCATGGGGCCACAATGTAATCCTAGTGGGGGCACAATGTAATCCTAGCCGGCCTAACAATAATAATTTAAAGGTACAATAATAACAATATATGGGTTACAGGGGTACAATAATAACAATAAGGGACTATACTAGTAATATAGGGACCTAACACTTACTCTTTTGCATGATTCATAAAAACATTGATGGAGACGTTTGGTGAAAAACTTCCTAAGACACATGAGCAAGGAAAACTTGAGAAAAAAAAACCCTTGCATGTGATGGATGAAATTCCATTTCAGAAAATCATGAGAGGAGTTGATGTCTTGCATTACACAAACTTCCAGTTCATATTCTTGAACAAGAGGGCATGGGGATCACTTTTTCACAAAGGGATCCAATTATTGAGATGTTGCCTACACACATTGATGGAGAAGAGGGCAATAGCATTGTCACATCTAGAGCACATACAGTGCCTCATGCAGAGGAGGGAGGAGCACATGCTCCCATAGGAGGGATTCTTGTATCTTTGCAAGAAGTTCCCTAGGATCTCATACATAGAGGTCCAAGCACAATCAGTGAGCAACATGATTGTGCAGCATTGCAGCTGGAAGGAGGAGGAAAGGAGGAAGAGCAGCATCAGTTGATGAGAGGCATACACCCTTCTCTATTTCAAAGATCCAATGCAAGGAAGAGGCAGACTGATTTGCGATGTAGAAGTAGGGGCAAGATTTCCCAATCACCTATGTTGTCTACTCTTGAAATTGATGTCTCACTTCATGGAGGCATTCCACCTGGGAGGCCACCTGATCTTCAGTTGATGAGAGATGTCTTGTCTTTGGATTCACCACTCTTGGATTTTGGAGAAGTGAAGAGCTTTGAGGAGAACTTTGGCATGGGGGATGTCAAAGTAGCAGGCAGTAGCATGAGTGGAAATTCACATGCCAGATCACCAGTGTTGTCACTGAGGAGGATTGATCCTTATTGGAGATCTCAGCTTTTGGTAGAGTACTCCAAGGATCTTGGTGCATGCATGATTCTTGATGACCCGGATGGAGATGACAGATACATGGTGAGAGATGTGGTCATCTATTCCTATGGCTTGATCTTCTTGACTAGATCCTCTAGTCTCAAGGAGAAGCTGGTACATGCAGCACATGAGGACTTCTCTTCTATGCACCTTGATGCATATTTCTAGTTGATGGAGGAGTTCACTTGGGAGGGCATCCAACATGACATATATCAGCATATGGAGAGATGCATAGCTCGGATGGTGATAGAGAGGATGTCACAGCTACATTCCTACTCGTTGGGAGTGAGGGAGAATTTTCAGTTGAGCCATTTCAGCTTGAGACCTCAAGTACATAATGGAGGAGGTATCATTTCATATTTTGTTTTGTACTTCTTTTCATTATTTGAGCAGCATGATGTAACAAGAAGGATCATATATTCCTGCATATTATATGATGATGTACTTGCAGCTACTTGTAGCATTGATTTTGGCTATCCTTTTGATGAGCTGTGGGGGAAGCCACATGATTCTTGGTGTGCACCGTTGGCACCATATTGTAACTTCATGTTTTTATCTTATGAGATGACTGTGGCAGTAAAAAAGTGGCTGGTTAAGCACTTGTTAATTCTTATTTTGATGCAGGCCAAGGGTGCACTGTGCTGGTTCCATGAGAGGGACCAAGATTCACTCCCCAGTTGTCATTTGGCAACTAGCTTTTATTTTATCATGCTTCCATGTATTTCTGATGTGTTTTTGTTTGAAGGAAGCTTGTATGAGGTAGAGATGAGGAAAAAAAAAAGTTGTTGTTGCTATGGTTACACTTGGGAGAGTATGGGAAAATTTTTTCCCATACATTTCATAATATTTCTGCAGAGAAGAAAGGCACATTCATGGTGCAAGGAGGCTACCCTTTAGTATTGGAGGATCATGAGAGACTTCCATGCCGGAATATGATCTTCTCACATAGCAGCATGATGGTGGATGGCTTTGGCATATGGAATGTCAAAGGGTGAAGTCATGGAGCCTTATTCTTAAGGCCTACAACGCTGACACATGGGAGTATGTTCCTTTTGATGGAGTGTTCCAAAGAGTATGTGTATCCCTTCTTCATGCAGATTTTTGTGAGAGGATCCTCATGGGGGAGATTATACATGGAAATCACTTTTAGCCTACTCACTATGTATGGTAGGAAATGAATTTCTGTACTTGTTGATTACTCCATTGAGTACTTGTACTTTCCCACCATGTTTGAACAGTGCATTGCTCCTCAAAAGAGCAAGAGTATTTTTGGGTTTCATGGTCACTTTAGGGCCAATGTTTATGATGATAGTAGCCCTTCTATACATGACATTGGGCAAGTGTATTGTTGTTTTATATATGTATATATGATATACATTTATGCTTACTTCCCCATGTTGGGAGAACATACATATCTAGCTTGTAACTTGTTGCAGGGACACTTTCCATATGACATTCTCAAGCAGCAGTTGGGAGAACTATGTTGTATCCACCAGAGAGACCATATGTATCATCCAAATGTGCACATAATTGTCAGCCATTTTCTGATTTGGATGCCATGTGATGATGATGTGCCATTCATCTTGAATGGAATGGTTTGGGTTGGCATGACTCATGATTTTGGAGGAAGAGTCTTTGACACAATCTATGTTGGCCTTGGAGGGCCATCATCTTCAGATAGTCAACATGCCTTCTACACTTATCATAAGTGGACAGGAGGCCAACATGGAATAGGTCCTCTTGCCTATGGAATCCCGCCTGCCCAGGGAGCCTGAGTCTTTGTGAAGGAGACTTTCATGAGTTACCATGTTAGAGGGTGACTCACTTCATTGAATTGATTGCATGGAGTGGGGAAAAGGAAGCACTCATTCAACATGACAAATCATCTCCTACTTTGTGGAGAGCCATAATAAAGCAACATGTTTCCATTCACACTTTCCACCTTTGATTGATGCGAGACACTTTGGTTTTTCACACTTGGGAGAAGCAATGGGTGGTTGTGAAGATTCTCTTGATGCAATGATGAGGCTATTGATGGGAGCACACAGAGAGGAGGAGATATTTTCTCTCTAGTTCTGTTTCCAGAGACAATCAAAGATATTGGAGGAGAGGCGTAATGTTCCCAAATTTTAGCTTCCAAGCTAAATGGAACATTAGAGTTAGCAGCAGCTTTAGCTGGTGAATAAATGGGTAGAAAAGCCCATAAGTCTCCTAAGGAGGATTAAAAAACTCCAAGTGTGAAAGGAGGCACTCTTTCTAGCTTAATAAAACAACTCCATGTGTTAACAAAGATAAAATGAAGTTGCTTTGACCAAGTCAACAACGCAGTTTTAGTGGAGGAGGAATCCTAGGATGAATATTGCAATTTTGGAGGGGAATGTAACTTGGGTTAGAAGTAACCTAAGTGAGTGGGGCCAATGGAAAGAAAACTCACATATTATATAAGGGAGAGGATGGCAGAATTATTCATCATGTTGTAGAATTATTATTCTTGGCTGCCAAGAATTGGTGTTGCTTTTCTGCTTAGCAAAGCTGCAGTGTTGTTTAGCACTGGGTGTTCTCGGGCGGGAATCCCACCTCTTTCCTTTGAGGATATCATTGGAAGAGTTTATATTCATCATTTCACATTATTTTTTCATGCCAAGCTTCATCCATCTTCATCAACACAACTTTTCCGAATATTGTGTAGTGTTGTTGGGTGCAGCAGTGGAAGGGATTGGAATCCTAGCTTCTGAGCTAGTTTCGCATTGGAGGAAGGTTTCCTTTGAGAGATATTTTTTGAGAGTTACCATAATTATCTCAGATCATAGGTATCAGATCACACATTTATCTTACCCTCCCATCATTTTTTCTGCTAGAGAGTGCGTTACTTTAGACGCAGTGCTCATTGCATGGTTTGGTGGCTCCATTGCTAAGTTTCCTTGTGATTGAGAGGTTCAACCTTTCATGGGAGTAATACCTTGAGGTATCTACATCATATAATACATATTTTAGCCTTGTATACTCTTATGCTTCATTTTTGTAGTGATTATTCAGTTATTTTCTGAATATCACATTTGTATGCAGAGTATTTGACAAAAAACCCTTGCCAGGTTATCTCGTATTTTGTATGAGGAGACTAGATCTTTGTCCTTCATAATTATTTATCAATATATGAGTATATATATTGTTCTCTGATATTTTTATGTGTAAACCCTCTCTTAGACTGCACATTCCCTTGAGCAGTTGCTCTAACATTTTGCAGTCTTGGGGTTTTTCACCATTTTTAGCTACACTAGTGTGGGAGGTCTGTTTAGCCCACCTAGTTTGATTTTTTTTAGCTCTATTATTGGATTTAGAATTTATATTTACTAATATATGGAATTAAAGAGTCTATTTCAAATTTTTATTATATTTTTTGTTGGAAATGTGTTTTTGATGCATGATTTATGAGCAATCCTGAAAAAGGGATATTACATAAGGTCACAATTGAGAAAGGGGCCCTTGATAAGCTGATTGGAGACAAATGGCTGAAGAAAATGGTAAAATTCAATGTGCTTGGAGAGCCTCCATATACAGCTGAAGAGAAGGAGGAGGCAGAAAATCTGAAAGAAGAAGAACAACAACCTTGATCAGAGGAAACCCCCTTATCAGGTTAGGATGAAACTCAGACCCTGCTTATAGAAATTGAGAATTTAAGGAAGGAAAATGAGTAGTTGAAGTAGAAATTATCCAAAGCTAGGAAATCATAAGCCTCAGGTCTAGATGCCCTAGCTGAAGCTGTTAAGAAAGTCAGGGGGGGGGAAAGAAAATTCCTAGAGCAGTATGTGTTGCATGTTCTGAGGAATTATCAGTAGCAGGATACAAATTTTGTTGGGAAATCACCTGCTTAAGAGAAAATCAAACATACATTAGGGGAATTTTGAGGTCTAACATGGGCCTCCTAAGGAAATAATAAAATAATAGTGGAAATAATAAAATAAGATTTGATGTATTTCTCATTTTTCGCGTAGAAGGGTCCATAGAAATTATGCAACATGGGTAATCCTTGGATGATGAATTAAATTTTTCATCCAACGAGTACTGCTGATCTAAATTTGAATAAAAACTTTGGGAGATAAGTTGAAAAAGTAGTTTTATTATTTTATTATTTTTTAATATTTTTACCCTTTTAATTAGAAAATGGTGAATCATCCCCCATCGTTGATATCATCATCTTCAAACCTATTGGTTTTTATAAATTTGATTTTGGTTGTACATTTTTCTTAGGAGGCCCATTTTAGACCTCAAAATTCCCCTAATGACCTAGGGAGGCTACTCCAAAAGAACTTTTTAAAGATATTTCTACTCAACAAGAACCAATGATTAAAGCAGAGCCTCCCATGGTAACCAACCTAGAAGACGACACAAAACAACCTGTAGAAGCCATCGTTGTTTTAGAGGAACTAGTAGTTGATACAGAGGTTGACGAAGGTGAAAATAAAAGTACTGCTACACAAGAACCCACCTATCACACTGTTCTTACACAAGAACCAACACCTGAGGTGGAGAAATCCCACCTCAGAGAGGTTGTCACACCCACATTTTATATTTCATGTAGTAGAAAATCAATATTTTATGAGGGATGGAACTTTGAGAAGAATATTGATCTCTAAATTCCAAAAGTGGAAGCAGGAGGCACTCTCCCTTCAAAAGGGAATGATTTCACTAGATGTACATTAGAATAAACTAAGTGCCCTGTAGGAAAAATGGGCAGAGAAAGAATTGAAGAGGAGATGTGGCGAATGGAGACAAAGATAAGCTGCAAAGAAATAGGAGGAACAAATTATGTTGTTACAGTAGTAGGTTCGGGATTTGACTATTGATAAGCAAAAGCTTCATGATATTTCTCTCAACTTGTTTGGGTGCAGGCGTCCTTCCCAATCCTACACTATTTTTCTTTGGGAGTGCTATTATTTATTTCATTTGAAGGCTATCATGGAAGATAGGTCTTATGTGAGTACTTATACCTACAGATTTCTTGATGTTTTTCGCACTAGAAATTTTGATGAACATAGCCTGTTGTGCGAGTTATTTTTGCATAACATTATTTTCAAGCATGGTAGCATACATACGGTGGAAACTGTATCCTCATATATGGGAGAACTAGAGTTACGTGCCTTCATTTCATTCATGACAAATCAAATTGAGTGGCATTTGGCCACGAAGTTAATGGAGACTAATGAAAAGAAGATAGTGATATGGATTAGAGTAGAACGAGGAAGGGTCACCGAATTTAGGCATGAAATTAACAATTTTTTGAGCACTCTAGGTTTGAGGGGACCAACTGCTACCTACAGAAGAAGAATCGTCGAATTCTGCCTCAATCATTTTACACAGATGAAGAGTCGAGTGCTGAAAGGGTGCCTCAAATGCATCGAAGCAAGTAGTGTCGAGTTACAAGAAGGGGATCCTTTTGTATTCCAAAATTTTGTAGTTGTTGTTACATGTATACCAGAATATGCTCGGATGGTAAAATATTGCAGCACCTTCTAGATTAGATTGAAATTTATAATTCCTTTAATATGGTTTCCCGTGGAAGAATACCAGAACCACTATGCGTTGATTAGTCACAAAGAAGATTCATGGCCAAGATAGTTGTTCACTACTCATGGGTACAAGCTTCTAGACAAAGACACAACTGACGCCTATGACTTCACCAACCTACATAGGAGGTATAATCTAGGGAGCTGAGATTTTTGCATGAGGACATGCAAGCTATTAAGCTGGGGGGAGATGTTGGGTGTCATTTTTATACTCATTTCCTACATTTTCTTCCCTCATTTCTACCTTTGGCGTTCAACCTAGGGTCTATACTTACCTTTTTCCTTTCCTTTACCTTGAAAAACATAACTCTACAGAAGTGGAGTGCTTCAACTTAGTCTTCTTAGAAGGTTAGGGTTTGTAGGAGAGGGAGTGATTCAACTTAAATTTTTTACCCTTGTGAAAGCTTGTGCTGAGCTTGGAGACCTTCTACAACTCTTTAGAAGCTCATGAAAACAAATCATAGCTCCTTTTCAAAAACTGCAGCGCCAGAAGGAAAAGTCTAGCGTGTGAAGGAAAATTGTAGCGCTAAGTTGTAGGCCACGTTTGGAGGCATTCCTGAACTCAAAATTGAGCTCATGATAGCTCATTGGAAATCTCTCTTTGTCTTCTACACAATGGAACCCTCAAGCACTAAAAATTATCAATTATAGCCCCTCAAAAATCAATTCTCCCAAGACTGGTAAAAAACACACATCATGGCTAAGGGAACACGCAGCGTGAAATTGTAGACCATGTTTGGAGGCCTTCGTGAACTCAAAATTGAGTTCATGATAGCTAATTGGAAATTTATTTTTGTATAGTTATCATTTGACTCATCCAATAAGTCATTTGGACACTCTATGACAGAGAAAATTCAATTTCCCAAGAGTACGCCAAAAGTATAGAAACTCTCCTATAGCAACTATATTTTGGGAATTTCTCCAAAATAATAACACCTCTGTATAAAATAAAGGATTTTTTTTGTTCCTTGTTCTATTATTTAAAAAACCTCTTTCATTTTTGTCAAATTCATCTCCATTTGGTCAGAAACATACTTTGAATCATAATTGTTCCTATGTGAAGCAAATGACCTCTTGATGAGTTTGTAAGGCATTGATCTCTTTGATGTTATATGGCTCAAATATTTAGGCATGTCCTCCATTATTTTATTCCTTCTTGTAAGTGTATGTGGTCTCTACTTCCATGGAGAAATCCTATCTTACTAGGAGAAACAATTAGGGTATTGTCTTCAGAAAATAGGGGATTTTGGGGTCGTTTTGGTGACCTTGAAACCGTAATGACCTAATGGAGGAATTCAAATGAATGAAATCATGACGGTGATGAATGAAATTATGATGATAATCTCTTAATTATGGTACACTTAGTTGAGTGATGAGAGTGACCGGCATGTGAAATTATTGAGAGAGTAGAAATAACCCTAGACACACTAGCCAGTGACAAATTTTTATTTGAAGACTCTCTGAAATGACAAAAATTGACTTGAAACCATAATAAAACCTTTTAAGAGCATATTTAAGCATTGGTGATAGGTTGAAAATACTAACACTAACAACGTTTAATGTTCAACATGAGAGATTCATTCATAGGTAATTTCATATTAGCAACTGAGTATTCCTTGTGGATGCTCAACTACGGATGTATCAAGGCTCTTATACAAAAAGGGAAAGAAGAGTGAGCCTTTTGAAGACAAGTAATATTAATAATCTATAAAATAAACATGAGCATGTACATAAGAATGAATCATTGACTAACCGACAAAATATTTCACATGGAAGCAATGATTGCTGAAACAAATACAACACACCTTCAACAAGATAAATACAAAAGCCACCTAAATAGTTAAATTTCCTTAGTAAAAATGAAAAAAACATACATCACAAACATTCAAAGAATATTATTATAGTATTTACAACATACACATGAAAGTGTGTTGGCTCTGCGAGCTTCTGAATTAAGAAATATTTCCATGATACATCAAGACAGTGAACACCACTAGCCCCAAGAGTGGAACATTTTCACAATCACTCTCTCCTCCAAAAGAAGTATCTTCCTCTCTAATGCCCAGTAGGAGGAGCTAAGGTGAAACTTCCCTTACATGAGAAATGAGGGTGTATATGTAACAAATAGGATGATGATTTACCTCCCTTGTGACTCTTGGACTACACTCATGTCTGTTTAACTCCTCTAAGACCTTTCGAATTCCTACATGACTTTTCACATTACATGGATGACTCTTGGACTTCTAATTTTTTAGTGTCAATATGTTCAGTGATCAAACATGCTCTTTCAGTTTATTTTGTAGTAGTCCTAGGTCAAACAAATTATCTTTTCAAACAAGTTTTCAAATAAATTTTGGTCACTGCATATGGTCTAGGTCATAAGTGTTTCTCCCCTAATTCCATCCATGGCCATTATCATCTCAAAGGTCATGCCAATAATTTTCATTTAGAGTCTTAGGTAAATCACTTTGTCTCCCATCTAGTTCTATTGTTTAGGTGTCCTTGTTTTGCCACTGAAAAGTCCAAAAATGTCACCAAAAAGTGCAAAAAAGGGTTCATTTTCATCATATCAATATTTTAAAGGGAGTTAGCATAGTTAGGAGAATAGATTAAGAAAATTTTTATTATTTCAAAACTTCTTTCATTGTAAAATTGTTCCAAAAATGAAAAAGTGTCTTCAAAGTATTTTAATTCACTAAAAGACAAAAATTCATTTCAAGATGTTATAAAAAGGAAAAGGAAGGATTTTTCAACTCATATTTTCTTTTCATGATTTGTAGAGCTCCTCTCTTACCTTAAAAATTGATACATTATTGTCAAGGGTTTGAAGAAAGGCTATAAAACTACTCCAAGATAGGGTTTTTATGCATCTGGAAGCTATGTTACACATGTGGCAGTATTTTGTTACACATCTCGAAATTTTGTTATGCATCTAGCAGAGGTGTGTTACACATATGGAAAGCATTGTGTTTTGGGTATTTTGGCTCCAAAATCATTCCTCCAAGCTCTAGGGCCATTTACATATGTTTTTAAATCTTCCTCAACAATAATTAAGTACCTCACATCCTCCTTAAGTCAATTTATCAAGAACAGTGTTGATTTTCTTGCTTACCTCATTTTCCACTATGTTTTTACTTTTTCTTATCATTGAATGATTTTGGTCAAAAAAACCCTAACCCTACCATATAATATCCTCATACACCTTCCCCAAATGATATTTTATCATTCCCCACCATCTACACCCTCCCTAAACTTCATTCCCATCAAACGCTAATTTCCTACTATTTTTCTATTGCATAAATAGGAAATCCCTGTATTTTCTTAATTTGATCACCTTATTTACATCCATTTCACCAAATTTCACTTGTTTTTTGAAGAAAATATACAAATCTACTTCCTTAAATTTTTTCGGAATTTTTATTGGCTTAACTACCCTTCATCTCACCCTCCTAAACCTACCCTAACCCTCCTCTATTTTTCTAGATTCAGTGCACATGCGCACTACATCCTAAACGCCTAGGGTTCCATCCTTTTGATAGATATTGTGGAGAGTGAGAATAAAATCCACAAAGGAGGGTGCCACATCATATTTGAACCCTCCACATTGCAATAATTCAATGCCTCACCTTTTTCCAAAGGATTATTTGAGATGACTGGATGCTTGAGATTCTATGAGAAAATCATGGAAGAAGGAGCTTATTTTCCACTAGTTTCAATATGGGAAAGGCCATCATTGTATGTGTAGAGTTAAACTTATCAAGATTTTATTTATTCAGCAAAACGTATACCTAGACATGGAGAAAAGTGGTTTAAGGGCATGGACATAGATCTTGAAGATTACAAAATGTTCCTCAAAAATCATGCTAGAAAGAACCCTGAGTACATCTTTCTCTTTTAGGCACCTCCTTAACATATATGCTCCTTTGATGAGGTTAATTATGAAATATTTCACATGTGAGGGGAGATTCTCTAGGTATTATAGGTAATATATCACATTATTGTTGTGCTTTACCTCTATTGAACCACTTGACTTGCCACATTACTTGTAAAAACGTTTTCTTAGAATGACTGAGAAGGTTCAGAGCAGAAACAAAGATCATCAACCAAGTATTTTCCACCATGGTCTTATCAAAATCATTGTGTTTCATCATCTCTCAGCCATCAACATGGCATGGGAAGCCTTAATGGATAAATTAGCAGCAACACCCACCATTAGTACACATGTCATGCATAGCACACTATCATCATCAATATCAGGACATCCAATGGAGGTTGGCTTTTCCATCATGCAAACTCAGATTCCAAAGTATCCTAGGGTTTTTTAGGTCACACACACCTATGAGAATGGAAAGAGGTAGGTCTTTGATCCCAAATCTATCAAAGTGTATCTACACTTGATACTATAGCTGAGCAAAGAGAAATAGAAGAGAAACCACTCATGCATCAGATTGATCACATTACACCAACATGATACAAAAGCAACCATAGATGTTGACATGGTAGAAAAAGTTGAGGATAAATCATTTGAGGAGATCATAAAGGAAAAGGATGAGGAAATAGTATAGTTGAGGGAGATTTTCTATATTGCAAATTCTCAGATCACATTTCTATAGCAAGAGAATCTTTAGCTAAAGGTGAAATTTCTCCTCCAAAACGAACCTTAGGTACATATTGATGCAGAAAAAGACAATGGAAAGGGAAAAGAGATTGCAGATGATGATGAGCTAGAGGACGTATAAGTTGAAACAACAAGAAGAAAATCGAGGACAATGGGCCTAAAAAATGTGCTTCAAAGAGAAAGAGAATCAACAACTACTAAAGTAGGTTAGCGAACCTTTGATGTGATGATTCTTGATGAGATAAATAAAGAAGAGAGTACTGGATTTATATTGTCAATTGGCACCTTTAGAATTTTTTGAAGAAATCCAAGAATAAAAATAGCCTCCAGAGGCATATGGCCAATCATTATTACAGGAGGAACAAAATTTCACAAATCAGACTCTAACAGGTGAAAAAGAAGCTTAAAGAGGCTCAAATCAAGCTTAAGGAGAAATATAAATTTGACCTCCTTGCTGAGGCATATATGGATGTTTAGCCCACCCTCCATAGGTCTTATAGAAGAAAATTTTAACAATTTTAAGAAATATTTTCATTTTTGGTGATTTTTGCACTAAACTAGAAATTCAACCTTTACAAATGCGTAGCGCCAAGTTGTTACGCCTTTTACTAGGGAATATAAATGATGAAAGGATTACATCATTGAATGATTTTTTATGAGTAAATTACAGATCGGGAGCAATTTTTGCATGACAAGCTCTATTTTGGAATGAAAATCCAAAAAACCAGCAATTTTCTATGCTTCTGCCACTATTTTTGACAGTCTGTTATAGATCTAGAGTAACCTTGGGAGAATCAACTTTTAGAGGCCTTCCCATGGTTAAATTTTCAAAAGTAAAGATGTTATAGAAACTAGACATGTAAGGCTAGTTGACCTATCTTCCATATTTGGATTTGGAGTCCTAAAATTCCCTCAAAATCAGCTGCAAAAAAGTGTTACACATATCTAAAAAGGTGTTACGCATTTGTCAAAAAGTGTTAGGCATCTGCATAGGATTCCTCGGGACACTTTTCAAGCCCAAAAAAAGTCATATTTTCAAGGTTTTGTTGTCCTTTGACCTGGAATTGGAGTAATTGAGTTTTTTTTCACCTCTTATCATGAGGAAAGATGTCATTTAATGTGGGGGACACACACTCCTAGTCATTAGCTGAATTTGAGGGAATGGTTTCTAACCTCCCTATATTCCAAGAAGTGATTCATCTCATGTATTTATGATGCATTTTGGATGGGATTTCGATCCTATGAGGTGTCATTGTGCATATTTTCTATAAGTAGACCCACTTTAGTCTTTTCTTGGGTTGGATAGCTATTTTTTGTAGTGTAGCTATTGTACAAGCCTTTTGGAATGCAATCAAAGACAGTGTTGCAGAATTTGTGTTGAGAATCATGTGGTATGCCTTGGAACATTTTTACTTTCTTTCTATGTTTATATTATCATGTTTAATGATATGTTTTCCTCTTTCATATACATGCTTCTATGTTTTTATCTTGTTAGTTTATAAGTAGAAATGATGCTTTTTCATGTTCTGTTTTAACAAGATTTACATTATATGTTTATGTTATTCTAAATCAATGAATTCACCTCAGTGCTCATTCAGATTTTCCATCATTTCATCCTATACATAATGAAAAACTAAGCATGATTTAAAGCTACCTTCTTGGACTTATCCATATCTATACAACCTGACCCTGAAAATTTGACCTAAAACCCTAGGCCTTGTCTCCTTACTGTCATTCCTATGTAGCACAAAAACACCAAACAAAAACCCTATTTACTAAGCTTATATACCTAGCCTAATATCATTAGATATGCAGTCATTTCATTGAATACAAAGTGACATTTATAGATCCCTCTCTATTCTTGGTAGGCCTAGCTACCTGACTAAAAGCCTGGTTTGTGGTTACCTTCTTTCAATCACACTCTCAGCCTTGGGAATTTGGGGGAAGTGATAAAAAATTTGGCGTCGTTGCCAGGGAGCGAAGGTTAAATATTTCCTAGGAAAGAATGACAAATATTATCTCTGATTGTTGATGGTGAACAGTAGCCAGGCACACGAAAGCATATGCATCTTTCACCTGGTGACTCTAGTGTCAAATGATCCAAAGGTTCAGATTTTTCATGGCGACTCCACTATTCAAAAACTGATAGCTTGGAGAAATTCTTGGTGACTTAATTTTTTTCAAGATGGATTCAACTACTAGAAGGTATGCCCCTATGAATTGTACTCACATTCCTGGTTTTCCAAATCAAATTCCTTGCATAGATTGGAAAACTTATCTACCCAAATTAATATATGGAAATGAGGATGAGTCTATTTTGAATCTAATAAAATTTCATTGGCATCTACATAAACTTTGAATGATTTTGAGATATATTTTTCATTTTTGGTGATTTTTTCTCTAAACTAGAAATTCAACCTTTACATATGCATAGCACCAAGTTGTTACGATTTTTACTAGGGCATATAAATGATGAATGGATTACATGATTGAATGAATTTGTATGAGTACATCACAGATCAGGATCCCTTTTTGCATAACAAGCTCTATTTTGGAATAAAAATCCAAAAACCCACCAGCATTCTATGCTTCTGCCACTATTTTTGACAGTTTGATATGCATCTAGAGTAGCCTTGGGAGAATCAACCTTTAGAGGCCTTCCCATGGGCCAGTTTTCAAAATTCAAGATGTTTTAGAAACTAGACACACAGGGCTACTTGACCTATCTTCTATATTTGGATTTGGAGTCCTAAAATTCCGTCAAAATAAGTTGTAAAAAAGTGTTACACATCTCTAAAAAGGTGTTACGCATCTAGATAGGATCCTCACGACACTTGTCAAGCACATAAAAGTCATATTTTCAAGGTTTTATTTTCCTTTGAGCTAGAATTGGAGTAATTGAGTTGGTTTTCGCCTCTTATCATGAGGAAATATGTAATTTAATGTGGGGCACACACACTCCTAGTCGTTACCTGAATTTGAGGGAATGGTTTCTAACCTCCCTAAATTCTAGGAAGTGACTCATCTGATGTATTTATGATGTATTTTGGATGGGATTTAAAGCCTATGAGGTGTCATTGTGCATATTTTCTATAATTACACCCACCTTAGTCTTTTCTTGGGTTGGATAGTTGTTTTTTGTAGTGAAACTATTGTACAAGTCTTTTGGAATGAAATCAAAGACAATGTTGCAGAATTTGTGTTGAGAATCCTATGGTATGCCTTGGAGCATTTGTAATTTCTTTGTATATTTATATTACCACGTTGAATTATATTCTTTCCTATTTCATATGCATTATTCTATGTTTTTATCTTGTCAATTTATAAGAAAAAATCATGCCTTTTCATGTTCTATTTTAAAAAGATTT